>OY540814.1:3517400-4717400 GCA_961205875.1 Sialis fuliginosa | reverse complement strand
AACAGGTTAATAGTGTTAGTATGTTATAAAATATGTTACTTCTACAAAACATTAAAAAAAATGTTTATTACAGCCTCTTTATGAATTACTAAACCAGTCAGTTGATGGAAAAAATATTCTTTTATATTGGATTAAAAATAAATTATTAGAAAAAAATCTACGAAATTTATTAACCCATTAACGCCCAAGAGTGCGTCAACGCAACATTATGAAAACTATTTTTTTTTTTAGTGATATAAAATTTTTGTTTTCTTTTATTATTATATGAGTTTGTCAGAAGAAGAGACTTTCTTTGATTCTGCCAAAATAGAATATTTATATTACTTTTGTTATAATTATTATTAATATTTAAAAACACATAAAAAAAGAGAATTTACGCACATGTTTACAATTTCAGTAAATTTAAATAACCTGTGATATTTATCAGTATTTGTTTACTCTTACTGTATTGTTAATGGGTCTATCTTACGAATAGACATATTAAAAAAAATTAATTGTTTATGTTTAGTTGAAAATGAGTGATTATGAAATAGATGCAGTTTATGGTATATTACTCTTTAAGTAGATGAATTGACTAATGAAGAGGGAATTGACTGCGAATCATAGTATAAATACGTGGGAAAAAATGGTGGTGGCCACTATTTAGCAATATGATATAATTATTATAGATATTATAACAGTAATTGCGTGGAAAATTCGGGGGAGTAGCAGATGAGACACAAGAACCTGTGTCCACAAATCCTAATCTCGGCCGTTCTTCAATACATTTTTTATGAAAAGATGTGTAATATGAAAATATAGGCCATATTATCAGAGTACATGATACAAATGCACGAAAGAGATGTAAACATTCTACAAGTCTTGAGGCTTCCGTGGTGCTCTTGATATGGATTTGACTTCTGGGTATAAGCCGTGTCGATTTGTCACGAACATATTTAGGGCTCTTCTCTACTATTAGAAGAGCCCTGAAGATGTACACTGCAATATGTGACGAAACGTTAACATGATGAATCGCCGCGGTTTACACCCAGAAGCCAAGATCCAGATGTAAATATTGTAAAAATCAAAGAATTTTTGTGTTATATTTTTAGATTCACTTATTTATATATTTTTACTATACATAGTTATATTATACCTTATACGCCCAAGAGTGCGTCAACGCAACATTAAATATTGGGGAACTTGAACCCCCCAAAAAATTTTTTTTTGTAAAATAAGCTTATTTTTTAAATAAACATATTAACAAAACATTTCTTATAATTTTTGAAAACTTAACCCTTTGGGCATTAATGGGTTAACAAGAATAGTTATAAACAAAGAAAGGGATCAAGTATTTGACGCGATTAGAGTTGATGGCAATCCCAATTATGTATTTAAATTTACGTAAGTAATAAAGTACAAAAAAGATAAACAAATCTTTTAACATTTTGTAACATATTAATTAATATTTATTTTTTAATTAATTTTTAGACTCAAAACTCGAAAATTAATCGAGCTGTCACAGTTAATAGAAGATTTTTTTCCTTGCGAAAATCGCTTTACTTATTTTACACCTTATTCAAAGAATGCCAACCGAAAAATTAACCCTAGTGGAACTCTTTGGGATTATTATAACTATCTAAAAACAAAACTGAAAAAAAGTGGAATTTTATAACCTGATACTTCTCAAAATATAATAGAAACTTCATACACATCAAATGGTATTAGTATTTGAAAAAAAAAATATATGGTTAATAATTTTTAGAATTTGCGCATGAAAAATTACAATGGTTGAAAAACCACATAGAACCAACAGAAACCGTTCCATTACACTGGAACGATACATTTAAAGTAAGAAATATTTTTTTTAAATAACATATCTGTGGCAGATTATTACCGGAAGATCCCAGCTATTGGTGTCAGTCAAGGGATTCAATTGGTAAGTATAAAAAATTGATACAAGCATTGAATTATTTATCTCAAGATTTATTAATAAGCTATTAGGTGCAACTTTTTTTTCAGATATTTGAATTCGTCGATTAATCTTACGCGCCCTCTACCGAGAGAAAAAAGCATTTTTAAGAAAAATTTTTCCTACTAAAGATACTAATTTTTCACGTAGAGTATATGGAATAAAAAATATTGTTTTTTTTTTTTAAATTGATTTGACCTTGAAAATGGTTTGAAGGTCAACCGCAAGGTTTAATGAAAATCAATGGAACCATAAATGGAGAATTCTCAACTCTAGGAAAGATCTTAGAATATTGTAATGAAGACATTCTCTTAGGATATAAAGCTGCGGGAGTATCGACATCATTATTGAACATTATTTATCTGGCGAACTGTCTCTTAGTCAATGTAGCAGGAGTAGAGACTATGAAGGGATATCACGGAATAGGCCTAAATAACAAAACTGGAGCAACAATATCTCAGTATCTCGATAAGCTTATTCTTGCTTTCCAACAGCATTTGGCCTCCTTGAAACCAAGCAACTTTTGTTTGAAACCTTTATCTCAATTTCACATACTTTTCGAGATATTTGACTGCCTTGAATAAAATGACTCACCCTGTATCGCACATCATTTCGTTGACAATATAATAAGTGAACTAATGGCAGATATGAAAGTGATATGTGAAATGTGATGAAAAGAGCCAGTATCTCTCGTAAAGACTTAATAATAGTGTTATCAAAATAATATCCTTATCAAAGTGCGATTTCCCATCTCTTAAAAATTCTCCCCTACAACAATACACAAGGAGCGCAAACCATACACTTAAATGTGCGTCTTACAAAATGTTTTCAAAATTAAGAAGCTATTAATAAACAATAAAATAATATATAATACACTCACGGAAAAAATTAAAGGACCACTTTTATTTTTCGAAAAAATTGCTCATTTTCAATGTAATGCCGATAGGTCAAATATGATCCATTTTTTACGTATAGGATATGAAAATTGAAGGAAATTTTATCGTCTTTTCGAATTTAGAAGTATTTTTGTGTTATTAAACTTATTTTTGTGACTAAATCGCGGTTTAATAATAAATAAAAAAGTTGATTTTTTTTTGCAAATTTGAAAGATGCCCACGGGGATGTTAAATTTTTTTTCTAAAATTTCAAGATAAACATTTTGTAGGAAATTTGTTCAGCTTTAAAACGCTTTTTCAAATTTGTTTTATAATTTTTTGGTGTTACGATATTCGAGTTTGAATGAAAAAAGTACCAAAAAGTTTTAAACGACCATAAAGGATCTAATGTTAGTCGCACAGAAAAGAAAAAAAAAGAATATTAAAGCTTAAATAATCATCTATTGTCTAGTAGCATTTATAAAATGTTTAATTTTAACTTAACCCTTCAAATACGAAAAACAAAACAGTGTTCGAATTTAAATAATCCTGTAAAAATAACCTTTTTTTAATCATAGACCTAATGTTTAAAATGTATCCAGAAATTAAGTTCTATCAAAGAATATGAAAATTAGACTTATTACCTTCTATGTGAACAAAGGTTCCAGTAAAAATCTTTTAATTTGGCTGAGAAATTGCATTTTGAATTTTTTGTATACGTTTAGGATTTGACCGTACTTTTTATAACAAGTTTTTCTTTGGGATTTTTTTTTCGAAAAACAATCAATTTTTGAGAAAAATTATAAGAAAGAAAAAGTTTTTCTTTCTTGTTAAAGAATATTCATAATTTTTTTCAGATGTTTTATATCGATATTATGGGATTAAATTTATTTTTAATAGGGTACATTTTCATTCAAACTTGAATATCTTGGCATCAAAAAATGTGACAATCATTTTTTAAAAAGCATTGTGAAGCTGAGAAAATTTACTAAATGATGAATATCATGGAATTTTGAAAAAAAATAATCATACATCCTCGTGTGAAACTTCCATAATTACAAAAAATTTCAATTTTTAATTTCAGTCAACTGCGTGTGGTCATGAAAAAACGTTCAACAACATATTAAAGACTCTTGATTTCGACAGTTAAATTAATTTTCATTGAATTTTCACCGCTTATTCGTTCAAAGTAACTGAATTTTTTTTGGTCCACACGTAGTTGACTAAAAAAAATTAATTATTTATTTGCAGTTATAGAAATTTCACACGGGGATGTATGATTATTTTTTTTCAAAATTCCATGATATTCATCATTTAGTAAATTTTCTCAGCTTCACAATGCTTTTTAAAAAATGATTGTCACATTTTTTGATGCCAAGATATTCAAGTTTGAATGAAAATGTACCCTATTAAAAATAAATTTAATCCCATAATATCGATATAAAACATCTGAAAAAAATTATGAATATTCTTTAACAAGAAAGAAAAACTTTTTCTTTCTTATAATTTTTCTCAAAAATTGATTGTTTTTCGAAAAAAAAATCCCAAAGAAAAACTTGTTATAAAAAGTACGGTCAAATCCTAAACGTATACAAAAAATTCAAAATGCAATTTCTCAGCCAAATTAAAAGATTTTTACTGGAACCTTTGTTCACATAGAAGGTAATAAGTCTAATTTTCATATTCTTTGATAGAACTTAATTTCTGGATACATTTTAAACATTAGGTCTATGATTAAAAAAAGGTTATTTTTACAGGATTATTTAAATTCGAACACTGTTTTGTTTTTCGTATTTGAAGGGTTAAGTTAAAATTAAACATTTTATAAATGCTACTAGACAATAGGTGATTATTTAAGCTTTAATATTCTTTTTTTTTCTTTTCTGTGCGACTAACATTAAGCCCTTTATGGTCGTTTAAAACTTTTTGGTACTTTTTTCATTCAAACTCGAATATCGTAATACCAAAAAATTATAAAACAAATTTGAAAAAGCGTTTTAAAGCTGAACAAATTTCCTACAAAATGGTTATCTTGAAATTTTAGAAAAAAAATTTAACATCCCCGTGGGTATCTTTCAAAATTGCAAAAAAAAATTAATTTTTTTATTTTTTATTAAACCACGATTTGGTCACAATAATAAGTTTAATATAACAAATATACCCCTAAATTCGAAAAGATGATAAAATTTCCTTCAATTTTCATATCCTATAAGTAAAAAATGGATCATATTTGACCTATCGGCATTACATTGAAAATGAGCATTTTTTTCGAAAAATAAAAGTGGTCCTTTAATTTTTTCCGTGAGTGTATAATGTTTTTATCCCTATATATTTTGTTTACAGAGAATTCATATTTAATAAATTATGATGTAAGTATTTTTCTTTATAAAAATACACTCTCAATTTTACATAATAGAAATACAGTCGTAATACAATATCGATCCAAAATTAAAGACACTCAGCATTCCATTCAGAAATCAATCAAATTCGATCGCCATAGCAATCTGCCATTAAGAAATCACTCAATCCCAGCAGTCAAAAACCTATTGGCCAGTCTTTAAACAGTCTGGACCCCGAAAGCGAAAACCAGACTCTTTTGAATTGCAATTAATTGAGGCAATTAAGGAAAACCCAGATTCCTAAATGAATCAATTTTATAATTATCGATTCACACAGGTGTTTTGTATGCCAAAAACGATACGTCTCTAGAAACTGTTCCATTTGCCACTGTGAGTGATAATTTGGACCATCAGGCTCATGCTGTATGGGATCACCTGAAATCATCGTTACAGAAAATATTAAGTGCCAGGCCTCACGTAAATACCCTTCACGTGTTTTCAGACGGACCCACATCCCAGTATCGAAACCGCACTAATATGTAATGACCGACCGAAGGTTCGGTTTCGGTTTCGGTTTCGGCTAGTTTCGGCCTAAAATCCGTGTTTCGGCTATGTTTCGGTTTCGGCCAAAAAATGGCCGAACCTTTCGGCCGTGCCGAAACTGTGTTTTCAGGTTTCGCCGCGCGTTCGAATGTACTCGACTCGATTCGTACGTCGCCCGAATATTTGGCGTTTTGGCGTGTATCAGCTAGTCAGCCTCTCAGAACAATAAAATAATTACATTTATATGGAATATATTCTAGAAATATCTATAAGTTATAAGTAGATATTTTTTATTTATTTTTTTTAATTGTAAGAATTAATTTAGTTTTAGAATTATTTTTTTTTACAAAAAATATATTTTTTACATTTTATGATTTATTTAATAATTAACTTATCAACGTAGGTACTTACATTTTTGACTTTATAGATATGTTAAACTATATATAGAAAATATATGCCAAATAAATGTGCTTCCACTGATTTCTAGTAATCTTATGTTCCTTGTACAGAATTAATGTTTTTTTTTCTAAGAAAAAGATATTTTATATAACTTTTTTTTTGTTGTAATAATAAATGATTCATAATAAATTATATTACATATTCGTAATATATTACATATAAATATGTAGTTGCTTTGAGTTTAGTTGTATCGTTTTAAGCTATTAATGTTGAATTTTTAAGTGGATTTAAATTATTGTTTATCTATATTATTTTTTCTAACCAAAAATGAGCAAAAACATAAAAAAAAAAATTATTTCAAAGTTTCGGTTTCGGTTTCGGTTTCGGCCGAAACTGAGATTAAAACCGAAATTCGGTTTCGGCTCAAAAATCGGTTTCGGTCGGTCATTACTAATATGTACTTGTGGATTAAAACCTTAATAGACCAATTTCCGCAAATAACTGCTTCAACGTGGACATTCAGTGAACCAGGTCATGGTAAGGGGCCAATGAATGGTGTAGGAGGAGTGCTAAAAAAAACTGCTGATGACCAAGTATTACAAGGAAACGATGTCAACACAGCTGCAGATTTGGTCCGTTTACTAAAAAATTCAACTGTTTCACTCCATGAAGTCACCGACAATGAAATAGTTGCAATCAAAAACATAATACCTGAAAAGATAGATGCGATCCCCGGAATCATGAATGTAACTAAGATTGTCTGGCAGAATGCTTCTGATGTCTCCATACTACTGTATCAATTTTCAAAATTGTTGCGAGAAATTAAACTGCAGGCATTGTCAGTCGAAGATAGAGGAAAAGTAAGTCCAGCGCCGTCAGAAATAATAGATTTAGACATATAAATGAATCAAGAGTTTCTGAATCCTCTTCATATCAATAGAAAAAGTATTTACGACGCCGTATACGGATCAGACAAGAGAATCTCCAAACGGTTTCAGATCGACTTCATGGAAAGAATGACGATATTGGTGCTTGTTAAAATTTTACCCACACCGAAATTGCAGAAAAAAGGTAGTCGTAGTTTTTATTGTTTTGATGAAAATATGGACATATTCGAAAAGTAAGTTATTGTTAGACTTTAAGTTCAAACTTTGATACTCAAGTTACTTTGTGATATTATGTGATTATGCATGTAATGTTTCTAATGCCTAATGTCTGTTTATTTTAAAACTACAAAGTTTAGATTTTGATTTTAAGCATTGATATGCAAGAAATCTTAATGATAGTGTGCAATAAGCATTTGTTCCTGATATCTAATGTTTGTTGATGGAAACTAACTAAAATTTATTATTATTAGATTTTAAGTTTAAATTTTGATACTCATGTTCCTCATTCCTTAAGTACAAATAAAGGTATAATACTGTAAATGTATATTATTTTCATGCATAAAATATGTCAAAAACCGAGTGTTGCGTTTATTCAGGAAACGTCAACGTCATTTAGGAAACTTCACTGTCATTTTGGGAACACTCCCATCATGTTCGGGAACATCACAAAAACGATAAATAAATCACTAATAAGTAATGTTATAGTTAAATCTTGCATAGGTATACAAGATGAAATGACCTTTAAACTTTTGTACTCATATTATTAATATACCACGTAGTGCAAGAATGTATACAATAAATTGAAATTTTGGAGCAGAATTTACACCAATTGAAAATTTATGGAGAGTAATTTGAAAAATAAGTGTTTTTATTATAAAAATATACAAAATAACATTTTCCGATTTAGGAACAGGTTTATTACAATTTATTGAAGGTGAATCTTAAATACGTTGGTTATATTATTATTAAAAATGTATTTAAAAGTGCTTCCGAAATGACTTATGACTCTGGCATTATTCTTATTAACAGGTAGAATTTCTAAAATATATATTTTTGTGCGTGCCTCTTCACAGGAAAGATTCATGACAAATGATACAACAGACTCCTCTTGTTAGTTTTCTTCAAAAGGAAACTTAATTTCTCAGATATTTGAAAACCTAAAATGCTCACCTTTCTAATTCTGAACCGTATATACGATTATAAGCTAAAAAGTTTTGTGAAATTCTTGAAACAGAATACCACCAATTGTTGAATCACTCAAAAACAAGATCACTGTGCAATTGGTGAAAACGGAGCGGTGGCCGATTGATCGAAAAATTTTCTGTGTAAAGCATTTTATTAGAACCAATTATTCAAACTGAGAATGTGGCTCTACAAATATCGCCGCACAGGTTCACTTGAAAATATTAAACCTACGGAGAAGAAAAAACAGTAAGATCGGAAGGCAATATTTTTCAAGTTAGCAATAAGATTAAAGCAAATTCTAATCCATCCATGCGGCGCTTGTTTCAACAAGTAGGAATGTCACGAGAAAAGTAGGAACAATATAAGAAACAACAGCAATTAGTCGACAAAATGAATCAAATTCAAGTGTTTGCACATTCTTTAATATTACCTCAAAAATAAGTTTTGGTCACACCAAAGCAATACGATATATATTTCTTCTCACTGATAGCTCAATTTTCATTTTACTTCAAGGAGATTGTATTGTTGTTGCTGCATCTATACACCATTTTTTTTAACTCAAAATCGTCTTTGGAGTGTTTATATTTAAAATAATTGCACTTTCGTTGATTGCTGTGTACATTGTACATTCGACATTTTAGCATATCTTGTTACAAGTGAAATAAACGTGGAATAACGCAATTTTGATGGGTTTGATTCAAGCCATCAAAAAAGTAGAACTCGAAAAAAGGAATAAGGGCCACCGCACTAGACTTTTACACCCCGAAAAGTAGTTTGGCGCGATATATTACTAAATTGAATTATGTAATGTCACACCATTGATGACGATGAGTGGTCAAACGTGTTGCATTGTACGCCGCATGTGCAGTTAAGCAAATAAAAGTAAAACGAATAAATGAAAATGTAATGAATTTGATTATTAAGAATAATTTTTAAGATAAGAAAGAATATTAATAGATTATTCATAAGAATATTGATCAATAACATACGTTTACTGATGAATGTACTTTTACAATAAATAACGAACCTGGCATTCAAAATTACTGATATTGGTGGGCATCTGAAAATTCTCACTGCTATGTAAACACGCATACCGTAAAAAGCATAGTTCTGTCATACAACTATGATCCAACTGACACTGGTAACAATTGATCATGGTGTGATATAATTTTGCCATCTACCAGCAATTTTTTGCACTAAATGTAAGTTTACGATGTGTACTAATGATTTTTCGAATATCTGGTAGATGGAACCGCCCCTCGAATCAAACGTTCGGCGATTCAAACAGGATTTTACGTGTTTTTTGTTGTCAAACTTTTGTTTAGAAAATATAGAAAAAGTTTTCGGTGGAATTTGGTGTTGGCTGCTGTTGAAAGGTAAGTTATCAGTGATCATTATGCAACATGAATAATTTCAAAATATTTGTTAGTTATATAATTATGGAAGTTAAATAATTTTTTCGTATTTTGATTTCAACAAAAGTTCGTGTTTAAATTCGGACCATAATTAAACGCCTTATTTATTTCCAGAATGTCGAGAAAAAAAGAAAAAGCTAGGTCATATAAATAATATATATAATATTTATTCTGATCGGCACTTGGATCTATGTCTGTCTGATATAGAAAATACGATTTTAACTCAACGAGGAGCGTCGGAAAAGTACAAGATACCGAGAAGTTCGATTATTTTAAAATTAAAAGCGATCAGAAACAATCGAGTTCGAGCTCTTGGACGACAATGTATATTTTTTGATGAAGAGGAAGGATCTTTTGTCCATCATGCCACAGAAATATGCCATTATGGTTTTCCAATAACGGTAGTCGACCTGCGGTGTATCGTCAAAACCTATTTAGATAAAAAGGGAGTAAGGATTCCACAATTCTGTAACAAATCCCTGGACGTACATAGCACAGTTGTTTTTAAAGATACATAAGAAAGAACTTTCCCATGCTATGGTTAATGAAGAAGTCATTAAAGACGACTTCAATCATCTTAAAGTGGAATTGAGGACGTTCAACCCCATCTAATTTATAATTATGATGAAACCAATTTGGTTGACGAACCAGGAAAGAAGAAAGTTTTAACAAAACGGGGAACCAAATATCCAGAAGTCATAAAAAAAAACCCACTAAGGCTGCATTCAGCTTGATGATGTGTGGGAACGCTTCTGGTGAAATTTCGCCGCCATATGTTAACTATAAGGTGGAACATGAAGGACTGAAGGAGGTCCGTTAAATACGCGGTATAATAGGTCTAAATCAGGGCAATTTGACGCAAATAGTTTCGAAGATTGTTTTTTTACTATAGTTTTACCCGTGCTTCGTCGAGAAGAGAGAAATAAATTGATAATTGGTTATAATCTAAGCTCTCATCAAAGCTTGCGAAGAACACATTTGTTTCATTGCCACCCAACAGTATACACCTCATCCAACCTCTCGATGTAGCATATTTTAGACCTTTAAAAGTGCATTGGAGAAAATTTTTAGATGAATGGAAATCCACTATGCCGACTATTCCAAAAAATAATTTCATCAGCTACTGAATAAACTTTGGGAAAAGATAACTTCCAGATCCGAAGATAATCTGAAAACCGGATTTTTTAAAACAGGGATATATCCTATCAACGAGCTACCAGTGCTAAGGCGACTTCCAACTTTTAAGCACTCCGAGCAAGTCATAGATCCAAGTCATAAACGATTCCTTCATTCAATATTTGGAAGATAAAGCAGTTTTAAAAATACAGTTCGAAAATTGTAATATTTCAGTAAAATAGTTCTTGTTTAATAAATAGTAAATACATAAAAAAATCGATTTTGGAACAAGAAAATAATTTGATATCACTCTTATTTCATCTTATTATTATTCCAACGAACTGAAGAATCCATATTCTGTTATCATTTGAATGATAACCGCGTAAATCTGGGCCAGGATTCCTCCTTAAACCGTCTCAGTGCCAGTGCGTAAGTGAAACGTTATTTTGAATATTTTGTGCAGTATTTGTTGAAATTCTCAATTATATTTGCCAATAAAAACATATTCATCGTGTGTCGTTACAGCGATAATATTATACCGGTGGTTTTTAAAGATTTGTTATCTTCTTTCCTGGCGACCATTATTGCTTCTGTACTTATGTTATGATAATAATTCACCTTATATTCTAAATAGGATATAAGTTTAAATGTATTTTAAAATATTATAATTTAATTCACCAATATGTCTATTTCACATACAAACCATGCTGTATCGTCTTTATATTTTTCCACTATATTTTATAACAGTCTCTAATTAGAGGTAAGATAATTTTAATATTGTATTTATTTTAGCTTATAAGTTTTATATTGTTCAATTGTTAAACATATTTTCTATTAACTGTATGTAATCTCAATAATTTATTATTACTAGTTGTATACTGATTAATTTTTAACTGTTTATTTTATAATATTGAATTACATTTTCATGTCTTAATTATATTATATACTTCTAAGATTTTATTATTAAGGTACAATTGTTTCTCGATTCTTAATTGCTTTATATTGTTATAGATTTACTTAATATAAAAAAATATATAATTTTACTGAAGATGGGGAGAATTACCCCGAAACGTTTAAAAATAAACTAGACCACATATCGAATTGGAATTTTTATTTTTAATTTGACCATTATCCCAAATAACCCTTATAAGTATAATAAAAAATGTACTTTATATATCGACCCTAAAAATTTCAGGAAAATATTTTCAACCCCCTAAAACCTCTCCTTGGAGGGTAGTTTGAGGGGTACATGCCCGTTTCTCAGCAAAACCAAATGGAATGGTTTATCCAAAAGTACATAATTTTAAAGATCATAAAAAAAGTAAGAAACTTTTGTAAAAAAAAATTTTTCATACATTCAATTGTTTAGAAAATATGGCGACTTGTTCCCAAATTTTAGGGTTTTACTAAAAGTGCTCTAGTTTCGTTAAATGTTAATGAAATATTATTTTAAAATTTTTATTTGAAAGAAGAAATAATGAACTTTCTAATGATGTCTGATTATTTGAGATTTGGATAATTTAAAGTGCCATACGCAACATATCAAAAATGCAATAGTCCAATTGGGGATAATTCAAAAATTTTAAATGAAATGATATATCAATTAGTAGATACTTTATCTTAAAAAATATATTTAAATTAACAACTTTTGTTAAGAAAATTTTTAATTTAATTTAAAAAAAAAATTTATTTAAATTTTTTTAAATAAAATTAAAAATGTATGTTGTTAATTAATTATTTTTTATTCAAAATTGATGAATTTGTATTATTTAACGATTTTTTTATTTATTTAGACTTTGTACACGTTATTAAAAACACCGTAACGAAGGAGTATACAAAAAAATCAGCTAACTGCTATTTTTTTTCGTAGATTGGGTGAATTAATATCTAAAATTACTGGACTATTAGACAGCATTTTTATACTCTGTTTTAATTTAATTTTGTTTTTTATTTGTTATTTGTTTGCTTTTGTTTATTTTTTTATTTTTTTTATTTTTACTGTTGTTAGTTTTTTGTTATTTCTTATTCTACCTATGCTAAACTGATGTTAACGCTCACAAACAAATTATAAAATGTAACTACGAGTCTAGTCAGAGACAAAAAATATGAAAAGTTAGTATCTCTGTTTAATTTTTTTAACCTTCCGTCGGGCGCGGCTGATCTATTTGATACACTTCCAACTAATTTTAACGCCATCTTGAAATGGTTACTGATTCAACCCCTGAACTTTCAATACCTTCCTGTTTGTAATTGTTTTACACGGTAATAGCCTTCAGTTGTCAACTGATCACAGAGAAGTAAAGTTATAGTTAAAGTGTTCATTTTGATACACCGTGCCAAACCACGTACTTTTATAAAATGTCTAAAAAAAAACGTTTTTTTAATAATATTATTTTCGGTACCTAATATTTATTTCATTAAGTATAAGTTTTTTGTGGTTTTTAGTAAAAATATCAATTTGATACACCGCGCCTTATAATGTTGCATTTCATTATTCATATAATTTTTGTGTTCATATTTATTTTTTTCAGTTGATTTTGATTCAATATGGACAGATGAAAGAACGTTTTGAATCCGGACAACCCGAGATTTTAAGAAAATACAGCGAATGCTCTTTGAGAATAGCGATCGTGAAGAAGATTTTGAAGACAAAGAAGATACTGATTCCGAGGATAGAGTCGAAACACGTGAAGAAAATTCAGAATCAGAGCAAGAAGACGACAGTTCATCTGAAGAAAAGCCATCTGAGGAAAACGGACATGCTGATTATTTCTTAGGAAAGAATAAAACGACGAAATGGAAAAAAGTTCCGCTTTCGAGGAGAATGCGTATTGGGCGACAAAACTTGATAAGGAAATTACCAGGGGTTATTGGCGATGCTAGAAAGGCGCTTACACCCTTAGATTGCTGGAGCTTATTTATGTCAGAGAACATTTTGAAAATCATTGTCCCATATACAAACCAGTATATTGAAGAAGTAAAATCGCTATTTCAACGTGAAAGGGGCACAAAACCTTTAGATGTAATTGAACTGAAAGCCTTTATAGGGCTTTTGTTTTTGGCTGGCGTTCATAGAGGAAACCGATAAAGTTTGGAGGATTTTGGGGGTGCAAATGGGGATGCCATCGACAAATTTCGGCTTATGATGAATTTGAAACGTTTTAAATTTATTATGCGATATCTCCAATTTGATGATCGAACCAGTCGCTTAGATCGAAAGAAAATGGACAAGCTTGCACCTATACGTGAAGTGTTTACAATAACTGTAGTAAAAACTATAGTTTGGGTGAAAATGTGACAATCGACGAGAAGCTTGAAGCCTTCAGAGGAAAATGCCCTTTTAGGCAATATATTCCTTGGATAAAATTTTTTGCCCTTGTGGATTCGCAAGTGTTTTATTTATATAACTTGGAAATATATGCAGGATTGTAGCCCGAAGGTCCTTACCGTACAAGTAACAAGTCTATGAATCTTGTTCTTCGCCTTTGTAAACCCATATATAATTCTGGAAGAAACATCACTGCAGATAACTGGTTCGAATTAGTAGAAAAACTACGTGCTCACAAACTTTCTTTTGTCGGAACTATTAAAAAAAAGAAAAGAGAAATCCCAATCGAATTCACTTCAAGCAAAAACAGAGCAATAAATAGCAGCCTTTTGGGTTTCAAAAAAGGCTTAACATTAGTTTCACATGTACCTAAGAAAGGCAGGTACGTGTTCTGGTCTCAAGTCTTCATGAGGAAAATACAATTGATGATGAAACAAATGAACAACAATAACTGGAAATAATAACATTTTATAACAGGACGAAAGGAGGCGTGGATACTACGGATAAATTATGTGAATCGTACAATGTTGCAAGGAACATACGTCGGTGGCTTGTTGTAGTATTCTTTGCCATGCTGAATATAAGTGGCATTAACACCCAAGTAACTTACCCCGGAAACAATCAAGAAATTAAACGTCGGAAACAATTTTTGAAGCAACTCTCACATGAACTTGTTTTGCCTCAATTAAACCGAAGAAGTACGGAAACTTCAGAAATACATTTAGAATTAAGGGAGCGATTAAAACGCTACAGACAGGAGGACCAACAAACTGAAGAGGAAGTCAACGTCGCTTATAAGACGAGAAAAAGATGCCAAGAGTGTCAAAAGAAACGTCGTCTTACTAAATACAAGTGCGAAAAATTCATTTGCCTTGATACAACTCTGTCCAATATACATTGAACACCCTTGCAATTTTGATATGTGTAACAATTTTTTATTAAGTCCGACGTGCGGTGACCACCACTTGAAAGAATATATTTCTAATATGTAATACCGAGATCGTAAAGGAATATAAAGAAAAACAAACAACACGCTCTTACAGCCGATGATTGTATAAATGAATACAATCATTGTTCAAGGAAGGAGTCTCACTTGATCGAGTACGACTTACTGCTGGTCGCGCTGCACGCCATGCGCCATCAGAGTACAGCGTAATGTTTGAGAACCTCTGGTCACGCTGCACGCCCTGCGCCATCAAAGTGAAACGTAGTTGAAAACCTCTGGTCGCGCCGCACGTCGTGCGCCATCAAATCATTCTTGAGAGAGTACGCAAACCTCTGGTAGCGCTGTAACCGTGCGCCATCAAGGTAACAACGTAATAAAAAACCTCTGGTCGCGCTGCACGTCGTGCGCCATCAAATCATTGTTGAGAGAGTACGTCTGATTCTGGTAGCGCTGTATTCTGTGCGCCATCAGAGTATAGCATAAATTTTAGAACCTCTGGTCGTGCCGCACGCCATCAAGGTTCATTCTTGAGTGAGTACGTCTAGCTTTTGGTCGCGCTGCGCCATCAAAGTTAGCACGTAAAAATTTACTTCCTGGAGATCGCCGCCACTGGGACCAGCCACTCTCTGGAGCCGCCGCTGTGTCGCACAACACTGACGCCTCCATCGTCGCCAACCACGACGACATCACCCTCGTCGCCGACATCCCACGGATGCCCCCGCCGTCGCCCACCACGACGACGTCCACAACGCCATCACCCCCGCATCAGCCTCCGCCGACGCCCGTAGCGCCATCGCCTACAACGCCGACGCCCGTAGCGCCATCGCCTACAACGCCGTCGCCCCCGCGGATGCCCCCAACGACGCCAGTCACTACGTTACCACCTCCAACTTCGCCAACCATCACCATTGGGGTACAGGTACTCTCGTCCAGGTGTAGGTCTATTTCTATAAACATAAAAATAGAGCCTTAATAGACGACACCTGGTACATCAAATTACATGTCGAAAAGACACCCACTTCTCCAAGCTGCCGAGAGCATTCCCCGAACGACAGACCTACCGCCAGCGACTTCGCCCGGGACATCGCCTTCACCACATCCGTCGCTGCTTCCGGACAGGCCACTCACACCCGGTGCCTCTTTAACCGAGGCAGACTTTACGCCGAGAAAGGTTACGCCAAAACCCACAAGCGGAAACGTTCAGCCGGCCTTCCTCACACCCATCACGTGTCCGCCTCGACCTCCGAGTTATCGGATACGTCTACTCAAGAAAATGAGTCTTGATCGGAAGTTGTTTGGCTGAAGGGTCGTGGACACAAGTCTCACAAGATCGACGCCACGACGTCTCCAACGATACCTGTGACGACTCCAACCCCACGACGACGCCCCATCTCCGCCGATGATTCCGCCGACAACACCAACGCCGACGTCCTCCAACTGCCCCTCTAACCCCATTGTGCTTCTTAACATTGTGTTCATTTTTCTTGTACTGTGCTATATACTTTATCAACTATACATACTGTGTAGTGAAAGGCAATACTAAAAACCATTATCATAATTTTATTAATTAAAGTTTATTTTTCTATAATAATTCAGAAGACAATTTATTTAGAATAAATATGTATATACATACTCGTATATCATGTATGCTATTTGTTTTGTTGTTTTTTTTCATAACTAATAATACGTGTCGCTATAAGCACGAATTCATAACATTGTCCACTTGTCCATTCATAACAGACAGAAAGCATACTACATATGTGTACGGGTATCGTAAATAAATATATTAAGTAGGCTAACAATAAGATTTCAAGTTTATTTCTTTTGATGTATAGTTACATGCCATTAATTATAAGTGTTTATTTTAATTGTCTATATTTTATATTTTTTGTATTATTTTTTTAATCAATTATCTTATAAGTGTATATTTTATTTGCCTATATTTTATTTTGTTTAATTAATTTGTTTATTGGACGCTTTAATAAAATATATTATTGTTTAATAAATAAGATTTCTTGTCAGGTTGTTTTTTCCCACTCTACCCTAGCCGAAGGGCATATCAGCCCAATGCACGTAAAAAATTTTTGTGGTGATTGTGCTCACCCAGCATTACAAGGATCTTCACAGCAGGATTCGAGTGAGGATTAATTATCAATAAATATTGAACTTGAATATTCAATTTAATTCAATTAATTCAGTACCGAAACATGACACAATCAACAGATGGGTAGAGAATTTTAAAACGACAGCACCCGCAATGAATTCAAAACCTTGAGGTTGTCCCCGAAGTGTAAGGACACCAGCTTCCGCAGAAGAGGTGAGATAAGAAGTAATTCAAAGTCCAGGGCGCTTTATCAGAAAATGAGCTGTAGCACTCCGAATGAGTAGTCGAACACTTCGCAGAATTTTACACCAAGACGTTCACTTTCACCCTTATAAGCTTATGGCTGTCCAACAACTGAATGAAGGAGATTTTGCACAACGCCAGCAGTTCGCCGAAAGAATGCAAATGATTTTTGTTGATGACAATGAACCAGTAATAATGATGAACAATGTTTTGTTAATAAACAGAACTACCGATATTGGGCAGCAAAAACACCGTGAACGGCATCAACGCTCATCTCAATGAGAAAGTCACCGTTTGATGCGCTGTAAGCCGTCTTGGAGTGATCGGACCTTATTTTTGAACTCTTATCGCGTACATCTTATATCTTAATCCAATAAATTCGAGCATGATATCATCGTTGTTTTCGTCAGACATACGACCTTTTACTTTCTTGTTACATCTAGGCATTCCGTAAATGTTATTCTCTACAAAATCTGAAGTATCCAATTTATGTATGTCTCTTTTCATCACTTCGTAAACGTTTTCGTTTATCTGTATATCATAAATTAGACTGTCTGTGTCTGTGTATAAGAGCTTAGTGTTTTCGCGATAAGTTTTAGTTGTAATGAAAATAATACATATATAAGTTTTCGAAATGTCCAGTAACATAAAACTACCTAATAACGACCTCTCCCCTTAATCCGAATACTTAATCCTGGAATGCTACTCGGGGTACAGGTGTACCCCACAATTTTTATTTATTGTTGATACTTTCCGATAGAGCGCGTTGTGACGCTGCTGTTTCGTGTAGTTTCCTTCAAGGCCATTTCAGTCTCAACGTGACTGTCGAAGAATATGTTACATTTTTTAATCCTGAGTTATTACGTCGATAGGGCACAAGTGTACCCCAGTGTAGCATTTACAAACGGAAAGTTTGTATAACAAGTTTTTTTTATGTACGTTTATTTAAAATTTTTATTTTTATTTAATTTATTATTTTAACTTTAATCAGTTTTATTTATTTTTTAAAGTGTACTTCTAGTGGAATTTTTTTTTTTAATTATCAAAATAATTAAAATAACACTATTTTAGTTAAGTTTTTGTGTATTATTTTTATTTGGTTTAAGTGTGATAGCTCGAAAACGTTGGTTGGATTTGACAAAGGAGACAGATTCTGACTCTGATGGACCGCAATCATATGATAATGAAGATGATGAAATTATTTCCGACTTGGAAAGTATAGAAAGTGACAGTGAAAATAATTATGATAAGGAAAAAGATTTATCAGCCAAAGTAAATATTGTAGAACTTTCAATCTGATGAAGAGGTAAAAATGAATTTAAATGGTCAGGGAGAAAAGGTGTTATTCATCGCACGCCAGCTAGAAATCTTATAGTCCATTTACCGGGTAACAAGAATAAATCAAGACAAGTGACATCCGGACTGCAAAGGGAATTATGTTTAATAAAGGAAAATTTGGATGATATTACGAAATATACAAATAAGGAAATTGAAGTTCAACGCGAGTACAGTAAAAATAACTTAAAAAATATGATACTAAGAATGTCGCCAAAAAGCCACCATACACCCGACCAACTAATTCAATAGAAATTCAAGCTATTATCGGAATATTTTACTATGCGGGAGTTATGAAATTGAGGTGTTTTCACTAAATAACTGTTTGTGCAAATAGTGGAATTCCAATATTTCGAGCAGCAGTGATGAGGACAAAAGTTCAGTAGAGCGAAAAGAAAGTCTTTTAGTTGAGGAGGAGCGGAACCGTCCGCTAATTAGTTTACCTAAGGGTGAAGGATTCACTTTTAGTTATGCTTCGGCAACTATAGACCGAAATGCGCTGCGAGTGATGAATCAATTATATGATCTAAAACTTGTGAGTGCAGTGCGCACAAAGACGCACAGAGCGAGACTTGATTTTAAGGACCTACGCAATGACTTACTAGCATACAGTTGCACAAAAGCGAAAAGATCACACACAGATGCATACTACATGGTGCTTCAGAGTGTCATTGACGATTTGCAACTAGCTGAAAAGATAATACCCATTTCTAAAGACATGGTTATTCAACATGAAAGCTTTCCAGGTGCAAAATCAGCAGGATTACCTTATAAGAATCAAGGAATAAGGTCAAAACGCGAAGGAATAGAAGATCCACGTGTTCTACAAGAGATTAAGACCTTATGGCAAGACATTGGGAAACAGCGGAACATCGACTTACCGGATGTAGCAGTGTACGCAAGAGCACAAATATGCTCAAGAGACACAAATAAGGTACGAGCAACGTGGGGTTACCCATTGGCCGTATACTTACAAGAAGGTACATACTTTTACCCGATACTTGCACACCTAAAACAACTCAAGAATCCAATCTTCACCTATGGCGTCGAGATGGGTACGGGTGGCACGGAATACGTTTTTTATATGTTCTTTTATTTTAATTGTTACAAAATTGATAAGTTTATTCATGTACTTTCTTGTAACGCGGTACATAATCGAGAGAGGGGGAGATAGGGTGATACGTTACTCTGTGAGTCGCTTCTGTTTTATGTTATCCTTTGCTAAGTACGGCAGAACAACTGCGCACGAGGTTAAATGCCATGTTAAAATTTGTTATGTTTTGTAATGATATGTATTAAGATTACTGATATATTATTATTAAGTATTATACAGTCATTTGTCCATGATTGTATTTATTATTGAAGAGGATCTTGCCTCATTGTCAGTTAAGTATTTTATAGTAGTTCTTTGTTTGCGAACCATAGTGTCGGTTCGTGGTTATTTTGTGCTAATCTATTTCTATTCATGGATAAATGACACAAAACAAATTTTGAAAAATCTGCATTCTTAAAATTGTCACATTGAATATCTTCTTAAGTGTTTTCTACATATTCAATCATTTCTTTTACACAGAGAGAGAGGGACAAATTACATTTTGTTACGGACTGTGTGAGAGCGCATTGTGTTTTCGTTTTGTGCTCGTCGCCGACGAAGTGCTGCGTGCGCACACCGTCTGATTAATTTGACGTTCTTGTAGTTTGACGTTTTGAAAGTTAGTGTTAGTGATTTGTATTACTAGTTTGTGTTTTCTTTATTTGGGTAATCACTTCTCTCTCGTCTTTGTTAAACACCCCGAAACACAAAAATGGACAGAGTAGAAGTAGAGAAGAAAATGAGGTGTCTGATTGGACAGTTTAACCCAAAACCTATGTTTCCTTCTATGACATGCCAAAAATACCGTAATAGCTGCCGCTAGCATTAAGTCTTTCCTCCTCGACATCTTCAATCAGACTGGATGTTATATAACTTTTGCTACATGTAACACGGTATCCTTTGAGTACAATTTGAAAAATATAGCACTGCTACATATAGCAAATGTTATATAGCAGATTTTACTACATAGTGTAAACGCGGCTTAAGACAGCTATAGTTCCCACTACACCTACATAGTAGTTATATATTTAATGTTCTGTGAGTTATACATATAGTGTAGCACGTTATTTATTGTTCAATTTTTAGTTAACACGCAGCATACGTTTCGGAGCATATAATACACAATTTGATAAGTTATGTATTTATTATTATTATTATTAGGTATTATTTATTTTTTTACTATTATTATATTTTATCATTATTTATTTACTATTTTTTATTATTATTAATATAACTTTTATTGTTACTTTTTTGTTATTATTATTCAGTATTATTATTATTATTTTTATTGATATTATTTATATTTTATTATTATTATTATTTACAATATGAAGTTCACAAAGGAACAGGTGGCAGAAGCTCTACATTTGTTTATTCCGAACGTAAAATTTAACCCTCTAGTTCCCAAGACCGCCTTGAGGCGGGTGATATATAAATCCATATAAAAATACAATACGTATAAGTTTCATCGTAATGCTCATAACCACCTACAGGCGATTGTACAACAATGAATTTCAAACATCGGTTGAGCAAAATAACATGTGTTTTTGCTAAAAATAGTCAGTTGAGTGTTATTGTTGACGTAGTGCAGACATTTGTCTTATTGTAAACATTCAAAAATTGTTTTTATATATTAACAGTGTTTGAAATTGAAAAAAAAAATTACTGGTAAGTTCATACTCTATTTAAGATGCAATAATACACGTTTAAATGAATAAATTATCTGATAAACACGAATACTGGACCTATTTTTGATGCCCGTCTGTAGGCGGACCTGGGCAGTCAGTAATAACACAGGTTTACAAAAAAAAAGTTTATGAATATTTGACCATTCTATCCTTATGTATTTTGACGTCCTGAATCCAAATCTGAGGTCCGTTGACCTTGGTTAGCTCAGTTTCAAGGTCATTTCGAGGTCAAATTTTTAAATATCGCTAAATGATTCTGGTAAAAGGTGATATATAGGTTTTTCTGGTCGCTGATTCTGAATTTGACGCCCGTTAACTTCTTCGAGGTCAGGTTAAAGGTCATTTCAAGGTCAAAGTGTAAAAAATCGCTCGAAAATTCTGACAAAACAGTACATATAGGTTTTTGGGGTCGCTGAATTAAAATTTGAGGTCCGTAGAACCCTACCATGTCAGTTTCAAGGTCATTTTAAGGTCAAATTTTTATTTTTTTAAATCGCTAAATGAATCTGGTATAAAGTGTATATAGGTTTCTCTGGTCGCTGATTCTGAATTTGACGTCCGTTGACCTCTATGAGGTAAAGTTCAAGGACATTTCAAGGTCAAAGTGGGAAAAATCGCTCGAAAATTGTGACAAAACAGTACATATAGATTTCTAAGGTCGCTGAATTATAATTTGAGGTCCGTAAACCTCTGCAATGTCAGTCTCAAGGTCATTTTAAGGTCAAATTTTTAAAAATCGCTAAATCAATCTGGTAAAGTGATAATAGGTTTCTCTGGTCCTTGATTCTGAATTTGACGTCCGTTGACCTCTACGGTCAGGTTCAAACCTATTTGTACTGTTTTGTCAAAATTTTCGACCGATTTTTTCCACTTTGATCTTGCACCTGACATCATAGAGGTCAACGGACGTCAAATTCAGAATCAGCGACCAGAGAAACCTTTCACCAGATTCATTTAACGATTTAAAAAAATTAAAATTTGACCTTAAAATGACCTTGAAATTGACATTGTAGGGGTCTACGGACCTCAAATTTTAATTCAGCGACCCCAAAAACCTATAGGTACTGTTTTGTCAGAATTTTCGAGCGATTTTTCCCACTTTAACCTTGAAATGACCTTTAACCTGACCTCGTAGAGGTCAACGGACGTCAAATTCAGAATCAGCGACCAGAAAAACCTATATATCACCTTTTACCAGAATCTTTTAACAATTTTTAAAAATTTGACCTCGAAATGACCTTGAAACTGAGCTAACCAAGGTCAACGGACCTCAGATTCGGATTCAGGACGTCAAAATACATAAGGATACAATGGTCTCGTCAAATATTCATAAACTTTTTTTTTTTGTAAACCTTTGTAATTATTGTGATAATAAATGTTCGATAAACTGAGTCGTTATTTTGTATATTTGGATAAATATTATCAAATAATTTTTATTTTAGACATGAACCAACGTAAATTTTATAACTTTTCATTAATGCCGGAAGACGATATCAATAATTTATTAGATTCGATAGATTCAGATGAGTTAGATACTAATGGTGAAGACAACTTTTGTGATGAGAATATAAGGGACCCCGATTATGATCCAAAATATGATATTAGTAATATTGAAGCTCTAATAAATAGTGATGATGACGTAGTAATTGATAATAATACAATAAATAATGATGATGACGTAGTAATTGATAACAATACAACTCTTGGTGCTCCAGTTGAAAGTGAAGAATCTGGTACCACGCAACCCAAAAAACGGCAGCTTGATGTTGAACCTGATACTTCAAAATCCAAAAAACAGCGTCTTGAAGAAGACAATACATTTTTGGGATCTTATAGCGATATAGATCCAAAAAGTGCAGTTTTTAAAAAAATTTTATGGCGAAAGAAACATCTTCAACTTCATAAAAAAACAATTAAGTTCCAAGGAAATGAACTTAAAACGCCCTTTGATTGTTTTAAATATTTTGTTGATGAAAATTTATTCCAGCAAATTGTCAATGAAACAAATCTGTATGCACGTCAAACTAATATTTCTACGAAATTCGTAACATCAGTAAGAGAAATACAAAAATATGTGGGAATCCTCTTTTACATGTCCATTTATAGATATCCAAATACTCGAGAATATTGGGCACAAAATTCATTTGAGCCTATACGGAAAACAATGACAAGAAATCGATTCGAGGAAATACGTCGCTACTTACACTTTAATGATAATTCAAAACTGTTAGCAAGAGATGATCCACAATATGATCCAATATTTAAAGTTCGGCCTATTATAGACTATTTCAACAAACATTTTCAATCGGTACCAATGTGTCAACGCCTTTGTGTGGATGAACAAATGTGCTCTACCAAAATGGTTTCACATCTTCGACAATATATGCCTGCAAAACCATATAAGTGGGGTATGAAGTTATTTGTGCTATGCGATTTTTACGGCTATTCCTATGGCTTTGAATTATATTGTGGTGCAAGCGACAATGTAACACCGAATGGAGCACCAGATTTAGGTGCAGCAGCCAATGTGGTTTCGAGGTTATCACAAATAATTCCCAACCACGAGAACCACATTATATAATTTGATAATTTCTATACATCATTGCCATTGATGGTTTATTTGTATAGTAGAGGGATATACTCCTTGGGAACGTTACGTGCAAATCGCGTTGCAAACTGCAAACTTCCTAAGGACAAAGAAGTGCAAAAAAACCACGTGGATATTCAACAGAATATGTCGGGTCATGTTACGGTGTAGAATTGTCGACCACTCTATGGAAGGATAACAAATGCGTTCGTTTAGCTTCAACATATGTAGGAATACAGCCGTTCAAGGATGTGGAACTAAACACATCAAAGAAGGCATCGCGTTATGATCGTACACAAAAAAAGAGGATTGATGTGGATTATCCAACTATAATCCATGAATATAATGCACACATGGGTGGCGTTGACTTGATGGATGGTCTTATAGGTCGTTATCACATAAGGATGAAGACAGTAAAGTGGACCAGTCGATTTTTTTACCATCTATTGGACTTGGCTATGATCAATGCATATTTGTTGTACAAACGAATAAATAGGCATTCAAAAGTACCAAATATAGAACTACCTCGATTTCGAAATGAAGTTGCTGATATGGTATGCAAAACTGAATCAGAGGACCCTAAAACGAAATCCATTGGAAGACCTCGATCGACTGTAGTAGATCAAGATGTCTCCTCCAAACGACTGGGCAAGAAATCGTATCTACCTGCAGCAGATGTCAGATTTGATGGATTAGAACACTTTCCCGAGTGGTTGGACCGCTCAGAAAAACGTCAATGCAAATTACTTGGCTGCAAGTCAGAAACGCAGTGTACTTGCTCTAAGTGCAAAATTAATTTATGCTGTACTGCGACAAAAAATTGTTTTACAACATTCCACAAGTGATTGTAATAATTAAATAAATACGCAAAAAAACATAAAAATATTGTTGTTATTATTTCACCCATATATACATTAGACTGGTTCAAAAAAAGTGACTATTTTTTTTTTCGAAACAATTCCATTTATACCTTCGAGGAGGTGTAGAAAGATGCCTGTTAAAAGGAGAGCTCTTAATATTAATATTTAGAGGTCGCTCATCACAGATTTCTATTTCCCATTGAAATAACATTGGAAAAAAATTTTTTGAACTTTGGAATTTTATATTTCGGTCTAGAAGCAAAGTGCCGGATGAGCGATAGGTACATATTTTTATAGAAAATTAGTTGCTCTACAAAAAATTATTTTGTACAGGGTACGGGATTCGAACCTGTGTTCTTTGGATCATAAGCCGGCGCTCTACACGCACAGCCATTGAAGGATTGTTAACGTAAATGCTTATTACAGTACATAAGAGCTTATGGAAATATACCAATTTTCAAAATTTAATATCTTTACTAATAAAGGCTGCCCAGATGAGTTCTCGAACACGTGTCTCCTTATTTTTGGTCTAGATTCACCTCTCCAAAGCTGACTAAAATCCCAACTTCCCTAGATATAATCTCCCCTTGTCAGTCGAATCTGATGCAAAAACTAGATGATAATAAAAAACTATTTTGAAATGCTCAAAAGTCTGATAAACGCTATGGATTTATTGATACAAGTGTTTCAAATGAAATAGCTAGTTGATGGTAATTATACATTTATCATTTATACAATAATATTATTATGATGATTGTATTATACTATAAGTACAATACAATAATAGAATCATACGTATTTGAAGTTTTGTCTCTTAACATAAAATATTTTCATTAATAATATATTAAATTTATAATTATAGATCTTAATCAACCTACGGCTAGCAGTAGTAATGTTTTGAGTGGAGCTGCTCTTTCACGTAATCAGTCAACAACTGCTACAGATACGACTTGTAGTCAACAGTCAGAAATCGTTTCTGAGTATGAAATTCCACCTAACTATCAAGCAGCACCACCCAAAACTGATGTCATAACTCCCGAACTTGCATCTGCTCTTGATCGAGCAAATGTCAGTAATCGAAATGCCACTTTTATATTATCTGCTGCTTATAAAACTGTGGGATTAGATATTGAAACACTCAATTTAAGTTGCAGTACAATTCGCCGAGACCGGATTAGATACAGACAAACTATTTCAGAGAACTTGAAAAATGATTTCAAATTTGAAGATCGCTATACTGTTCATTGGGATGGCAAAATTCTATCTGATATAACTGGTTCAGATTCTGTAGATAGAATTGTAATTATACTATCAACTTCTAAAAGGAATCAACTTCTCGGCGTTCCAAAAATTTTGGACGGATCTGCAGAAAGTCATTCTGTAGCTATTATAGATACATTGAAAGAATGGAAAGTTTCGCCTCATATTAAGGCGATGTGCTTCGATACTCCAGCAGTTAATACTGGTATAATATGATTTCTTTGCTTGCATGAATATTTTCTAACTAATTAATAATTAATACTATTTTAACTTATTAATAAAATTTTATTTTCAATTTATATTTCCTGATAAGAAAAAAAAATTCAAAACAATTGACAATCTTAATTCTCCATAAGAGAAGGAATTCAAAAGAATTGAAAATATTCAGAAGTATTCAAATTTCGTTACATTCAATGCTTTTTAATCCGTTTTTTTAATCAGGCTTATGTTTATTAATAGATTTAAATAGAAAATCTGTATGGTTTTATTTATTTCTATTCAGGACTTATTTGTATATTTCTTTTACAATCAAAGCCTATTTTTTATATATTCAGCTTGATTTCTACACTATTTTTCATAATTTTCATTTTCTAATACCATTTACACATTCATATTGTACTTACAGGACTGCACAACGGCACAGCAGCAATAATTGAAAGGAAATTGAACCGTAAATTAATTTGGTTGCCTTGTCGTCATCACATCTTTGAAATCATCTTGAAAGCTGTTTTTGAAGTGTTCTGGAAGACAACTTCTGGTCCTAATGTACCAATTTTCAAACGATTTCAATCTTTTTGGGATAAAATTGATAAATCTAAATATGAAAGTGGTATAAAAGACGAAGTTGTAGCAAATGCAGTGGAAGCAGATAGACTAGAATTAATTAATTTTATTACTCATCATTTGACGGTATATTTTGATAACTTATACTTAAATCAATTGAATTTCATATTTAGGAATTTTAATTAACATAAATTCTATTCCTTATAGATTTCTCAACCAAGAAATGATTATAAAGAATTGCTGGAATTATCTTTGATTTTTCTTGGTGGTTTCCCGGAAAACACAACTGATTTTAAGCGCCCAGGAGCAATGCATCATGCACGATGGATGGCTAAAGCTATTTATAGCTTGAAAATTTTTCTCTTCAGAAACCAATTCCCACTTACAAATTACGAAATAAATAGTTTGCAGCAAGTTTGTATATTTATCATATCAATTTATATAAAAGTATGGTTTACATCTCCTTCAGCAATTCAAGCACCAAATAATGACTTGCTATTAGTGAAAAAGCTACTTCTTCACAAAAATATTAAATTGTCAATCGCACAAATCGCTTTAAAAAAAATGCGTGACCATTTGTGGTATTTGAACGAAGATTTAGCGGCGTTAGCATTATTTGACATTAATGTTTCTGATGAGACTAAGCAGAAAATATGTGAAGCTATCAAAAATCAGGAGAGTACAATTATTTCTAAAAAACGATATGTTACTGAGGGAATTGAATTGGAATCATTTTCAAATAAGGGTTTAAGTGATTTTGTTTCGAAAAAATCATTAACGCTTTTTGAAACATTTGATTTACCCAATGACTTTCTCGAAATAAATGTAACACTGTGGCCCAATAATGAAAGTTATAAAGAAAATTTGAAATTTTTTAAAGACCTTACAGTAGTAAATGATGTAGCAGAACGTGGTATTGCATTAATTGAAGAATACAACAACTGCTTAACGAAGAACGAGGAACAATTACAATATCTTTTACAAGTCGTGCAAGAAGAACATCGTCGACGTTTTCCGGATTGCAACAAAAAAACTTTGAAATAATCATCCGTACTTTTTGATAAAAATTTACACGCTTTCAATTGGAGAAAATATTGTTTTATAAAGTAATGTTAAACGAAATATTTATGTAGAAATAAATTTTTAAAAAAATGGGGTACTAGAGTACTAAAGTTTTTTCTGAGGGTAAAACATATAGAACAAAAAAATGTTTTTTGAGCGCGTGTGCCGTTACATTTTGGCTCAAGCCGGGTTTACGAATTCGCATAAAAAAAACAGTTAGGGTATATACGGCACAGTGTTACTGGATTTTCAAACGACAATTCGAAAAGATCGAAAATATATACCTTCAATATTCATGTCCATCGATTCAGTCGAGTGAAATAAAATTTAATATTAATGATATCAATGATGAAACATTATATTCGGGTGGCAAGGCTAATAAAATAATGTCTATGGATATTTCCCAGTTTTCAGCAGCATTCAATCCAAATTTCCAGTTTTTTCAGGAAACAATAACCATGAAACATCCATGGATGAAAATGACTTATATTCTCCCAAATGTAATGTCACAACAAATGATAGAGAATATGCTCATACCACTTCTCTCCCTCTAGAGCCAACTTCGTGTTCTGAAATATTAATGCCACGTGACTTTTGGGAGAATTTTTTAAATGATAAATGGAGGTTACCAAGAGGTTGGACTGATGCATTCAACACTCTGGTCTCTCTTCAAAACACATAAATCTTTCGCCATTCTAGGATACAGATCGCATATTATACTCTAGCAAAATCTTACTTGGTGCATATAAGCAAAACGTTCTATATCAGTTATCCGCGCTGATCGTGTTCTCGGAAATCCTGTCCCCACCTCCACGGGGTGAAGGGCGGGCAACGCTCCTGGGCGATCAGACATGAACTTGAGCGTCACGCAATAAGTACCTAAGACGGCCAAGAGGGACATATATGATGCATGAAAAGGCTTCTCTATCCATTGATAGAGGGGCCTTTTTTATGCATTCAACAATTATTTCAAAGATGTATTTCCTTATTATATTTTACGTTTTTTGGAGCATAAATGCTATGACCAAAAAACACAAAGTATTTTGTTGCGAAAGCGCAGTGCAAAAATAGCCGCTGCACATGTTTCACTTTTATTAGTAATTTTCCTTTAAGCCATTTCGTGACATCAAGTCAGATGTGTTATTAAGAGGAAAAATAGATCACGATTCCGTAAATGAAATACACCAAAGGTTCGTCACAGGAAATAATCATGCTGCTTTCGCGCAAACTTAGAAGAGCCAAAAATTAAACACACTCAAGCTGGAAATGCTTGGTGCGGCACCAGAAGACGTGTTGGAATCAGGCAATCGTAATGATGTGTTGAGTACAACAATCTTACAAAAAATATCTAGTGAAAAAAACACCCGTGATGATTTAGATCGCGATCTTATCAATTTCTTAATGAAGTTGAAAGATCAATTTGACATGTCTTGGCCCCATATGACCCATCCCGATTACATTAGAGCATTTTTTTTGGTACCATTTTATATTATATTATTCACCGCTAAACAAATAGAAAGGACCCCGCACAAAAGCAATGGAAAAACACTCTCGGTGGATTTTGACCAAACCCACGGAAATAGATTCTACATAATATAGTGATCATAGTTGTCCATATAACATGGGTCCGCAAACTCTATCTTCATGGTCATTTCAAAGTCATATTACCAAAAAACCATCAAAAAAATCTAAAAAAAATATATATTCAAAGGTTTTCGGGGTCGCTGAATCCGAATCCGAGGTCTACTTTTCTGTATCGAGTGAAGGATCAAGGTCGATTCAAGGTCAAATAAACAAAAGGCCATTACAAAAATCTGAAAAAATGTGCAGATAGGTATTCGGGATCGTTAAATCCGAATCCGAGGTTTACTTTTCTGTATCGGGTGAAGGTCAAGGTCGATTCAAGGTCAAATAAACAAAAAGCCATTACAAAAATGTAAATTTAGGTTTTCGCGATCGCTGAATTCGAATCCGAGGTCTACTTTTCTATATCGAGTGAAGGGTCAAGGTCGATTCAAGGTCAAATAAACAAAAAGCCATTACAAAAATCTGCAAAAATGTACATTTAGGTTTTCGGGATCGCTGAATCCGAATCCGAGATCTGCTGTTCTGTATCGAGTGTAACACAAAGTTATTTCAAGGTCAAATAAACAAAAGGCCATTACAAAAATCTGAAAATGTACAGGCAGATTTTTGGGTCGCCGAACCCGAATCCGAGGTCCACTTTTCTGTATCGAGTCAAGGTCAAGGTAGTTTTAAAGTCAAATTAACAAAAGGATATAAAAAATAAAAGTTTTAATAATTGGGTTTTCGGTATCACTGAATTCCAATCCGAGGTCCGTTTTTTTATATCTAGTCACATCCTTTTGTTAATTTGACTTTAAAACTTATGGATTCAAAAAATTGAGCAGTTTGGGGAAATCCATAAATGGACGGACTACGAAAAAATTTGTTTTATGCAAAATAAATTAAAGGGAGCTGCAAGAAATTGGTTTAATCGATTGGAGGATTATGATAAATCATGGCAGGAATGGAAAGAGCTAATTACACTCGCATTTCCTCGCTACAGTGACTATGCTACTATTCTGGAGGAACTAGTAGCTCGTGATAAGCGTCCTGAGGAAACGATGACGCATTATTATCATTCTAAATTATCGCTAACGCAACAGTGTAGACTTGATAATGATGCTACAATTTCGTGCATTATTAAAGGATTGCCCTTAGAATTGCAAGCAAACGCGCGGGCTTTTCAATGCACGAGACCTGATGAGCTCTACGCTGGATTTATTGCACCGATGGACAATTACCAATCGCCATCCTCGAGTTTTGCCAAGCGTTCTAATTACCAACCACCAAATTTTCTCAAACGTTCACGATATGAAGCTTATGTATCTCCATCATACACGAAGAAACATAGGAATAACTCGTTCTCAAATAATGCTAAACGTTGTTATAACTGTGGGAAAAACGGTCATATCGCACGTGATTGCCAGCAACGTATTCCGCGTTGTTTTACATGTAACATGAAAGGACATTTAAGTAACGAATGTGAATCAAAACAAAAAGAAAAGCGTGATCAAATAAAAAATGTTAAAGTTATTGACTACTCAGAAATTAACAATACTTACAAGAAAGCATGCAAAATCAATGGCTATTATGTTGTTGGTTATTTAGACACAGGAAGTGAGGTAAATGTTATTTCAATGTGTGTAGTAAGACGGCTGGAATTGAATATACAGAAAAATGAAAACGTATTGAAGGGATTCGGTGGTAAATATGTTTTTTGTAACTTAGAGGCAACGTTTTCTTTGCTAATAGATGACGTGTCATTAGACACCACAGCAGTGGTTACCGACGAAGTGTTAGACGGTGGAATGGACATCATTATTGGTCAAACTGTTTTAAATACCGACGGACTATCAGTGGTAGTTAACAGTGGTGAAGCTAACGTTGTAGAGGATTTATGTGATTATTTACGTGGAATAACTCTTAACGACTCTGCAGAACGCTCAAAAATAACATTAATGGAAAGTGTAAAAGTTTGTAGTGGAAAATCTGTACTAACGACAGTTAAAGTGAATGATGTGCCAGAAGGAACGAATGTATATACGGCGGAAAAGGCATATGCTTTAGGCCAAGCTGTCGTGTACGTACCAGCTGGAATTCATCAGGCTCCACGATCTCAGTTGATCATCTCAAATATGGGCAATCAGCCTATCTATTTCATGGAGGGTCAGTTGATAAGCCGAGGTGATGCGTGTGCTGAAATTCAAGCATCTAATGAAAAACTTTGTCTGAGGGTGAGTAATTGTAATAATGCATGTAGCAATAAAATCAACATAGATGAGGTTGATGTAGATAAATCAGTAGGGTCAGATGCAGTTAAGGCTCTCAAAGAGTTGTTGAATAAGTGGGGATGTTGTTTTGCGAGTACTACAAAGCAGTTGGGTGTCGTGCGAGATGAAAAACTGTCAATTGTGTTGAAAGATCCTAAACCTGTGTGTTATAAGCCTTACAGGCTGCCATTTAAAGAAAGAGAAATAGTACAAGAAAAAATTAAAGACCTTTTAGATGCTGGAATTATTAGAGAATCTAAATCTGACTTTGCAAGCCCAGTAATTTTAGTTAAAAAGAAAAACGGGGATCTTCGTTTGTGTGTAGATTTCCGCGCATTGAATAAAAATACAGTGAAAGATGTCTTTCCAATGCCAAATATAGAGGAACAATTGAACTGTTTAGCTAACAAAACATATTTTAGTAGCTTAGATTGTAGTCAGGGTTTTCATCAAATACCTGTATCTGAAGAGTCTATAGCAAAAACGGCTTTTATTACTACTGAAGGTCATTATGAGTACTTAAGAACCCCATATGGTTTAATGAATGCACCATCCGTGTTTCAAAGATTAATAAATAAAATTATCGGTACTTTACGTAATGAAAATATACTCGTTTATATGGATGACATTTTAATTCCTTCAACTACTGTAAAAGATGGTTTGTTCTTACTAAATAGGGTTTTTGATGTTATAAGTCAATCAGGACTTAAATTGAATTTGAAAAAGTGTTCCTTTTTAAAGTCAGAAATCGAATATTTAGGTCATACAATAAGTGCAACGGGTATTTCTCCAGGTAGTAAAAAGACAGAGGCTGTCGAGAAATTTAGAGTACCTCGTAATGTACATGAAGTGCGACAATTTTTAGGTTTAGCAGGGTATTTTCGCAAATTTATAAAGAGTTTTGCAATAATTGCGAGTCCTTTGACAAATCTAACGAAAAAGAATACTAATTGGTATTGGGGCGATCAGCAACAAAAAGCATTTGACTCACTAAAACAAGCGCTAGTTAATAAACCTGTGCTAACTTCATTTGATTCAAAACTAGAAACCGAAGTACATACAGATGCTAGTAGCAAAGGATTAGGCGGAATTTTGATGCAAAAACAATTAAATGGAGATAAGCAACCCGTGGCATATTTTAGTAGAGTGACTAGTAGTGCAGAGCAAGTGTACCATAGTTATGAATTAGAAACACTGGCAGTTGTCGAATCTTTAAAACGATTTCGAATATATTTATTAGGCATCCACTTTAAAATTATTACAGATTGCAGTGCTGTACGATACACTTTCACAAAACGCGATCTTATTCCACGTATAGCTCGTTGGTGGTTGTTAATTCAGGACTTTGATTTTGAGATTTTACATCAGTCAGGTAAATTAATGACTCATGTTGATGCTCTTAGTAGAAACGCTATTTCTGTAAATATTACTCAAGTTGCGAATGTCGATGATTGGTTCTTAACGGTACAAATGCAAGATGATTGTTTGAGACAAATTGTGGATCAATTGAAGACAGGTACTAATGACTTTAAGGGAGAATATGTATATAAAAATAATCGTTTGTATAGGAAAACTCATATTGGAGAAAGGTTAGTTGTGCCTAAATCAGCAAGATGGCAAATAATGAAAAAAATATCACGATGAAATTGGGCATCCAGGCCTTAAAAGATGTGAATCGCTAATTAAAGAAAATTACTGGTTTGCAAAGATGACGCGTTTTATAAAAAAGTATGTCTCTGCTTGTATTGACTGTGCATATAATAAGGGAAATCATGGGAGAAGTGAAGGCGAATTGCATCCGATCGAAAAAACTAGCGTACCAATGGATACAGTTCACGTAGATCATATCGGTCCATTTCCAAAAAGTAAATCCGGATACATGTACATACTTACAATTGTTGATGCGTTTACAAAATATTTTATGGTAATGCCGTGTAAAACTCTTGGTTCAAGTGAATGTATCAAACATTTACGCCAAATATTCGGTACTTTTGTTGGGTATCCTAGAAGAATCATTTCTGACAGGGGTAAGGCATTCACTAGTAGATATTTTACCGAATTTGTAAATAGTAAACAAATAAGACATATCTTGACAGCGGTATGTACACCAAGGGCGAATGGGCAAGTAGAAAGGTTTCATAGAACATTTTTAAATTCTATAAAACCTTCGATAGATAATGAAAAGCATTGGGACGACAAAATTGCAGAAATAGTCTGGGGAATGAATAATACAGTGAATGCAAGTACTAACTATACTCCGTATGAGCTGATGTTCAGCCATAAAGGGCGACTCTTAAATAATTTAGAAAATGTAACATCGGAAAAAGATGTTGTAATGAAACGAGAAAGAGCAGGTCGAAATTTAGAGAAAGTTGCTGAAAAAGCAAAAGAAAGGTATGATAAGAAACACAAGGCGCCAAGAAAGTATGTAAAGGGCGATTTGGTTTTGTGGAGGGATGGTATGTCCTGTGGTCGTACAGGAATCAATAAGAAACTTGATTCTTATTGTAATGGTCCCTATACTGTAATAAAGGTTTTAGGTAATGACAGATATGAAATTCGAAGTATAAAAGGGCTTAAAGGCTATAAAAATTTTAAAACAGTTGTGGCAGCTGACAGTTTGAGACGCTATTGTAGTACTCCCGGTACATCCAGTAGTTCTGAGTCTGATGATGAAATCAGAGATACAGAAGATTTGATTGATTTGCTTGAAAGTTAATAGTAATATGTAAAATAAGATATACAGTTATCAGCTGTAGGACAGTGGTAAAAACAGAAATGTACTGTGTTCTAAATTAAATAAGAAAGCAGTCAGTGCTAAGTTACAAGGGTAGATTACTACCGAGAATAAATAATTAACATAGCAGGTCGCTGCTGAAAGAAAAAGCTGGACTATTTGTAGGTTGTAAGTTTTTATAAACTAAATTTAAACTGTAAGTTTTTGTAAGGGCAGATTTCTGCTGAGAATAATTAGTTAATAGAGCAGGTTGCTGCTGAATGAATTTTCGATTTGAGTGCAGGTTACTGCCGAGAATAAGTAATTAACATAGCAGGTTGCTGCTGAATAAATTTTGAATGCTTCGATTTGAGTGCAGGTTACTGCCGGAAATAAGTAATTAACAGAGCAGGTTGCTGCTGATTGTGAATGAATTTTTAATGCTTCGATATGAGGGCAGGCTACTGCTGAGGATAATTAATTAATAGAGCAGGTTGTGCTGATTGTGAATATAATGCTTCGGTATGAGGGCAGGCTACTGCCGAGAAGAATCAGTTAACAGGGCAGGCTGCTGATTGTGAGTGAAAAGCTTCGATCTGAGAATGATCAGTTAACAGAACAGGTTGCTGATGAGTGAAATGCTACGATGTAAGGGCAGGTGACTGCCGAGAATAATTATTCGACGGAGTATGTAGGTTGTTGAATGAAATGTTTCGATGTAAGTGCAGATTACTGTCGAGTAAAGTAGTTAACGTAATAAGTTGCTGTTGAAAGAACTAGCTACGTTAGTACATAACTGATTGAGGGAGACATTATAATTCGAGTATGTATGGGATTGCGATGTACTGGCCACACACGTAACCTATATTTATTCGTATATGTCTTATGAAATCAGAAAATAATGAACTGAGAAAAAGTGAGCAGGTTTCTGCAGAAAAACAAAACAAAATATTTCGGTATATATTTGTTGAGAGAGCATTTCTATTACGATTGCTCAGTTGTAAATTTTATTATTACTGATTACGATGCACTGACCAAATATGTAAATGTAAGACGCGTGTGTCTTATGCTACTGATTGCATTCAAGTACAAGTACTCATATTACGTGCTATAAATGAATGGCATTTTTGTGTAAAAAAAATTACAACTGTCCTAAAGCTGTTTACGCAAGGTAATGATACTGTGAGAAATGTTTGTATTTTTCCAGATTGAGTAAAGACGAGCATCACAAAACAATTCGCGAGGACGCGAATATTATGCAGGATGGCCGAATTGTTAAGAATATTTAAATACAAAAAATTATTTTAATACATAGGTACATAATATACACAATACACATAATGTTATATAAGATAAGAGTAGTTTGTTTAGTCTATTCACCCTAGCCCTGGTGATAATGTTTACATTTTGTGAAGTGGATCTGAGATGCAGATGCACAAAGAAAGACACATTGGCTTATCAGAGTATCTGTATGCAAGATTGCTTGCGAGCGTATGTTTTAAATATTGAATAATTAAATACTATTTTACAAATTTATAAAGGAGTTTTATTTTAGAAATATTTACTAACAATATTATGTAGTTTCTATTTCCGTGAGTTTGGTCAAAATCCACCGAGAGTGTTTTTCCATTGCTTTTGTGCGGGGTCCTTTAAAATTTTACCCTCATTTTCAAGGGTCGATTTCACCATCTAAACTTAAAAACTGGCACGTATAAATAAAAATACGTGTCCTTAATTTTTACCCAAAGAACATTTTTACTAAGTTTCATTAAAATCGGAGAGTGGCACCTGGGGATGTTTGCTTGTCAGCGAAAAATGATTGGATTTGCATGATCCAAAGCTCATTCTTAAGCTTGTACTTTCTAGTTTTTGAATCAAGAGCTCAATATTTTTTATCATCCCCTGCCGCTCTGTGCCAAGGGTTAAAAGAGTTCGAAAAATTATCCCTTCATTTTTTATAAACGTAAAAAGCATAAAATTTTTGCAAATTTTTTTTTTAAAGAAATTCAATGCAAGCATTCAAAAGCTTGTTCTTTTCTCTTGAAAATTCGTTTTTTTTTATCTCCGTACGATTTTTTTGACCACGATATCCACTATCAAAGTAAAAATAACACTTTTGACTTTAAACTCCTGTATATCCTGAAATAATGATCGCACAAAAATCGATTTGATATTATTAGAAAGCTGAAAGTGTTCTCTATTAAATGCTTGCATAGGATTTCGTAAAAAAAATTATTCCTCCCATGATTTTCGTTTTTAAAACGTAAAGAAAAACGGTATTTTCTCATTTTTTAGTTATCAAATTTTTATCATGTTGTTAAAAATGGCAAAATCTTAAATGTGAAAGTGTTTTTATTTAGTTAATAGTATCCAAAAAAGTTGCTCAAAATAGCAAGTTGCTGCGATTTTTTTTTCTTCGTGTTCACAGCTGTTAAATTTTTGATTTAACTAAAAGATATTTTTCCATCTTTTATAGCGTTGAAAGACAATAAGAAATGTAATTTTTTTAAATTACTGTATTTCCGCGAAAAATGATTCAATTTTAATAAGCCAGGGGTTTTTTTGAAGCTGATACTTTCTAGTCTTTGAATAATAAACTCAAATTTTTTTATCATACCGCCCTATTCCGTGCTAAGCGTTCAAAGAAAAAAATCGTTTTTTTAATGATTTATGGACTCTGAGAAGGTCTGTATAGAACAAAAACAATTTTGAAAAATGTCTCGATGACATTTAATCATTTTTTAAGCAAAAAGAATTTTGCGATATTAAAATGTTAATTTCACGCAGTAACAAAAAAAGTTTCTTGTAGGGTAGGGTGGGGCTAAAAGTCCGTCGGGTAAAAAGTCCCGAATTCAAAATCTCAGCATAGCAACAAGTTATAGATATTGCGTCATATACATTGTTTGAGGGGGAAGAGGTTACAAACCCAAACTGAACAGTCGCCGACAAACGTTTGTGAAAGTCAGATGTAAAATATATTTATTTCGTATGTGCAAAGTAAAATTAAATTAATAAATCTTGGTGTTTTGCAGGTAAGTTTGATTTAGTACAAAAGAAAAACCGATCGAGGTAAACAACCACTCGATTTAATTAAACAAGCTGCAGAGCAGGTTATTATGGGAAACGCCAAATTATGTAGAGTATCCGAGATTATGGTATTTGTCGCAATTCGTTGAAGCGGTTTATTACAAGATATAAAGAAGAACTCCTAAATGCAACTTTTGGATATGGTACTCCTCGACAAGTTTTCTCTGTCGAACAAGAAAACACCCTTGTTGAGTATTTGTTGACACTCGCTCAAATATTTCACGGCATGGGTCCCAAAGATGTACGCCATTTGGCTTATGATTGTGCTGCAAAGTATAAGTTAAATTTTCCGAAAACATAGATTGAAAATAAAATGGCAGGTAAAGATTGGATGAACGCATTCCTGAAAAGAAATAAAATTCTTTCTTTGCGCAAACCTGAAGCGACTAACCTAAGCAGAGCAACATCGTTCAACCTTTATTTTTGTAAAACTGTTTGTATGTGTTCTCAAAGACTTATATAATCGATTCCCACCATAAAAAAGTAAAAATTTTCAATTCTTCGGCAAATGGTAGCACTAAAATCTTATTGTTGAGTTTTTATTTTATTTTAAACCAATTCAATTGTTTCATAGAACCACAAATATTTTTAAAAAAATGATAGCCAGGAATCTGCTCTGAATAATTATTTATCTATTGGTGAAAACCATATTAAAATCGGTTTATTAGTTTTAATGTTATTTAATATATATTACACACTACGCAATTTTTATTAAAATTGACTGTTAATACAATTAATTAACATTACCTTCATAAAAAGAAGTTTATTTTTATATCATTAACCGCGTATCTCGAAAACTACTGAAGCGATTTTAATACGGTTTTCACCAAGAGACAAATAATTATTCAGAGCAGGTCCGTGGCTATTATTTTTTAAATATTTGTGGTTCTATGAAACAATTGAATTGGTTTAAAATAAAAAAAAACTCAACAATAAGATTTTAGTGCTACCATTTGCCGAAGAATTGAAAATTTTTACTTTTTTATGGTGGGAATCAATTATATAAGTCTTTGAGAACACATACAAACAGTTTTACAAAAATAAAGGTTTTACAAAAACTTTTATTGTTAATCAAAGACAATTAATTATTAACAATTTAATAAAACAAAAACAATTGAAGATATCAGGACCTAATTTTCAGTGAATGTTCTGTACCACAAAATGTTTATTTTCTAGGGGTATCAACTTAAAAAACGTTAAACTTTATTAGTTATTACAGCTTTAAAAAAGTGTGTTTTTAGCCATTTTAATCGGCATAGCGGATAAACAAATGAATTTTTTAATTTTTTTCAAAATGGAGGTTGTAGTGAATTTGATAGCGATTAACTTTTATTTGAAACTTTTTTTTGTATAATACTTATTTAGACCGCTATTTAGCAAAAATCTGAAAATCTGAAGAATTTTGCAATTGAACCATGGATAACTCCTGTCGCGGACAACCAAAATCGGAGCAAAATTAGGGTATTATTCTACACCACTTTTGTAACATATTCTGTAAGTATTAAAATTGTACGCAAAAATAATCTGTTTTAGCCTCCACAGCCTGGACTAAATGACTCAAACTAAGGTATTACTATTTAGAGCCTTGTACCCATGGAAAATTTTAATAAGGACCTTTAAAAGCACAACATTTATCAATTTAAAAGTCTACTGAAAGCGATTTTTCATAAGAACCATAATGAAAAAACTAGAGCTCTTTTGGAAAACTTAAAAGAAAAACATGAAAATAAGAATTTTTTTAATATCTCTAATACAAAATTGATAATTTTTGAGATGTAACTTTTTTTATCAAAAATGTTTTGTTTTGAAATGTGTGTATCTTCTGTTCTTGAGGAAAGATCATATATCATATTTTTGTTTTAAAACTGAATATGAAGTCCATTTACCCATATATAATGTATAAAAACTTTTTATATACAAATTATTTTCACTTTTAGTACGTCTGGTACGTAAAAAAAAACCCTGCACTTTTTGATTGGGGTATGACACTTTTTGTGCTCATAGATAAGGTCAAAAGAACAATTTTCAGATAGGGAGCCACTTTAAAATCCGTGTAGAACACCATTATATCGGCTATTAAAGATGGCCCTCGCGGTTTTTATTAAATTGGCTGTATCTCAGCTCCTAATCATCTGATTTCAATTTTCTTTTGTTTATTTTAAAGTTCTTATTAAAAAAAATAGTTTTTATCATTATTCATTTTTCTCTAAATCTTAAGGGTTCCCGACAATTTTACTTTTCTTACAAACTTAATTGTTATATATAACTTTTTTATTGTGCCCAATATCATTTTTTTACTTCATATAAAAAAGAAAGACATTTTATTCTGCTTTCCATTGATAACAAGATATAGCCCGATCATTTTAAATCAAATTCGATGTAAGATACAAACAAACTGCCTAGTCGAAACTTTTGACGCAGTTGTGTGTCCCCGGCGGAGTAGATGATGAAATCACATTCTTGCCCATAAATTAGTTACCGGAAGTGACCGCCATCTTGGATTTTGTGTTTTTGTCGATTTGAACGCGTATTTTGCATTTCTCGATAAAATGGTTAGTAACAATTTTATAGAGAATTTAATTCTCTACAATCTTTATAAAGTCAATATTGTTGAAAAAACATTATTTATTGCAATTAAATTAAGTTTGTAAGAAAAGTGAAATTGTCGGGAACCCTTAAGATTTAGAGAAAAATGAATAATGATAAAAACTATTTTTTTTAATAAGAACTTTAAAATAAACAAAAGAAAATTGAAATCAGATGATTAGGAGCTGAGATACAGCTAATTTAATAAAAACCGCGAGGGCCATCTTTAATAGCCGATATAATGGTGTTCTACACGGATTTTAAAGTGGCTCCCTATCTGAAAATGTTTCTTTTGACCTTATATATGACCACTGAAAGTGGCATACCTCAATCAAAAAGTGCAGCGTTTTGGCTTTATTTGCCACGAACCAGACATACTATTTCAACCATATTACCTTAAAAAAATGTTTTAAAACTTAAAATAATATATTTTCTAAATTGTTGTCTCCTTGAAAGTAGGTGAATTTGTAGTTGCACAATTTTGTTGTGTAACTGATATTATTAAAAATATTTATTAAATACCTATATTATTTAAATATTTCTGGGTTTTTTTTTTTTTTTTTAAATTTTTATTTCGTTAATGATTGGTATTAATAAAGAATGCGCTAAATTTTCGTAAATATTATACAGCTGTCAATAAAATGTCATATTTATTGAATATCTTAGAGATAGCGTTTGGTTTGGTTTTGGTTTTGACCAAATTCATTATAATACCAAGCATAAATCGTTACGAGTAACTTTTTAATAGAAAATCAAAGTTTTTTTTTTAAATGTTTTGAAATTAGTTTTCCTTTTTCAAGAAAATTCATGTATATAATTACCAAATCCTGTATGTACCGCTGCTAAGAATTTAAATAACTCATACATAATTATTATAATATTACAAAATACAATACTGAATCAATAACTTTTATTATTAACTTCTTTATTTATTCTTATTATTTTAAGTCTACAAGCACTTTGACTTTTAACATTTTACTCAACAATATTTTCTTTATATTGCACATGGTTTCTTGAAAATGATACAATTTAAAGAAATGTGAAACTACTTATAACATTCTTAATTTCAAACAATATATTACATAAAATATTCAAACTTTCTTAAATTGTAGGAGAGGATAGTTCAAATAGAAAACGCAAGTATTCATTATTTAAATTTATAATATTCTTACATATACACAGTACAAAAAAACTATATTGCCTCTGTGAAAGACAAAATACATAAAGTTGCTTAAGTGATGAAGCTATGAAGGATTTCTGTACAAAATTAAAAAGTGGGTCACGTAGTAGATTCCGAATTGGCTGCGAGCACCGATAAAGAGTCTTTAACAGCATGGTAAATAATATTCTTAATCTGCAACTTGTCCTCGTGATTAGTATGCGTATCAGAAAGTGTACGGAACTCCTGCGTAAGGTGGAAGCAATGCGACACATTCTCGGGCGACACAAAGTCTTCAGCAACCTTAATACAATCATGGAGATTACGTACTTGGTGGGGAGCACCTGCCGGTACAAACACTGCATCACCAAAACACTGCACAATCGCATAACCCTCAACACCGTACTCACGTCTCAGTCTCTCTCGAAGAGGGCTATCAAGATAACACGACTGGTCGTGTATCGGATCGTGGTGAGGTTCAAGACGCGCACCACGCTCGATGGCAGCTTTGTTGAGCAGATCGCGAATCTTATCTGCATCGCGGGCGTGGTATATGTGCCATAAGGCACCCGGCAACGCGTCAGACTCACGCACACGTCTTCTAGTCACGGCATCACAACCCGCCTCATCTATCGCACGCAACGCTGCGTCAACAGTACCGTCACACACACCAACATAAACCATCACATTCACGGCGTCCGACACGTCTAAATGTAGATTCGTAGTTCCTTTGGCAGGCGTCAGAGCCGATCCGTACGCAGTGTACATCTTAGGTCCTAAATCAGGCCGCACAAAGAACTCAGGCAAGCGACCCGCTAGATTGAGCCGACCGGTACGCCGAGTGTATTCACCTAGCGGCAGAGCACGCATCAGATCAGCGTACCGTGCCGGTAACAGTTCTGCAAAATCTTCACCTGGAGGCCAATCTTTAAGTTTAAGTAACATTGGCTGACCGTGCTCATCGCGTAACCTATTTTCTGGTTTAGCAAAACCCTCCCAAAACCGTCGCATAAATTGATTTGGCACTAAGTTACCTGTAGAGCAATTGATGAGGTCTGCTTTATCATTGCCAAAATCATGTCCAAATGATTCAGGTTGCCACAGTTTCATTTCCAACGCTGAATCGACACCGGACACGAGCACTGGTTGACCTCTTCTCCACTGTTCCTGGAACGGCCTGTAGTTCTTCACGCACACAGGATCCATCAACCTCAGCAAACGGCCTTCACACAACCACGAGTGCGGAACGTCAGGATACATATCACGACTTTCTGTTAGTGTCATTATGCGTGCAGGGAGCGGCTCGCGTCCACGTTCTTCCCACTTATAACGACGCACATAATGTTTTAATTCCACGCCCATTTCACGCATTCGTCTCATTTCTTCGGCCGGTAAACTATCTGCTACTACACTTGAAATCACTTCGTCTGGAGTCGGACTAGATGTCTTCCGCCCACTGCCACCTTCAATTATACCAATACAAACTCATTAGCACTTTGAATCATAATGTAAATTACTATTACGCATACAATTTAAAAATCATTCATCTATATATATGTTACGCCGAATCCGTGAAATTGCTTATTACATGGAATCGGCAAAAAATTGCTTTTTTCATAAATGAAGCAAATTATCTGCCAATTGTGTGAATTGGGCACGGAATGTTTTGCTTATTTCATACATTGAGCAAAATAGATGTTCCCAATAACCTCAAAAACTACTGAACCGATTTTAATGTGGTTTTCACCAGTAGTTAGATAATTTTTCATAGTATGTTCTTAGCTATTAACATTTTATACAAACCTAAGAAATAACTCAGACTCAAAAATCTTAATCATGTAGTGTTTTGTTTACATGAAGTACAGTATATTATTATGTTATGTATTATTATTATTATTATATACAACTATTAGTACAGGCAAATTTGCATTTAACTAAAACATAATTATTAGATTAAATTTTATTTCGGAAATGTATCCAATAGTATTTCTCATTAAAGAATTCAATGAGTCCCGAGGTCAGAAGTTGTTGCGTTTAGGGGAAAGTGGGGTAAAAAGGATATGTTAGATCAAATGTATGAAAATAATAATGTCCCTGTACTAAATAGTTTATAACGAACATTAAGTAATTAATGAGGTCAAAATTAATGTTGGGAAGAGGACTGGGGGTTATAAAATGACAAAAAAAATAAATAGTAAGGTAAAATTAATTATTTTGCAACGGTAAATATTTATTTACATAAAATTGACACGTGTGCATTAAAATTAGGTTTTATTAAGGAAAAAATGGAAAGATGAGAAATACCTCCTGAAATGGCTTCAGAAATACTTTATCTTTAAGAAACCGAAGAGTCCCTAGTCGGGACTGGGGAATAAGCGATGATTTTGGTCACTTACCGGCTTATCGTGTTCTACAAACAAATTTTATGAAAATCGGATAATATATGTCTCATAGAATGTAACCATTCTATTTTTTTTAATTATGAAGGAGGAGAACCCCTCCATAAACAGCTTTGAACGGCCGCGTATTGCCAATGCCTTAAAAAATTGTTAGCTCTTTCTAGTGGGTTATATTTATTTTTGTTCATATGGGGACATGTTTAGGTGATACTGTTGCACCCATAAAAAAATATTTTGGTTATAACAATCAGAGGTTATCTGAATTATTCATTACTAAAGAGAGTTTTTGAGCTTTATAAATTGTGTATCTCAGTATATTTGTTAATATTATTCAAAAACTAAGGGTTTTCAAATAAAAACTTTTTTATGAAAATTGTAGCAGATGGTATCTTTAAATAGTTTTTTATATACAAAATGATATAACTCAAAAGACAAAACAACTAACTCCATGACAAAAAATCGTGAATATTTAAGTTTTTATAAATAAAGATTTAACGGATTATTTTATAGGTTGCCTTTATGTTAGTGAGTATATTTTGTAAAATAATGTTGTCATTATGTAAAATTATTAGAATTATGGAGGGAAAAGTGGGGTAAAATGGACATGTTCGATCAAATGTACGAAAATAATGTAAGTACGCTTTTCAGTCTATGGGAGGGAGGTACAAATAATTTTTTAACAGTGTTCGTTATAATTTTCAGTGAAAGTACTAATTAAAAGCTACATTCTAGATTTTTTTCAGATTTTTTGAATCAAGAGTTTAGAAATTAGATGGGTGGAGACGCTCTAACAATGACTGAAGGGTTAAAATCAAAAGGTCATTTGACATTATTTGTTGCATTTTAGAAGACCTATCTAAGGACACCCCACTTAATGGGGTAAGTGAAAAAAAAATTGAATTTATTTTTCAGTCTATTGGAAGGGGGGGGTCAAATAATTTTATTTTCAAAATTTCATCATTTTTGTTTTTGAGTTATTAATCTACGTTCGTATACCAAATTTTATCTAAATCGGTATAAAATTTTTATAAACGTACGGACGGACGGACAGAGCGAAACTAGAAGGGTTCCTAGTTTTCTACGGAACCCTAAAATAGATATTAGGTGTATAATATTTAAAATTAAGATAGTCTTTAATGTGTTATTAAAGAAAATCATCAACAATATAAAAGCTATCCGCGCGCAACCTTTCCCCCTCCAATATGCACATACGCAACAGCCTTAAAACTCGGGACTCATTGGATTCTTAAAGTATATACAGGGTGGGGCATTTAAAGTGTTACAGTTGATTATCTCAGAACCATCGCATATTTGAAAAAAATGTTTCAACCAAAAAATGTTTGGTTGTAAGGGGGTAATTATTTTTAAAAAATTTTAAACTTTTAAAAACTTTTTCTATTTATTTTATTTTAGCAAAAACAAAAAAAAGTACGAAATGTTAAAAAAAATCTAGAATAATTCTCCAAGTTTCATTAGACCAAAATAAACATTTTTGGTATCTTGTACTTTTTTTCTAAAGTTTATGGTTTCTGAGTAAAAAATTCTTGAAAATTCAAAATCTCAAATTATTTTGTTAGATACCTTGGAAAGCTTGGGTTGTTTAAAAAAAAAGTTTTCAATGAATGATTCGTGTTTTTTCACGTAGAATAAGATTACTCAATAAAAACTATAGGTTCCTATTTAAAAAAATTATGTTGACCTTCAAATATCCTTAAAGGCCACGTTAAAATAGCAAATAAATATTACTATTCGATTAACCCCTTACAACAAACATATTTTGGTTGAATTTTTTTTTTCAAATATGCGATGGTTCTGAGATAATTAACTGTAACACTTTAAATGCCCCACCTTGTATATAACAAAGTGATTTAAAACAAAAAAAATAGATCTAAGAATTATGTTCTTTTCAGGTTGATTTTTCGTCTAATTTGCCTGTACTATATCATTTATATGAAAACATAGTAGTCATTGAATAAATTGATTTTTGACATATTTTCACAATTAAAAATTTAATTAATACAAAGAAACATCCCAGTTCTAATAAAGGTAAAATATCGAAATTGATTATGATTGTTGCTAACATATATTTATTTATTTTTTAATAAATTTTTAGTTTTCATACAAATAAATATTTTCATTTTTAGCTACCTCTAAAAATAGCGATGTTTCTCAAATAAAACATTACTCAGTCCTACAATTAGCTCTGTGGGTACTAATCAGGGCAGTGTTGGGCAAAATTAAGTTTGATTGACGATTAAACAAATACAACTAATTCACATTAATCGTTAGTTACGACTAACAATTGATATTTTTAGTTGCAAAAAGTAGTTGCCACCTATGATTACAATTGATCAATCGTAATCACAATCACGATTAATTAAAAAACTAATATCTTATTGAATAAAAATATAAAAATTTATAAAAAAAAATTATGAAATATCATTACAAGCAGTTTTGGTTGGTTGTTTAATTGGCTGAAGAGCAAAAATAAACACAGGATATTCGACAAAACTGCTTGAAAAGAAAAAAAAGGTCTCCACACAAAATTTTTACTTAATTTATATTTTATTATAAATTATAAACTTCTCCAGCTTGGGGCTCTTTTTTACCTCGGGACCCTAGGAAGTTGACTAATTCAAACAATTTTTTTTAACGGAGGTCACAAATATTTATTTTACCTAGAGCCGGCCCCCGATTTTCATAAGGTGTAGATAAAGTGTAGACAATAATAGATATTGACCCTTCGGTCGGTCACTAACTATTTCTAATTTCGATTTCGGCTAAAAATACGTGTTTCGGTCATGTTTTAGTTTCGGCCGTTTTTTGGTCGAAATCGAAACTTGACCGCCAAAACTGCGTTTGTCAGATTTCGCCGTGCCTTGGATGTACTCGGCTCCAGTCGTATTTTTTGTAGTTGTTTCGAGTTTAGTTTTAGTTATTAATATTGAATTTTTAAACAGATTTCGACTATCCTATATCTGTATGAGCAAAAACTTAAGTAAACCTGTCTCAAAATTACTATAAAAAAGATTCAGTTTATATGAACTACATTTTTTTAATCGCAACTTTTGCGATTGAACTAACGATTGAATAGTTAACAACTAAACGTCGTTAATCGAATTGACAACTAAAAAATTAATTGCGATTGTTTTTAATCGCGATTGATTTAAGCACGATTAAAAACAATCAACTAATCAGTTTAACTAAAAATTTTGTTGATTACGCCCAACACTGAGACAGGGATACAAAAGGTGTCAGTGTACCCAAGAATGTCAAACAGTAAGATGTAAATGTTTTAATAAATTAATTTGCAATTCTGCCTGTCACAGTGGTAGAAGTTGCAAAAATTAGTTTAGTCAATTTATATGTCACATATTATGTGACATATAAATTGACTTAACCTAAAATACAAACTAAAATTATATAATACTAGCTGGGCCCGCGCGGCTTCGCCTGCTTGAACTACGGAATTATTGTTAAGGATTTTTGAAAAATATACATAGTTGAATTAAATACAAACACGATTAATTATTATCGTAATAATAACGTACCTAAAAAAAAAAACAAATCAGAACAAAAATTACAAATCATTTTTGTTCTGTTTAAATTTAAAAGTTAATAATTGAAAACAAAATAAACAACTGCCGGCCGAGCGCTGAATCTTCCTTCTCCCCGCGACACTTCATCGTAGTTCGCGCGAATTGCCACGAATAATATGTTATTAATATGTATATAAAGGGCAAATATCTACATTCAGTACTTATGATGATGAAATAATTTATTTTGATAAGGATTAATGTTTTGCAGGACATAAGTCCACGTAAACAGAACCCAAATATTTTTAATTTTCTTTGTAACATCAAAGCAGTCATTGTGGCTTAAATATAAAAGTTAGACATATGGTGTCGCGGACTTTATTGTAGAACTTTTGATTCTACACAATTCTTTAATACATTATTTTGTTCTATATTGAACGGTTTAGGCAGTGTATTACGGTCATATCATTTTTCAGTTGTAAAGAAGGGGAAATTTGTCGCAGCACCATGCACTCAAGTATTCTTCAAAAACATACTAATTACAAAGTTTTTTTATGGACGAGATAAAACAACAAAATGGCGTCAACGACCATTGGGTGATAGTAAAACTCTAAAGAGAAATCTAATAAACTTTACACCAGGCGTTCAAAACATTGCGAAATTCGTATACATGCTTGGAAATTGTTTTTTTACTGACAATATGATTTATGAAATCGTACGCTGTACAAATATATACATCCAAAACGTTTGAGTGAATTACAAACGTGAAAAAGATGCAAAGGACATGGATGAATCGGAACTTAAGGGGGCAGACCCAGTTGGGACTTCCAAAAAAAGCTATTTTTTAGGATTGGGAACCACGGGACTTTCTTATACCTAACCTAACCTAACCTAACAGTGAATTGTATACGTGATTCTTTGTTTATTAAAACATTTCTAACAAACTAACAAGAAAGAACAAAATGAATAATTTTATATTTATATAACAAGTGATTTTTTTTAGTGTAATAACTGAAAACGGATGTTTACTCTTGTAAATTTTTTGATTTTTGAATTATTTTTGAAATAAGAAAAAAATGTTTTAGATAAAAAATGTTGAGTATGTTATTATCTATAATTTATTCCCCATACATTTTTTTCCAAGATTTATGATTTAGCCAGAAAGAATTTTTTTATGTAATTATTTAGATTCACCTACACAGTTCACTCTCAGTATTACGTATAAGAAAGTCCCATGTTACCTACGGCAAATACACACACTGTTCAATCTCTGTAATACGTATAAGAAAGTCCCATGACACTCATGGCAGATATTTCTGCTCTGTTATGAACCATTTGAATTATAATAATTTTTTTTCTTTCAAAAATTCGTTTTTACGAAAAAATGAATAGAACATAAATTATAGATATAGATATTACCTACATTTTTTAACTTGACCATTTTTCTCTATTTCGCACTGTTTCAGAGTAATTCGAAAAATTAAAACACCGTTCAATATTGAACAAAATAATATAGTAAAGAATTTTGTGTAGAATCAAAAGATCTACAATAAAGTCAGCGACACCAAATGTCTAACTTTTATATTTAAGCCACAATGACTGCTTTTATGTTACAAAGAAAATTTAAAATATTTGGGTTTTGTTTACGTGGACTTATAACCTGCAAAACATTAATCCTTATCGAAATAAATTATTTCATCGTCATAAGTACTTAATGTAGATATAATTTGACCTTTTCAGCATCCAATTTGGTCGTATAGTTTAGGAAAAAACTTTAAATAAGTTATATGTTATATGGTAAAATAATAATAACGCGCGATGTAATGATGAGTCAACGCGGGTAGAGTGAATGATCACATTAACTTTTAAGTTTAAATAGAACAAAAATTATTTTTACTTTTTGTTTTGATTAGTTTTTGTTAGTGTTGTTTGGTTTTTATTACAATAATAACTAATCATGTTTGTACTTAATTCAACTATATTTTTTTTAAATCCTAAACAATAATTCCGTAGTCCACGCGACCGAAGCCGCGCGGGTCCAGTTAGTTTATAATAAAATATATTTTTATCAAAATTTTCTATAGCACACAATTAGATATGAATACTACTAAAATAATCATATACTACTTTTTACATAAATATAAGAAGTACCCATTAACTCTATATCTAATGGTTAGTTTATTCTACATATCGTGTGTGTACTTTGCTCAACAACAAACATTTGATAAATTTTACCTGTAGTAGTTGTAGACGGAGGTGCTGGACGTACCAACAGCTCACGTAAAGTAGAAAACCCACCACCGGTGTGCTCTTCGTCAGAGTCAGAAGCTTCAGAACCGTGAGACGCATCAGGTTCTTTCTTAAGTGCAACATCGGCTAACCACGAGAGAGGCGAATCCGCATCATCACTACATTTAGCACGGTCGTTGTTACCGTTCACGACAGTCTCGCGAGCCAATGCACAATCACAACGTTGTGGCACGTTCCATCGTGCCCGTGCTTCGTGAACTTCTCGGTCCAGTCGGTTTAAGGAATCGCCCGCAATTATCTGCGTTAGCATCAATCTTTCTTGTTCGTGAGCTTGCCGATTTGTGCACAGCAACCAAGAATATTCATCACGTTCTTTGCTTGCTTCACCCCATACTTTAATAGTTCCATTTTTACGTCCCTGTATCGAAATTTAACATACAGTTTAGTAATTAGTAATACAAAAGAAGTTAAACGTTAAGTACATCATGTAACAGATACAAATCTCAATAATATTTATCAGTTTATAAATGGTACATAGATATGTAGATTAATTTTTAAGATTAAAACTAAACAAAAATCCTACCTTATAACAGTCGAGACACACAACAAAACCACACTTGCTGCAAGCCCAGTGGAAATTAAAAAGAGTAGTTTCACAAACATCACACATTTCACGTACACCTTGCACAACACGCTTCCAGGCTACTATTTTATCTGAAAAAGATATACTCTATTTATTATCATAAATAATAAATTAGAAATTGCTCAACAGCATAGTTGGCAGATCAACATCTGCCAACTATGGATAGGATAATGTTTGAAATTATTCTGATATTTACAATTTGTTTTAATTATGTAACATTGTAAATAACTGATCTGCTTTGTTGCTAACACAAATTAGAAATATTTATAATAAAATATGTTATATTAATGACTAAAAAAATGTTTATTTTTTTATTATTACGTTATAAAGAATCTAGATGTATTCAAGATATTAGTTTTTATAATAATATACAAAAAAAGTCGTTGTGGCCAACAATAGTTTGTCACTTATAAATGTTAAGTTAGATTCAAATATTTATAATAAATTTGAAGTTATCCTCGAGTTTGGCCATAAACACCAAAATATCATTTTATTAATTTAAGATCCTGCAAGTACGTAGGTCTACTGTATTAGCTTCGATATTTGAAGTTTACAAAGACTGCTGGGAAAACACCAAGATGTTTTTTAAAAACTAGTTTGTAAAAATATAGATTTTAACTTTTTTGTATGGAATAATTGTTTTGGCTGAAATATGTATTTAAATGCAACTTTGGCTTACCATCAGACATGTGCTCATCATGCGCATCTCGTTCTTGCACTAATAAATCACAAAATTGATCTCCAACAGAACGTAATAAAAATCGGGCCATTTTTCGATCTAAATCTACAGGTGGTTTTCCAGTTGAGGGTAACCACAAGCGTAAATCTTCCTAAAAATTTTAAAAATATTGTTCAGATAATTTAATTTACAATATTCAAAATTACTATTAAAAAAAAAAAAAACAGTTACAGATTAATGCCAAATGCTCCTCTACCATATATTATTTTATTTTTTCAAACCACATTGTCTAATGACAATAGAGATACTTAACGTTTTGTGTTTTGATATACAGAGTGTCCCCAGTTTAGAAGGACTAAGCGATTTTATTTAAAAACGGTTTTACGTAGAGATCCAACGTAAAGGCCATTTTTCATGGGTTCTTTTACCCTACTTTTGATTTAATGATAGATATAAATATTTTCTGGGTGTTGAGTCCAACAGCATTCATACATTTCATCAAAAGTAAGACAAAAACCGATGAAAATGTCCATTGTTTCAGATATCTAAGTAAAATTCCCTGATCCTTCAAAGCTAGGATAATTACATTTAAATGTAAAATTACTATTGATTAACCCTTTAACGCCCAACTTGACCATTTTTCGACAACATTTTCAGTGGTGTGTAGCACTAACTTAAAATCGTTCAAAAAATTCTTGAGATACCATTTCTAACGTAAATTCTTATGTTCTTTTAGAATCCAGTATCAGAATTGTCGAAAAATGTAACAATAAAAAGTAATAAACAATTTTTCGCAAAAAAACGTGAATTTTTGAAAAAAAAATTTCTTTTAACTCAAATTTCCGAATGGAAAGAGGGTCCACTTGTGCGTCTAACACGTATAGATTTGGTCAATGACATATATACTTTATTTAAAAATAGTTTCAATACCGAAATTCAACATGGCGGCCATCCAAACAACCCCTTTACCAACAAACTTATCTAGAATTGTTCGTGATTTTTTTCTCGATTAGGATCGACTTGACGAAAAAAGTTATAGAACCAAAAGTGCTTAGAATTGATCAAAGAACACGTGTGAATTTTTTCAAAATTTTTGGAGCGATTTTTGGATTTTTGGATAAGGCCATTTTTTTTTAAATCCAAAAAATCGCTCCAAAAATTCTGAAAAAATTCACACGTATTCTTTGATCAATTCTAAGCACTTTTTGTTCTATAACTTTTTTTTCGTAGAGTTAGTATTTATTGAACTAAAAATTGTTGAACGTTCTTAGCCGCTATATACAATATGTATGTAATATATATCCAAAAATCCAAAAATCGCTCCAAAAATTCTGAAAAAATTCACACGTATTCTTTAATCAATTCTAATCAATTCTTGCTCTATGACTTTTTTTCTTCAAGTCGATCCTAATCGAGAAAAAAAATCACGAACAATTCTAGATAAGTTTGTTGGTAAAGGGGTTGTTTGGATGGCCGCCATGTTGAATTTCGGTATTGAAACTATTTTAAAATAAAGTATACATGTCATTGACCAAATCTATACGTGTTAGACGCACGAGTGAACCCTCTTTCCATTCGGAAATTTAAGTTAAAAGAAAATTTTTTTTCAAAAATTCACGTTTTTTTGCGAAAAATTGTTTATAACTTTTTATTGTTACATTTTTCGACAATTCTGATACCGGATTCTAAAAGTACATAAGATTTTTCGTTAGAAATGGTATCTCAAGAATTTTTTGAACGATTTTAAGTTAGTGCTACACACCACTGAAAATGTTGTCGAAAAATGGTCAAGTTGGGCGTTAAAGGGTTAAACAAAAAATAAACAAGACATTAGTCTGTAACTGAAACTAATCTAATTGCATTATTTTTATTCTCTGTTATCTTTAACTGTTAGGGGTGTACCAGAATTTGAGCAGGATTTTTCTGACATTCATACTTACAATTAGTATAGTTATTTTTCTAAAAACATATTATATACAATATACATACAATCAATCTAATAAGAGTGTGATCAGGAAAACTTGTGTTTGGAAACTGGTTATTTTGAAAACTTATGAGCGAGCATATTATATCATATCGTCCCCTACAGAAAGACTCAGTTATTGTCCTACCTTCCCTCGAAAACGTCTTTAATTTTAAGTACCGCATACACCAAAAGAATCTAAGCTGTATTCCTTTGTATGTATCCGAAAGGACTGAAAATGTCACAGAAGTGGCTGCAAAATACATTAAACAGTCAAAGGCATCTGTCAACTAAATGATTAACAACAAACACCATTGATGATCCGCCATAAGACACGATAAATATCAAACAAAGAGGGTAAACAGATAATATTTTCATATTTTCTACAAACCCCCTACTATCGCTGTGACAATAACAAGGCAATTGAAAAAAAGAAAGATATTATTTTATCGTATTCAAACTTATTTACGAGTTTTTAATCTAAAATACCGAAGCACGGAGAATGTAATATTTTCAATGAAACCTCTGAATAAACTTCTCCTGCGGACCCAGTAAAGTTGCATGTTTAGAAGTACTGGGTTTTAGTGAAAAATATGCCTTAAACAGTGATGCAATAATTGACAATGGCAGTGATTCAACGACTTATTAATATAAAAACACTGTAGTACTGATAGTATATCTATGATACTTTGTGTGAAAATTATGTCGGTCACACTCTTAGTAAATAGACTGTACATAGGGTTGCCGGACAGTCCGCTTTTTTCACATTATGTTCACTATTTTTTTTCACAAAATAGTGGACATTTTTTTTTTATTCAAAAGCTTTATGATGAAATGGTACGTAATCTACAGCAAGCTTTGGTGCGGCCCTTAACCTGAATTGAAATTGGCGCGACCAAAAAAAAAAGTTTTCAGTTTTTATTTCTGCATAAGCTGGCCCCGTTTGTCCGCTATTTTTTTTTAAGCAGATCTGGCAACTCTAACTGTACATAATATGTGACACTAGGTGTCATTAAATCAATAATAATACGGTGTAGCGTTACAATAAGAATTTATTGATATTAATTTCCTTTTATGCCAGTTATTATAAAGAAATTTGCTTGGGAGCTAACGCTATCTGTAAGGTGACAAATCATGAATTTACTTAGAATTCTAGAACAGTGGTATTAAAAGTACTATGTAAATGCTATGCATTTTATGGGGTAAAATTGTCACCACTTATTTTAAATCGCTGATTTCTATTTAATGCACAAGCGCCAAGATGATTCATATAAACCATATCATTCATTTCAACTGTCAGTCGGTTGTCATTTTTATTTAATACCCCGCAGATAGCATTAGCTCCCGAGCAAATTTCTTTACAATACCAGGCATTAATCATTGAATTTCAATCACATTTTTTTTAAATCCATCATAATGTTTTTAAAAGTTATTAATTTTTTACCGATCAATCATTAGTTTTATTGATAAGTTTTTATTTCATTCTAAGATCGAATTATATATAGTCAGTTTCTAAGAAAGAAATCCGGTTTCATATTTTATTCCGATTAGGATTGAAAATGTCAGTTCCGGTACATTTTTATAACTACAATACATTGCTATAAAAATAAACAAAATCAACTAATGAGTAATATAAACTACAAAGATTAGGACAAGTTATTGGAAATATTAGAATTAATTTTTTTATACTAAAAATGCATGTAAAAATCAAAAATAAATAAAACAGTTAGGGTCGATCCAGACTACCGTGTCGGTCCCAGTTGGGTCTCGGTCCGGTCTCGCTCAAATCAAATATAAATAAACAATAAATAATGAAAGCATTCACACTATAGGTATCGTGCCAGTCTCGGTCCAGTCACGCTCCGATACAGTATTTACTATACTGAATATTTGACTGGAGCAAGATCGAACCGGGACCGGCAGCACGATAGTGTGGATCGGCGCTTAATGTTTATTGTTAGTTACTAAAAATATGTATGTGTTAAGCAAGTTTCCATAAAATTACATATTTTGTATGCTTATACAATTATGTACAATAATTTGAAGAGTTTTGTAATCTTTCATTCTGATATCACAGTGTTATATCTTGTACCTAACCTCCATACATAAAATACAAAAAAAAATTTTAAACTTACTTCTGTAGCATCTTTGTGGGGATCAGAGAAACCAGCAATTGCGAGTTGGCCATTTTTAGTATAACGTAAACGACGAAATGCATAAAAACGACAAAAAATATTACTAGGCATGTTTTTAGAGCGTTGATTAGGTGTCCAACGGCATTCACGACATTTAGCGAGCTTAGGAGCTACTTCAAAACAAGCTCCGTCTTGCAAAAAACTTTCACCGGTCTTCTTCAGCTGACTGAGAGGTGGCTTACGAAACGGATCTCGTACGGCTACCTCTTCGCGAGGAGCACGCTTTGCACCTTTAGGACGCCGACCGCGCTTTTTAGCTTCTTTGGCTGCCAACTTACGTTGTATTACACTGGCTCCTGAATCGGAGTCTTTATCACTAGCCGTGTCTTTATCACTATCACTGCCGCTCCCGCTTACCGTCGGTTTCTTTTTATCTTTTCGTGTGTTACCTCCACCCTTTTTACGTTTCACTTTAGGAGGTTTCCTCTTCGGTGGAGCCTTTTGATCTTGCTCTTGATCCGAACTAGACGAATCATTAGTCTTGATTGGATCAGTCAGGTGTCCGTTGACAGTCGTATCCGCGGCCGGAGCTTTCCTTCCGTCGTTATTGACACGGACAGGTTCTGTTTTAACTTCTGTTTTGATTTCTGTCTTGACTATCGGCATGACGACAGGTACTGGAGACCGAGTAGGTGGTAACGGTGTCGGTTCCTCCGCTTCACCACCCGTGTGTCGTTGTAACCAAGCTTTCTTCAAATGTCGGAGTGGCGTTGCGGTCGAACTACGTGCCGGTCCCGGGCTATTAGATTTATCCGAGTCAGCAGATACCAGTAAAGGTGGGGGCGTTGCTTGCGGAGGTGGCGCGGGTGTTACACAAGGACTGGAGGGAGCAGGACTCACGGCCACAGACACTGAAACATTTGAATGTACCTTTAAATAACTCAACAAATAAATAATCAAATAATAATTAGTAAAGATATTTATAAAAGTTACCAGGTTTTAAATCTACAGGCGTTGTTTCTGGCGACTCGACTCGGCGCTTTTTTGTTTCAAGTACCGGTTGTTCAGCAGTTCTGCGTAAACTTGATGATATACCCAAGTCGAGTGGATGTGTTTGAACAGCATGAGCCATATTTACATTTGTAGCACCAGGCTTCAACAAATGAGGAGGAACAGTCGCAGAACTACGTCCACTATGAGCTGGAGGAGGCAACTGATTAGACGGAAGTGCTTGCGGTGGTGGATGATATTGTCCGACCTGTTCACAGTATTTAAAATTAAATTAATTAAGAACAAAATATTATAAAATAGTAATTATTAAGTGAATGCTTTATTGTCAAAATTTCTTGTTCAAGAATACTTTATTAGTAAAGTATTGTCTATAAAATATCAGTTTGATATTTGTTAATTGAAAATAATTAACTCACAAAACAAGTAAATTAATAAGATTTGTAGAATTTCATTATTTCATTCTGTATTTATTTGTATATAGTCCAGTACATTTAGATGAAAAATAACTGTGTCTGGGGAAAAATTCGCAATAAGCTGAATTTTTGTATACACCTTCATTTTGTCTTTATAAATAAGGTACCAAAAGTCCCCAACAATCCCATGCGAGCATACTTTTTTACAGCCCACAAAAGGTACTAACAATTAGTTTTAAGTAAATATCTCTGTATCTATTAGATATTTACTTAAAACTAATTGTTAGCAAATTTTGTGGGCTGTAAAAAAGTATGCTCGCATGGGATTGTTGGGGACTTTTGGTACCTTATTTATAAAGACAAAATGAAGGTGTATACAAAAATTCAGCTTATTGCGAATTTTTCCCCAGTGAAAACCTAATGTTCCTGGACTAATACTTTTGCAAATGAAATTATAGAAAAAACTAACCTCAAATAAACAATTTATTTAAAACAATATTTGACAAATAAAAGTAAAATTAAAAAAAAAAACACTGAACTATATGAATTTTATATGAAAAAATATATTTTGTTCTTTTAATTATTAAAATAACACTAAACAAAAGTTTTATAGAAATCGTTACTTGTAAAACTTGCTACTAACAACTAAATGAATCAAATCTGATATGTCTATGCAAATATAAGCAAGTAATTGTTTATTGTAACTTGAAACAGTTATGTTATCAAACTGAGTCAATCATAAGCTGCTCTGTGCATTTATAAATGGAAATCAACTTGATAAGATTGTATGGCTACCTATTCATGTAATTTTATTAATTAATTTATTAATTTTATTAATTTTGATTAAATAAATGTTGACTTTTTGAATGATCCTAAAATAATTTTCTTCCCCAAACAAATGGTATTTTAATATACACTTTTAATGATTTTTTAGTAAAAACCCAAAATTTATGAGAAATTTTATAATCTCAATTCACTTATATAGGATAATAGTCGTTGCTTACATTCTAACACCGCGTAAGTCAATTTTTAGAAACACGTCTAGGGTGAGCAAATGCTCTTAATAACTGTGCTGTAGAGAAAGAATTTAATAATATTTTATTAATAGTACAGGCAAATTAAATTTTAATTAAAACATAATTATTAGATTAAATTTTATTTTGGAAATGTATCCAATAGTATTTCTCATTTCAATGAGTCCCAAGATCAGAAGTTGTTGCGTTTAGGGGAAAGTGGGGTAAAAAGGATATGTTAGATCAAATGCATGAAAATAATGAATGTCCCTGTATTAAATAGTTTATAACGTACATTAAGTAATTAATGAGGTCCAAATTAATGTTGGGAAGAGTACTGAGGGTTATAGAATGACAAAAAAATAAATAGTAAGGCAAAATTAATTATTTTGTAACAGTAAATATTTATTTACATAAAATTGACACATGTACAGTAAAATTAGGTTTTATTAAGGAAAAAATGGAAATATTAGAAATACCTCCTGAAATGGCTTCAGAAATACTTTATCTTTAAAAAACCGAACAGTCCCTAGTCAGGACTAGGGAGCTTTAGCCGGTATTTTAATTTAAAGTAGGGCGCTTCAAATAAGCGATGACGCTAGTCTTGATTTTTATCACTTACCGGCTTATCATGTTCTACAAACAAATTTTATGAAAATCGGATAATATATGTCTCATAGAATGTAACCATTCTATTTTTTTTTTAATTATGAAGGAGAATCCCTCCATAAACAGCTTAGAACGGCCGCGTATTGCCGATGCTTTAAAAAATTGTTAGCTCTTTCTAGTGGGTTATATTTATTTTTGTTCATATGGGGACATGTTTAGGTGATACTGTTGCACCGATAAAAAATTATTTTGGTTATAACAATCAGAGGTTCTCTGAATTATTCATTACTAAAGAGAGTTTTTGAGCTTTATAAATTGTATATCTCGGTATATTTATAATATTATTCAAAAACTAAGGGTTTTCAAACAAAAACTTTTTTATGAAAACTGTAGCAAATGGTATCTTTAAATATTTTTTTTATATACAAAGATATAACTCAAAATACAAAACGACTAACTCCATGATAAAAAATCGTGAATATTTAAGTTTTTATAAATAAAGATTCAACGGATTATTTTATATTATGTTAGTGAGTATATTTTGTAAAATAATGTTGTCATTATGTAAAATTATTAGAATTATGGAGGGAAAAGCAGGGTAAAATGGACATGTTCAATCAAATGCATGAAAATAATGTAAGTACGCTTTTCAGTCTATGGGAGGGGGGTCCAAAGAATTTTTTGACAGTGTTCGTTATAATTTTCAGTGAAAGTACTATTTAAAAGCTACATTCTAGATTTTTTTCAGATTTTTTGAATTAAGAGTTTAGAAATTAGAGAGGTGGGGACGCTCTGACAATGACATTGAAAAGCAAATATATCGTGACTGAAGGGTTAAAATCAAAAGGTCACTTGACATGTTTTGTTGCATTTTAGAAGACCTATCCAAGGACACCCCACTTGATTGGGTAGGTAAGTGAAAAAAAGTTTGAATTTATTTTTCAGTCTATTGGAATGGGGTCCAATAATTTTTTTTTTCAAAATTTCATCATTTTTGTTTTTGAGTTATCAATTTACATTCGTATACCAAATTTTATCTAAATTATCGGACGGACGGACGGGCGGACAGAGCGAAACTATAAGGGTTCCTAGTTTTCTACGGAACCCTAAAATAGATATTAGGTGTATAATATTTAAAATTAAGACAATGTGTTATTAAAGAAAATCATCAATAATATAAAAGCTATCTACGCGCAACCTTTCCCCCTCCAATATTCACATACCCAACAGCCTTAAAACTCGGGACTCATTGGATTCTTAAAGTATATATATAAAAAAGTGATTTAAAACAAAAAAAAAGAGATATAAGAATTATGTTCTTTTCAGGTCGATTTTTAGCCTAATTTTCCTGTACTATAATTAAATAATTCTAAAAAGTCTAAGAATGTCTAATTTAATAGTATGATAATATTTTGAGTTATAATCCTACCAAGGGAAAATAATAATATAACCTATTTTTTACAAATTTTTACTAATTTTTACAAGATGTAGAAAAATCGTTTTGATAATCGGAGTATTTTTCTGTATTCTTTTTTTTTAGATACTGTTATTTATTAAACTAAAAAAGTTGTATTCTCCCAGAATCTGCCGCCCTGGGCAGTAGCCCATGTTGCCCATACCTAAATCTGCGGCTGATAATCCATATTAATATTATAAATGCAAAAGTAACTGTCTGTCTGTTACTTATTCACAGCTTAACTGCTGAACCAATCTCAATGAAATTTGGCAGGTAGATAGCTTGCATATGTGTGTGTGTGTGTAAAGGTGACTACAGACATAACTGCAAACTTGACAAGTATGCATGATCCATCTTTTTGTACAAGCACCAGGGGTCGAAACAAGTTCAGTGTTCAAAAATACTGATTTTACTGATACAGAAATCTAAAAATACTGACTTTCTGAACCGAGTTAAAAAATGTTGGTGTTATGTATTAAAAAAATACTTTTATAATTATTGGCCTCCACCATCCTCATAGCTAACCCTTACCACCTTTTTATAATGTTCATAACAAAAGTAACAAATATTATAGTTAATTTTTCTTATAGAACTTGGTATAGCCAGTGCTAGAGTGAGATTATGTTGTTTATATGTTCACGTATACATACATTACAATTATGTCATAAAATATCTTCTAAAAGTTTGCAATAAACAATACAAATGAGTAAACAAAATAGAACATTATTTATAATTTGAATATATTTTCACCGTAATTGTGTCGTTTTGAAGTCAAATAGTGAGTTTTTTCACGATAAATAGGGCTCCGATGTGAAAACTTTGAGTGCCAAACCCAAAAAACTGACCATTTTCCCAAAAAACTGACTTTAACTGACCGGGTTACAAAAAAGCGACTTTTACTGATTTTACTGACCAGTTTTGACCCCTGAAGCACAATTTCCCTGACACCACCACACGGTACAAGTATGCTTAAACAAGTGCCAGTTTGCGCTTGGACTATGTTAAGCTCGGGCGACGATGCGCTCGCTTTGGCTGCTTTTTGCCTTATCCACAAGAGGAAAACGCGAAAGAAGAAACGTGGTATGTGGTGTAAAGATTGGTTAATGAAAAGAAAAACCTATTCCCACATTAAGTTACTGAGTAAATTGAAGATATATCCGCGTGATTGGCATAATTATCTCAGAATGAATGAAGGAACTTATTTGAACCTTTTGTCACTCGTAACACCTTTAATTAAAAAAAAAAGGATACGATCATGAGAGAAGCTTTAACCCCCCACGAAAGATTAACAGCAACATTGCAATTTCTCGCGACCGGAAGGAGTTATGAAGACCTGAAATATTTAACTATCCTTACAAGCTCATTCATGACTGACATTTGCTTGTACAAACCTATACGTCTTTGGTACACGCGTTTAGTTTCGCTTGTGCAAGTGGGGCTTGTTCAAGTTTGCATGATTCAAATTCAATCAATCTTCAAGCGGCTTGTATAATTAAAATAGTTGCGCAAAATTATCCTACAGACTGCTTGTACAAAAAGATGGATCGTGCATGCTTATCAAGCTTGCAGTTACGTGTGTAGCCACCTTAAGTGTGCATGCATGAGTGTGCGAATATTAAAGTTAAAAAAAGTGAAAAAACTTTCTACGTCCACGTTGTTAGCTCTGGGTTATGCTAAAGAAAAGTCTTCTCAATTCTTATTCTTCTATATGTACATTTTTTTATATTTATATTCAAGTTCGCAATACTACCCTACAGTGCGAAAATTTGTCTTAATTCGACATCAAATTCGTGATCAGTAAGACCAACAAAAACCCAGAAAAGCACCATTTCTAAAATTTAAAAAGTGAAAAAAATATTCACTACCATACCAGACCAACAAAGTTCTTTTTGGGGCTCTATACAAATCATGAGATTTGTATAGAGCACATCCGTTACTCATATAAATAATTTTTTTTTTCCAAAAAAGACCACTATTTTTACAAAAAAAGACCAGCCCTCTAAAGCAGTGACCTTCAAAGTGGGGTATATGTACTCCAGGGGGCACGCAAAGTGATACTTGGGGATACGCCAAGTTTCATCTTGGGAGTACGCGATCAAAAAAGTTTGGAGATCAGTGCTCTAAAGGTTAATGAAAAATAATGTGGTTTTTACAGTCTCAAGTTAAATCAATTTAGCAATCATCATTTTTAAAACTAACCTGTTGATAAGGTGACGGAGATACTGACGGCGGCAGAGCAATCTTACCACCGCCCATAGAAGAGGGATCGTTACGCACTGACCGCCCGTAAGTATGGTGATGCGGTGGTGGAGTAACGGGCAGTCTGCGTGCGTAATGATGCTGATGTTGCTGCTGCTGCTGCTGCTGCTGCTGCTGAGACGGAGGGTAGGACGATCCGTACGAAGTAGACTTTGAGATCGGAGACGACACCGCCACAGAGAGCGCAGGCGGCGGCGAAGTTCGAGTCGTGCCTCGAAGATAAGGTGATGATTTAGGACTAACGGAATGTGGGGATATTTTAGTGGTCTCTAGAGCATGACTTCCATGTTTCACTATCACAGAGTTTTTTAGTTCGTTCGAATTCACTCCGGTCGGGTCTATTGCACTTTTGTAGAGCGCTGCATGGTGGTAATTGAACAGACCCACATTGGGTTCTGTGCTTTTCAATGGCTGGTGTACAGGACGGCGACTGTGTGCCGGAGGTGGAAGTCGCTGTGAGTTTCTCTGCACTGCATTTACAGGAACGACTGCTTGCGAATGATGATGAGTTGGCGGAGGTAAACTATTTATCAAACTCCAACCGATGCCGCTTCGGTCGCCACGCTGAAATATAATAAACAATCATTTATCATTTGTGAAATCTTAAATAATCTTAAGAGGCTAAAGACCATACATGTCATCGCACTTAAACTTTTAATCTAATCTATTTTTATTTATATATTTATTCATTCATTCATTCATTACTTCATTGTTTTTCTTTAAATCAAGACAAAAAGAAATTAATAATATATTTAAAATTGATAATGATTTAAATAAATAAAATTATTATCACTAACCATTCCATACATAAGGTACTGGCACCAGTTATGACCGCTATAAGAGCAAGGTTTACTGTTTTTGTGATTGACGGGCTTCTATTTAGTTATTATCATGAACTCATGTTACAAATGACAAGTAACTCTTTATTTAATTAATTTTATTACCAAAGTCCGCAAATATAGTTTGTTTTTTAAATTATAGCCTTTTATTTTGTTTATGTTTTTTCTCTAGTAATGGATAAAGTAAAACCAGTAATGAGCACGCAGCGATGGACACTTGCTAATCATTACAAAATGATAAGTTCTACGACACAAAAGATATAAAAGAAAGAATCGTTAAATTTGAAACAATGTAAAGCAGTTGCTATGATAATATAATAATTAATAAATAAATATACGCTAGGAAACCATCTGTCAAAAACGACACGTCGCCACCTAGTGAGCGACGCTGGCAAAACTGGGTTTGTACTTTCAAAAATAATATAGCCGGGATAGCGGGTTTGTCATTAGCAATGTGCCTATGTTCCGATTTCGCTAATTTTTTTTTTATCTATGCACCTCTATCTGAAGAAGTATTTCACTAAGTTTCGATTAATTTTGAAAATTATTTTAGCTGTAATTAATTAAAATTTGAAAATCAAAAACATTTTTTTTTTACTTAATGGCTTCATATAATTGGATGAAATTTTCAGGAAAACTTTAAGTTAATATGTATATGGTCTCAAAAACCATTTTTTTAAATTTTTTATTAACTTTTTTTATGGCATTTAAATTTTCATCATCGCACAAAATCGTAATTTAGCTTAAATTTTTCCTAAGGCTCCAAAAAATTGAGATCAACCATAATATAACCAAATACGAATAGCATTACCAATGATATTAGCCAATATAAGGGTGAAGAAATACATATTTTAAAAAAATATGTTGCACTAAAAATTAAGTAAAAAAATCAGGAATCAGTATTTTTTTACCAAATTACACTTTTAGCTTCAATTTATACCTACGATCAACGCTGTACAAGAAACAAAGTTTTTAAAATGCATATCAAAATGTAAGATAATGTAATTCTGGTATATAAACAAAGCGATGCACTTTTTGATTGGGTACACAACAAATGCGGCTACTTTTATTTTTAGCCATTACTCTAGGGAATACAAATTCGTGTGAGTCACAAAAATATTCGTTATATTGATTAGTCACAATAAATTATATAGATTTTTTAATAATAATTTTATGACAGTTTGAATTTATCTACGTTTGACATAAATCCAAAAATATTAATTTTCGCCACTGGGCGGCGCTAGTAGCGATGGTTTCCTAGCGTATAGTATTTATAAAATTCATTAATGGTAAAAAAATGTAAAAATGTATGTGTTACTATGGAAACATGACATTAGTATGATACCTTCGTTATTTGGCCTCACGGAAAAACAAAATTAGATGAATTTCTTAAACACCTTAACGCTGAAAATACTCAAATACAATTCACTATGGAGTATAACGAAAATAAATTACCTTTTTTGGATGTATTAGTTACAAAAAAACTTGACCTCACTCTAGGTCACACAGTATATAGAAAACCGACTCATACAAATAGATACCTAAAGGGGAACTCACATCATCATCCAGCACAATTATCTTCAGTTATTAAATCTCTTGTCATTCAATCCAAACGACTAACAGATATGGATCACAAAGCGGAAGAATATAATTTGCTAAAAGAAATAATTCACAATAACGATTATAGTCGTAACAGTGTAAATAAAATCATAAAAAATATAGAAACAGAAAAACAACCACAACAACACAAAGAAGAAGAAGAAGATTAAAAACCCAAAGGATTTGTGGAACTCCCTTACATTAAAGGTATTACTGATCGAATCTGCAAAACCTTAAAAAACATAATATAAAAACGGTTTTCTCAACAAATATCAAAATTTCAAATCTAATTAGGTCGGCAAAGGATCAGGACCCGCTCGAAAATCATGGTATATACAAAATACCATGTAATGAATGCGATAAAATTTACATGGGACAAACAGGAAGACGAATCTCTTCTAGAATAATTAAAGAACGCATTTTGGCGATAAAGAAAAATCAAAAAACAAACATGTTGGCTCAACACGTTCAAGATACAGGATACTCTATAGATTTCGATAACAGTAAGAAAATACACACTTGTGATAAATTATACCCTAGAATAATAATGGAAGCCATAGAAATAGAAAAAAACTCTAATATTTCTATGAATAAAAGAGATGACAGTATAAGACTTCCTAAAGCTTGGTTACCTGTAATCAAGTTACAACCAAAAGAACAAAGTCTTCCAGACAAAAACACCTAAAAAACAAACTACATAACACAATAAAAAACGCTGTGTTCGTTGCTATAGTTTTATAATCTTGACATGTAAACAGTTTTGTTCACAGAATTATTATTAATTTTTTTATTATTTTTTGTATTTACAATATATTTTTTGGTACGAAATGTTGTCCAGAAATAGAAATAAATAAACACAGTACATACCGGAAAGTTGATTTAACATAACATTAGCACTTTACACATTGAAATGTCAATGAAAAAGCCTACTTTTTTACACGGTTGTAGAAAAAAATTATTTTATAAAATCTAGTACACTTACAGATGGTTTTAAAAACTGCTCTATTTTATAACCTTTTGAAAAACCTATCATAATATCTACATAAGAATAAGTAAGATTTTTACATTTTTCCAGTGAGTCGATCGTAGTATGCTATTCTAAATAAGTCATTAAAAACGTGATACTTTTCAAATATTATTTTATACTCAATGAACAGGATCATCCTTTGCACAAGAGTAGATGTTACACTATCCAATGTGTATAAAAAATGTTTTAAAAGTATCGCATCACGTTTTTAATGATTTATTTAGAATAGCATACTACGATCGACTCACTGTAAAAATACACGGATACATCAAAAGCGATAAAAGAGAGGAGCGAGTTTCACGCAGGAAGATAAAATATTAGAAATACTACTAATATGCCATATAAATATTTGAGTCTATTTTTCAAACGAGCTATCAAAACTAACATTGGAGACTTTGTTAAATGAAATAGATTTCAAAAGGTTAATTTTGACATATCATGAAAATGGTTAGTTATATCTATAATAAACTTGGCTTAAAATGTCATAAACTATTATACCTATGATATCTGTATCATTGCCATCAATAATTTTATCAAAAATGTTTACAATATTCATTTTTGTGTACAGTTTTAAGGTTAAGTCGAACTAAAGTATAACTTTAGGTGATACTTAACGACTTAAGGAATACTTAAATCGTTGGTGCAACAATTTTAAATCTTTATGTGTTCCATAAAGCTACGGTTTCCTAGGAAAGCGGTGCCGTTATCTAACGGCCGTAATGAAGCAGTGAGTGACGTCACCAAAACGTTGTCTAGGAAAACCATTGGTGTTGGTTTCCTAGAAAACGTTGAGTGCTACCGTAACGTCAAATAGCGATGCCGTTATTTATATGACGGTCGCCGTAGCGGTGACAAACAGTTTTCAAACGTTTTTTCGCGTGTAGCGGTGAACATTTCATTAAAAACAATGAGTATAAACGTGATTTGGACTAGTGAAAATAACATATTTTTCAAAAATCATGAAGCATTATACAACATTAAATGCAAAGGGTATAGACAACCCCAGTTAAAACAAAAACAGGTATATGGAACAATATTAGAATTATATTTCAAAATCAGAATTTGTATAATACTAAAAATAAAAAATTACCTCACAAGTATACACAAATGGTTTAGAAGTTATGTCATCTCTTATATGATTCAGTACATAATCAAACAATACTGGTGTTAAGTGAATGTATTGCTTGAATTTTTCATCAATGCACTGTAGACAGCGACACTTTATTATTTGAAATGTACCCTCAGTAGCACGATTTTAAACATCACACTCCTCCAAACGAAAGTTTTCTTCTTCGGATGACTCCTCATCTTCCAAATATGCTAATAATGCTATGTCTAAATCATCCATTTACCACTGCTATACTGAGTGACTACGATTGAGTACGGTTACTAGATACTAGCACCGCTTTCTAGGAAACCATAGCTTCGTCACCGTTAAGACGGCCGTTAAAAACGCCCGCCATATCACGGCCGTTAGATAACGGCACCGCTTTCCTAGGAAACCGTAGCTTAATCGCTAAGGTTAAGTAGTGAGATCGGCCATAAGTGTACTAGATTTTATAAAATAATTTGTGAAGGAGGAGAAAAAATTACAAATAAACAAAACTCAGCATTTCAGATAAACGAGACTTCGAATAAACGAGTCCCGATTGTATTCTTTGCAAAGGAGTCTTTTTCGGAAAAATAATGTTTGAAAGATGATATCCATTAAAAATTGGTACTGGTAGAGTTGAATATACATTATAATAGGATTAACAAAAAGCTCATATTTTATTTTTAATTTACATGTATTTGCAAGCAACATTTAATGATCATATAAGTCACACGAATGATCTATATGATCTATTTCAGTTAGATTTTAGACGATTTTAATTTTTGACAAAAAAAATAAAATATTTGGACACAATTTCCTAATATAATACATTAAAGTTACCTTTTGATTAGCTAACCGCAAAGATTCTTCAAAATGTTTATGTACAGCTTGCTCAGCAGCACGTTGCTTCTCTTGCCTTTCTCTCTCCAGAATTTCTTGTTGCTGCCGCTCCCTTTCCATAGCTGCAGCCGCTTTTTCACGTTCCATACGATCACGCTCTCTATCTCTTTCTCGTTCTCTGTAAAAATAAACATATTATTATTTACATTAATATACCTAATTTTAAAAGTTTCTTTTTATATTGATAGTAAATAAACAAGGGTTGGTTGGCAATGAGGATCATATTTTATATGTCAACATTTTAAACAGGAGACAATGTTTACATTTCTCTTATTATTAACTTGCTTTTTGATAGTACAGTACAACCTCAGTATAACAGACCTTAATGTAATGGACTTATATCAAACAAAAATCTCTAGTATATTTTACAGTGATTTTAAACTTCTCAAGCTTTATCAGATATCCCCTGCCCCCTATTAGTATTTTGTACAGTGACGTAGATAGGGGGGGGGGGATTAAGATGATCAATCACCCCTCATGAGACAACTCAAGACATTTTTTTAAAGTAGAAGGAAGAAAATAGTAGAAGTAAATAGGAAAAATTGGGTAGATAAGAATAAAAAAAAAACAATAAAGGTCTTAAGTTTTTTGTTTTTCAATTGAATAACCTCTTTTTTTTAGTAATATAAAGTATAGTATGTACAATTTATATGATAAAAAAAAAGGGTTATTCAATTCAAAATTATAATAATAATAATTTTTTTTTTTTAATTTTGCATATCATATCACCCCCCATCGCAAAAAGCTATCTACGCCACTGATTTTGTATCAGGATTATATTGTAATACAAAACAGAAAAATATCAATTACTATAATGTCTGTTGTAATTGATAATTCTGTAATTTCTAAATAAGAGAAGTTAAGAGAACCCTCAATACCTCAAATGGAATGTACTTTTATGTAACCAATCTAATAGAGATAATGTCTCAAAGCAGTTTGTATGTTATATTAATCAGACATAACTTATAGACATAACCAGCTTTCAAACATCCTCGATAATAAATGTTATCAATTAGTTTTCAATCATCTCCAAGCTAAATAGTTAAATTTTATTAAACTAGAAATGATCATCGGTTATTATTCCTTCAGACACATTAAGATTGTTTAAATCCAGAGGCGATTTTCAAAATATGTAACCAACATTGTAATTTTTTTTTAAATTGTTTGCCTAGTTTAAATGGTATATCAAACATAACAATTATTATAATAATTCCTAAATTTCTTCTTGACTTTCTGGTATAATTTTAATCATAGCAGCTAAATTATTTAATTCAACTTAATATTCTGGATGAGTTAGCCCTGGTAATTACTATTTAACAACAGTTCAGTATAAAGAAAGACCGAGCAAGTTGAATGTCAGATCTTTATTATAACTGTACCTTCCCACATTAATTATAACTTGTATTACCTGAGCAATCTGTCTCTCTCAAGCTCCTGAGCCGCATGGTGTGCAGCTGTTGCAGCATGATGAGAAATCATATGGTGATGCGAGTGGTGGGAGGGTGGCGCCAGCGGCTGATACCGCTTCCAGAGAACATCCGCGGCTGCGGGTAATGGTGCCGCAGATGCCTGCGGCACCGGCTGCGGCGGCAGCGCGTGGTGGTGGGAGTGGGGGTGATGGTGCGACATGAGCAATGTTTGGTGCTGCACGCTGTGAACGTGGCGCACGTTCGGCTCTGCCTCGAGCAGCAGAGCAGGATCGCGCCACACGCGTACGGGTGAAGGTGTCAGCAACGCTTCCTCGCCGCCGCTCACAGCTGACGAGCGAGAACCGGAACGCTCGTCTCCGCTAGCAGAGCTTGAGCGTAGTGAGCTCACACCCGAATCCGAGCGGTCGTCTGGGAAGCGTGCGGCGTCCGACAGGTCCATATCGCTGTCGGCATTGCGCCCCACTTCACCGTACTGCCTGCATATGCCACCACATGTTCACTCCTGAAACAATACATCATCAAGTTTAAGTTTTGTAATATATTTAACCTTGGGTTTAAGTTTGCAATTGCTCTTAGGTATTTTGATTCAATTTTGTTTCTTATTTATTTATTTTTTTTAAAGCTTTTAATAAAAATACAATTGCTTCAAAAAACATGTATAAAAACAGTATTTATTTAAAATCTTAAATATACAAGATGCAACTAGGTGTAATTATTTAGGTATTTCCAATTTTAAAATCTACCGAAGATTTCATTGTATTTAGAATTTACTGCATGAAACTCACAGGTCTCTTTTAAACAGCTGAGACAATACTATATTGCTAAAATTTATAGAACATAACTTAAAGCTGCCAATTTTATTGGAAATAACTTGGTAGAAAGATTCGATTTTGAATTTGCACGGAAAAAATTTCATTATTATAAAAATGTAATCGTGTAACCTTCAGCCTAAGAATATAAGACAATTATACAGATCTTTAAATAATTTTGACAATTGCGAGTAGAACTAAACATTGGAAACAAATGAATCAATAAGATATTTTATAGAAGAACAATATATATTAAAATAATGCCACTGTTTGCAATTAAAAATAAAAATAAAAATTCAATGATGTGTGCTTCTTATATGGTAAAAATTATGTTATTTATTGTTCATGATTCCACATAGAATAAGAAATTAATGATTTTTGGATTTTTCCTTTACTTGTACTATGAGACTTTCCATCATGCCAAATTTCTAGATTCTACATCAACAAGAAGTACCCTATAGATTTTGATAATCAGTCAATAACTCTCAAAGAACGCATCTTTTTATTGCATTGGGTTTCTGAGAGAAAGGGTCCTGACGATCAGACAGACAATCAAAAAGAGATCCTACGTGGTTCCGTTTTTTCATTTTGAGATACGAAACCATAAAAAGTAGGAGAAATATCATTGGTCATGAAATACCCAAAACATAGATTATATTATCATCATAGATAAATAATAAAACTTCGAAGTGCGTATTGAGCATGCACATGATAGGGTTCTGTAGCCATTCTCACTAACATTCTCTACTTAATAGTACATATCAAGAGCTATTACATTTTATTATATTTTTGAACCCTAAAAATGATGCAAAAGTTAAGAGGAGCACAACAAACATGACGAACACAATGATCAAAATGTTTGCCTAAAATTGCTCAGTGCGTTCGGCTTGTTCGTAGTAAAATGCTAAGGATCCATACGTACCATTAAGTAAATAAAATATCAAAATATATATTCTGACTAATTAATTTAAAAATATTACATATTTAATAATATTTAAAGCATATAACTAAATCATTCAATGTAAATATTTGTTGGACTGTTTTCATAGTTATCTCAAATGTATGTTTACTTTTTAATTATGTCAATTATATTTTCTACAAACAATAAGTATACATAATTTTATCAATGCACTATAAGTTTCAACATTTCCAATTAATTAATAGTGATTATGAGACACTTTAATAAATATAGAAATATATCTTTAATTTTTTATATTTTCTATAAATATTTTACATTGACTACATAAATCGTTCGAAAATAACGACAAATAAATAATGCTGAATTAAAAAAAAATGTGAGTTAGTTAAAAATTTAGGTACTTACTGTTTTTATCATTTTTTGAAAGAAAAAATCGAAATAGTTAGAATATTAAAAAAAACTCAGATGTATATTAAAGGCCTCTAAACACCACCCAATCTGCAGAGCCGATTTTTAGGGAGTTAGAGTGGAAGTATATCGGATACCGTTATAGTAAGCAGTGTTTTATATATATAGGATGGTCTGGTTTGGGATACAGATATGTTAAGAGCTGATTCTTTGACTCATTGTGAGCACAAAATTGTACGGGAAGACGGGGTCTATCTTAAACACCCTCTGAGCTACAGGATGTTTAATAATTGCCTTCAGAGTAGTACTTACAAACAAAGATTATCTCATAACTTCCAAAGTAACGTAACTAGAGCAAACACAATGAGTCAGTTTCATAGGTAATTAACTAACGTATTTTTCAGAATTAGCGTTATTGTTAGCCGTGTTTCCAGTTCAGAGTTATTGCTCATCAAAATCCAAAAATATATACATACATATATTTATTTATTTTTTATGAAAATGATGTTTTCCCCCAAAAGTACCTATAATAGGTGGTAATTTTTATCATTCTTTTGGTGTGTTATAATATTACCTACAAACTCACTATACCAAGTTTGGACCTGGGTCTTTCAGTTTTCAGTTATCAATTTATCTAAATAATCCCCAAAGTGACTACACTGCTTGTCACAATTAGTGGGACACTTTTTCAATGTAACACAGTTTTGTTAAAAATGTTCATATTAAGTAATATGAAAAATCAGAAAAATCATTAATGTTTTTATTGTTTCAAAACCCAAGGAGTAACAACTTTGTGCGTGCATCGATAGCGGGTGTACAACCCTTGGAGGGATGAAAAATGGAAAGTGGCAATTTCAAGTATTGAAAAAAAAGTTTAAAAACGAAGTATTCCAAAATAAAACTAAAATTCACAATAGTTATTATTTGTATAACTTATTTACACCCTAAAGGTACTCTCTTATTAATTTCAATAACATTTTAACTTTTAACCTATTTACCTATTGTTATCATCCCCTGAGCTTAAAGATTTAAGATTTCAAACAAATTTGAAAAAACTTCATAATTTGTAAGAAACAATCACAGTCAATATTTTACAATTTCAATAAAATCCGGTTATTTTCAACCACGTTTCTACCCTTAATTATTCTAACCCCAATTCGAAGGACACAGGAAGAGATAAAACTGTGAAATTTACAAATTGGGTAGTAAACCCTGTATACAAGGATACCGTATGTTAAAAAATACAAATAAATTATAAGGGTAAGTAATTAAGTATCAAACCTTAAATACTAAACCGCCCTCAATAGTAGAGTAGAAGATTGAATTCAAGTGTAATTTTATAAAAAATCAATGAAAGCGGTTATTTAAAGATTTTTGTGAAAAAAATTCACATTTCCATTTATTGGGTAAATAAATGGAAATGTGAATTTTTTCTATCGATGCACGCACAAAGTTGTTACTCTTTGGGCTTTGAAACAATAAAAACATTAATGATTTTTCTGAATTTTCATATTAATATGAAAATTTTTAACAAAACTGTTTACATTGAAAAAGTGCCCCACTAATTGTGACAAGCAGTGTATTTTAATCGAATTTTTATGCAACTAGAAAAAATAAGTGACTAACTGAACAGGTTTAATAGAAAGAGAATAATTATTTATTAGTAAAAAAAATGAAATATTTTTATTTCAGAAAGTAAACAAAAAAAAAAGGTTTGCAATGAAGAAATTTTATGTTGAATTATTCATTATTAATAAATAATAATAATCACTGTAAACAAGAAATTTATTGTTATTTGATTATTAATTTAATTTTTATTACAATAATAATATTAAAATAATGTTATAATCATACCAAAAGTAAATCAGTGGTTCTTAAACATAATATTGATTTTAATAAAAAAAACATCTGCCAAGTAAATGCACAGTGCTTCCTCGTGCTTAATTCACCAAAGATAATTAATCATTGAACAATTTTTAAAAACTATTTTATGATCTTACGTGTCTCTTATTTCCAAAAAAATGTCTATTTCTGCAGAAAATAAAGGTTTAATCACAAAAATTGACCCTTTTAAAACTAATTTGAATTTGGCGCCAAAACGCTCGCAGATGTCATGGCGCATTTCTAACGTCACGCCTATGTAAACACTTCTTGTCAACAATAATAAATCCTTGTTCCATCGCTAATGTTTCTCGGTTTTTACTTTTGGTAACACAAAACTGAGCAAATTGATAATTTAAAACCACAAAATAATTTATAAACAGTGCAGATATTAATGAAACAAAAATTAACGTTTACGTAGCCGTGACGTCATCCACTCTGACTGGTGTTTTATCAAACATGGCGGATTGCTGTATTTTGCGTTTTTATTTTAACAAAAATCATATTAATCTCGCTTTTAATATAAAAATAAATACATTTTTTAGAATCTTTTTAACTTATTTCATTATTTAAAATCATAATTTCAGTGATAGTTTGTTACTGGCATCATGGCTATTTGTTAATAGTCCAGGCTGTGGAGGCTAAAACAGATTATTTTTGCCTACAGTTTTAATACTTACAGGATATGTTACAAATCTGATGTAAAATAATACCCTAAGTTGACCCTAAGTTTGCTCCGATTTTGGTTGTCCGCGACAGGTGTTACCATGGTTTAATTGCAAAATTCTTCCGATTTTCTGATTTTTGCTAAAGAGCGGTCTAAATAAGTATTATAGAAAAAAAGTTTTAAATAAAAGTTATTCGCTACAAAATTCCCTACAACCTCCATTTTGAAAAAAATAAATAAATAATTCATTTGTTTATCCGCTTCGCTGATTAAAATGGCTGAAAACACACTTTTTAAGCTGTAATACTAATAACTAATAAAGTTTAACGTTTTTTAAGTTGATACCTCTGAAAAATAAACATTCTGTAGTACAGAACATTCACTGAAAATTCAGTTTTATTAAATTGTTAATAATGGAATCATGCTTGTCTTTGATTAACCCTCCGTTAGGCGCGTGACGTACATGCGTAGACCACTACTATAAAAACTGTAACAATACAAACCACGCTTTATTTTAGCACGTGCCCTTTTGAGTAGCTGTCGATTACATATCCTTATATATTATTAGTTACTTAGTTGCAATTTTTTAGCCCGGTGTTTTGAGTTATAGCGAATCAAAAACGGCTGGTCTACGCATGTATGCCACGCGCCTAACGGTGTAAATATTTTTGTAGTGCTTCGATTTTTTATTTTCATCATTTTTGTAAGAAATAGTGGTTTTATTTTATGGGCGTGTATTATATTTTACTAATTTCAAAAATATAGACATGTTTAACTCAAAAAAACTTTGCGTGGGAGTATTTAAAGCCCCACAAAGAGTTTAGGACAATGCCGAGCGTACGGGATTTTCATAATTGTAGAACGCCACACCATTATAGGCAAGGGCGTCCATGGGGGGGAGGGGGCTAATGGAGGTACTTACCCCCCTCCCCACCCCCTTCAGGGTTCTAAAAAATTGATGTAATATTCTATTCTATACTGTGCTTGGAGAAAAAAAAATTTTGGGGAGGAGGGGGGGGGGGGGGTAAAGCTAATTGATATTTGTTTTAGTCATTGAAAGTCTACACATGATCATGCCTGCCCAAAGTAGCGAAAAGTGAAAAAAAATACCTAGTGATCTTTTTTTTTGGTCAATGCGATAAGGTCTAGGTCATCACCCCACCCCACCACACCCCCCTCGGAAATTTTTTTTCGACTTTCCTGCAAATAGGCTAGGTGATTATGTCGTACGGTGCAATATTTATTCTAGAAATTGCAATAATTTAGCAAATATGTATAAAAAGACCATATGAGATATATTCGCACTGCATTTTTACCTAAATAAAAATATCCAATTTTGATCGCCATTTTCATACTTTTCTTTGCAACATTTTCATTGCAATTTTTTTGTACTTCTATATATTAATCATAATTAACATATTTTGATAATCATTTTTTTATTTAGATATATTATGTTTATTTTTTAAATTAATATAGAATTTATGACAATAAAACGTCTAAAAATGATATTTAACTTTGTTTATTTTTCCACAACAAAATATATAAAAATTTTAATAAAAATGATGTGTTGTATACAAAAGTATACATCAATAAACATCATAGTTCAACTCATTTGAAATAAAAATCAAATTCAGCTATTATAGGCCCTATTGAAAATGGTCTACGCATGTATGCCGCGCGCCTAAACTCGCGACAGTAGTAAGCGCGCCTAACGGAGGGTTAACAATAAAAGTTTTTGTAAAACCTTTATTTTTGTACAACTGTTTGTTTGTGTTCTCAAAGACTTATATAATCGATTCCCACCATAAAAAAGTAATATTTTTCAATTCTTTGGCAATTGGTAACACTAAAATCTTATTGTTGAGTTTTTTTTAATTTTAAATCAATTCAACTGTTTCATAGAACCAGAAATATTAAAAAAAAATAATAGCCAAGAACCTGCTCTGAATAATTATTTATCTATTGGTGAAAACCGCAATTAAAATCGGTTCAGAGATAAACGGTAAAAGATACAAACATAAGTTTCTTTTTATGTAGGTAGAGTTAATTAATTGTATAAACAATCAATTTTTATAAAAATTGTGTAGTGTAATATATACCTTAAATAACTCAAAAACGACTGAACCGATTATGTTAAATTGATACACTACATTAATATTTGGAATTCTAGATTCAAAATAGAATTAAGGGTGGTTAAGATTTTCCCAAAGAAAAAACTACATTTAGCTACTTTAAATGAATATTTCGGAATATTACATAAAATTTTAGTTTTATACATTCTCTAATTTTTATCAAATTAACATTAATAAAGAATTATTTAATATTCATTTAAAGTAGCAATTCCTGTGACTATTTTGAAATTTAGATTTAAAGTAAACGAAAGAAGAGATTACCTTGTCTACTTTAAATTAATATTTCAAAATTTTAATTAATTTTTCTATTTTACATTAATATTTCAAACTATCGAACTTCCACACACTATTGCCCCACCCTGTATATAAAAGTTTATTTTTAATAACAGTTTTTCTAATTTTTATTTTATTCATTTTTAGTCATAATGTACATAATTTTTATTTAGTCATCATATTATATATTCATGACATCAGAAGACAAAAAAAATCTTTTATTTTGAAAACCTCATAAATTTAATATATATTCCTATCTATTAAGACTTGTTAGCTAACAACCCCCTTTAAATGGCGTATCAAACCTATTTTAAAGTTCCATTGATGTTTCACGAAGTATTTGACAAGTTACGCGCACGCATGGACATAATTGTCAATTTGCAATGTTTATTATTATTTCTTTCCAATTTTTCAAAAACAGAAAATTATAGATCGGGCACGACATAAAATTTCAATTAATAATTTTCAAATTGACAAAAGAAAATAATAGAAAATAATGGTTACGAAATAATTTTGATAATTATATCGATACATAAAGATCGTGCAGCCATGTTAACTAAAATATTAAATACATCAAAAAATACCTTATATTTCATAAAATAGCCGTGAAAATGATAAAATAATTCGGGCAAGACATACACGAGTGTATGCCATAAGGGTTCCGAAGTACCTACGTACTACGTGAAATGTTTGGAACCACTTACAGGTGCATTTTTAAGTTAAAGTTAAAATATAAAAAAGTGTCAAATTCTACTAATTGAGATCTATATTTTGACATACCACATGCCTAGATATCAGAAAAAAAAATTATGACGCCCCTCCCTATAATTCCAAAATTTAAAATTATATTGTTGACTTTAGTATTTGTCGTTGGTAGTCCCACCAAAGCCTCGTTACCAAATTTTTTTCAGATTTTTTGAGCCATTAGTTACAGAGATAGAGGGGGGGGGGGGGGGGGGGGCAGAATAAAATACTGCTTTTAGCCCCCTACAGGCGCCATTTTTGAATTAGAAAAAAAAAATATGGGCATATTCTACTAATTGAGACGTACATTTTGACGTGCCACCCGTCTTGGTATACAATTTTTTTGTTTTTTTGGATTTGCTTTAAAGCCCCCTACACCATTTTTGATTTAGAAAAAAAATAAAAAAAGGGTCGAATTCCGCTTGTTTGGTTATACATTTTAACGTGCCACATACATGCCTTGGTATAAAAAAAAATATTTTTTTTACCTAGCTTTAACTCCTTATTGCCCCCCCTGAAAAATTATTTATTCAATAAATTTGTACAAAATTTACAAAAGGGTGTCATTTTACATGTTCAGTAAAAATTTCAAGTTTCTAGCTTATATAGTTTACGAGCTATTTAGCTTTGAGTGAAAAGGACGGACGGACGACAAAGCGATATTAATAGGGTTTCTTCGGAACCCTAAAAAGTGCATTGTCACGGAGAATACACCAGAATCCAAAATTTGAAAGAAATCGAACGACGGGAAGTTTGTTAAAAATCGGTTGCAAGATTTAAAGTTAGATTTAAGTTAAGTAAAAGCTTGTAAAAATAAATATTTTGGGATGTCACCCCTCCCCCTTACACACGATTTTGATGATTTTGAAATGGGACCGTCTTCAAGCCAGACCCAACTATCCGATCAAGTTTCAATAATATCGGTTCAATGGTTCATGAGTTATGCGTGTGACAAGAATTCAGGGGATACACGGACGGACAGACAGACAGACACGGAACAAAAAATGTTTGCCTTGACGTGAAACGGAAAGATCAATTTAGAATTTTGAAATCGGAGAACATTTTTTTTTGTCTCAATCTAAAAACGATCACAAAGCTTCTCGTATCTTCTATATTGCGAGGAAGCAAAATCGAATGATTCATATTTCTTAAATAAATCATAGTTTTATGCAACCCTGAGTTAAAAGGATACTTAACAAATTAATAAATATGGATACATACATTCATTCACACTATTAATATTAATACATTTTTATTTAAAAAGATGTATATTACCATTGGCGTAACCAAGAGGGGAGGGGGGAGCAGGGGAGCTTGGCCCCCCGCAGTGATGCAAGTAGTAAGATGCCAAGCAGTTATATGAAAAAAATAGGTGTATACTTGTCCCCCCCCCCCTTCTAGCGTTTGTGTTCAGAAGCACTTTAAGAAAAAATAATTCGGGCAAGACATACACGAGTGTATGCCATAAGGGTTCCGAAGTACGTACCACGTGAAATGTTTGGAACCACTTACAGGTGCATTTTTAAGTTAAAGTTAAAATATAAAAAAAAGTCAAGTTCTACTAATTGAGATCTATATTTTGACATACCACATACCTAGATATCAAAAAAACAATTTTTTATGACGCCCCTCCCTATAATTCCAAAATTTCAAATTATATTGTTGATTTTAGTATTTGTCGTTGGTAGTCCTACCAAAGCCTCGTTACCAAATTTTTTTCAGATTTTTTGAGCCAGTAGTTACAGAGATAGAGGGGGGGGGGACAAAATAAAACACTGCTTTTAGCCCCCTACAGGCGCCATTTTTGAGTTAGAAAAAAAATAAAAAATATGGTCATGTTCTACGAGTTGAGATGTACATTTTGACATATCACATGCCTAGATATGAAAATAAAAAATTTAAATTATCTTACACCCCTCCCTATTATTCCAAAATTTAAAATTATATTATTGACTTTAGTATTTGTCGTTGGTAGTCCCACCAAAACCTCGTTACCAAATTTTTTTCAGATTTTTTGAGCCGGTAGTTACAGAGTTAGAGGGGGGGGGGACAAAATAAAATACTGCTTTTAGCCCCCTACAGGCGCCATTTTTGAGTTAGAAAAAAAATAAAAAATAGGGGCATATTCTACTAATTGAGACGTAAATTTTGACGTGCCACACGTCTTGGTATACAATTTTTTTGTTTTTTTGGATTTGCTTTAAAGCCCCCTACAGGCACCATTTTTGATTTAGAAAAAAAATTAAAAAAGGGTCAAATTCCGCTTATTTGGTTATACATTTTAACGTGCCACATGCTTTGGTATAAAAAAAAATATTTTTTTTACCTAGCTTTAGCTCCTTATTGCCCCCCCTGAAAAATTATTTATTCAATAAATTTGTACATATTTTACTAGAGGGCGTCATTTTACATGTTCAGTAAAAATTTCAAGTTTCTAGCTTATATAGTTTACGAGCTATTTAGCTTTGAGTGAAAAGGACGGACGGACGGACGGACGGACATACGGACGGACGACAAAGCGATATTAATAGGGTTTCTTCGGAACCCTAATAAAAAGAAAGGTTGTATATATGCATATATCTACAGTACATACAATGAGGAGCAAAAAGAAATTATTTAAAGTTTAAATTATAAAATTGTGAATACTGAAAGGCCAAAATATTTGTATACCTGATCTTTTTTAAGTTTCCCCCCCCCCCTCCCCAAAAAAAAACAAAAACAAAACTGGTTACGCCACTGTATATTACACCACTTCCGTATTGGATCAACGGATAAAAGTTGTATGTAATTCTAGTGTAACAAGAATACAATAAAAAGTTCTTTCTACTTTTTTTCGCGATATGTACAACCTACATATGTATATTCAAAAGAAAGTCCAAGTTAAATAACGAACATGGAATCAAGGTCAACAGTATCAAATAAGTGTTATCGTATCAAGAATATGTATTGTGTGTAGTATTGTGTTACATTCTAATATGGCTTATCCCACAAGTTAATAAAAAAAATTACCTGCGACTCTTTTCCGCAAGACAATTTTAGCACTTCCCCTTTCCTATAATATGTTTTTTATAAGTGGTATATTGCTCTGCTCAGAAGTGTGTGATAATTTTAATTTTACTAGTGTAAAAAAAAATTTACAGTAGATCGAGGATGTAATTTTAAGGAAAAGACTTTATTTGAACCTATGCCCGGAAATTCTTCCTGGGTGAGCTAAAGTCTTTTACTCAAAATAAGTGTTTATTTAATATCTAGAGAACCCATTGTGCTACAGTTATGAAATTTGATACAGGGATTAATATTAATAAGTGTTATCGATTTCCAGTATCAAATAATAATAATTTAGACCAGGGGTGTAAGAGGTCAGTGGGCCCGCCGATTTTTATCAAGTATTTTTTCCTGAGTTGGGTACTTGTAGAAGATTATATGATACAAAATACACAAAAATAAACATTGTTTATTTATTAAAGGACCAACTGTTTTCGAGAAATATTGATAAAAAGTAAGTATTGCAGAAGATTACTTAATACGGATGTTTCAAATTATAAAAAATACGCTTATATTCTTGTTCTATGATTAAAAATAAGATACAAAGTTAATACAAAATATACCTCCAAAACTACATTTTTATCAAAAAATAACCATTTATAGTTTCATTTTTAATATGATTTTGTAATAGCAATACAACTGACTGTAAGTCTATGATAAACAAGTATTAGGACGTATATTTATATTAACTTTTTGTCTTATTTTTAATTGTAGAACAAGAATATAAACTTATATGTAATTTGAAGCATCCGTATTAAGTAAAATTCTGCAGTACTTTCTTTTTTCGATATTTTTCTTATGACAAATAAACAAATTATATTTTTGTGTATTTTGTGCTATATAATCTTCTACAAGTGCCCAACTCAGGAAAAAATTCAAGAACAAAATAATTCGGGCAAGACATACACGAGTGTATGCCATACGGGTTCCGAAGTACGTACTACGTGGAATGTTTGGAACCACTTACAGGTGCATTTTTAAGATAGAAAAAAATATAAAAAAGTGTCAAGTTCTACTAATTGAGATCTATATTTTGACGACCCACTTGCCTAGATATCAAAATAAAAAATTCTATCACGCCCCTCCCTATAATTCCAAAATTTAAAATTATATTGTTGACTTTTGTATTTTTCGTTGCTAGTCCCACCAAAGCCTCGTTACCAAATTTTTTTCAAAATAAAATACTGCTTTTAGCCCCCTACAGGTGCCATTTTTAAGTTAGAAAAAAAATATGGTTAAATTCTACTAATTGAGATGTACATTTTGACATGCCACACGTCTTGGTATACATTTTTTTTGTTTTTTTGAATTTGCTTTAAATCTCCCTACAGGCACCATTTTTGATTTAGAAAAAAATAGAAAAAGGGTCAAATTCCGCTTGTTTGGTTATACATTTTAACGTGCCACATGCCTCTTTATTGCACCCCCTGAAAAATTATTTATTCAATGAAGTACATATTTCACTAGAGGGTGTCATTTTACATGTTCAGTAAAAACAAGTTTCTAGCTTATATAGTTTACGAGCTATTTAACTTTGAGTGAAAAGGACGGACAGACGGACGGACGGACGGACGACAAAGTGAGATTAATAGGGTTTCTTCGGAACCCTAAAAAAGATTTGAAAAATCGGCGGGTCCACTGACTCCTAACACCCCTGATCTAAATTATTATTATTTGATACTGGAAATCGATAACACTTATTAATACTAATCCCTGAATCAAATTTCATAACTGTAGCACAATGGGTTCTCTAGATATTAAATAAACAGTCATTTTTGGTAAAAGACTGTAGCGTGTAGCTCCCTCAGAAGAATTACCGGACACAGGTTCAAATAAGGTTTTTTCCTTAAAATTACATCTACTATGTAGTACATAGCTTCGATGCGGCACGACACAATTTAATATGTTACCTTTATGTTATTTTAAGATATTTCCTAAACTGTACGACCAAATTGGATGCTGTAAAGGGTAAATTATATCTACATTAAGTACTTATGACGATGAAATTATTTATTTCGATAAGGATTAATGTTTTGCAGGTCATAAGTACCACGTAAACAGAACCCAAATATTTTAAGTTTTCTTTGTAACATAAAAGCAGTCATTGTGGCTTAAATATAAAAGTTAGATATATGGTGTCGCTGACTTTATTGTAGATCTTTTGATTCTACACAATTCTTTAATACAGTATTTTGTTCAATATTGAACGGTTTAGGCAGCGTATTGCAAAACAGCGCGCCGACGGCAAAATTATTTCCGACTTGATTTACTATTATCGTCACTGCTTAGTTGTTGTTACCTAACGTAACAAATTATAGCCTATAACCTGGCCAGAGAATGTACCTATGCATTAAAAAAGAAACCACGTAAATCGGATAAGTGGTTCTCGAGTGATAAGCGCACTAACGGACGGACAGACAAACAGAAAGAGACACGTTGAGCTTTATACATATATATTAAGGATACATTTTTTTAAATGAGTAATGTGTTTTTCATATAACTGAATTTGTTAAATTTAAATTAAATTTGTAATAAAATTATTTTTAATGGTAAAACCTAATAATTTCGGTAATAAAATTCATAAAAATTGTACATTAAAAAAATATTGGAAGATAGTGAACAAAAGTGCCAGATATGTTATTAAGTATTATATTAATATTATAAATTCGAAAGTGTGTCTGTCTGTTTGTTACCTTTTCACGACTAAACCGCTGAACAGATCTAGTATCTCGAAAATTCAACCCCTAAAGAATTGCAAGGGGGTGGAAAATTTATAATTTTTTAGTAATTAATATTTCACCCCCTGTTACATATGAAGGGTTTTTAATTGATTTTATTCGATCCGGCGGGAAAAATACCACGGAGGTGGAGTATAAGAAGGATAAACAACCCCCTATCTAGCAGTTGAGATATTTACGATTTTGCATAATAAATGAAAACCAAAATAAAGCAAAAAAATTTATTTCACCCCTTTTTACTTATGAATGATTGTAATTAGTTTTATTCGATCCGGTGGAAAAAATATCATGGGGATGATGGTTTCGAAATCCACGCGAGCGAAGCCGCGGGTAGCAGCTAGTTATTAATAATTTGAACTCAAATTTCCATGTTCTTATAAAAATAATGCAAAAAACTAATTAATTACATTTAATTAGAGCTCCACCTTAATTAAAATTTATTTATACTAAATACAATAAATACAAACTTATACTTAAATATGAACACAATATTATATATTATATTATTGGATTCATATTTCATATTATGTATTAGAAAGCCATACGCTGGCCACGCCAAATCATACTTCAGTTGACCTTAATCTTGTATTATAGATCAATACATTTGATTTGCGAATCATTGCATATTATAATATTACAAATTACCGAAATCTAAAAAAAAGACATCGAAATTGTAAATTCCAACCTTGAATATACTAACTACATATATAGAAATATTTTAAATGAATGAAGTCGACAACGATTTAAATAAATTATACCTATACCTGTATCATTTATGTATACAGTTTTTTATCAGACATTTATCAACGTTATTAATAGCAGCAGATTTTATATAAATTTTACATAGTCTATATTTATAGAAATCAATTAAATTTTAAATTACTGTAGATAAGTAATCATCAAAATCAATAAAAATGATTAAATATATACAGCTTCAACAGACCATGAAACTTTTTTCATTGTTTTCGACGCTCGCCACATATTATACCGCTCTTTGTACACTGGTAGAAACTTTGACTTGACCAAGAAATCCTTAGTTTATATACAGGTGTCAAATATGTTCCGGGACGGTCGAATATTTCGAATGGTACATACAGCATCGAAAAACAAAAAAATACGTGTTCAATATTTTTGAAAAAGCTATTAAACTACACCACAAAGAGTGGGGGAGGGGGTAACTTTGATATTTTAAATGGAAACTCCCAATTTTTATTGCAGATTTGGATTTTGGGTCAAAAAATACGCAACTTTTGTCTGGAACATTTTTTTGTATTCGGGGCAGATGGCGCTGTAATTGCTGTTCGAAAAGACAAATTTTATAAGAGAAATTCCCGAGTAAAAAACAAACGGCCGTGCTATGGTCGTGGTGCGGCCGTGCTATGGCCGTGGTGTGACCGTGTGTTGCGGCCGTGTGGTGCGGCCGTGTGTTCGCGGCCGTGGTATGGCCGTACGGCCGTGATGCGACCGTACAGCCGCGGCCGATCCACGACCGGGCGGTCCCCACCACGGCAGCACCAGGTTTATTTGTGAAACAAGCCCGGCCGTACGGTCGCACCACGGCCACATCACGGCCGCACCACACGGTCACACCACGACCGCACCACGACCATAGCACGGCCGTGTTTTTTACTCGGGAATTTCTCTTACAAAAAGACCCCGCAATATCTTTATGGGAAACTGCCTTCCGCTAAATTGATTGAATTTTTTATATGTTGCGTATTTTGTCCCTCTGATCAAATGTCTCAATGGACAAAATCTACTAAAGCTTCAGGGTTTTGAGATACAGTTGACTGAAGTTAGAATTATCGTGCATTTTAGATGCATTCATTTGGGTTAAAGCTGCCTCCTTATTTAAATATTAGTGGTTAAGAGAGGTTTGAAAATGCCTCGTAACTTTCATAAGCAATTGATTGAAATATATAATATTGTTTCTGAAACGTCCATATGTCATGTGACGCCATAACATGTTATCACGCGTCATAAAACGTCAGTATTAAAATTACTTCTTTTTCTCTTGGTTGCAGCGGCTCAGATTTATTCAATAATCTAATAAGTAATATTGATACTCTTGTCATATTATTCGTCATGACGTCATAGCAGGTCAGTTTTTGTAATACAATGCCATAGAAGGTCATTTCATGTCACACAAGTTAATAGTGGTTCCTTTTAGTCATCGAGTATTTTAATAACTAATCAAGTTATATCATAAGGCATAAGCTATCAAAGTACACATGTGATTACACACTTGATTAGTTATTAAAATTCACGATGATTCACAATAAAACATGATTTACTTAAAAGGTACCACTATTAACTTGTGTGACATGAAATGACCTCCTATGACATTGTATTACAAAAACTGACCTGCTATTGCCCAGTGAGACATGTGATCAGAGGGACAAAATACGCAACATATAAAAAATTCAATCAATTTAGCGGAAGGCAGTTTCCCATAAGGATATTGCGGGGTCATTTGTCTTTTCGGACAGCAATTACAGCGTCATCTGCTCCGAATACAAAAATATGTTTCAGACAAAAGTTACGTATTTTTTGAAACAAAATCCAAATCTGCAATAAAAATTGGTAGTTTCCATTTAAGATATCAAAGTTACCCCTGTGGGTGAGGGTGGGAAGTCGAGTTTGGTGTAGCTTTCTCAAAAATATTGAACACGTATTTTTTTGTTTTTCGATGCTGTATGTACCATTCGAAATATTTGACCATCCCGGAACATATTTGACACCCTGTATAACCAAAAAAATAATTTCTTAATGTAATACTCATATATAATACTCTTAATCCAACTATATTATTGTTGGACGAAACAGTAATATACAATCGGGACTCGTTTATTCTAAGCCTTCTGAATCTTTTTGTATCGAGTAAGTCGCGTTTATTCGATGTCGAGAGGGGCTCCCACCATGTATAGATCCTTCACCAATCAGCGTTGGCGCGGGAATTGACGTCACCACGAAGATGTATTCAAATTTTCAAATGTTATAATGTATAATAGAATATCAATTACAAGAAATCCTTTATTTATTCTCGTCCTCGTATTTTTTGATATTTTAACAACATATACAATCAAAGAACTACAAATTCGACATTGCAAAATCATGAAAAAGCTACCACCATTGAGTAACTATCACAGATAATTTTGTCTATTCGGTAAGTGTCATTTTTACTATTCTTAAGTTGGCAATACGTTCTGTGATTTTGACAGCTTTATATACCTTGGTACATATTTAATATTTATCGTTAATAGTTAATCGTGATAGTGAAATAATTTTACTTTACTTTTAATTTCGAATATGGCAAAATATGAGCAAGGTGACGAGTGACGACGGTGATAAGTGTAAATTATAATATGTATGTATTCTATCTGACCTAACCTCAAATCTATAGTTCCGTTCGTAGCATGCAATTAATATCAAAAAAATTAAAATCTTTTGAAAAATATTATACAGTCAATGAGATGAATACAAATGCTCTAATTCATTCTAAAAAAATTTCAAAAATATGTTCGTTTACGCCATGACTCAAGAATGGTGGGAGGTGAAGAACGAGAAAAAATTACGAATAAACGAAACTCGGCATTGCAGATAAACGAGACTTAGAATAAACGAGTCCCAGCTGTATTAGATGGATTAAGAGTATATTTCTTATGTAGAATATAGTTTGTATGTTTAATCGTATTTGACATTTTCATAATTTTATTTTAAAACAGTTGTAGTGGACATGAACCACGAAATTACTCAAGATATTTGCAATTTACAGAACACATTTTTAATTTCGGGTATTAAGGCCTCTATACACCACCCTTTCTGCAGGGCCGATTTGTCGGGAGGAAGAGTTGGGATACTGCAGATTGGGTCGTGTATAGGCAAATCTAGCCGATTATTCCGCGAAAAGTCGGCCCGATTTGCCTATACACGTCCCAATCTGCAGAACCCCAACTCTACCTCCCGACAAATCGGCACTGCAGATTGGGTGGTGTATAGAGCCAGAGTTGGGCATCAGACGATTGAAAAGTTTAGTCGATTGAAAAATTGACGAATAACGAATAAACCGCACATTATTCGCAACTAACGAATAAAAATATAGTTATTCGTAATCACGAGTACTCACGAATAACGATTGATTAGTTTTTATTCGTAAGATCTTCGAATAACGAATAATCATTCGTTAGTTTCAGATTATTCTAACTAAAAAATTACGAATAAACTATTACTACCTGTACTTTGGCGTAATAATATAATTATGATGCATGATGGGGGTTATTGTCACTTCTTGAATTAATTTTTTTTTTAAGTCCAGACACGTATTTAGTGATATTTTAGACCCCCGTGTATTAAATTAATTAATAAACTCACAACTCGCCCCCTGTCACAGATGAAGAGTTGCAACTGGTTTCATTCGATCCGGCGGGAAAAATACTTCGGGATTCTAGGGGATTGGGGGGCAAAACAACCCTCTATCTAGCACAGGAGTCGAGATATTTACGATTTTTTGTAATGAATACCATAAGTAGCGAAACAGAAAATTTCAATATTTACAATAAATACAGCATATAAACATAAGATATTATTATTAAATTTAATAAAATGAAAAAAAAGTACAGACACGTATTTAGTGATATTTTAGGCCCGTATTGTTAAAATAACAAATACACATATACTAAATAGAAACCTTGCTTATAATTTAATTAATTTAAAAAAAAATTGTACAGAAGCGTATTGAGTGATATTTGAGACCCGTGTATTAAATTAATTAATAAACTCACAACTCGCCCCCTGTCACAGATGAAGAGTTGCAACTGGTTTCATTCGATCCGGCGGGAAAAATACTTCGGGATTCTAGGGGATTGGGGGGCAAAACAACCCTCTATCTAGCACAGGAGTCGAGATATTTACGATTTTCTGTAATGAATACCATAAGTAGCGAAACATAAAATATTTACAATAAATACAGCATATAAACATAAGATATTATTATTAAATTTAATAAAATGAAAAAAAAGTACATACACGTATTTAGTGATATTTTAGGCCCGTATTGTTAAAATAACAAATACACATATACTAAATAGAAACAGTGCTTATAATTTAATTAATTTAAAAAAAATTGTACAGAAGCGTATTGAGTGATATTTGAGGCCCGTGTATTAAATTAATTAATAAACTCACAACTCGCCCCCTGTCACAGATGAAGAGTTGCAACTGGTTTCATTCGATCCGGCGGGAAAAATACTTCCGGATTCTAGGGGTTTGGGGGGCAAAACAACACTCTATCTAGCACAGGAGTCGAGATATTTACGATTTTCTGTAATGAATACCATAAGTAGCGAAACAGAAAATTTCAATATTTACATTAAATACAGCATAGAAACATAAGATATTATTATTAAATTTAATAAAATGAAAAAAAAGTACAGACACGTATTTAGTGATATTTAAGGCCCGTATTGTTAAAATAACAAATACACATATACTAAATAATAATATGTTATGTTTATATGCTGTATTTATTGTAAATATTGAAATTTTCTGTTTCACTACTTATGGTATTCATTACAGAAAATCGTAAATATCTCGACTCCTGTGCTAGATAGAGGGTTGTTTTGCCCCCCAATCCCCTAGAATCCCGAAGTATTTTTCCCGCCGGATCGAATGGAACCAGTTGCAACTCTTCATCTGTGACAGGGGGCGAGTTGTGAGTTTATTAATTAATTTAATACACGGGGGTCTAAAATATCACTAAATACGTGTCTGGACTTAAAAAAAAAATTAATTCAAGAAGTGACAATAACCCCTATCATGCATCATAATTATATTATTACGCCAAAGTACAGGTAGTAATAGTTTATTCGTAATTTTTTAGTTAGAATAATCTGAAACTAACGAATGATTATTCGTTATTCGAAGATCTTACGAATAAAAACTAATCAATCGTTATTCGTGAGTACTCGTGATTACGAATAACTATATTTTTATTCGTTAGTTGCGAATAAAACTGCGATTTATTCGTAAATTTTTATTCGCAATCACGATTGAATTTTGCCCAACTCTGTATAGAGCCCATTAAAGAACTAGCTGTATCCGCGTAGATTTTGTTTTTTGTTATCTAATCAATTTTTCAGGATACAAAGTATCATATGTCCTTCTTCAGGATCTCCCCGCGAAATTTCATCAAGGTAGGTTTAGCCATGAAAAGATAACAAACAGATACACAAACAAACAGAGTTACTTTCGCATTTATACATAGTATGGAAATATGGATTTACTAGAGCTAAAGTTAAGCTGACGCTATCTTGTGCGAGGTCTCAATAATCGTTATAAATTTGTTCGGAACAAGCAGTAGTAATGTATAAAATGTATAATAATTTTATGAGGTATACTTGCACCACTGATGTCCGATATTATAAAGGAGCTCGCAAAATTTGCTGGCTTGCAAGCACTCTCAAATAGGGTATTCATTCTGTACTAGTATCTATGGAATTTAGAGGAGTGATACTTCAACTAACAGTTGGTGACTTTGACCGTACAAAATAATTTTCATAATATCACCACTGTTTTAATACCGTTGGAGTTTACATACCACACGTGCGCGAAAATTGTCAAACATGCCATGATACTTAAAGAGAACTGTCAGATACGTTTGAAATCTCAGTTGGAAGTGCTTGCAAGCTAGCAAATTTTGCTAGCTCGTTTATAATACCGGACATAATTTTAAATCGCTGTTTTCTATACGTCAAGGTCATTCATTACAACTGTCAGTGGGTTGTCATTTATATATTTTATACATCGCAGATAGCGTAAGCTTAGTTTTGCTTTCGAGCAAATTCTTTATAATACAGTAATCAATTTAAAAATGCACCATATGTGTACTTAAAATTGACGACCGAAAATCGCATTTACATGCACTTATCAATTTTACATACAATTCAAAGCTCGATTTCTTGTCGAAAATAATTTCTATTTTTTCTATTTTTCCGTTAATTTTTTGGTAATTTTTAGGGATTTTAACGTTCGCCAACTGATATGTTTACAGTGTAATGCCGTATTTATCTTTTTGACAAAAGTGCAACAAACTCTATACATTTTTAAATACCGTATTGTTATTTTGTTTTTGTTTTTTTGGTCTAAACACGGCATAAGATTACTGACTCGTTGTATGATTTTGTGTTCTTCAACAAAGAAAGAGTTTCTATTAGGTTTTGTTATCCTGTATAATTCTCTAAGTTGGTATTGCTGATTAGGTCAATAAAATTGTTGGGAATATTGATAAGTGTTAAACGTTTCAAGGTCCATCAAAAAATTGGAGCGATAGTGAAAAAAATTATAAGTATAATACAGGCCAGTAAGGTTATATGTATAACTGCAATACATATAGTAAAAATATAAGGATACGGTTCCCATATGATACCTTTTCATTGAATGGTCGTCACGACGGTAATCAGGGCAGGAGCGACTGCCCTGATTACCTCAGGCACACCTAGTCTTCCCAATCATGCATGATTTGTTTCTGCAGTTTTTTTTTTTTTACTGGTTGTATATAAAAATATTAAAGTCCAAATGAAAATAAAAAAATATATATGTATCAAAATTCAATATCAATTTAGTGCGATACAAAACTGCATTGTTTGAGAAGCGCTCATATGAAATGCCATTATTATGTTCATATAATTAAAATAATTGCATGAATATTTTGAATTATATAGATAATATAAATTATTGTAAGATAATATTTACAATCATAGTAAAATGTGAATGTAGATACAAATTTTATCTCTACATAACCTATTTCTACGAATAATTACTTTAAATTATCAACGATTTTTTTCTAATCCAATTTCACTTGTTTTATTTATTGATTAGTTAATTAATTCATAACATGCATAAGTGGCTACTTTAAATACCACATTTTTTAAATTTAAAGAATTTGATATAACTAACTCATATTGTTGACATGTTAGATTGGTTTACTTGTCAAATTGATATCATCATTTTAAGCAACTACTTGCGCGTACTCATACATACATATATATATCTAATATTGTTTTTCAAAACAATTTACGATAAACAATACAAACATACATAACAATGTTGAAGCTAAATTACCAACGTTGCTACAATAACCTCTATTTGACTTTCATATTAAACAGCATAGATTTTAAAATACATACTATAACATAAAGGCACTGTATAAGTTGAACATTATTTCTGATTAAAATACATAATAAACTTAAACGTATACAGTGACATAGGTATAGGTGTTCTTGTAGATAATAAATATATATACATACATATAAATAACCTACGTGTTTATATACCTACGTTCTGGATATTTAGTATTGTTGTTAGAAATTACCATGCTGGCGTAAAATATACAATTTTACATAAAATGGGTAGAACCAACAACAGATTTCCCCAGGCACAAAAATAGCATATTATAACGGAAACGTGGATTTGTATCGAGCGTAGCGGTAATAAGTTGAGCAAGTTATCATTTAGAATATAATCGACGAAGTGTTTATGAAAACAAAATGGTCTATGCGTTTGTAGGGACATGTGTTGTCGCTATTAATAGTCCCATTGCACATACGGACAGCGGCAGGCACTGATATTCACCGATGGGTAATTCAGAGAAGCACGCGGTACACAAAACCGAAACGGCGCGCACACACACATACACTCACACACATGAAGACTGGCAGCGCCGCGGGGCAGCGGCGGCGGCAAGGTGCAGCAACAAGTGCGGGGCTCGCGAGGCCGGACCCAACGGCGCCCGGCCGAATCACGAGACGGTTGGCCCGACATCGACCGACCGCTCGTCTTGTCTACCAACACGCTCTTTCATTGACACATTTCTGTGGGAGGAACAAATACTACAACTACCTTGAATTCTCATCAATTGTACACGTTTATGGTGCATATATTGTTTTGTGTATTCACAATTTCATAAGTTACTACACGCCATACGGGTAAATCTAGTAATACCACTTTTTTTGTAATTGCAGAGACGTTTGTGCTGCATAAAATCGAGTCATTACAAATTGTTTTTGCCGTTTGACTTATTTATACAATAATTTGAATAGTTTTTTACTTCCATGTTTTCAAGGACATGGATATAAGTGATAGGGTCGAAATATAACCTTCAAAACGTAAAGAAAAGTGGTTTTCTGCATAACGGCTGTGCGTGTCTATCGCAATAAGTTCTATAAAATGCATTAATTTGATTTGTTTTTGCAAAATTTTCGACTCAGTAAGGAAAAGGACGAATTAACGGATTTGGAAATAGCATGCGCAATTTTTCACATATTTTGCATCTATAACAAAATCGTCTAACAATAAGCATAATAATGAAACAGTATTCTTTGTGGGAAATTCCTTTGAAATCTATATATTTATAAATAGACAAATCCTGAGTAACTAACTCATCAACGCCCAGTTCAAACCGTTGAACCTAAAAAAGTTCAATTTGAAGGGTGTCTTCCTTTTACGTTTGCGTTGTAAAAGAAATACAAAAAAGTGTTTAAACTTATTTTATTTTGATACGTTTATCTGCATAACTGATTTTATTATAAATGTGTATTTAAATTGAATAAAAAATACATATGTATCACGATTTTTTACAAGTTCAACCCTAATAGAAGTTAGTTACCGAGAATAACAATACAAATTGTATTAGATTTTATAAATTACCTACATACATAAAAGTAAAAACTAATACAACGCGGTCAAAGCCTGTAGTTTTTTCGAAATCCACTAATTCTATATTAAACAACATTTATAATACAAATTAATACTAAATCTATAAATATGTACATAATATTTGTGCTATTATTAAATACATAATTAATATCGGTAAAACTAAATCATGTATCATAATAATATATTGATGCATAATAATATAATATAAATAACTTGATACCTAAACATCATTTATATACATATATATTATAACACATTGTACATTGTAAATTGTAATACAATAAATTACAATAATTTAAAATAATTAATTACTCAACTTGTTACGAATTATCACAATGAACTTTATTTACAGAGTTTTGAAATATAAATGGCAATAAAAAAATTATGACCTATAAAAGTTTATTTAATTAAAAATATAACTCGTTCACAATTTATTCCAATACACGTAAAAATGTGTTTTATCTATTTGTTATAATTTTAAAATTACTTCATTTAAATCAAGTTAGATTTTTTAATTAATGGAAATTAATTACACATATAATTTACAAAACATAAATTCAAATAATCTATTACGTAAAATAAATAATATAAAAAATTTTAATCAGACAAACCGGTAGTGTTGATGGAACCAATTGACGCAATGACACGTCATAAATAGTTTATTTTTCCTTTAATAAATCATGTTGTTTAGAGAGAATAATTTAAAAATAAATAAAATTTACATCGAGCAAATCCTAAAAAAATAAAGCCATAAATTGTCTAGCAGTATTTTACACAGATCAAACTTGCATGATTTCAATGCTGTAATAAAATCTATTTAAATTTTAATAATCGATTTGTATTCGCATAACAAAACAAAATTCCAAGAAAATTTCATCTTTATTTAGAGTGCCTGAATTTTAAACGCCAGGGGTGGTTAACGAGTCAATCGCGATTAATTTTAAATACATACAACATCGAACAAATTAAGGGATCAAAATATAGCTAGATAAGGGAAATATTCAAAGCTCTGTAATTATAATTATAAAAGCATTTAAATTCATTTTTACAGTAATTACACATAGCTTTCAATTTTGTCCTTGCTTTTAAACAATGAAGTGTATTTAGTATTTACAATACGTAAATTTTAAATTTATGTTAGATATCAAATAACTATAGGAAAAATGGGAGATAAATCTAAAAAAAATGTTTTGAAGCTGAAACTGAACGCAAAATTTGTCGAAACAAAAATTAACCCCATAGACATAGAGCATGGACCACGCATTCTGTATTAACATGGTGTAACATTCCTTAAAAACTGAGAGATGCAATGGCGTTTGGGATATATCTATCTCTTTTTCTAAGAAAAATGAATTAAATAAGGACAAGTACATCCCAAATCATTTTTTATCTCTTTTGACACGGCTCTGTTTTCGAGTATCAAAATGGTTTTTATTTATTCACATACTGCCAATTTTTATGTTGTTTTTTTGTTAACGAATTCTAAATTTTTCTTATTCTATGTTAAACAAAAATCAGAAGATGGTAGACCATATCACATTCTAAAGAAATAAAAAGTAGATAAATTCACACATTTAGCTAACCACCCCTGGTATACGCATTTTATATTACCTTAAGAGAATTAATCAATTTCATTTTTAAGAATGGCATTCATAATCAGTGGCGTTGCTGGGAAGGGGGGAGGCGCCGTGTAATATGTTAAAAAATTAAGCCTTATTTTTGGTTATTTTCAGCTTCCAGGAAGTAAAATGTGCAAACAATATTTTGTTTTGGTCATTGAAAGTCTATAAGGGGTGTGATAGCCTTCCAAGTTATTTAAAATAATGGATATTTTTTCTGTCCTTAAAAAATCACAGGGGTGACACCCGTCTAATGTGTTGGTGGAGGGGGGGCAGTTCTCGATTTCCGCCACAGGTGTCAGTCACCCCAGCGACGCCACTGTTCATAATACCAGGGTTTCGAACCGAAAACCGGAAAAACCGTTATTTCTGCCGGAACCGAACCGAAATAAAAATATCGTTTTTTTTGGTTCAGTACATGTTAATATACGCGCGTTAACATGATCCTATTTCCCACTTAAACGGTTCGAAGCCCTGCATAATACACCCCAAAAAACATACTAGTTTTAACATTTTAACGTAACAATTTTTAAAAACTCACTTCTATTCCGACACTGGTTTATTATATTATCATGTCATTTTTTTTAATTCATTAATTATAAGCATTTGTAAAACGCAGATTTTTAAATCGCTGCCAAGTTTTTCAGATCATAAACCATTCAACATTTTGTTTGATACGACGCCCACCAGTATACATTTTTTTATCTCCACTTTAGAAATAATCACAACGCATTCTATGGTTTGTTTGCAACATACACACAACAAAGCGAGGTTCACCAACTTTTTAATTATCAACGAAATGTTGTTAAAAAATTTTTAAATGTATTTTTGGCTGTTCGGATACAGTTAGATTACAACGAACATACCGATAGTATTTAAACATTTGTTTCGTTAAAATAAACCATCATTTACCAACGTTTCTAGTAGGGTTGTTAGGGATATGATATATCGGTTTCAGATACAGATAAGAATATTTTTTATCTTGGTTTCGGATACGGATAGGGATGGCACGTGAGTAATTTTTGCTCACGATCACGCACGCTCACGAATTAAATATTATTACTCACGCACGGCGAGTCACGCTCGTGACACGATTTAATGTTGTAAATAAAATTTTGAAATGATAAAAATGAATGTTTTTTACGTGCATATTTTATATTCATATTATTTCATCTAAACTACATTTCCAGTATAAGTAATAGCAAACAAAACAATAAGAAAATAAAGTTAAAATGTTGGTAATACTGACCATGTAAAAGTGCTTCTAAAAATGACATTTATTTTTCATACTGTATTTTTTAATGTCGAAATACGTTTTAAAACATTGTTAAGTATATCTATGCATATTAGTTCAGATATTAAAAAAAGATCAAATAAGTTTGAAATAAGTTTATAAAAAAAATTATCTTCCAAATATATTCACGGACTCACACACAAGAAAAATGTACTCACGCACTGTTGTTTTAATTTGACTCACGATCACGCACGCTCGCGATTCAAGATTTGAAAAACGCTCACGCTCACGTCGAGTCACAGCCGTGACCCGAAAAATTCACGGCCCGCGCCCAGCTCCAGTTTCCGGTACGGATATGAAATTATTTCTAATACGGATTTTTATTACTCATGTCAGTATTTGTTTCTCTGCAGTTTGTGTCTCGGTTTGGGATACATAGCTCTATGAATAGGTGTGATTAGACAGCCAGTTAGTTAATCAATTCGATAATTGACATTTTTGTCATTTCCTGATAAACTCTTACTACGCTTTAGTTTTGTGCTTTTTTTCGTTTGGTCTATTCAAGGAACCTGTATTCGTTCGAGAAATAACTAAACAAGCACACTTCAAACTTTCAAATCGCTCTCCTGAGAGCAGTTATTATTTTATGACTTAAGACTATCGAATTACCTATAACAATACCGAAGACAATAGAATCGAATCAATTTGCATTACTAAATGAGACCAAGCACTAATTAATTAAATTAACAATACCGTAATGCCGCAAGCTGTGAGTTGTAATTGTAACCTCTACCTCTCCCTCCCACACACACCACTGAATACGCCCCTGATTATAGGTATGTGCAGAAATAATCCAACCCCAAAATTACAATAACATGCAACGACCCTGAAATTCAGAAAACAATGCAATGCCTTTAAATAAACAATAGATGAGATTAATGATTTATTTGTTGGTCTGTTATGCTATATACAGAGTGTCCGGTAAACATATCGACAAACTTTCAGGAGTTGTCGAAGACATTAAAACAACCGTTTTTTGTCAATAAACCCATGTCCGTAAACGAGCCATTTTAGCAGTAGAGCAAAAGAAAGGATCCTACACAAAAAAATGGGCCTTTTGGTTGAAATATTTTGTAACTTTGTGCCTTTCTTTTGCTCTACTGGTGAAACACCTCGTTTGCGGACACGAGTTTACTGACAAAAAGCGATTGTTTTAATGTCCTGGATAACTCACGAAAGTTTGTCGGTATGTAGTATGTTTACGCTAATTATTAGCGAATCTTTTAAATATAATTATATCTATTTATCTATCTATGCATAATGTACATATAAATTTTATACAGATATACGAGTACTGTTTAGTTGATTAGCGCAACAACAATTAAATACATACTTAAATCATTCATTTTAATCACTAGTGATAATGAACGCTATGTGTCATCATTTTGATAATAATCTATCTATAGCATAATAATTATAAATACATTATAATAAAATAAAAAATGCTCGTTCTGAAAGTGAAAAAATGAAATAAGTATATTTGTATTCTTTACTGTGTTGCTGGATATCACAATTTTCATTTTTCATGATTCGACATTCTACTCTTATGTGTTCCCACAGACAGATCCGTAATGTTTTTTTTTGCAGTCGTGTATCAAAAGGTAATCACTAATTTTGCAGTTAAATAATTTATATAATTTCTTTTTGAAATATATTTGTAATTATTAACTTAAAATCTTATAAAACTAACGCATGTTTTGATGTTCGAGTCTATCAGAAGAGGACAAGCTAAACTAACCTTGGAAACGTATATTAATTGTACTGATATTTTTGTGGTTTTGATATATTTCAGTTCATATACTTACAGTAAAACTTAAACCACAATGTTTATCTTTTTGTGAAGAAATATAATATTTATTCAACAAATGTACATACAATATTAAAATAATACATTTTTAAAATATTAATTTGTAGAAAACAACTTATTAAATACAAGTAGCCATATTTGTCGTTGATTTAGACAAAATGGTTGTCTAACAATACCCCAATATGGTAATAGAGCCAAGAGACAAAGCGACGCGCAAGCAATTTATAGAAACAGGGAAATATGCATGTAGTTTAGTCATAAAACAACTTCAACTCGAAGAGATTGCCAATGAAGATATTTTGACCCGGAAACTCAAGGTTTAAAACTTTTCGCGGTTCAGGGACAGTCGAATTTCATCCAATATTTATTCATCGCGTTGAAAAAACGTGACTAACTATATAAAACTATTAAATCAATTGATTTTAAATACAAAGTGTTGGATATTTTCTAATTTTTAATTTTGCTACTCATGATCTTCGATGAATGAGGGATTCCCCTCCCCCTCCTGCCCCTCTGATCCAGTTCCTTTTTAGGGTTCCGTAGAAAACTAAGAACCCTTACAGTTTCGCTATGTCTGTCCATCCGCCCGTCCTAATAAATGTTAAGTCGATTAAGATGAAATTTGGTATACGGACGAAGACTGATAACCCAAAAACAGAAATAAGATTTTTGAAAAAAACAATTTTTTTTGGACCTTTCCATAAACTGAAAAGCATATTTAAAAAAATCACTTAATCCATCAAGTAAGGTGTCTTTAGATAAGTCTCCTTAAATGCAATAAAAATGTTATATGACCTTTTGATTTCAACACTTCAATCACGATATATTTGCGTTCAAAGTTGTTGTTGTTGTTCAATATAAAAAACCTGAAAAAATTCGAGAATGTAGCTTTTAATTAGTACTTACACTGAAAATTATAACGAACGCTGACAAAAATTTTTTAACCCCCCCTCTAATAGACTGACTCCATTGAGTGGGGTGTCATTAGATAGGTCTCCTAAAATGCAATAAAAAAAGTTAAATGACCTTTTGATTTTAACCCTTCAGTCACGATATATTTGCTCTTCAATGTGGTTATCTACTTTCTGAACTATCGATGCAAAAAATCTATAAAAAAAATCCAGAATGTAGCTTTTCGTTAGTACTTTCAATGAAAATTATAACGAACACTGTAGCTAGAATAGTTTATAAAAAAAATTGAAATCATTCTTTTTTATAAATCGTAATGACTATCAGAACCCTATCATGTGCATGCCCACCACGCACTTGGCCGTTTTACTTCCTATTAAAATACAAAATTTCCTATAGACCGCATACGACAAGAGCACATTTTTTATAATAATTCCATTAAGTAACGGTATGAACTAATAATAAAAAACTCTTAATTTGTTCAGAACCATTTCAAAGCTAACTTTTTTTTACATATCATCATTAACTTTCACCAAACACGTTTTACACTTAAATACTACACATATTTCGATTTAATGTAACCTGATATCACTCAATATAGTGTTTTCTTAACGGGTTTTAATATCGTCTAGCGAGCACACGTTTACAAAAATTTCATTTATATCTGATTATGAAAAATGGTCTAAACCAAAACCTTACCAAACACTGTTAACATGAATAAGGTTCGTACAGAAACTCAATTGCTAAAATGCACATGGACAACATAAGTCGAGTCACTTTGATTTTAGGTTTTGCTCGCGAGAAAATTCTCATAATACCGGACATTAAAGTAACATACGAAACTTATAAAATAAATTAAATAAAGAATAGTTATTATAATGAACTTCCAGCACATAAAACGATATTTTACTCATTTAGGGGTCGCAATGACCTTCAGTTAATGGTAAACAAAGAACGATATCTAAAATTTCACATCTGTAGCCCTTTCACTGACTAAACCCATTCAAGCAAATCAAAAGTAGATAATACTGAAAATTTAATGCAGTTACGAAAACACTTAAACGCCCAATTAAGCATCAAACATTATTTTTAATTTTATTGTTTTTCTGTAAACTCAGAAAAAACTTATTTATTACCCCCATTATATTGATAATTTCTCAGATACCAAGAACTGCTTATATATATAATTTAAAAATACTATTCAGTATTTCAACTCTGGTGCCAGGATATATATCAGAAATTGCAATGGTTATTAATACAGATTTCCATTTTAAAAATAACATTTGTGTATTTGTTTTTTACACCTCAATAACCACTTGAGCCATTATTCTTTGACGACCAGTTAATCGTACGCGTGTCGAGCGGTATTCCGTCAGTAACTCCATATAAAATGTGTTGTAGCAGTGCTGAATCAAGGTCACTGAATCCAACCTTATATCATGCATGTGTCAACTGTAAATGGTCAATTATTAAAAATTACGTAAACATAATCGTTTAGAACACAATTTATAAGTGCCAAAAATAGTAGACAATTTATAAATGCCAAAAATAGTAGGGCTACATGCTCCAATCTTTACTATACATACAAGCCTATGTTTAAAATTAAATTAACCTTTCACAAGTTAAAGAAATTTTCTTAAAATAGGTTCTTTTCGTATAAAAATTCATAAAACTCGATCACTTTAGTCCAATTAAGCTACTGCCCCGATTATCTGGAATCTAGTCTTCACATACAATTTTTACTACCCCCCCCCCCCCCTTCCTCGGGGCCCTAGTTGCATAAAGTGCCTACGCATCACTGACTGTAATCATCTTTTCTATATATTTTAACTACTATATGGCCAGAAATATTTGAAGTAAGAATTCTGAATTTTAAAATAAATACCTAAAGCCGTGTTTAGACCAAAGAAAATAAAACAGCAACACAGTTTAAAAACACATCGTATTTAAAAATGCATAGGGTTTATTGCACTTTTGTCAAAAAGACACGATGTTGCTGTTTTGTTATTTCGGTCTAAACACGGCATAAATAATATTATATACATTATGTTACATATGCAACCAATATGAAAATAATGGTGGATCACATAATAAAAGTTGACCTCCTCTGCTGTAAACCTATATTAAAAATACTATATGGAAGTTTCTGAATAGCTTTAATAACAATCCATAAATATTTATGAACAAATATATTGTTTATATTGACCTTTGTATACTTTCGTATTGAATTGTGAGGAAGAAAGCACTGAATAAATAATTGAAATATAACCTAAATAATCTAACCTACCCACTACTGATTATAAAACAGATAATACACATTCCATTGGAATATTATGTCATTTATTTATAAACAGAAATTCCAAAACCTTTATTGTATTCAATTAATTTTTAATTGATGTAAATCAAAATAAACAAAATATTTAATTGGTTTCTGTTACAAAATCATTCACAACAATAACACGAATAATTCTAATTTCAAACTTTCTATGTGTTTTGCATAATATTCATAAAACGTTAACAGTATATTTTTTTCTAGAACCTAAATTTTTAAATTATTGTTTTCTTAATTTATTTTTAATCAGGTTTGCACAAAAATTCTAAAATATAATTTAAATAAGTGAAATTGAAATAATAAAAAAATTATATACTGATTAAAGACAAAGATATTGAGATATTTAATTCAAAAATATCTTCCTTTTTCCAAGGTCTATCAATTGTAATATTTTTTGGCAATTTACGTGTTAGTCATACGATTTAACCTAGCAGTAGACGAGTTAACGTCATCCCGACGCATTTTATAAATCAACTCTAATTTCACATCAATTACATATTACATAAATTAATATAGGAAAAGGGGACACACCAGACATACGAATATTAATATTTATTACGATAATAGGTAATTTTTATAAATATTCTAGAATTGAAAGATGCCAGACTTCCGCAGTACTGCAATCAATTGATACCCAGAAGTCACAACAATTACAGAGTACAATGTTTACTTTATTACGGTTTTATACCATTTTCTCCGTATAAGTATTTACAGTATGTGCGTTTATAAAAACACAACGAAAAACCGTTATTTCATAATAAATACACAACCACGGCTCTTGGTATGACAATTAATTAATTTTGGTTCAGAACAATAGGAATTTAAAATTTTATGCTTCCGCTATATTCAATTAGTTTCAATGGCCAAAAGACCAGGTTTATACTCGTTAACCAAGAGTAATATCACACATAGAACATATAATTATATATAGAACAAAAAATCGACAGTAATGTCCATTTACTTAATAAAAAATATTAATTCTAAAAATAGTTCTGTATATCCCCCCAGTCTGGTTATGACTCAAAAATAATGAAACAACAAAATCGACCACCTACAGCATAAAGGGTGGCCAACCTATGTACAATGAACTCCAGATATTTCTAAATTTAACGATGTAATAAAATTATTTTATGTAGGTATGTCTATCTTAACAAAAAGAATTTTGATATTTATACATAAAAGAATAGTTTATGGATATATATATTAATGATAAATAAATAAATATTTATGTGTAAGTTCACTTTCAATTCAAGTTTTTGTATTTCTCCATAGTTTGTACCTGAGGACAAAAAAAACTATTACCTACCTAGTTAATTCCACGCCATTTTATTAGTGCTCTTTCTTATTATCAATGCAAATATTATCTGGATAAAACTGCTTTTCTAAAAGGATACAGTAATATCATATTAACAATTTAAATACAGAAAATCACGACATCCATCTAATTATCTAATTCTTAATTCAACACTATTTTTATCTGAATAATACAAATGATAATTAAAATAAATCAAGAACGCAAACAACAAATACGATTTTGTAATAAATTACTATAGATATATACTTTAATGTATAATTTTATCTATCCATATCATAATTTAATGCAATCTGTACACATATGTAAACAATTGTGTACATAAAACAATAATTGTATAAAGAAAAACAAATATAATTAAAACACAAATTCTCTTTCCGAAACGACATGGTACAAGAAATTATTCATTACTTTAAAATACACAAAAAAAACTATGTTACGCAACAAAAAACAATTGGAATTATAATGTGGTTAAAACTGTAATGGAAATTATTGAAGCACACACGATGGAAGAAAGCGCCATATTACATTCATTTATATGTATTTGGAATGACGTATTCAATTATCACATATTTAATGTCTCATTCTGGCCGCAATAACACACAAACAGTTTAGCATACATGAGATTACGAAGAGGCAGAAATAGATTTATCACAAACGGGCACTAAAGTGTAGAAAACTAGCCGAACAAAGCTCTTGTCGAGGTCGCAAACAAAAACTTCACTATACCTACTTGGTACGTACGTACCTACATGTTAATCGCTATTGTATAACTATAAGAAGGAAAAGAATCGCAAATGCATTATTCACTTGTAAGCTGTGTAAAATTCATTAAAATTATAAATTCAATAAGGGACACACGTAATACAAGCTCTCCCCTCCCCTTCCTCACGGCCACACTGAAACCGTTGCTCGCCAGATAATCTATAATAGTGTCGATAAAGAAATCACAACAGAATGAATAATACATTTATCAATTAAATGAAAGTTAAATTACATTGCAAATGGAAACGCTGTTTGCAAAATATACTGTTAGGTATTATTAGTAATGAAATTACCCATAACGAAACATAATTAAAATGGATGACAATGTTTAACGCAAACAAGGAAATATAAGTTTTATTTGAATTGCCAAATATATTCATACTATTAGCATACACTACTTTAATGGCGTCACTGATATTTGCATGCAACATAAAATTGATATTTTGTTAACTGTACACACACAAAAGGACATAAAGGTGAATGTAGGATGCCCAATACAACCATTCAAAATGTGGAAATTTCTTATTATTATACATTCAGAATAGATTTTTAAGGAACATAGTACACTACTGGCTAATGCTTCAATAGATAACTTACCTTTATTAAAGTAAACAGATTCTTCTAAATAACAAAGGACGTTAATAGTAACAACAAACACTTAACCAATAATGTGATTACACAAATTTATTGTAGAAGTAAACGTTTAGGTAATCAACGCACACACAACATCCGGAACGCTCGAATTACCACTTTATCACAACTGTTGCTTTTTCACTTATAGCACTTACGCATATCCGTCATCGTGTGTATTAGTATTAATGTGCACTGCACAATCACTTTACAATTATTCCAAATAAATAATTTACCCCAAAAATCACTTGACACAATTCACATTCACAAAGCAGCTCACCTGCAACGTCTGCAAGTCATCACGCACGCTCAGGTTTCGGCGTTCTCCGCAATACAGCGCCACTGCACGACACCATCATTTTTTTAACCAAAGCATGCCAGTGGCTGTCAAACAAAATTATACTTTGTATTAAATTAATAATCGGGAAATACGGAATCTAATTCCATTAAAATTTTAATTAAAATTGTGTAGATTATGTGAACTTTCTAAATTTAATATTTGTTAAAATGTTATATTTTAACCTGTAGTAAATAGTTCAAAGATCAAATTAAAACAGTGTGGCATCTAATTCTTTTGTCACTGGCCTAGCCTTGATACTTGTCTATTATATTCCCGGCATTTGCAGATGTACAAGTCTCCAAGTTTCATGTATTATTTTATCATCGCAAATATGAGAAAAGTGTGTACTATTAGTTAAAATATTTATTATTGCATATTCGGTTGCTATTTTTTAAAACTGTAACAAGATATTAAAAAGTATACAAAAGGCGAAAATTTAATCGTTTTGAAGTGGAACCGGAATATAGTTGTCCCCCTAAAATGTGAAAATTTATTCGTTTCGTGTTTTTATTATCGTTGAATCCAGGGGCGCCGACTTCTTAAAAATATTGGGGGGGCTCAATTTTTTTGGATTCCCTTTTCCCTTATATAAGACAAAATAATAATACTGTGTACCCCCCCCCCCCAAGAAAGTTGACGTTAAAAGCTTATTTCATAAACAATTTTTTTCTTGAATTTTGTTTTCATTTAATTAATAATTTTATTTATTAACCTAAAAAGCAGTCAAGTCAGGTCTGTATTAAGGAAAATTTTGAAACATATTTATAAAATTAATTATATTTTAGATAGCAAAAATTATGATATTTAATCAAATAAAATACATTTAAAGTGACATATATTGGGTTTAGAAGTACATAAACTTAAAAAATGTCCCATGCCTAAAGTTGTTATTAAAATTATTTATATATTATGTTATATATTTATAAAATTAATATGATTAATTTAAAAAAATATGTTTCAGATTTAAATTTTTCCTTAATACATACCTGACCTAATTAATTTGTATACTATATGATCGACTATTAAAATATCTACAATTCTGCAAATAAACTCCTTCATTACGTTTTATTGTGTGTACAAAATAAATCTTTATATTTTATATATTTCACTTGCCTAATCTATTACTTTCCAAAAATCTCCATAATTCTAATAATTTTTCATAATGACAACATTATTTTCCAAAATATACTCACTAACATATTGGTAACCTATAAAATAATCCGTTGAATCTCAATGTATAAAAACTTAAATATTCATCATTTATTGGGAGGGCTCAGCCCCCCCGACGGTAATATTGGGGGGCTTGAGCCCCTTAAGCCCCATGGAGTCGGCGCCCCTGGTTGAATCATATAATCAGTTTTAAATGTTGCAGTTTTCGAAAATAACAACTGTCAAAATTAGTCAGAAATTAAATACAAGCTTCAAAACGATTAAATTCTTCGCCTTACGCTAAATAACGGACAAGTGCGAATGGGGGACATAACACCGCCCCCCTAACCTCAAAAATTAAAACAAATTAAATAGAAAAATGTTTATTAAATATACTAAAGTAAATTTTTTGTACATACATGTCACAGTCCATTACCCCCTCCCTCAATTGTCGTTTCTCAAACCATGACCCCCCCCCCCCCCAAATTATAAACCTAGATCCATGCCTGTTAGCAGGTCTACTGTACTCCGACTCCCCTTCAAAATGGTGAAATTTTCGCATTATGCATAGTTTAATTATCATGTTGCGGTTTTTGAAAATAACAACCGAATATGTAATATTTATCTTTTTAAATATTGAAATTAATAGTACACATTTTACTCACATTGGCGCTGATCAAATCGTTTAATACATGAGACTAGCACATTTACAAATGCCGGATGCCGGGGATATAATAGATAAGTGGTTATCTTTTTTTTAATAGGGCCAAAAGTTTTTTTTTCGTCTCGGGTCTCAAAATGAGCCTGCATATTTCTTATAATTATTATTTTTTATTTAATTTTTATCGCATATTTTCCCGCCAATCGTTCGTTTATTTATTGTGTAGGTATATATGTACTTATTTAATGAATTTAATTTAATTTAATTTAATATCATAAGTGAATCAATGTTGATTTGTGTATTGAAGAACAGCGGCGATCTCCTTATGGGATTATTTTTCGTAGTAAAATTGAAAATTAAGATTTTTAAGTCTGTAATTTACAAATAAATATTGGGTCTATGACAAAAGGCAGACTCCCGAAAGGCCGACATGGACAAAAGGCAGACATGGACAAAATGCCGACAAGGACAAAAGGCAGACATGGACAAAAGGCAGACTCCCAAAAGGCCGACAGACAAAAGGCCAAGATGGACAAAAGGCAGACACCTAAAAGGCCGACAAGGACAAAAGGGAGACCCCAAATGCAGACATGGACAAAAGACAGACACCCAAAAGGCAGACATGGACAAAAGGCAAACACCCAAAAGGCAGACACTCAAAAGGCAGATAAGGACAAAAGGCAGACACTCAAAAGACAAACTTGGACAAAAGGCATACACCCAAAATTTATTACATAATAAAATAGTATAGTTGTGTATTTTAATTTGATATAATAAAAACTAACGCATATTTTTTTAACTATAGTTTATAAGCCCCACATTTAAGAAATCCATACAAAAGAACATCAATATTCAAGCAACTGAAAAAATACATATATAAATTACTTATAATGTTACTTATAATGGGAGTCTGCCTTTTGTCCATGTCTGCTTTTTGGGTGTTTGCCTTTTGGGTATCTGCCTTTTGGGTGTCTGCCTTTTGTCTGTCTGCCTTTTGTCCATGTCTGCCTTTTGGAAGTCTACCTTTTGTCCATGTCGGCCTTTTGGAAGTCTGCCTTTTGTCCTTGTCGGCCTTTTGTCCATGTCTGCCTTTTGTCGCGCTCTCATAAATATTATATGTTTACAGTGTAGAACTGGGCCAGCGGCAGGACCGTAACTAGAGACTCTGGGGCCTCGGAGCAACAAGTGATCGAGGGGCCCTTTATATCACTACTTTCGTTTGTTCAGTGGCCACCTATGCTCAGGGCCCCGGACACTGCCCGACGATAATAATGCTTAGGGGGCAACTGAATAAAAAAAATTAAAAAAAAAATGTTAAATAGATTTAACTATAATTATCAAGCTAGGGTGTAATTTAAATTTATTTAAATGCCCTAATATTGATTTTAAATGTATTATGTATGTATTAAATTAACTAAATTTAGTAATTATTTAATTGTTATAAATAATATGTTATAGGTAGGTTATAGGTATTATCATTATTAAAAATGTTATGTTTTTGTGTAATTTATTATTATGCCTACATATTACAAAGCCTTTTTTATATTATAAAATATACACCCAGGGCCGTAACTAGAGGCTCTGGGGCCCGGGGCAGCAAGTGACCGAAGGGCCCTCACTATATGCAAAATATCAAAATTTAAGACCTTTTTTCTCGCTACCCCAGTCTAATTTTTGCATGTTATTAATTGTAATGGCCTTTTTTTCCCTCAATCTTGCCGATCCCAAATTTTACGCTGCTGCGTAACGGTAGTAGTTACGGCCCTGCATACACCTACATGTTTTATTATACTTTTATTACTTTATTAATTTATTATTATCTACCTGTTCCTATTTCTTATACTAGTATAAAATAGAATAAATATATTTAATGTTTTATTTAATTTCAATTGGGCTTTTTTTATTCACCCAATTTAAAAATACACTTTTCCAAATATGGAAAACTATAAATGTGGCAAGCCTGCTTTTGTTTGTATATGCAATGTTGCATGGCGATGTGTGGTATGCGCAGATGTTATTCTATATTCAGTTCATTCTCTGACAGAAAGCGCAACGGTCAAATGCGATAAAACACCTCTGGGCTAATTTAATAACAACAAAAGAACAGACTCATGTTGTGGTAACTCTGCGCAGTATTTATTCGTTTTGTTCTATCGCTATAATGTGATGTAGGTAGTTATAGCTCATTGTGTTTTTATTTATCAATTAGACAATAACCCTCGTATATTCGAAACATGACTGTGATTATTTTCTTTAGTGGAAGATGTGTTTAACTGCATTACAGATGCAATTGTTATTTATTAGTAATCAAGAATAATATAGTGCGGTTTGAAATGTTTTCTAGTATCGTTTCTAGATTAATTATGTAAGTATTCTCATTTAACTTTTTGACATATTTACTTTTCCATATTTCAAACAGCTGAATCTGTAATCAGCTGGCATTACTTTTTCTTCAGGTTTCAAAAGTAATTGTCATTGATTATTATTATTCAATACATTATAAATATTATTTTACATATTGAAGTATGTGGGTATTTTTTTTCTTAAACGTTCATAAAGGGAGCAATGCGTTAGCTAAATATAGATAACTAATTTTAACAAAAGGTGTGTGTAAGAATTTGTTATCTGTACATACGTCTCACAGCTATAAAAAATACGTAGTATAATATTATTATGTAAAATGTACAATGTTTAGTTTCTATTTCAATACCAATGAAATATAAAACGTTACGCATTAGATTTTCTTTTATACACACATATCCAAACATATGTATTCATCTCAAAACTAGTTTGTAAATGTTATACCAAAAGTGGGGATCGCAGATTTGTCCTTATATGTAAAATATCATTATGTTATGTTCAATAGCAGATTATATTTATCATTATTTCTAGCAGATGTTGTAATAAATAACAAATACTTATATAAATACAGACAATTTAGCCCAAATATGTGTTAATGTGAAATTGTCGACATAGAATATTTTAAGAACTACATACTATTAACAATAAGTTCATATGATATATCATTTGTTTATTGAAGTTTTAATTAAGCATTACACGAAGGTTAATTGGTCAATGTATTTTACATATAGACATGCATTTGATCATAAATACGTATGTATGGCTTTGTTTGATATACGTACATAAATATTCATTGTCAGTATTCAGAATGATTTTTATTTTTTATACGCCCCAACCATTTCAAGAAGTTCAGATGCATGTAGGAGTATTTCTGTGAAATTCTTAATTTTTTCATTACCTACACGTCTGCAAACATTGAGAACAGTAAAAAAATCAGTATATATCATAATATACAATAATTATTGTATTTTTGGATTTTGTTAATTATTATAATCTTTAGACACAAATAATAATAATATGTAAGTTTAAAAAATTTAAATAATATAGAAATAAACATGACGCAATATTGTATCATATTTTAATATATTTAATTAATTAACATATTTGTTATGCATTATTATCGATGTAACACAACATAGTTTCTATAGAAATATTGAGTAATAAAAGTAATAAATAAAGAGAAATAAACATTAAATTTAAAATCTCAATTAATATCAAAACAGTTTGAAATATTAATTTATAAAGTGGTATCAAAATGTATTTGAAAAGTATTAATCATTTGAAAATTAAAATACAAAAATTAACTATTTCTCATTTATAATAAGTAAAATTTGATACCTTCCTTTGTTACCGAAAGAGGAGTTGGTATTTAGTATTATCTTTTCTATAATAATAACTATATAAATAAATAATTCGTATTCGCAATACCTTCGAAAATAAGATTCGAATTGAAATCATAAATAGGTACATCGGAAATCGTAATAAATCAATTTTAGCGTATTGGGTGCGTTAAGGAGGTGAGGGGGATATAGGGTTGCATAGATTTCAACGAAGGGTAGGAAATCAGAATATTTAAGTACCTACTGATGTTCAAAATAAAACGTTATGAATTTTTATTTTGAAAGTTACGCTGCTTACAGAAAAACTTTTGAGACAAAGTTGCTTAGTTTATTTGTGGGTGCTTTTTTAGTTTTTTTTTTTTTTTTAATGGTAACTTTGGTTTTTTAAACGAGAATATTATGAAAAAAATTATATTATTAGAAACTTTTCTGCAAACGATTTTGCTTTTCGAAATAAAAATTCGGAATGTTTTATTTTAAAATACATAGTTTCAAATACCTCTATACACCACTCAATCTACAATCGATCCGCGCTGTCCAGAGTGACTCTAGTAGAACCATAGTCTCGTAAAAAAATCAGTTACCGATGTAAAAAATCCCAAAAATAAAAAATATGATGTTGCTCCCTCAATAAATACAGTAACTTTAGTCTGAAATCTTTTTTATAAGCAACTTAATTTTGGAAATAAAAAATTTGTAACCTTTTATTTTGAACACCCGATATAATTAAATAGAAATGATTTTGAATCCAAATTTCTCCATTAAATAAATGATATTATAAATATTGATAAAACGTAAATTTATTCGCTTGGGTTTTAGTGATTAGAATAATATAGATGAACATTTTGTTAACTTGATTTAAGATTCCATTGTAATATCTAAATATAAATACACTTTTATACGTTAGGAAAAATCAATTTATTGTCTATTGCTAATGTAAACATAGTTTAAAACTGTAAAGTAAGAAGTGGATAAAATTACATTTGTTACTTCAACTGTTGCAGATGCTTGGTTTCCCCAACTTTTCTATTTTGATTTATTTTCGTCCACATGTCTTTAGTATCTCACTCCAATCAGTTCTTCAGCATTTACTATTTACATTTTATTGAGCTTACTTTGTTTTTTATTACTTCAGGTTTATTTTTATATATTTTTATCGAAAGTCAACTGTTCAAAATGTTCATCAGAAATAGCGGTTTATGTATTTTTTTTTTACTCTATTCTATTTTGTATTATGTAGAATATAAAAAATGAATGATCCTTAATTATTCATTTTTTAAAGTAGCTAATCTTATATGAAAAAAACTTAACATTTCGAAGAGGAGAGACTACAATTTTCTTATTTTTTCTTACAAATTGGGGGGGGGGGGGGGGTATAAAATCAACGGGATTATACTTACGTAATACTTGAATGCTCCCTTACTAACTTTAAGCAGTGTTGGACCTAGTGGGTGCCTGGGGGTAATGAAATGTAAAGAAATACCCCCGACCAAAATTTACTTAATGATTAATTTGTTTCTATATAATTTTTAAGAACATTTTTCAACTTGAGCTAGGCAAAAATATTTTTTTATGTCAAGGCATGTGGGGTAGATCTCAATCATTAGAATTTGATCCTATTTTTTGTTTATTTTCTCTAATTAAAAAATGGCTCCTGCAAGGGGCTCCAAATAGCCTACGTATTTTTTTTAATGTCAAATGTAGATGCTATTTGATAGTATAGTTGGGGGGGGGGGGGGGTTATTTAAATTCCGAAAATTAAAAAATAATTTAACAACTAACCATTACTATTGTGTGTTTTTTTAAAAGTATAGTAACTTAAGTCAATGTTGGTATTTGCATTGTTGTTACCTGACTGTAACAAGTTTTAAAAACTAGCAATGTGCACTTTTTAAGTACAGCAGAGAGTTACAATACCTTTTGTTGCTAATTATTTATGCGAAGCGGAACATTTCCTGTGCAAACGACATAATGGGTTGACATTATAAGCATTACAATAACATCTCTCCAATCAAACGTTTACGGGACATTTGTTTATAATTTGGTACAGGGTCGATTTACTTATTGTATCAACAAATGCGAAAACTGTACTAGACTAGAGTTAATACCAATCTAAAGTCTAAACCGTTCTCGAGACTCGAGATATTTTCTTCTTCAAAATTTAGGAGAAAAATGGCCGTTGAACTGGTCATCGGAATTGGTTTAAGTTGACGGATTTGAAATCAGTATGTTAATAAATTATTAACAGTAGTGTGTACAGTCGGGACTCGTTTATTCTAAGCCTTCTGAATCGTTTTGACACGAGGAAGTCGCGTTTCTTCTAAGTCGAGAGGGACTCCCACCAAGTTATGTATAGATCCTTGACCAATAAGCGTTGTCGCGGGAATTAACGTCATCACGAAGACGTATTCAAATGTTATAAATCTATAATAGAATATCAAATACAAGAAATCCTTTATTTATTCTTGGCTTCGTATTTTTTGATATTTTAACAACATACAATTAAAGAAGTACAAATTTGACATTGCAAAATCATGAGAAAGCTATCACAGACAATTTTGTCTATTCGGGAAGTGTCATTTTTACTATTCTTTAGTTGGCAATACGTTCGTGGTTTTGAGTTTTTGACAGTTTTCTATGATTTTGCAATGTCGAATTTGTATGTACTTCTTTGATTGTATGTGTTGTTAAAATATCAAAAAATACGAAAACAAGAATAAATGAAGGATTTTTTTGTAATTGATATTCTATTATACATTTATAACATTTGAATACGTCTTCGTGGTGACTTCAATTCCCGCGCCAACGCTGATTGGTCAAGGAGCTATAGAGACTATACATGTAAACCTTAGTATTTAATATTTATCGTGAATAGTTAATCGTGATAGTGAAATAATTTTACTTTACTTTTAATTTCGAATATGAGCAAGGTGACGAGTGACGACGGTGATAAGTGTCTCTAATTAATTCTACAAAAATTTCAAAATATGTTCGTTTACGCTATGACTCGAGGTGGAGGAGAAAAAATTTAGAATAAATGAAACTCGCCATTTCAGATAAACGAGACTTACAATAAACGAGTCCCGGCTGTACTTCAAAGTTCTACAAATTTTTTTTGTAATTATACATGTCATTAGATAGATGTTGACACGCTGATTTCAAATCTATTAAATAAAATCAGTTACGATCAAACGTTTCAAAAGTTACAGCCATTTATCTCAAAAAATTTGAAAAATTATAACTTTGAGAGGCCATATCTTGAGAACGGTTTGTGATACAGATCTGTGGTTTAAAAATTTCAACTTTTCACGCCATTTTCTGTAAAACTAACATGGTAATATTTATAAAATTCCCCTAATAAGGAAAAAATGAAAAAAAATATGTAAATTTCAGTAGTTGACTTGATAAGTCACATCATATCATAAAATTCAAGCAGATTTCCAGTATTAGCACATTTTATAATCTCTTTTAAAAACTATTGGAGGAAAATATTAAAATATTAAAAATAATTTATTGAACCTTTTAAAAGTATATGGTTACCGGTTATCCATGAAAAGGTTCGGATTCAGGTTCAGGTTCGTTGACTTTGATATAAAGCGGTTCGCTTCTGGTTCAGGTTAATGAAAAATATGGATTTTTTCGGGCTTATGGTTCGGGTTCGGGTTCAGGTTCAAGTCCCTGCTATGGGCTTAACAATTAATTCAAATTAAACTTTTTGCCCGGACCGGTATTGGAGCTCATATCCGGCCCTGACAGTGATACATTAATTAAACATGATTGGTAAAACAATATTTCATTAACGATCAGTACATAAATAAATTATTAAACAATGAGACAAAGGAAAGGGACATAGCATCATCTGATGTACCTTCACTTAACACTAGTGAATGCTGACTTCCGGTACAATGAAAATAAACTTCGAACAAAAGATTGACAGCAGATTATACTGGTTGTTAAGATGCTTCGTGTCACCAAGTTACCACTGCACCACGATGTATGTGGCCATTCAATAATAATATCGATTGCATCATCGCTAAATAACTTACTTCGTTTTGAAATGTTTAGATTTTAATACAGTGGTGGGTCACCTATTTAGCTGACGGGCCAACAATTAATTATTATAATAGTGTTAAGTTAAACACTCACATCAGTTCAAAATAATAGAAAACTAAATCTAAAAAACAATTTTGAAGCTGTAACTTCCAAGTTTCATAACAGAACCAAGCAAAACTGTCTACTAATGCCCGGTATTATAAAGAATTTGCACGCAAATTTGCTTCCAGCTAACGCTATCTGCTAGGAGTCAAATTTTTATGAAATTTTAAATCAGTGGTAATAAATGTATAATAATGTAAATGCTATGCATTTTATGAGGTACACTTGGCAGCACTTATTTTATATCGCTGATTTCTACTTAATACGCACGCGTCAGTCATGATATGTACGATTTAATTGGCTACATCTGTCAGTGGTTGTCATTTATATTTAATACCTAGCAGATAGCGTTATCTGAGAGCTAATTTGCATTTGCACTCAAGCAAATACCGGGAATAAGAAAACATATTTATAATTTTGTTTTATGATCCTATTGTGAAAAATCAGTAAAATAGACCTTTGAAAGGAACTGAAAAATATAAATTTTATATTACATTTTTTTTATTCATTTAATTCCGACATTTGTTACCAAAGTTATAGAGCTTAGAACTATTGGAATATTGCAAACTTCATGTGTATAATATATTGTTCAAGAAAATAAAGAAACAATTATTCATCATTTCATTTATTGATTTAATATACAGGATGATCGGTCGTGCCAAACTTGAACAGTAAATTAAGACAAATATTATAAGCAAAAAGCATTATATGAACATGTGTCCGGAAGTTTTTCGTGAGGGGGCTACGCTACAGTCCTCCAAAGATTTTATTCAAAATTAGTTTTTATTTAATATCTGGACAATTCATTGTGCTAAATTTATGAACATTGATACAGGGTTTAGTATTAATAAGTGTTATCAATTTCCAATATTAAGCAATTAAAATTTAGATCAGGGTTGTATAGGGCCAGTGGGCCCATCGATTTTTATCTAGTTTTTTTTGTTCTAAGGTAAACGTTTGAATAAGATTGTATGACACAAAATACACAAAAATATACTTTGCTCATTTATCATAGGATAAACCGTTTACTTTCTTTTATGCTTTCTTTTGCATCGATATTGCTCGTAAACGGTTTATCCTATGATAAATGAGCAAAGTATATTTTTGTGTATTTTGTGTCATACAATCTTATTCAAATTTTAAATTCAGGAAAAAATTCAAGAACAAAAAAATACTGGATAAAAATCGACGGGCCCTCTGGGCCCATACAACCCTGGTCAAAATTACTATTTGTTGATACTGGATATCGATAACACTTATTAATACTAAATCCTTTATCAAATTTCATAACTGTAGCGCAGTGAGTTCTCAAGTTATTAATTGTTCAAGTTTGGCACGGCAGTGCTGAATCATCCTGTATTTATTAAGAATAAGTTACTTCAGGACATGGACACCGGCAGAATTTTTTCCAGGGAGGTGCATCTAGATATATGAAATTAAATGATATATAAAATAATAAAAAAAAATAAAAAATTTAAATAATAATTTTGTCATAAGAAATTTGTATTCCATTTAGCATGACTAAAAAAAAAAGGTCTTCAGTTTTTATTTTGCCTTATCAAAATTTATAAAATTAGTGACTTGACGCGATCAAAAAAAAAAAAAAAGGTCCTCACTTTTATATTCTGACCTGAATTTTAGATATATTTCTTAATTTCTGTTTTTTATTTTTTGCCCGGGGGGTGCAAGTGCACCTTCTTGCACCCCCCCTCCAGGCGCCCATGCTTCAGAACCAAGCATTTTGTGATAATTAACATATTAAATATACGTCGAAAAAAAAAGCATTGAATCGGCTCACAAAATTACGACTTTTGTTTATAAGCTATTTTGGCTCTGATTAAACGTTTAATAAAATCGAACTATATAACATTTTTATGCAATGAGTGATATGAATTAAAACCAACCTTTTTACATTAAATAATAATTATTATTCTGTTGATATGTATGAAAAAAAATAGGTTGTGGTTTTATAAATAGATAATTAGGTAATTTATTTAAAATAGACTGCTGTGACCACCACAAGACTTTTCTCCACATCATTATAGAGAAAAAATGTCTTGAATGTACCGAAAAAATAGAACATGAATAGGTAATATTTTTGCTTAAATTCATTTTTTCGTCTATAGTATACAAGAACTTTAAATTTAAAATTTCATGTTGGTAAGTTTTAACGAACGACCGACAGACAGACACACAAACGTTATTGAGATGATAGCCATACGTGATTCAGGATTCAAGGACCCTCAAAATCGAAGTTCCGTTGATATATCGAGTTTATTATACAGTCAATTTCGTTCATGCGCATTGCGCATGTACGTTTAAAAAATAAAAATTGCTAATAAAATTGTGCTATTAATTGAATTTTTAATTTAGATATTAACAAAAACATCGTCAGCACGCGTGTCGATTCAAAAATGTAAATATTTAAGTAACAACATTTTAAATCAGTTTCTAAAAATAACATACTAGTGTTCTGGAACATTTCATATTTTTAATATTTATCATACCTAGGTATATCATTAATTTCTATATTTTGTCTATCCTAAGTGTATAATTAGAAAATTGTCGATTTATATTTTTTGTTGTAATATAAAGAGTAGAAGTCATACAATACAAGTACAAGGGCTTTTTATTTATATTTTGCTTTCCTCCGACTGAAAATTACATAAAAATACAATATAATATTATATTAAAAACAATTAGTTATTTTTTTCAGTTATTTAACTTTTATAAAAAATGAATACAAATTCGGGATTTATTAAATATGTAGGTGTAGGATGCTCTAGGCATCTAACTAACTTAAAATTAAATTTACCTTTTATCATAGTTTTAATTGTTTTACCAAATGCAAAAAATATTCTATTTTAATTAATAAAATGAACAGATGTATTAATTTAAAAAATATATTGGTGCCATTTCCTTATATTTATTATATTCGCATCTTACTAGTGCAGACAATGATAGGTATATTATAGTTTTAAAAAAATGTACTCATTTCAAAATCAGAAAATCTGATTACTTTAAGTATTACACTTTACTGTTTGACTTATACTAAATTTAATAATTTTATTTTTCAGATTGCTGTTTGGGACATTATATCCTGCTTATGCTTCCTATAAGGCTGTGAGAACAAAAAATGTTAAGGAATATGTAAGTTAACCATTGTTTTTAAATAAAATATATACCATTTATTTACCAGTATTAATTTATTGTATAAAATTATTCGTTTCAATAATATTAATCATCTATTGTTAATTATTTACAGATGATTTATAGAAATAAAAGACTAGGGCCACAGTAGCAACTGTGCCGCAACTAATAACTTTGAATTATATCTATTGTCACTTTTTTATGCTACTGTATTTAAGAGTTGAGAGATGGAGGGTTAAAAATATGTAGGCGTTTTATTTATTGCCATACGATTATTAATTCCGGATATATAAGCTTTCAAAATGTGACATATTTTTACATTAATATTAATTATAGTATGTATTTCTTCTATACAACTCTCAAAATAGTACATTATTATATTATAAGTATTATTTTTGATAAACATAACCGTAATAAGTACAAAAATTCATTGTTTCAGGTAAAATGGATGATGTACTGGATAGTATTTGCATTGTTCACCTGCGCTGAAACTTTTACCGATATATTTCTGTGTTGGTTCCCGTTTTATTATGAAATAAAAATTGTTATGGTACTATGGCTTCTATCACCAGCTACGAAGGGTTCCAGCATCTTGTATAGAAAATTTGTTCACCCCACACTAGCACGTAGAGAAAATGAAATCGACGAATGCATTGCCAAAGCTCGCGAACAAGGTTGTCGCGCTGTCCTGAACCTTGGCTCAAAAGGCGTCAACTATGCCACTACAGTTATAATGCAAACAGCCATAAAGGTAAGTTATCCGATGGAGGAGGAATCGTCTAAGAAATGATTATCGTTTAGTTAATTACTGTTATTATTATATAGCTCAAATACCCCCTTTGTCTTTCTCTAGTTGATTGTTTTTAATGATACCATTATGTGACTTAAATCAATTTTTTAATAATGATATTTGTATTTGTTTAATTTGAGGCATGTGTTTTAATAAATTTTGTATGTTTTTTATTTTGTGTTTTATTTCTTGCCTTTTACGTTTCTTATTTGTAGAATAGTATTTTAAGCTTATATAAGTCACATATGTATAATAGAGTGTTCATAATTATATTCTATCTATTGTATATGTCACTGTATCCAATATTAAAATATTTTAATCCAGAACAAGCAAATATTTTTGTGTACATATTTATTAATTTTTATCCGCACTCTATTATACAAAATCAATTTCTGCAACGATTTCTTTTTCGTTTATTAGTTTTCAATTTTAAGTGCAATTATGATAAAATTTTACAAGGGGATATAAAAACGAAATATATTTTTTTGTATGACATTATTTTTACAGAAATCAAAATATTTATTATATGCAGAGTCATAGTGATATGATAAGGCATATTTGCCTAGTGCTGATTGAGTAGGGATAATACCATTATTATTTAAAAGCAATATCAATTTTCTATTTTCTACACAAAGGATGCCAAATGCGTGGTTAAAAAAATTTCACTACGGCTCTGATTGTATATTTTTTAATTAATTATTGCAATTTAAATTATATGTACTGTTTATAAATATAATTTAACTTTCTGATAAAAGCAATCATAATTAATTAAGAATTGCTGAACTTGTAACAAAATAATATGATGTGCCTTATGAATTGATAACTTTTGGTGAACTTTTCACATTTGTAACATATATCTCTAGTTTTTACCTCCCTCTAGTAATAGTGAAAAATAATTTTATATTATAGTGGAATATATTTTTTTTGGTTGTCATATTTCTCTTACAAATAATAAAATATACTGGCGAATCAATTATAAAACACAGGTAAAAACATAAATTTTTTACACTAGTTAAAAAGTATTTCGGATAATTACTTTATAGTTTTTACTATGATATATATATGTTTAGTTATTGTATCTTTATTATACATAAGTGTAAGGCAATTTTATTTTCGATAAGACATTTATATTTTATAAAAAAAATTATACAACAAAAGAAAATTTTACAAATAAATTATAATAAGCACAATGTTGATTGATATATTATGAATCAAAATAAAGAAATATTTGTATAATATAGGCATTTTTACATATATTTTTTATTTGATAGGTTGCATTATTGTTGCGTAAACTGATAAAATCATCAGGTAAGTTATTTGTATAATTATTTCTTAAAAAAGAACTGATTATAATGTATGTATAATATATATTAAGTTTGATCCTTTCTAGGATTAACATCTTACAATTCAGTATCAAAATTTAAAAAATAATAAAAATTCAATTTTGGTATCTGAATTATTAAGGACGTAAATAATCTGTGTACAAAATTAGCTAAACTTATAAACATACATACAAACATTTTTAATTTTTGTTTATATATCGCTATTGCTTTTGGATAGTTTATATTCATGTACGTTGATACAAGTTGTGGTTTGGGTTTGATTTATGCATTTTATTAGTACTCAATTAAGACAGAAAAACTATGTCAACCATATAAATTGAGTTGTTCTTGTACTTGAATGCTTCAAATGTTGATTGATTATTATTTTCAATTTTTTGCTATGTATATCATGTATAATATCGCAGTATTATTAATTTTATAATTATTTGTATTATTTAATAAAATTTACACAGAGCTGTAGTGATATGGTAGGCAATGAGGTAAATGTTTTAGGCATTGATTAAGAATATTATTATACTTTCTTACCTTTTAAAATTCTCATGGAAAACCTCAAATGTATGATTTGATTGGAGTGCAAAAAATTGTCAGTACGACTCTGACTTGACATAATAATAGTAATCATTTCTTTTACATTATTCCAAACTGCATATATAATAAGTTAAATGTATTTTTTCTTTACAGGGAGGTGGTGGTCTAGTAAATCAATTGAAAAAAAGTTATAGTCTAAGTGATCTGTCATGTGAAGAGGACGGAGCAATGGCAATAACGGCAAGCAGCATCAGTAAAAAAGAAGAAGTCGACGGTTCCACCGGTGTTGTACTTAGATCGAGAAGGCCCCGGAGCACCCATGATGACGTTGTCCGATCTGTTGAGGACATTACTGCAGAAGAGGTTCCTGTTTTTACACGCACTTCTTCTGTAGGAAGTACGACACGCACGCGATCTCGATTAACTGGTTCAACGCGTCGACAACCTACTGCTGAGGTAAATTGTTTTTCAACATTAATTCTGTCAAAATAAATATTTATCATAAGAAATAAATTCGATGTAAGTACATATATTGTTATATTTTATATTGATATAGGGTTTATTTGAGTTCTGAAAATTACCTTACAGCAAATTATTGTATTATTTTTAAAGGAAGCTGAGATGTTGTTGCAGTTGTTAACATCGATTCCCAATTTTAATCTTAATAATTTATTAGATGTTGATCAAGGTGAAGAAAATACTGAAAATGTAGATGTTCCTACTGAAACTAACAGTAACCTAAGTATCGAACAAACTTTAAATGAAAATTCAGAAACTTGTGAAGAGATGAAAAATGAGACGTTGATTGAAAACGAATCCTGTAATATTAATAAAGAAATTAAACAAGAAATAGAAGTTCCTAAGTCTAATGATATAGAAGAAACAAATAACACTGAATCATCGTCTTCAATAATTGAACAAAATGTTTCAGAAAAAATCTCTGAAAAAGATAACATTTCAGAGCTGAAGGAAATACCTCTAGAAACTAAAACAAGTAATGATGTACATGTAGGTAATAATACAAACAACGATATACCTACACAGTTTAAAACTAAAGATAATTTAAATGATATATCGATTGAAGAAAGTATTCCTAGTAGTTCTTTTATACCAACTTGTGTACACCAATTTGAAAATAGTTGTGATTCATCAAATGATTTAGATAATAATAAGATGATTATGACTAATACAAATTCTGAAACAAAATTAAAAGACAAGCGAGGAGGAAAGTATGGTAAAAAGGCTGCACCTCTTCGACCTGATGAAGTCATATTAAAGTCAACTGAAAATGACAGTTCTAAAAAAAAACTTTCGTCAAAAAGTTTTAAAGATAGAAGTGGATCATTAACTAAAATTGTAAATTTACCACAGAAGTTATTATTTTGGGGACACAAAAAACTACATATCAGTTCATCACTTATTGGTATTGACAGCTTAGATTTAGATTTAGATGTAATGAAGCGTTCAAAATCAGAACAAAATCTAAATAACAGTGAAAAACACGATTAGTGCAACTGATGACTCAGGGTACTTAATTTTCATTGAGTGTATTTTTCAATAATAATAATAATAACATCAGTAATAGTGTTCTTGTGTGAATTACTAATTTAGGCGTTGAATCAAATACATATGTTAATATTGAAAATGGTGTAAGAGAGTTACTTTTAATTTAACAATTTAATGTTTTGTTACATTTTTATGATAACATTCCGATAATTTAACAATCACAAATCATCATATTTTATTGACGCAGTATTTTAAAAGTCCACGTAGAACTAATATAATTATTTGAGATATTTTTTGCATTTTATACCAATGTCACACATCAAAATAATAAACAATTTAATCACAATGATCTCTTGCTACTCGCAATTACTTAAGGAAACCGGAAACCAAATTCAAAACATGCTACATACTGTTATATTGTGATAAACAAAATAAATCTTAATTTTTGTGTGAGAATCACACCCTTACAATTTGCAGTATACAATTGATAGTTCAAGAGTATTGTACTGTAATACAACAGTAACAATTAACAATAATAATATTTGTCTGCTTTATTCTCTATGTGTAACGGACTGTAGCAAAAGTATCATAATATGTACAGATGATAAATATGATAATATATTAATTGCTTTTGTCAGTATACTACATTGCCTAACAGATTCAGTTTGAACACTTACCTGTGAATATTATAAAGAAACCTTTTTATTAGACAGTAGTTTATCGAACAATAAAAAAACTGGTTAAATAAAATAAAATTGGCCATTTTTCTTCAATCTAACTCTTTTGCTTAACTTAAATATTTTAGTTTACTTTTGTATACTTGTATGGTATTTTTAAAGTCATTAAACATCTAGTAGATTAAACTGTTATCAGCTTAACACAGTGGCATAACCAGGATTTGTTTAGGGGAGGCAACATTTTTTTATGGAAGTCCATTGACATATAATATATTTCTATTTATATATATATATATTATACAATATAACTATCTGGTTAAAACACTGCAGGGAAGCCCCTCTGCCCTCCTCCAAACTACTGGTTATGCCACGGCAATGTAAGCTCAAAAATTTAACAAGCTTAATGGAACGCTTTTACTGATTGTGAGAATCGCAGTCTATATTTTTTGTTGATATAAAGACAACAAATTATTTTTTTTGCGCAAATATTATTTTTTGTGTAAAATGGTTTCTACATTGGCCAGATTTTTTTATATATAAAGGTATTCTTTGACTTGTAACAGGATTGTTCATTCTCATTTTTTATTTACTCAATTTTAATCTTTTGCAAAAATTTGAATTGAAACAAAAGGGTCAGGGTAGAATCCTTTTATAAGTCGAGGATTATTTTAACATACATATTTAAATATTACATCTTAAAACCATAATATATATGAGGTGTTCTATTAGATTCTTTTGTACAAATGGAATGTTCACTTTCTAATTAATTTATTAATGGTAACTGATTTTGTATGGTTGTTATCCACATGAACTATTATTCATAAGAGTGATTTTCTGACACTTTTTTTAATATCAAGTGCGGGCATGGACGTAACCAGGCATGGGCAGGGGGGAGTGCTTCCCCCCCCCTAGCTCGTGGACAAAAAGTAACAAATGAATCAGTTCATTGGCTAAACATTGATATTCCTAGGCAAAATCTATATTTTAAATTCGAAAATTTAAATATCATTGTTTTTTTTATTGCAATATCTTGTTACAGTGGGTAAACTGTTAATGTCATTGTCGTTTATCCTTTTTATACAAGAGAAAAAAATTTAATGTTTTTTTTTATATGTCAACTATACATGTATCTGTATCAAATCATTTCAACTATACGTGTATATTTATCAAGTCATATTAGATCGAAAATTTACATTAAATAAAAAAAATAGAATTTAAAAAAAACATCAAAATAGCAACGTAGAGTACATTTTTGTAGAGGATTTTGTCTTCAAAAAGATATCCACTTATAAATTTAATTGATTGAAAAAAATGTCGCCAAAATAAAAGAATGAAAAAAAAGAACAAGTCGTTCATTGTTATTTTTTGTGCATCTATCTACATATATGTAGATATAATAAATAATGAAAATGATAATTTACATATTTATTATTGCAATTCGATAATTTAATAATTAAGAAAACGTCGAAAAATTGATTTATCGAGTTAATGAAAATCAAGGAATTTCACGAGTTAAAGTTCAAAGTTGCAACCGAAACGATAGAATATTTAAGAAAAAAAGGAAAAATTACCCAAATTTTTGTTTACATTAATGGTCATTTATCAGAGCTGTACTTAAACATTTCAAGGCTCGAGGTGCCAAAAATCTGAGGCCCATTGAAAAGATTTTTTATTAAAATTTTTTTTTATAAAACTTTTTAGGTAAGGTTACCATAATAATGTGAGTTTTTTTTTGCTTTTATACACTCAAAAAGTTTAACTATCAGCTCTTCGAGCCCCCCACCCTTTACCTCAGGGTCCTAGGCAAAACATGCCGACTAAATCGTTTCCAAAAAAAATTTTTGCCCCCCCCCCCCCCCCTCCCCGAACAGAATCCTGGCTACGCCCATGAGTGCAAGTAATAGTGTCTTAAATAATTACTTGCAAAGTGTTATTAGAAAAATACCCTTATGAAGTATGGATTTTAAAATTACACAAATTATTAAAAATGCATTTTTTTATTAATCAATTATATATTTTTAACAATCTGTATTATAATAAATATTTTTGTTCTAGGCTACGTTAGGAGCAACTACATTACCACGAAGTAAGAAGCCTAGTAAGAAAAAATGAGCACCAAAATTCACAAAAATTATACATAATGAATCTCTTAACTCTGCTCTCTCTTTTTTAGTGTGTTTATTTTTAATGTGTAATTGTTCATATCCATTGGAAATTACCGATGTTTTAATTAATTGTGTTGAATGTTATTAATTTTGTTTAAATTAAATTTACTATTGTGAAAATATTTGATTGAACTGATGTTTGATTTGTATTATACAATATATAGTCATTTTTAAATAAATTTGTTTTTATTTTTAAATAATGAAAATTAAAATGTAACCCTATTAACTATTTGATCTTACTTTCTGAGCCGCTATAGAAAACGTCACAAAAGCAGGCCACAAGGCACATCTGGCCTTTTCTGGTTGAAAAGTCCGACCCAACAAAAAATTGTAATAATTATTCTTTTTCTATGTTCTAATTTTGAGCAATAATATTACTCAGTAAGTTACCAAATAATCTTGTTTTTATTTTTTTTGGTTACTTATTAAATAAGCGAATCCACTATTTATTTCAGCACTTATTTTCTTCTTGTCTCATTTTACGTTAATGTGAGTGTATTTAATTATTTTTTTAGTTATATAAAAATACAGTTTTTTATTATAAAAACAGCTAAAAATATTGTGAATTAGTCAATCCAGCCTGCCTTGCTCTCCCTGCAGCTGTGAATATTAAATACACGCAGTCATACCCCGACATTAAATCACCTTCAGTTCGATACAGATGCCATAACATGAAAATGTTGTCTAGTCAAAGCATTGTTAATTTATATATTAGCAGATCATGCTATTAAAGAAACTTAACTAAAGCAAACACCCTCAACTTTGAGGATTGATGGTAATTGAAAGTATACAAATATGTTGAAGAGCTATAACTCGGGGTATAACTGTATCAAATAATTTTTAATAGAATTTTTGATGTAACATTTAGATTATACTCGTAGAAAGAAAATATATATAAGTAAATAATCAGGGTGTCCACTGGTTTTTGGAAATAAAATTCACATATTTAAAATGCTCGTCAACTTAAATTTATACACTTTTTTCCGACTTTCTAAAAAAATTTAATAAATTCTCTGACTTTTCAGAATTTTAAATGAATTCCCTGACTACTTTAAATTTCCCTGACTTTCCAGAAAGTGGACACCCTGATAATATTAAGTTAAAATAAACATATTTGCATGATTTGAAAATGAATGCTATAATATTTAAGCATATATATACTGTTCATTGTACATATACCTTTGTTATATATTATGGAAATACATAAATATTTATAAACTTAAAAATATATTTTAATTCTTTTGGACTTTTTTGAAAAATATATTTCAATAAAATTTTTAATTGGTCATGCACAATAGAAATCCAAAAATACTAGCGAAATTATTGTACGTAATTATGAAAAAGAAAGTTTAATTATGTGAAGTCTTCAACTATGTATTTCCTGCTTTAGTTATTTATTTTATTTTACATTTTGTTGTCATTTCATTATCAACTTTAGTAAGAGTGGTAATGCGCTATAACCGTTAGGAACTTGACAGAAAAAAATTTGGTGGCCTCTTGCTGAAAAATCACTGAAGAAAAGGAAAAAAATATACAAAATTTGTCATCTTGTCGTTAAAGATTTATTTTCCTAAAAAAAAGTTAGATATCTCTGTTGTTAGGGTTCCCCCTTTTAAATAGGGATCTTCGGTACTTGCTTATTGTTTAATGTTGCCACTGATTGCAAGAGTAAATATTTTGCTATAAAATATAAAAGATTTAAAATATTTACTTTTTATTATACCTTCATAATATGCTTATTAATATAATTAAAATTTGAAATTATTGCATTATTTGTGTATATAAATGTAAGTTGTTTGCAGAAAAATATAAAGGTTGCTGTAAACCAAGAAAGTTTTGGGACTTCTGGATTATGGTAAGGAGAATAATTGAAATATAACATCATTTGGAATGGTAAATGAATTCGTATATATTTTTTATTAGTATTACACCCAAAAAAATATGCGTTACAAATAAAAAAATATTAGAAATGAAAATAACAAGTAATTCGATCATTTCCTTACACAATAATATTAAATATCCATAATTAATAAATAAACAAGGTAAAACAATTTTTGAAGACATTTTATTATTTCAAAATGTCTGTAAAAGAATAAATAACTACTTATATAAATCTTTTCTGAATATTTGCACAGAATTTATCAAAAACAGAGCATAAAATAAATTATATTGTGTATAATAAATTTGCTTTATACATTTACTATAACTATAAAATTATTTATAAAAATGACATCTTTAAATATGTATTTTAAAATATATATTTACAGCACCTCATATGAAAACAATATGAAACTTTTACAAATAAACCACAATGAAATATAACGGCAGAGTAACGATGGAGTAAATCTGTCTATCTAATATATAATGCAATTAATTACTTATTAAAGAGCAGACTTTGGTGCACTTTTATTTTTACTGGCTACCGGAGGAAACGTTTGCTCGGATTCAAATTTGACAGGCGTTTCTTCAGTCATTGATAAACTATCCCTATCACATGATGGTAGTTCCTTGTCTATTTCTTTAGCTTCAATCTCTTTTTGAAGTGTTTTACCAATTCTATCTTCTACTTCTAGCAGTTCTTCTTTGTCAATCAACTCTATCAGTTCGTCCACTTGCTTAGCGCTCAGTTTAACATCCTCTTTCCCAATCACTTCGATAACTTTAAGTACATCTTCAACACGGACTGCACCATCTCTGTCATCGTCCATCTTACCTAAGACACGTTCAATATGAGACAATCGTGTTTCATCTGGTACTTCGATAATACGTCGGATTGCTTTCATCAGATCATCAATACTGATAGCTTCGTTCACATCTGTCTTTAACTTTATTTCTTTCTTCTCTAACTGTTCTAATACAGAGTCCATCTTAGTGATCATGCTGTTCACTTTGTTATAGAGTCGACGAGCTGCTTTAGATTCACGTACTTTTTGTGTAGATTCATCTGTTGCTGTTACTTGATGTAATTCTTTTAGATCTTCTTGATAATCAGCTAGTTCCTCTTTGAGGTCTTCTATAGTTTCCTTCTCTACCATTACGCTATGTTTATCTTTAGCCACTGTGTCTAAGGCGTGCTCTAGAGCATCAAAGTCTTGCTTGGAGATTGCAAGAGCAGGATCGTTTAATTCTGGAGTAGCCGCTGCCGACACTACAGGTGCAGTATCTTTCAACCTTTCAGCCTCTTGCTGTCGCTCAACCTTTAAAGAAATACATATAAAATATAATATATTTATTAGAATGACAAGTATTTGCACAAGCTTTCGATTCACAGAATCATCGTTAGGCTATTATTAAAGATCAAAATGTGAGAACGATGTCGTTATCTCAACAAATAAATTTGACGTTTAAACAATTAATTTGTTTTTATTTCATATATTAACGTCACTATATTATATTTATCATATAAAATATGTACATATTAAATATATACATAAGGTAAAGGCACCAGTAATGGACAACACCCCAATGGTGAACATTTTTAAATTAAATGTTCTGAAATAGAAATATCCGTTGGTATTTGATTACTGTCATTACTGAATATTAATCAATGACAATTGATCATTTTGTTTAAAAATAGTGGACAAATTAACATCGCGGGGCAACAGACTATTAAGAAATGTGTATTTTCTTATATAAACGGTTAGTGAAGTGATTACATTTCAATCATTTTTTATGTAGCTAACATTCTTTGTTTTAATGAGAAATTAAAATGTTTGATTATTGGGTATAGTTTTAAGGTAGTTTAGCAATCAAATATAGTATTTTTATTTTAGAGGAGGGTTTGCGTTCAATGTTCATTCCTGGATACGAATTTTGTATAATACCCAGTTGTGAACACGATGTTTATAAATTATGTTGTACTCATTACTGAATGTGAAAAATGATGGGAAAATGGATTAAAATTATTAAAGAACATAATAATAAATTTGAAATCATCGTATTTGAATAAGGTCAGGACCGTATTAAGAAAAATTTATAATTACAATTAGTGGGTCACTTTTTCAATGTAACACAGTTTTGTTGGTTCAAAGAGTAAAAACTTTGTGTGTGGATTGATTATTAGTGCTCACATGAGGCAAAAATGCACTTTTTCTTTACATGTTCACTAAGAAATTAAACCCCTTTACCCTCGGGTGTAGGGATTGAAACTATTTTTCCTATGATGTACAACACATGAATAAACGATTTCCGTAAGTCTGCCTACTGCCCAGATGGGGCAGAAAAATATGTCAATAGGTCTTGTGTTATTTAGTAAATATGTAGAATACAAAAATTTATTAAAATTCTGAAATACAATTGATACTTTCTGAAATACAATTGACTGATCTGAAATACAATTGACTATTCTGAAATACAATTGATACTTTCTGAAATACAATTGACTAATCTGAAATACAATTGATGCTTTCTGAAATACAATTGACTATTCTAAAATTCAATTGACGCTTTCTGAAATACAATTGGAAAAGGTGTAGTCTGACAATTTAAATTTAATTGCATTTGTTTCCAAGGCAACATGAATTGTAGACTTATTTATTAGTATTTAAAATTAAAATTTTGAGGGTGGTTTTCGCCTTTCACCCCTTCTATGGCTGTTTAGGCACGTATAACAAAAAAAAAATACTGAAATATATTTTTCATTATTTGTATTGTAGAATATTTATACTAAGTTTCAAGTAAATCCAACCAAAAAAAACTTAACACCCCTTTTTACCCCCTTAGGGGTTGAATTTAGAAAAATCCTCTCTTTCAGATCATAATTGCGTCAAGATGCTTCGATTGGCACCCCAATGAAGTCAATATCATTTTTTATTTACAAGATTTTGTGAACGTAAAAAATGACACGCACATACGTACATACATACACACACACACACAGACATCTTTCTGAAAATAGTGTAAATATTAGAGATGCCACGAATAGTGATTTTGCCGAATACCGAATACCGAATATTCGGCTTGGCTCTTGGCCGAAGCGCCGAATATTCGGTTGCCGAATATTCGGTTGCCGAATATTCGGGCGTATTTGTTTCATTTGCGAGTAGGTCGTGTCATAACACGCATTATTTGTTGATTGTTACATCAAATTGTGTTACTTATAGTGTGTATAAAATACACTATAAGTGTGTATATTGATATTTAAGATATACACTGTATATCTTAACAAATATCACTGTTTCGCGAAAAGCTTTACGAAATAGTACCATTTAATAAAAAATCACCTATTTTCGATATTTTCGGAAGCAGGTATAATTTATGAGGAAAAGCGCAATCGTTTGCTATCAACAAATGCTGAAAAAATTGTTTTCATTCATCATAACTTACCACTGATAGATTTGAAGTATTAAATATGCTGATTTTTTGTTAAAGTAAAAAATTTTGTGAGTAATATTTATTATGCGTTTTTTTCATTTGGTATTCGGTATTCGGCCGAACGGTTTGCAATATTCGGCCGAATACCGAATAGTAAAAAAAGTAGCCGAATAGGCCGAATACCGAATAGTAGCCGAATATTCGTGGCATCTCTAGTAAATATACTATAGTGATCTTGAAACATACAAATATGTTGTAATTTTTGATTTTGATTTTCGGACCGATTACAATAACTTCCAGTTGGGAAGTTAAAAATATGTACATATTAAATATATTACATTATCACTCTTTTATTAAATTTTAATAAGAAGGCCAAAAATATCTGAAAAATATTTAATTTGAAAAACATAGGTTTGAGAAAATTTTCAATGCGAATAAAATTGATGAATTTGTTAACAAATTAGTACAAAATAATTACCTCTTTGCGTTGTTCAGCTTCCCGACGCTCTTCCACAATTCGTTTCTCTTCTGCACGAATCAATTCCAACTTAACTTTATTGTCAATCTTTCCTTCACGTTCGCCAATAGCGGCTTTTGCTTGTGTTGCAGCTTGTTCAGGCAATGCCTGAATAGTTGCTTGTAATTGTGCGCTTGTAGGAATGCTTTCTGGTAACATCATAGCTCTCGATAAGAGTAAAAGTGAAGGAGGCACACGCTCGTCTTGACTCAAATCTATCCAGGCACTTAATTGTCGTTTCAATTCGGTTTCAGGCATGCCATAAGCACGCATGCCTCGAGCTTTACATGCTTGTTGTAATTCTGTGACGGTTAATGAGTTCACTCCTTCTTTGCGAATCACTTTATCATCAGCTGCCAGAGACCGTAGTTTCATTCTAAGCTGGAATCGTAAAAATGCATTCGTGCCAAGAGCTTGCATTTCAAGAACACGACACAGAGCAATTAATTGCCCGCGTGATAAAGAATCCAGAGTTATTTCATCCTCAAACAGTTTAGAAAAACGCATCATTTCTTCATTAGTGACAGCCGTACCTGAAGTGCGTATTTTTTTAAACCATTCAGCAAATTCTTTGGCAGATGCAGATTTATGTTCGTCGTGTTGAACAGCCATATCGTCAAGTGTTTTTTGTAAAAATTTTGCCATTTCTAATTTAATCTTCAAAGACTGCTTCATTTTGTCATCACGTTCGGTAGCTGTTTGAAAAGTCGATGGCAACATTCCCGGGAACAGTTTAATAGCCACTGGCAATAATAACTCCATGAAGGGTACGATGATAAAAACAGAAAACGGTACTAATCGAAACAGATCTCCTACAGTACGCACCAGCAATCTGTGCTCCCGTCGTGATAACGGGGTCCCTTTCAGTACTCGCCAACATAGTTTGGTGGAAATTTTAATGTCGATAAATAATAAACGAAAACCATGATAATAATGCAATATTTCGTCAACAATACGTTGTTTGATTGACTTTTTTACTACAGGAATTACAGCAGTAGGTTCTTTCTTCTCTTCTTTAATTGCTTGCACTGTAACTTCAACTTTTGAGGATGGTTTAAGTGGTTCCTTATCACGATCATAAGATGACAACGATAAATATCTCAAGTCAGATTTACATATTCCACGGAATAAAGTCCGTGTAGGACAAATAACATATACAATCCCAACATTGCTTCTTGTCACAGGATTTCCTCTGATTTGACAATCACAACTATCTGTTTTAAAAAATCGGTGATGAATACATAACCTCTAAAGTAAAATATTACATAATTTAAATAAATAAACCAGTAATTATACTTACATGCTATAATATTCCGTCCTTTACTCAAAAGTGATTTAGGTCGTCGTAAAATAGATTGCATTTTGCAATATCACGTACTAATAATTTTCATATCAATGTAAAAAAACAACAAGACGTCTGAGAGTAATCTAGAAAATTTTGTTGTATTTATTCAAATAAATACTAAAATCAGTACTCATCAAAAATGATGCATTTATTTCAATTTATATCATATACACAGTTATAAAAAATAGAATCAATGCTCATCTTACTGATTTACTGATTGCATGATGTTAGAAACACTCAAAATACTAAGAAAGACTTCACACATACATATTTATTTGATCGTTATATGTATCTCTCTCAATTTATGACGTATTTATGTCATATTGTGCAAACAAAAGAGTGAGACAGCAATGCGAATGTGCGTGCGTACATATGTAATAATTTGTAATCAGGGCCTAGTCATTTGAATAGGACGCCATTTGCATTCTTTCTAAAATTAATATGCGTCCAGAGATGGCACCACTGGCGGTTTTAAATTTAAGAATTTTATTTTTGACACGGATAACAAATTTTGTTTTATAATATTTATATGACATATGTTCTGTGTACGACATTCATATTTTCATGATTATTGCAATGTATTTTGGTGAATTGTTGAAAATTTCACAGTTAATTTCCTAATTATTTGAAGTTAATGCAGTGAATCATTACTAAGAAGGTAAGTTTAACTTAAAATATGTTTGTTTAAAAAAAATTGATAAAATCTGATATTTCTTGATTCTATTGAAAATTCTATGAATAACATATGAGAAAATATGAAAAAATCTATAATGTATTGAAATATTGCAATTTCAATACAATAAAATTAAATGATTACAATAATAATTATAGAAGTACCTATTTTAATCATTTTTTTAATAATAATTATATACTTGTAATTAAAATTATACGATTTATAAATATGCCGTTTTTATGAAAAATACTTATGTATTCGTGTTTTTTTTTCAGAATTCAGATGTCCAGGAAATACATATTTCAACTATATATCTACAAGAAATGAGTTGTTACAATTATGCCCATGCATAGTATGATTGGACATTTCACATTAAAAATACACCATTTAAGTCCTAGTCAAAGTGATACTTTAGTTCCACTTAACCTTAAAACTCTACACAAAAATGAATATTGTGAACATTTTTGATAAAATTATTGATGGCAATGATGCAGATATCATAAGTATAATAGTTTATGGCATTTCAAGCCAAGTTTATTATAGATATAACTAACCATTTTCATAATATGTCAAAATTAAACTTTTTAAAACTGTTTCGTTTAACAAAGCCTCCAGTGTTAGATTTGATAGCTCGTTTGTAAAATAGACTCGAATATTTATATGACGTGTTAGTAGTATTTCTTAAAACTAATATAAAAAATAATAAAAATTAGAATACTTTGAAATTTCATATATTTAATATATTTTAAATACAAAAAAGGCAATATTTTATCTTCCTGCGTGAAATTCACTCCACTCTTTTATTGCTTTTGATATATTCGTGTATTACTGAATATTTTTTGGATAACAATTACAGTACAAATCAAATCCACAATTCATTATTCAAAATTATATTGACATAAACCAAGGTGTAACTACCTTGGATACAAACAAATTATAAACTTGCATCATAGCAACGTACATCAAAAATCAAAATTCCCCAGAATTTTGTTCTTTAAGTGACACTTGGTTAACTATATGATAAGATAGACCTGTGAGATCGAAGTAAAATTTAGGTTCAACTTAAGACTAAGGAACAGAAATAAGTTTGAGCGGTGAGACCGGGCATTACTTAATCAAAAAATGGATCTACAAAAATTATTGCTAATAATCAAATTTATACTATACGAATTAAAGTTGTAAAATCACGATATATAAATATTCAGTCGTAATACCAGACAGCAGTGAGAATCAAACTGAATTTTAATTATTGTGATTTAATTATGTTATAGATATTGTTTTCTTTTACTTTATTTCATTTACCTTACGAATAAACTAACAATAATTTCTCTGCTAATATGTAGATTTATATCACTACATATTATAACGGTTCATAACTTTTTTTTCAAATTTTATTATTGTTGTAATTATATTATAGTAATGTATTTACATTATCAATATTTTAGACTTTAAAAATCATTATTGGCAAAGAAATATATTAAATATTGTTTCAATTAAATATTAAATAACGCGTGTCATCAATATAGATATATATGTAACATCAAAATAAAAAGTCTAACAGGCAACAGCTACCAAAATCATGTTATTGTTATACAAATTATTGATAAAATCATATATTAATAATAAGATAAATTGTTTTTATTCTGTGCTATATTTCAAAATAAAATAATTGATATTTTAATAATTTATGTTATAATTAAGATTTTTTTTCAGGAAATTTTAATATTTGCTATTAATATCATTGTTTTCATGTATTTATAACTAATTATGATTTTATGTTCAAGATACCAAGTATTTATACTTAAAAAATACATGAGAACAATTTTATTACTTAAAATGAAAAATTCTGTAAATAAATAAATAGATTTGTATTTCCCGCCGCCAATTTTAGTTGTCATAAAAAACACTAGATGGACAATATTACAGTTATTAAAATTAGATGGCCCTTCTTTGTTTTTATGTTCCGAGATATTAATATGCGTCACGAGAGGCGCTGTGTGACCACATTTTTTAACATTATATGTCCCTTCTACTTGTATAATGTTCTGTGTTTGTAATGATGTATTTTAGCAAAAAATGGTCTTTAAAAATAGTGTCATTGAAAAATAACATAATATAGTCAATTAAAATTGAATTATTTATATTATGATTTCAAATGTGTACATGTTAGAAGTTTTATTTTATAAAGGCAGGTATTATATTTTGCATATATTTAAAGTAAATTTTTTATTTTATTTTGTTATGAAAATGTGTATATATAGCACATTAATAGAAATACATGATGGATTGAATATAATTTAAAATTTTTAGTGTATTTACTGATATATAAGAATTACAATTTGTATATACTATGAAAATATAATTAAATTAATGTTAAAATTTATCATAGACAATCGAAAACTAAAGACAAAAAAAAATTATTAAATTCCTAGATGATGAAATTCTTGATTGTATGATGCAAATTTTATTAAATAGAAAATATAAAAAACGCGGAATTAACATTTTCGCGCCAAATATTTAAACACACTTGCGGATATGTATGATAGACATGCACTACGGACACTACGGTTGCTACCATATGTTGCTACGGCTGCTACTGTAGTTTAATTCTTATTGCTATTCTTCTATTGCTGAAATGTGAAGGATGAAGATAAAGTAGCAAAGCCGTCGAAATGGCGGCGAGTGATAGTAAAGCTCCAGTTAGGACAGTTAAAAAAGTGCAGTTCGGTATTTTAAGTCCAGATGAAATTGTAAGTATTAAGAATGTATAATATACATTTATAATTTCATAAAATTTGCTATAAATATGTTTCGAGATTACTAACACTCAATATTAAAATCAATTTATGTTGAGTGTTAGTAGGTATGTTGTACAAAAATTATCAGTCGTTTTAAAACGTAATAGAAAATTATTATTTCAAAATTAGATATAATAAATTCAACAACAAACTGAAAATCAAGTTCAATAAACGAGAAATAATACTGTTTTATGAAATATATATGAATGAATAACAATATTTTTACAAATATTTTTGTAAACCATAATAGAATTTCTTGTTCAATAGATATTTAATTATATTTTTAGTACATTGATATGTGAATTGTTTGAACGAGTGTAAAATATGTTACCTTTATATTATTTATCTTTGCTGTTATATTATGTTTTTTATCTTTGCTGTTATATTATGTTTATTGAATTTTGGTTCACTTGTTGACTATGGTTTATTTGCAAATAAAATAATGTTACGTTTGTAAATTTATATTTGTAATAATTATTTTAGCGACGTATGTCAGTTACTGATGGCGGAATACGATATTCCGAAACTATGGAAGGTGGGAGGCCGAAATTGGGTGGACTTATGGATCCTCGACAAGGGGTAATTGACAGAAATTCACGTTGTCAGACTTGCGCTGGTAACATGACAGAATGCCCTGGTCATTTTGGACATATTGACTTGGCGAAGCCAGTGTTTCATGTAGGATTTGTTACGAAAACAATAAAAATATTAAGATGTGTGTGCTTCTACTGTAGTAAATTATTAGTTAGTCCTGTAAGTACCAACAAAAATATTGTAATGTAAATGTCAATTTATTATTTATATTCAATTTTTGCTTCCAGTCAAATCCAAAAATAAAAGAAATTGTTATGAAATCTAAAGGTCAACCCCGTAAACGGTTGACTTTCGTGTATGATCTTTGCAAGGGAAAAAATATTTGTGAAGGTGGTGACGAGATGGACTTGGGCAAAGAAGATGATGGGGGAGGGGGAGGAGGGGGAGGTAAACCAGCTCACGGGGGTTGCGGCAGATATCAACCTAATATCAGACGCGCAGGTCTTGATCTCACTGCTGAATGGAAACATGTCAACGAAGACTCCCAAGAGAAGAAAATAGCTCTCAGTGCTGAAAGAGTGTGGGAGATTCTTAAACATATTTCAGGTATGCAATGTAAAAAAAATCAAAAATATTTTAAGCTATAGAAAAAAGAATCAAACTAAACAGTTTAACAGGGTGGCTAATGTAATCTTATTGTTAAGTTAAACTATATTTAATGGTAACCGCAACAGTATTATACCCCTTAGAAATAATAAATGCGTGCGGTTGTAAAGTAGCAAAGAGTACAAAAATCTAAGACTTATATCTATCGAATTTTATTAAATCGAAAATGCTTAGGGTTTCTGTGACTGCACCTAGGTGATTCAGGGTTAATATAAACATTTTGTATTGTTTTACAGATGAGGAGTGTTTTATTCTTGGTATGGACCCGAAGTTTGCCCGTCCTGATTGGATGATTGTGACTGTTTTGCCTGTTCCACCTCTATGCGTACGTCCGGCCGTCGTTATGTATGGGTCAGCTAGAAATCAAGATGATCTCACACATAAGTTGTCTGATATAGTTAAATCTAACAATGAATTGGCACGAAACGAGACAGCCGGTGCTGCAGCGCATGTTATTGCAGAAAATATTAAAATGTTACAGTTTCATGTGGCCACATTGGTTGATAATGATATGCCAGGCATGCCAAGGTAAAATCGAACAGTTTATTTTTATTAGTGTAATTTATAAACTAAATTATGATTTGTTTTTAGAGCTATGCAAAAATCTGGCAAACCTTTAAAAGCTATAAAGGCTCGTCTAAAAGGAAAAGAAGGAAGAATCAGAGGTAACCTTATGGGTAAACGAGTAGACTTTTCTGCTCGTACAGTCATTACGCCCGATCCAAATCTACGTATAGATCAAGTCGGTGTACCGAGATCTATCGCACAAAATTTAACTTTTCCTGAGATTGTTACACCGTTTAACATAGACAAAATGATGGAATTGGTACAACGTGGTAACTCGCAGTATCCTGGAGCGAAGTATATTATAAGAGACAACGGTGAAAGAATTGACTTGAGATTTCATCCAAAACCTTCAGATTTGCATTTACAGTGCGGTTATAAGTAAGTAATTCTTGTAGTTATACATTAAAATGATGACAAATAAAATCAAAATTCAAGCTTTATAGTTCAAAAAGATTAGCATGAAATTAACTGATATAGGGAACTAATTCGGACCAAAATGATTTTTGGTGGAAACGTTCTACTAGTTTCCCTGATCATCCCACAAAAAGTCCGAGCTGATCCGAGTTGTACTACCGCCGCCATCTTGAAAAAATGACGGATGGGTTACATTTTTTCATAGTTTTTCAAAAAACTTTTTTGTAGAGCATAAAATTTTCTTTAAAATAAGTCCAAGTTCGTTAATATCAATTTAAAAGTAACACAAGGAGTGCCAGTTTTTTTAAATCATAGAAAACGAAGTAAATAATTTTTCGTATTATTTTCAATTTTACTTAACTTTCGATGCTATTATGAAAATTTTATGTAGAATTATCATATATTTGTGCGTATAATAAGATCAAAAACATCAAGATTAGTATAGTGGTAAAGGATAAAGGGTTAATATTCTTAACTCCCACAGTAGTGTGTACTAGAACAAAATATATTTCTACAACAGAATTAATATAAAATGTTCAAATTATTATGATATTCCATTAAATAAAAAAAACTTCTACACCATTATTTGATTTTTTTCATAGACGGTTTAAGGGGAAATCTCGGCCCCGGTGTTTCTGTGAAAAATTGACCCATTTACTGTAATTATATGCAATTTATACATACTAAGTCCTTAATTTCCAGTCTAAAAACGTAGTTTGTTGAATTTTCACAGGGAAATACCTAAGCAGCTACAATAGATGGATACAAACCAAAAATAGCAAAGCGCAAAATGGAAATTAAAAACAATTCATTACTTCATTAATAGTAATGTGGGCACCGTAATTATTTCATATCTTGCATATTTTGTTCAATTACCTTAATTTTGTATCATACATTTTTAATAACTAAGGATTTTGTATTAATTATCTGAATATAATAACCCCAATCATTACATAATAATGTTATAAGGCGGTCAAGCCTTCATTGATGTTTTAAAAATACAGTTAGAAAATTGTAATATTTCTGTAAAATAGTTCTTGTTTAATAAATAGTAAATACAGAAAAAAATCGATTTTAGTTTAATCATGTCTATCCAACTACGGCGAATTAAAAAAAATTGCATTAGCCTCATTTGGAATGAGAAAAAGAAAATAATTTGATATCACTCTTATTCAAACGAACTGAAGAATTCATATTCTGTTATTATTTGAATGATAACCGCGTAAATCTTGTACAATGTACATTTTAAATTGTTTTAAATGTCATAATTGGATAATGTATTTGGAAACTGAACACTATTTACTTACTTTAGGATTGCTGGCATTTACGGCTATTTGCGCAAGCTTCGAAGTATCGTCTCATAATTATAACTTTAAATCCTTAGCAATGAAAATTTTATAAGATACAAAATTAAGATAATTGAACAAAATACGTAACAATATGAAATAATTACGGTGCTTACATTACTATTAAAGATGTAATGAATTGTTTTTAATATCCATTTTACGCTCCTCTATTTTTGCGCCGTGTGTTTGTATCCATCTATTGCAGCTGCCTAGGTACGTCCCTGTGAAATTTGATCAAAATAAGTGGTTCGACTGGAAATGAAGTGTACTAAGTATATATAAATTGCATATATTTGCAATAAATAAAACTGGCACTCCTTGTGTTACTTTTAAACCGATATTAACGAACTTGGACTTATTTTAAAGAAAATTTTATTCTCTACAAAAAAAGTCCTTTGCACCGTATTCGTAAAATAAACGGTTTCAGAAAAAAACATGAAAAACTATGAAAAAATGTAACCCGTCTGCCATTTTTTTCAAAATGGCGGCGTTAGCACAACTCGGATCAGCTCGGACTTTTTGGTACGAATTAGTTCCGGGTAAAAGTCTAATCTTATTGGACTATTTAGAAAGTATTATTAATATTAAACTGAAACTTATTATTATTTTTGTTTTTAGAGTTGAACGTCATATAAAAGATGGAGATTTGGTAATATTCAATCGACAACCTACTCTTCACAAAATGAGTATGATGGGGCACAGAGTGAAAGTCTTGCCTTGGTCTACATTCCGTATGAACCTTAGTTGTACCTCACCTTATAACGCTGATTTTGACGGTGATGAAATGAACTTACATGTACCACAAAGTATGGAAACTAGAGCGGAAGTGGAAAATATCCATATAACTCCTAGACAAGTGTGTATTTTATTTGATTAAAAAATATTAAATGTAATAAAATAAATAATTTTTTTAATTATAGATTATCACTCCGCAAGCCAATAAACCCGTTATGGGTATTGTACAAGATACATTGACAGCTGTAAGGAAAATGACAAAACGTGACGTTTTTATTGAAAAAGAACAAATGATGAATATACTTATGTTTTTACCAATTTGGGATGGAAAAATGCCACAGCCGGCTATTTTGAAACCTAAACCTCTTTGGACTGGAAAACAAGTATTTTCTCTTATTATCCCCGGCAATGTAAATTTGATAAGAACTCATTCAACACATCCAGATGAAGAAGATGATGGTCCATACAAATGGATATCTCCTGGTGATACAAAAGTTATGGTGGAACACGGAGAGCTTATTATGGGAATTTTATGTAAAAAGACATTGGGTATGTTAGATATTTAAAAAAAAAAGTAACTTCTGAATGTGTCATAAATATTTATTTGCAATATTTTGTTTTTACAGGAGCATCAGCAGGTTCTCTTCTTCACATTTGTTTCTTGGAACTGGGACATGAGGTGTGTGGTAGATTTTATGGTAACATTCAGACCGTTATCAACACATGGTTGCTTCTGGAAGGTCACAGCATCGGTATTGGTGACACTATTGCCGATCCTCAGACTTATTTGGAAATCCAAAAGGCCATCAAGAAAGCCAAAGAGGATGTCATAGAAGTTATACAAAAAGCACACAACATGGAATTGGAACCTACGCCCGGTAACACATTGAGACAGACTTTTGAAAATCAAGTAAACAGAATTCTGAATGATGCCAGAGATAAAACTGGTGGTTCTGCTAAGAAATCTTTAACTGAGTACAATAACTTAAAGGCTATGGTGGTTTCGGGTTCGAAAGGGTCTAATATTAATATTTCTCAGGTGAGTTTTTTGTACGAATCATTCAAATAACTGAATTAATAATTAATTTGCTTTGTTTTATAGGTTATTGCTTGTGTAGGACAACAGAACGTAGAAGGTAAGCGAATTCCGTTTGGTTTTCGTAAGCGAACTTTACCACACTTCATCAAAGATGATTACGGTCCTGAATCTAGAGGATTCGTAGAGAATTCGTATCTGGCCGGTCTGACACCTTCTGAGTTTTATTTTCACGCTATGGGCGGTCGTGAAGGTCTTATTGATACTGCAGTAAAGACAGCTGAAACTGGGTATATCCAGCGTCGTTTGATCAAAGCTATGGAGAGTGTAATGGTCCACTATGATGGAACGGTAAATAGTAATTTATATATTTATGTATAGTATTTATCAGTAATATTTTTACAATTTATAATTTACTCATCGAAAATATTAATAAAGGAATAATTTAGGTACCTTAAATTAGCACAACAAATGTAGCACACATCGATAAAAGAAGAGTACTAAATTAGAGCCTATTTAATGGTAATTTAGTACGAATTGATTGCTCGAAAACGAAATTCACATAAACATATTTAGTGCTAATTTAATACTACAAAAAACACGACATTGGAGCGATAGGTTGTATTTTAGCGCATATGTGCTAGCTTAGTTTTTAAGTTAGCACACACCATTGTCGAAAACGCAACCAAAGTGGTGTACTAAATTAGTGTACGTTTAGTGCTAATTTCGTACGATCTTAAAACTTCCATTTTTTTTTTAAATTACGAGCAAATGTGCTAGCTAAAGAATGAAGTTAGCATTTTCACGTAGAAGGATTTTTAATTTGTCAAAATTAAGCGTTAAATTATAATTTTTTAATATCGTACGAAATTAGCACTAAATGTGCGCTAATTTAGTACACCACTTTGGTCGTGTTTTCGATAATGATGTGTGCTAACTTAAACACTTAGCTAGCACATATGAGCTAAAATACAACCTATTGCTCCAAGGTTGTTTTTTTTCGTAGTATTAAATGAGCACTAAATATATTTATGCGAATTTCGTTTTCGAGCGATCAATTCGACGCACGTTTGTTAATTTAAGTCTTAAGTCAGCGCCCACTCATACTTATTTTCGAATAGATTGATAAATAATTGCTTCCGAATTGTCTAATGCGGGTTATAAATTAGCACTAAATGTTTGACACCTGATTTGTTAAGATTTGTCCTTATTTTACTTGAGTGTGCCGGCTTAAATCTTAAGCTGGCACACTCGCTTGTAATTTTTTTAATAAAAGAGTTACAAATTTTTTTTGCGTACTAAATTAGCATTAAATAGGCTCTAATTTAGTATTCTTCTTTTATCAATGTGTGCTACATTTGTTGTGCTAATTTAATGTACCTGAATAATTTATTTTCCTAAAAACTGAACAGTATTAAAATAATCATAACTGGTAAAAATGATCACCTATCGAGTGTAAAAAAAAGTGTAACTATTATATTTTACTTTTAGGTTCGTAATTCTGTGGGTCAGTTGATCCAGTTACGTTACGGTGAAGATGGTTTGTGCGGAGAAATGGTAGAGTTCCAATCGTTGCCTACAGTTAAGTTGAGTAATCGAGCTTTTGAGAAAAAATTCAAATTTGATCCAGGGAATGAACGATATTTACGTCGTGTGTTCACCGAAGAAATTGTTAGGCAGCTTATGGCTTCTGGAGGAGACTTAATACAAGCACTTGAAAAAGAATGGGACCAATTAGTAAAAGATAGAGAAGCCTTGAGACAGATCTTCCCCAGTGGAGATAATAAGGTTTGTACATTTTATATTTTAAAAGAAATTAACAGAAATGTATATAATGATTTGTATTACAGGTTGTATTACCGTGCAATTTACAAAGAATGATCTGGAATGTACAAAAGATTTTCCACATAAATGGACGAGCGCCGACAGACTTAAGTCCATTACGGGTACTGGACGGTGTATCTGAACTGTTGCGTCGATGTGTTATCGTGGCAGGAGATGATCCTTTGTCTAGACAAGCTAATGAAAATGCTACACTTTTGTTTAGATGTCTTGTGAGATCTACATTATGTACAAAAAGAGTGGCTGAAGAATTTAGGCTTAGTCATGAGGCATTTGAGTGAGTAAATTTTTTTTTTTATTGAAAAAAATAAATTTATAAGTAATATTTAAAGAATCCAAAATTTATGAGGTTTGGTTAAAAAGTTCCTGGAATTTGTATTAATTTAAAAAAAATATTATTCTTTTATTTGTTTTTGTGTTATTTGTAAGTAATTGAGTAATGAAACATTAATTTTATTTTACTTTTTTATTAAAGGTGGTTGATTGGAGAAATTGAAACTCGTTTTCAACAAGCACAGTGCGCTCCAGGAGAAATGGTAGGAGCTTTGGCTGCACAATCTTTGGGAGAGCCTGCAACACAAATGACACTGAACACTTTCCATTTTGCCGGAGTGTCGAGTAAAAACGTAACCTTGGGTGTACCTCGCTTGAAAGAAATTATCAACATCAGTAAAAAGCCAAAAGCTCCCTCACTAACAGTATTTTTAACAGGAGCAGCGGCGAGAGATGCAGAAAAAGCGAAAAACGTTTTATGTAGGCTTGAACATACTACATTGAGAAAGGTATGGTTCTTAGTGATTTTTACTTTTTTATACATACTTGTGTAATGAAATACACATTTTGGGGGTTTCTGAATCACTTACGGCCATTATCTCAATGATGTCTGTGTTTGATCGCTCTACAGCCAAAACAGTGCGATTTATAAACATGAAATTTTAAACTTATGCCCGGTATTATAAAGGACCTAACAAAATTTGTTAGCTAGCAATTACATTCAAATGGGGTATTAATACTGTACTAGTATTTATGGATTAGTTATGGAATTTAGAGCAGTGACACTTCAACTAATTGTAACACAGTTGGCATCTTTGACCGTACAAAATAATTTTCATAACATCACCACTGTTTTAATACCGTTTGTATTTACCTTCAACGCGTGCGCGAAACTTGTCAAAGTCATCAACAAACTCCAAAAGAACTGTCATATAAGTTTGATATCTCAGTTGAAAGTGTTTGTTAGCTAACAAATTTGTTAGGTCCTTTATGATACCGGACATTAGGTTCTTATATACTCTAGATGTGCATCTCCTATTTTTGAAAACCATCACTAAACCGAAAACAGATGTTTACTGATGTTAATTTTTGAATTTTTCGAATTACTTTTGAAATGGTGCGCAGTAGAAAAAAATGTTTTAAATTAAAGTTGTAGAAAATACTATTATCTATACTTTATGTTTTGTTCATTTCCTCCCCAAAATTTGTTTTAGGAAATAATCGATTTTCTTTAATTTTTGAATTATTTTTTAAATGTACTAGAAAAAAATGTTTTAGGTACAAATTGTAGAGTTGTTATCTATAATTTATGTTGTATTCATTTTAAAAAAATTGTTCAAAAATTAATCAGTTTTTTTAAATTATTATATATATATTTCAAATGGTTCATACCAGAAAAAAATGTTTATAATAAAAGTTGTAGGTTATTTTTTATAATTTATGTCCTATTAATTTTTTTATCAATTAATCAAAAAAATAATATAGTATTTAAAAATAATTTTAATAATATGAATAATTTAGTTTTAGTCAATTAATTAATTAATTAAATAGATGTATAGAAATAATAATATCTAAAACGTGTTAAACTGTTGAAATATCAAATAAATAAGAAGCCTTTGATAATACAACATTTTTTTTAAACAGAAAAATTACACTGATTTATAATAAAACATTTGACATAAAATCACAGAATAGAATTAAAATATATCTCAAACATTAACAAAAACAACAATTAATGTAATGTAGTTTATATACAATTTCTTAACAGAAAGTCATGATGTATAAAAAAGTCTTGTGCCGACCAGGGCAGTTTATTTTTCTTGTTTTAATAATGAAAGTGTGATCTATGAATGATATTGATTTTATTTGTTATAGGTAACGGCAAATACTGCTATTTATTATGATCCAGATCCCCAGAATACTGTTATTGCTGAAGATCAAGAATTTGTCAATGTTTACTATGAAATGCCAGACTTTGACCCAACCCGTATATCTCCTTGGCTTTTACGTGTTGAGTTGGATCGTAAACGCATGACAGATAAAAAATTAACGATGGAACAGATTGCCGAAAAAATTAATGCAGGTTTTGGTGATGACTTGAACTGTATTTTCAATGACGATAATGCTGAAAAGTTGGTTTTACGTGTACGTATTATGAATAGTGATGAAGGTAAATTTGGTGGAGGTGGCGATGAAGATATGGATAAGATGGAAGATGACATGTTTTTGCGATGTATTGAAGCCAACATGCTCAGTGATATGACACTTCAAGGTATCGAAGCAATTGCAAAAGTATACATGCATCTTCCGCAGACTGATAGTAAGAAAAGGATTGTAGTGACTGATTCCGGAGAGTTCAAAGCGATCGCAGAATGGTTGCTGGAAACTGACGGAACAATGATGATGAAGGTATGTTATTTTGAAATGTTTCTCTTAGATATCAATGTTATTAATTGTTATTATTCTTGTAGGTGCTGTCAGAAAGGGACGTCGATCCAGTCAGAACTTTCAGTAACGATATTTGTGAAATCTTCTCTGTGTTAGGTATTGAGGCTGTACGTAAATCTGTTGAAAAAGAAATGAATGCGGTGTTGCAGTTCTATGGTTTGTATGTAAACTATAGACATTTAGCTTTGCTATGTGATGTGATGACAGCAAAGGGTCATTTGATGGCCATCACTCGTCACGGAATTAATAGACAAGACACTGGCGCTCTAATGAGATGCTCTTTTGAAGAAACTGTTGATGTCTTGATGGATGCTGCTAGTCATGCCGAAGTTGATCCTATGAGAGGTGTATCAGAAAACATTATTATGGGCCAGTTACCACGAATGGGCACCGGATGTTTTGATTTACTATTAGATGCAGATAAATGTAGACACGGTATAGAATTACCATTAGGGCCTGGCGTTGGCATGGGAGTTGGCGGTTCCGGACCTGCTACAGCCGGTATGTTCTTTGGAACATCTGCAGCTACTCCTGCAATGACTCCTTGGGGACCAGGGGCTACTCCTGTTTGGTCTCCTGGACAGCCGATGTTGGGTAGCGGTATGACACCAGGAGGTCCGTCATTCTCGCCTAGCGCTGCATCCGATGCATCAGGAATGAGTCCTGGATATGGGTCACCGTGGTCACCTACACCGACAAGTCCTGCCATGTCTCCTTATCAACCTGCTCATTCACCTGGGTATTCTCCATCGAGCCCGTCGTTTGCACCAACGTCTCCATCAATAGCGCCTATGTCTCCAGGGTACAGCCCGGCCAGCCCGAACTACTCGCCGACAAGTCCAAACTATTCACCGGCCAGTCCTAACTACTCACCTACAAGTCCGTTGTATTCACCGACATCTCCAAATTATTCACCCACGAGCCCGTCGTATTCACCGACATCACCTTCATATTCACCGACCTCACCTTCATATTCACCTACAAGTCCAAGTTACTCTCCGACGTCTCCATCCTATTCACCAACCAGTCCTAGCTATTCACCAACAAGTCCCAGCTATTCGCCTACTTCTCCATCTTATTCCCCGACGAGCCCTTCTTCATATTCACCTACAAGTCCGTCTTATTCACCTACTTCACCTTCATATTCACCAACTTCACCGTCTTACTCTCCAACATCTCCGTCATATTCTCCAACAAGTCCATCATACCTACCTTCGAGTCCACGGTATACACCAGCCTCACCGTCTTACTCACCAACATCTCCAAGCTATTCACCTTCCTCACCTCAATATTCTCCCGCCTCGCCGAGTTATTCTCCATCATCACCTAAATATTCACCGACGAGTCCTAGCTACTCGCCAACATCTCCTTCGTTTGCTGGCGGAAGCCCTCAATATTCACCGACCTCTCCATCATATTCACCAACAAGCCCGAGTTACTCACCATCTTCACCGCAGCATACCCCTGCTGCTAGTAGTCGCTATTCACCTTCGTCACCTAATTACAGTCCATCTAGCCCTAGTTACTCGCCAGCTTCGCCACAATATTCACCAACAGGTAGCAGCAAGTATTCACCAACGTCTCCTACGTATTCTCCGACATCGCCTTCATACAGCCCAGCGAGTCCGGCTTACAGCCCTGCACCACCCAGATATTCGCCAAGTAGTCCGAGCTATTCACCAACGAGCCCATCCCATGAACCAGACAATTAATTAGAGTTATTGTAAGTTTGAATTTTATATATAAAACATTTTTCTATTTATAAATCTTGTTATTAATTATAAGTTTTGTTATATATTTTAATACATCTGAATTCATTTCACCTTTTAAGAATTTAAAGTCTTTGTTTTTATAATGGAAAAGAGAAGACCATCATTTTATTATGAATTTATCAAATTGAGATATTTAAATATCTATGTACTATTTGTAAAAAGATATATTTTTACTATTAATAATATAATATTCATATTAGTGCCTATTTGAATTTTTTTAGTGTAGTGAACTGTAAATCCAAATAAAAAATAAATATTTATAAGTATGTTGTATTTTTATAATTTCTATTTTTAATGAAAAAAAAAATCATTAAACATTCAATACAAGTCAGATATTCTAAACATTCCCCCTTAAGATATATGGTTATAATATAGATACTGATCAGAGGCATACTTAGGGGTTGTCAAAACCTACTTTCATTGGACACAAAAAAAGGTTCTTCTGTAGGCTTTCGTGGCCGTTGTCCATAGTAGCTAACTTTTCGGGCTGTTGTCCACGTTGTCGTATTTTTCTTACACTTGACGTTTCGACTCTCATGTCGGAGTCTTCTTCAGAAGTGATTCTGAAACTGAATCACTTCTGAAGAAGACTCCGACATGAGAGTCGAAACGTCAAGTGTAAGAAAAATACGACAACGTGGACAACAGCCCGAAAAGTTAGCTACAACAAAAAAAGGTCTTCAGTGATTTAAAAAAAAGATAATGGGTACTGATAGATCCTTGTCCAGGGTGCAAGGAACCCTAGCTACACTTCTGATACTAATCGAAAGATTGTTGAAATTGAAAAATAACGGCATTTATAATCTCAGATTGTTACATTCAGTTTTAAATTAAAATATAACTAAAGCCTGTATTACACTTATTCATTTTTTCACCAGGTGAAAATAGAACATGTACTATTTTTCCGTTAATTGTTTGGTAATTTTGAAGAACATTAACGTTCGTCAACAGATTTTTACATTAAAAGATTGTTTTCATAATTTGTGCTGTCTCGACATTTCAAGGTTACTGAACAAAAAAAAATGGCCAATTTTAAGTACCCACTTAAAATTGACAATTGTAATACGTATAGGCTTAATATTACACTATAACTTTCATTGGTACTTGCAGCACCAAACAAATCTTGAGGAATTATTTCCTGGAATATAGAATATATCAAAATATTTGTAGATATTATAGGGCAGTTTTATGGTAAAAATAGATGTAGGTATATATAAATCGAAAAAAAGTATTTTAAAGTTTGAAAGCTATTGTCCAACGCTATTTACGGGTTGAAGTTATAGCAAAATTTTATATTTAAAATAAAAAATACTAAAGAGTTTGAAGTTAAATCATCCATGTTCCTTTCCACACCGTCCCTTGATAAAAATTATCATCTTCCTGTAGCAGTGGCGTCACTAGGGTTGGTGTCACCCAGTGCGGTAACTCATGGTGTCACCCCCCTCAATTATAAGATTTTTGAAAAAAAAAAAAAATTAGACCCCTTCTATAAAATGAAGTGTTTTCAAAAAAATTTCACCTACCCCATTGAGTGGGGTGTCGTTAGAAAGGTCTCCTAAAATTCAACAAAACATGTATTTTGATACATGTTTTGAATTTAACCCTTCAATCACGATTTATTTACTCTTTAAGATCATTATAAAAGCGTCCCCCCCACCTCTATTTTCTAAGCCATCAATAAAAAAAATCTGAAAAAATTTCAGGATGTAGCTTTTAATTAGTACATTCACTGAAAATTATAACAAACATTGTTAAAAATATTTTGGACCCCACTTTTATAGACTGAAAAGTGAACTCACACTTTTTCCCACTTACCCCATTGAGTGGGGTGTCATTTATTGATAGGTCTCCTAAAATACAATAAAAATTTTTGAAATAACTCTTTTTTTATAAATCGTAGTGAGAATGACTACAGAAAGTGCAGTGTGCATTAATTGCCGATAACATTTTCACCGCAAAATGAGTGCAAAATTACTATAAGGCCGTGGTATCAATAAATAATTGATTATAAATTAAAAAACATAGGTACACCAAACTATTACTATAAATAGACAAAATTTGAAACCACGATAAATTGCAGTTTTCCGTTTCCTGACTTTTTTCCCGATAACTTCGGAAACCGCACGTTTCTGCACCTAATTCTTATAAATGTTTAGAATGAACACCTGAGCTACAAATCTATATTAAATATAAAGCGTGGGGAAGCGTGGGTGACTGTCAAATGTCTCGGTGAACTTGAAGAATTTTCTTTCCTCCCTTATTTTATTGTTCAATTGATTAATCGTTAACTGAACCGTATAATTAAAAACATAAAATTGTCCTAAAATCTCCATAAGATGAGCTTTTCAGAAATGTATAATACATTATACATATTCCTAGAAAGTTTTATAGAAAATTAACTTTTAAAGTGATGAAGCGAACAGGTTTGAATTGAAAATCCACAAAAATAATGAACAGTAAGGCTTCAAAAATAGTCTTTTTACATAAAATTATGTGAAATTCCTGCATTATAGTAAAGAATAAAGATTGACCATTAAACTAATAAATAAAATTAAAATATAATGTATGTAGGGACTTTAGTAAAAAACATTTATGATATGTTGTTGTTAATAAATTTTCCATAGTGCGCTGGGCCGGCTGAGGTGAAACAATGCATAAGAATAATTTCATGGAGCAACAGAATCGTAGATAGTGATGTTTTGCATTTGGGTGTCACCCCTTGTGATGGTGTCACCCGGTGCGGTCCGCACCCCCCGCACCCCCTGTCCTGTAGTAAAAACGTTCCGCCGCCACGGTCAAATAGCAAAATGTACGGGTAAAAAAAATTAGAAAAAAAAACTTAAAAAAACAAGCTTTTATGTATGCACATACATTTGCACTAAAAAGTACAAAATAAATTTTCAAACTATCACAGTATTTAGTCCAGGCTGGCTAGGCTAAAAAGTACCTAAAATAGGAATTTTTGCGTACAGTTTTAATACTTACAGGATATGTTACAAAAGTGGTGTAGACAGGAGTTATCCATTTTCTGAGATTTGCTAAATATCGGTCTAAATAAGTATTATAAAAAAAAAAAAGTTTTCAATAAAAGTTATTAGCTACAACAAATAAGATTTTAGTGTTACCATTTGCCAAAGAATTATATATCATTATATATATCATTAATTATCGTGTTATTGACATACATTCGCAGTCAAATTGTAAAATTACAATCTCGATTAGACCAAAACAAAAATGAGACGATTTAAAAATGTTGAGTGTCACTGTTCTAGATCACACATTCCAACACAGAACAGTGAGCATGCGTATGCGCGGAACTTATAATTTGAGTATTATAGCAGTTGGTATAGTAATTCTGTGTTAAAATGCTTCACGTTAAACAGGAAGATATAAAACAAGAAATAGAAGATATCGATTGTCTTCAGGATATTGAAATCTATGATGATTTTTCTAAATATTATAAACAGGAATATGAGGTAAGTAATACATAGTAATACACATGTTAGCAGGGCCGGATTAAGCAAGCGCGGGGCCCGTAGCAAATGTTATTAAGAGGCCCTTGGTAGTGGCGTCGCTGGGGGGGGGAACTCGGGGAGTCAATCAATATCTTCACCCACTCCCTCCGAAAAAAGTCAATAGGATTTTTTTGCACATTAAGCGGGCGTAACCCCTTGTGAATTTTTAATGACATAAAAAGTTTGTACTTAATTAATTAAACTATATTTTTCAAAAATCCTAAATAATAATTCCGTAGTCTACGCGAGCGAAGCCGCGTGGGCACTGCTAGTAAAAATATAAGTAGGATCTATTTTTTAAATAAATTGGATGGTCATCACCTATATAGACTTTCAATAATAATAAAAGTCAATTCACTCAATTTATTTGACATTTTTCCCATTGGAAGCTTTAAATAACCAAAAAAGAGGTAAATATTATACCATAGACATAGAGCATGAACGCGCATCTAACTCGAAAACAGAGCCGTGTCAAAAGAAAGAGATAGATATATCCCAAACGCCACTGTATCTCTCTCACTGTTTTGAAGAAATATTACACCATTTTTTTCGGGATACAAATATAAATTGATAAGTTAATAAAAATTTAAGGGATATTTTTTTGAACTCTTAACCCTTGGCAAAGAACGGAAAGGGATGATAAAATTTGTTGAAATTTTTATTCAAAAATTAGAAAGCGCAAACGTTTGAATGAGCTTTGGGACACGCAAATCAAATGAATTTTCGCGGAAATATAATTGTTTGAAAATTTGAATTTTTTGTTTTGCTTATTTTTTAATTATCCTTTAATTTTTTTGAGGCGTGTATAATAAAACACCACTTTTACAAACAAAATTTTCTTGATTTGATTCGAGCAAATTTAGATAAATCGATTTTTCGATTAAATCGAATCGAGATCGGAAACCCTAAATTTAAATTATTAATTACTGTAGATTTGGACACCCCGTATCAACCATTGAACGGTAAGTGGTAAGTCCAATAAGAGATATTTTTCCGTAAAGTTGCGGGGCCCCCAGAGACGTTGTTAATCCGGCCCTGCATGTTAGTAAAAACAGGTTAGGTTTGACAGAAGCTCAAATGAAAAACAGAGGTTCCTAAACAATTGTTTTAAACTGTAATATTAATTTAGTGTAGGTACATGATAATAATATGTTATTATTAATTGGGCTAATACGGAGAGTGAGGGTCCTCTGTCAGATTTGTGAAAATTCCCGTATATAGTTATTCAGAATAGGGTTGACGCGCATGCGTGACTAGATCAGTGTTAACCAAGGTATATAAAGACAAGGTAGTCTCAACAATTCCTTGACCAATCAGCGTTGGCGCGGGAATTGACGTCACCTGGGGGATCTATTCAAATGTCATAAATTTTTAATAGAATATTAATTACAAAAAATTCCTTTATTTATTCTTGTTTTCGTATTTTTTGATATTTTAACAACACATACAATCAAATAAGTACAAATTCGACATTGTAAAATCATAAAAAAGCTGTCAAAGACAATTTGGTCAATTCGGGAAACATCATTTTTACTATTCTTAAGTTGGCAATACGTTATATGATTCTGACAGCACTTTATGATTTTGCTATGTCGAATTTGTACTTATTTGATTGTATGTGTTGTTAAAATATCAAAAAATATGAAAACAAGAATAAATAAAGGAATTTTTTGTAATTAATATTCTATTAAAAATTTATGACATTTGAATAGATCCCCCAGGTGACGTCAATTCCCGCGCCAACGCTGATTGGTCAAGGAATTGTTGAGACTACCTTGTCTTTATATACCTTGAGTGTTAACAACTTTTATAATGCCCGGTATTATAAAGGACCTAACAAAATTTGTTAGCTAGCAGGGTCATTCTTAGTCAACTCTATCAGAGAAAAACGCTACTTTTACGGATTTTCATAATATTCACATATGTTGTTAAACTTGCTCAAAAAATATAAGCTTCATTCATCATTTCGCAAAATTTTGCGTTTTTTGAAAATTACACGTATTTTAATTTTTGAAGAGATGACGCATATGCATTTAAATAATAATTTTTATCTCCGGATGTACTTATCGTAGCGAAATGATTTTTTTTTAGTTTTGTTCACAAAAGAACGGTCTTTTTGGACATTTTATCCGTTTTTAAGTAAAACAAAAATTTAAATTATTTTTTGTAAAATCAATTTTTTTTTTGAAATTTGAAGATGTGGTCAGGTGTTTAAAAATCTGAAAAAAATCACAAATATTGCTTATAGTATTCTCTATCATCCCTGCAATTTTTAAGGTGGACATATTTATAACGGCTTCAAAAAAAAATATTTAAGATTGCTATATAGAGGTCACGCGCACTATACATTGATATGCCGTAATGAATTCGGATGTAAATGTTAAAATTATTGTTGTTTGTGTGTAATCTATAGAATTAGTGAGAATTAGTAAATAGATTTAGAAATAAAGTAATCATACAGTGGGTTTCAAACTGTTTGTTTCACATATACACAAAGGTATACATATATACATACATTTCTACTGATTTTTATTTCTGTTTCTTTTCAGAATATCATAATTCTGGTGTAGTTTCTCAAAAATAAAATCTAAAAAGTTGTCTATCATATACATATCGCAAGATTGTCACTTTAAAAACGACTCATATAATTAATTTTAATTAATAAATACGAATAAACCAAAAAAATTAAATTAAATTTGGGAGATTGGCAGGGTTGCCAGATTTCTCAAATGCTCTGGCGAGACATAGTCTCCGGAGGGGGGGGGGGGGGGGGGGGTATAAACACATTAACATAAATAATAAAACATAAATATTGTGGTATGTTTATTTCATCAAGATGAATTTAAAAAAATCACAATGAGTTAGTAAACGCAAATATTTAATGTTTATTACGCATGCTGTTCATTATTGTAGAAAATTTTGGAAACAGATAATTACAGATACTACAATTGTTAAATTGTACTTTTTATGAGATTTTTTGAAATTCTACTGTACGTTTTATTAGAAGGATTTATTTTACACAATTTTATGACTGGGCAGTGCAAATTTATGATTCTACCTAATATATCATAAAATGTTTGCCAAATGTACATTTCGTTTGATAACACAGGTTTACAAAAAAACAAAAGTTTATGAATATTTGACGAGACCATTGTATTCTTATGTATTTTGACGTCCTGAATCCGAATCTGAGGTCCGTTGACCTTGGTTAGCTCAGTTTCAAGGTCATTTTAAGGTCAAATTTTTAAAAATCGCTAAATGATTCTGGTAAAAGGTGATATATAGGTTTTTCTGGTCGCTGATTCTGAATTTGACATCCGTTGACCTCTACGAGGTCAGGTTCAAGGTCATTTCAAGGTCAAAGTGGGAAAAATCGCTCGAAAATTCTGACAAAACAGTACATATATGGTTTTTGGGGTCGCTTAATTAAAATTTGAGGTCCGTAGATCCCTACAACGTCATTTTCAAAGTCATTTCAAGATCAAAATTTTATTTTTTTAAATCGTTAAATCTGGTAAAAGGTGATATATAGGTTTCTCTGGTCGCTGATTCTGAACTTGATGTATGTTGACCTCTACAAAATCAGGTTCAAGGTCATTTCAAGAAAAAGTGGGAAAACTCGCTCGAAACAGTACATATAGGTTTGAACCTGACCTCGTAGAGGTCAACGGACGTCAAATTCAGAATCAGCGACCAGAGAAACCTATATATCACCTTTTACCAGATTCATTTAGCGATTTAAAAAAAATTGACCTTGAAATAACCTTGAAACTGACATTGTAGGGGTCTACGGACTTCAAATTTTAATACAGCAACCCCAAAAACCTATATGTACTGTTTTGTCAGAATTTTCGAGTGCTATTTTCCACTTTGACCTTCAAATGACCTTGAACCTGACCTCATAGAAGTCAGCGGACGTTAAATTCAGAATCAGCGACCAGAGAAACCTATATATACACCTTTTACCAGAATCATTAAACGATTTGTAAAAATAAAAATTTGACCTTGAAATAACCTTGAAACTGAGATTGTAGGAGTCTACGGACCTTAAACTTTAATTCAGCAACCCCAAAAATCTATATGTACTGTTTTGTCAGAATTTTCGAGCGATTTTTCCCACTTTGATCTTGAAATGACCTTGAACCTGACCTCGTAGAGGTCAACGGATGTCAAATTCAGAATCAGCGACCAGAAAAACCTATATATCACCTTTTACCAGAATCATTTAGCGATTTTTAAAAATTTGACCTTAAAATGACCTTGAAACTGAGCTAACCAAGGTCAACGGACCTCAGATTCGGATTCAGGACGTCAAAATACATAAGAATACAATGGTCTCGTCAAATATTCATAAACTTTTGTTTTTTTGTAAACCTGTGTAATTTTAAGATGTAAAAAACATCTGTGTTTTATGGACGCCTGAGTTATGACAAAAAATTCAAACGCATGCGTACTAGAATCATTACAGTGTCAAATGATGTTTAAGCGGGACATTTGAATTTTTGAGCGGGACGCGGGGGACAAGCTATTCTGAAGCGGGACTGTCCCGCTCCAGGCGGGACGTCTGGCAACCCTGGAGATTGGATGGATTTTTTAAAATTTTAAGAAAATATAATTTACTTTTAGTTTTTCTATTAACCCTCTCTCAACATAACATATTGATCACGTTAAACTCAGTTATAAGAAATGGTTTTTTTTCAAACAATTAGAATACACGAATCATTAATATAAAAAGTGGATGTTGGTGGATAATTTTATAATATTGCTCTGTTTTGTCCCTGAATATTAAATAGATCAAATTAGTTTGAATTGAAATGAAGGGTTCTATGCGTATTTTTTGGCTAACAATAATTGAAACAGCTTCTAAAGTGACCACATGTAATTTTCAGAGATAATAACTAACACAAGAGACGATAAAATTAATTTTAAAGGTTTTTTTAATACGATAACATTCCTAATTTTAAGAATTTTTGAGAATTTACATACATTAATTCTAAATTTAAATACCTTATTAGATATGTGAAACAAACAGTTTGAAACCCACTGTATGATTACTTTATTTCTAAATCTATTTACTAATTCTATAGATTACACACAAACAACAATAATTTTAACATTTACATCCGAATTCATTACGGCATATCAATGTATAGTGCGCGTGACCTCTATATAGCAATCTTAAAATTGTTTTTTTGAAGCCCTTATAAATATGTCCACCTTAAAAATTGCAGGGATGATAGAGAATACTATAAGCAATATTTGTGATTTTTTTCAGATTTTTAAACACCTGACCACATCTTCAAATTTCAAAAAAAAAATTGATTTTACAAAAAATAATTTAAATTTTTGTTTTACTTAAAAACGGATAAAATGTCCAAAAAGACCGTTCTTTTGTGAACAAAACTAAAAAAAAAATCATTTCGCTACGATAAGTACATCCGGAGATAAAAATTATTATTTAAATGCATATGCGTCATCTCTTCAAAAATTAAAATACGTGTAATTTTCAAAAAACGCAAAATTTTGCGAAATGATGAATGAAGCTTATATTTTTTGAGCAAGTTTAACAACATATGTGAATATTATGAAAATCCGTGATAGAGTTGACTAAGAATGACCCAGCAATTACATTCAAATGGTGTATTAATACTGTACTAGTATCTATGGATTAGTTATGGAATTTAGAGCAGTGACACTTCAACTAACTGTAACACAGTTGGCATCTTTGACCGTACAAAATAATTTTCATAACATCACCACTGTTTTAATACCGTTTGTATTTACCTTCAACGCGTGCGCGAAACTTGTCAAAGTCATCAACAAACTCCAAAAGAACTGTCATATAAGTTTGATATCTCAGTTGAAAGTGTTTGTTAGCTAACAAATTTGTTAGGTCCTTTATGATACCGGACATAAATCACGCATTTTATAAAACGACTGGCCACGTTTAGCTGTGTTATATTTAATTATTTAGTTTAAGTTAGAGTAGTCCAGGTAGATTTGGTTCCTTTTCAGGTAGGGTTAGGTTAGGTTTATTAATTGCACTAAATAATATATTAACATAGATACAACATACTCTACTCTATTCTAACACATCAACACGTGATTTTCAGAGTTTTTGACAGAGGATCTCCAGACTCTCCGTATTAACCATTAATTGTATAGAACATGAAGATAAAGTTGATTTTATACATCGATGGACAAATTAATAGTCCATAATTAATTTTTTTTTCGAAATTAATTAGTCAGTGGTGCGTTATCCTATGGGCAAAAAGTGCAATTGCTTGAACCCTTATTAACCGGGGGCTCCAAACATATATATTTAAAGGTTCATTTGTTTTTTTTTTTTATTGAACGTTATTTTTTTTTATACAGTGTGTCCCAGGATAGATGTAACGAGAAGTGTAATGAACAAATTTTTTTCGAATTTCGGAATGACATTTAGGCACGAGTCCTGCTTGATATAAAACTTTCGTATAACAAACATTTGTAGATTTGGTCTTCTACAGGATGCTTCATAAGCAAAGTTGAAAAAATTACCAAGAATAAAACACCTTTATTTCTTAAAATTAGAAAAAAAATTACTAAGAAAAGTTGTTTTAAATGTAATTTTGGCTCATACCCAATTCTAAAAATTACTTTAAAAAATTGAAATGAAAGAATTTAAATAAATTGCACTTTATTTTAAACGATACAATAAAAACAAACATTTTCTCTTACTTTTTTTTAATACTTTAGTTTTGAGCTTATTCAACATTGACAACAAATTAGTGATGATAATATTGATAAGATAAGACAACACCACGTTTGATAGATAGTCAGTAACAACTAATTAATGTGTCTCTGTTGTTGTTTCCATACCCTAATTTTCACTTCACAATAAAAGATCTACTTAATTTATTGAAAGTCTTAATTTTTTCCATGCTCTAAAATTCAGTATGGAGTTATAATATTCCATTCTAAACAAACTTTCATTCAGGATTTTTTTTCATATTTTGAAAAATATAGGTAGTTTATTCTTGGTTATTTTAAAACTTTGCTTTTAAAACATCCAGTAGAGAATCTAATGGACTAATTATTAGTATTAGGTTAGTTTTACATCAAACAGGACTTGATCCCCAAACGTCATTCCGAAATTAAAAAAAAATTGTCGATATTTGATTATTACCATTTTTGAATATTAATCTATCGGCCAATAAGTGTCAAAATTGTGGACATTTAAACTAATTATTTGCATAATTTATTAATTAATTAATATATTATCATAGCAACTGCTTTACATTGTTTCAAATTTGACTATTCTTTCTTTTATATCTTTTGGGTCGTAGTACTTATCATTTTGTAATCATTACAAGTGTCCATACCTGCGTGCTCATTACTGGTTTTGCTTTATCCATTACTAGAGAATAAAAACATAAACAAAATAAAATGCTTTAATCTAAAAAACAAACTATATTTGCAGGCGTTGGTATTTAAATTGATTAAAAAAGAGTTACTCGTTTTATTAGTAACATGAGTTCACAAGAATAACAAAGAAGCCCGTCAATCACAAAAACAGTAAACCTTGCTCTTATGATGGCCATAACTGGTGCAAGTACCTTACAGTTATTGAAAGGCCAACTGGAAAAAAATTATTTTCATAAATAAAATCTTTTTAGCATTATCTGTAAACCCATCAAATTCAATTTATTACTATATTGAGTTACATTTTTCAGGAAGAGATGGTTGTTAAAGAAGAAAACGTACCAGAAACTAGAAACGAACAACAAGAAAATGAAGATTGTGATAATAAAATAAATAACAAAGTATCCAGTTTAACTAAACAACGTTCTCATAAAACTAATGTAAAATTAGTAAAACATAAATGCGATCAGTGCAAATATAGTAGTAAAAAGAAACAAAATTTATTAAAACATAAATTAACACATTCTAATAAAAAACCTTTTAAATGCGACCATTGCGATTATAACTCTAAAAAGAGTGGTAATTTAGCAAGCCATAAACTAACACATTCTAAAGAAAGACCTTTTAAATGCGACCATTGCGATTATAGCTCTAAAAGTAGTGTTTATTTAGCAAGCCATAAACTAAAACATACTAAAGAAAGACCTTTTAAATGCGACCATTGCGATTATAGCTGTAAACGTTTCTTTCAATTAGCAGACCATAAACTAACACATACTAATAAAAAACCTTTAAAATGCGACCATTGCGATTATAGCTGTAAACGTAGCAGGGAATTGGCAAGCCATAAACTAACACATACTAATGAAAAACCTTTAAAATGCGACCATTGCGATTATAGCTGTAAACGTAGCAGGGAATTGGCAAGCCATAAACTAACACATACTATTGAAAAACCTTTTAAATGCGACCATTGCGATTATAGCTGTAAACGTAGCGGTAATTTAGCAAGCCATAAACTAACACATACTAATGAAAACCCTTTTAAATGCGACCAATGCGATTATAGCTGTAAGCGTAGCAGGGAATTAGCAATGCATAAACTATCACATATTAATATGAAAACCTTATAGAATATTTAAGTTTTAAATGATATTATTGTTGTTATTTTATGTAGTGGCGTAGAATAAACAATAGATTTACTAAATAATTAAAGATTTATTAGAACAAAAATATGCGAGAGCATTATACATATCAACATTTGGCGTAATTAATTAATTAGTCTAGTTACATTCTAGTTACATTATATTTTTATACAAGTGTGGTAACCTTCAAATATAAAATACATAGTTGGTACCATTTGTACATATTTGAATATTTAGATAAACATACTTATTATTAGTAATTATATCAACACTCTCCCTGTTTATTAAATATGTAAATATAACACTTCAACTTTACATTAATGTTTCAGTGCAATATGTATTATCACTGAACGATGATGTAGAAAACTAGGCTTGGTTAGAGGCTTTGTGAATATATCAGCCGTTTGATTTACTGTCTTAATATATTCCAGAATAAATGTTTTGTTTTCATACTTCTCTCGAATGTAATGATAAATTATATCCAAGTGCTTAGTCCTCTTGCGATATACTGGATTCTTAATAAGTTGAATTGCACTTTGATTATCGATAAAGAGCGTAATTCTCATATCTTTCAAAATACTTAAATCATTGTATAATTTCCTTATCCACATGATCTCTTTACATGCTTGAAAAGCTGCAATGTATTCAGCTTCTGTTGTTGATGTTGCAACTGTAGATTGCTTCTGCGAGCACCAGGTAAGTATATTTGAACCTTGCATTACGAGATATCCAGAAGTTGATTTTCTTGATTCTATGTCACCTGCAAAATCTGAATCACTGTAAATATGTAGATTTTTATTATCTTGTTTTGTGAACAAAATGCCATAATTTAAAGTTCCTTTTAAATATTTAAGGATGCGTTTTACAGCATTCCAATGTATTTTGGTTGGATTTTCCATATACCTGCTACATTTGTTCACTGATAAAGTTATATCTGGTCTTGTTTCATTACATAAGTAAAGCAGACTTCCTATTGCCTCTCTGTAAGGTGCATTGGCGGTTTGTTGATTATCATGTACATATATCAACATTCAGCGTTTGGTGTGGATCTGCTGATATTGATACAGCATTCGCTTCTTGCATATTGAAGCGTTGCATTAACTTCTTAGCATATGCAGTTTGGTGTAAGAAAATTGATCCATCTACCTGTTTTTGCATCTGTAGACCTAAAAACATATTGGTTTTCTCCTCAGTGACTTCAAATTCTGAACGTAGAGTCTGGATCAGTTTATCGGCTTCAGCTTTTGTGCTTGTTGCAATCAATCCATCATCAATGTAGATTGCCAGAATAACTCTTTTAGATTTATCTGCACTGATGAACACACATGGATCAGCATCAGAAGGTTTTAACCCATTACACAGGCACACAAAAAAAAGTGGTCAGTTCCACAGACCGGACCTAGTAGACTTTATGTTTTTGGGGTCGCTGAATCCGAATCCGATGTCGGTTTTTCAAAGTTGGCTCGTTTTTAAGGTCATTTGAAGGTCAAATCATGAAAAAAAGGTTAAAAAATCTGAAAAAAATCCTATATGATTTTCGAGGATGCCGAATCCAAATCTGAAGTCAGATGACCTCTACGACCTCACCTTAAAAGTTATTTGAAGGTCAAACTTAGAGAATTCGATATAAAAGTCCGAAAAAAAATCACATTCATGTTTTGAGGGTCGCTGAATCTCAATCAAAGGTCATTTTGACTATATCTAATCATTTAAAGGTCATTTAAAGGTCAAATCATGAAAAAAAGGTTAAAAAATCTGAAAAAATTCCTATATAGGTTTTCGAGAATGCCGAATCCAAATCTGAAGTCAGATTACCTCTACGACTTCACCTTCAAGGTTATTTGAAGGTCAAACTTAGAGAATTTGATATAAAAGTCCGAAAAAAAATCACATTCATGTTTTGAGGGTCGCTGAATCTCAATCAAAGGTCATTTTGACTATATCTGGTCATTTAAAGGTCAAATCATGAAAAAAAGGTTAAAAAATCTGAAAAAATTCCAATATAGGTTTTCGAGGATGCCGAATCCAAATCTGAAGTCAGATTACCTCTACGACCTCACCTTCAAGGTTATTTGAAGGTCAAACTTAGAGAATTCGATATAAAAGTCCGAAAAAAAAATCACATTCATGTTTTGAGGGTCGCTGAATCTCAATCAAAGGTCATTTTTACTATATCTGGTCATTTGAAGGTTAAATCTAGTAAACGCGATAAAATAATGGAAAATGATTGTGTATAAGTTTCTGTAGCTGGGGAATTCAACTTTTTTATTGAGTGACCTCTAGAAAGTCAAGATCAAGGTCATTTGACGGTTAAGTCAAGAAAACTCGTTGTCATAATCAGGAAAAGTTTCGTTATTTGATTTTTTAGACTGAGAGATTCAGCGAGTTTAGATTTTGGGTTGGAGCTACTGGCTAAAGTATATTATACTATACGATCAAAATGACCATATTTTTTAGAAGCTTCTTTGCATCAATAAAATAACTAGAAAAATCTCTATTTCTTACTTATTCATTTTTATAGTCGTGATAATAAATTTTATCATACATTTGTTGACATAGCTTCAGGTAAACTTTTTATAGGACTTCTTTGCATATGAATATAATATAGGCTATTTTATTTTTCACTGTAAAATAGGGTCACAAAATTTAAAAAATGCCTTTTCAATGGATTTTACTTTTATTCAAAACGATAAACTGGTGCATTTTAAAATTTTGTGAAACAATGTTCGGAAGTTTTATTAATTTTTGCCCTCTTATTATTAATTTAACCTTCAAATGACCTTGATCTTGACTTTCTAGAGGTCACTCAATAAAAAAGTTGAATTCCCCAGCTACAGAAACCTATACACAATCATTTTCCATTATTTTATCGCGTTTACTAGATTTAACCTTCAAATGACCAGATATAGTCAAAATGACCTTTGATTGAGATTCAGCGACCCTCAATGATTTTTTTTCGGACTTTTATATCGATTTCTCTAAGTTTGACCTTCAAATAACCTTGAAGGTGAGGTCGTAGAGGTAATCTGACTTCAGATTTGGATTCGGCATCCTCGAAAACCTATATAGGAATTTTTTCAGATTTTTTAACCTTTTTTTCATGATTTGACCTTTAAATGACCAGATATAGTCAAAATGACCTTTGATTGAGATTCAGCGACCCTCAAAACATGAATGTGATTTTTTTTCGGACTTTTATATCGAATTCTCTAAGTTTGACCTTCAAATAACCTTGAAAGTGAGGTCGTAGAGGTAATCTGATTTTAGATTTGGATTCGGCATCCTCGAAAACCTATATAGGAATTTTTTCAGATTTTTTAATCTTTTTTTCATGATTTGACCTTCAAATGACCTTAAAAACGAACCAACTTTGAAAAACCGACATCGGATTCGGATTCAGCGACCCCAAAAACATAAAGTCTACTAGGTCCGGTCTGTGTAACTGACCACTTTTTTTTTGTGTGCCTGTGTTATTCTTCAAGAAATTTGAAAACTTAATATTCCAACATCTTGAAGATTGTTTAAGTCCATAAAGACTTCTTTGTAGTTTACATACTTGAGTTGAACCATTTGAGTACCCTTCTGGTTGTTTTATATAAACACTCTGATCAATATCGCCATTTAGAAAAGCAGTTTTAATGTCAAATTGTTTGAGCGTTAAGAACTGGATGATGAATCATCAGTCTAAATAGTACTTTCTTCATCACTTTCAGGAGAAGAGCCAATGGATTGATCTGTATTTTGTTCATATTGACCTTGCTGATTTTCATGGTTAACATCAGTTGGTTTATCACCGGGGAAGTATAATAAAGTATAATCTTCATTTGATGTTTTGGTTTCAAACGATACATTACGATGAATTTCAACCTTATCTTCATTAGGGAACCAGATACGATATCCTTTGATATTGTCATCGTATCCTACAAAAATGCCTTTTTCTGAAGTTTCATCCCATTTTCGCCTTTTTACCTTTGGTATGTGACAGTGGACTTTCTGACCAAAAACGTGTAGAAATTGAAGATCTGGCTTCTTGTTCTCCCATAGTTCATACGGAGTTTTATTTTTAATGGTGCTAGTACCTGACCGGTTTAATACAAAAACAGCTGTTTTGATTGCTTCGCCCCAAAGCTTGAGATCAAGTTTGCTGGCATGGAGCATTGTTCGAGCTGCCTCAACAATAGTTCTCATGTCTCTCTCAGCTGCACCATTTTGTTCTGGGCAATGTACCACTGTACGTTGATAGATAATACCAAGTTCAGAGAACAGTTGATTCAGTTCTTTATTCAAAAATTCTAGACCATTGTCTGATCTGAAAGTTTTGATACCACCTTCACTGTGTTTTTCATTTCTTAAAATGTAATTTCTTACACAACCTTTTGCTTCTGCCTTTGTGCTTAAGAGGAAGATCTCACGATAATGCGAATAGTTATCCTTGATTAACAGGAAGTAAGATGATCCTGCGATTGTTTTGACTTGCATTGGCCCGCACAAATCTGCATGAATAATTCGCCAATACGTGATGTTTTGCTTTCACTAGGTAGAAATGGTAAACGATGTGCTTTGCCAATTGCACAATCATCACAATAGAAATGTTCATCCTTATTTGACTTACATTTTATTTCAAAACGAGTAAGCACCTTCATCACTCTAGCACAATTTTGATGCACAAGCTTTTTATGCCATGAATCAAGAGAATCTGTAACAAAAGCGGTTTTAGTTATTTGCATTGAATTACTATTTATCTTTACAGGCGGTTGAACTCTGATCTTCATTATGAAAAGTTTTGATATGTCAGTTTTCCTCTGACTATTACAAATACTTTCCCATTTTTGACAAATTTACTTGTATTTTTGTCTGAGATTTCAGTAAAACCTTTATCTAATGCAGCACCCACTGAGAAAAGGTTGTAACCTAGTCCAGGTACGTATAGCACGTTTGAGAGATGGTTAGCTGTCCATTTTTCTCCATCGAAGGTTAAGTACATTAATGTCACCAATTCTAGCAGCTTTCAATGTATATTTCCCAGCAATTTTAATTAAGATTTCTGATCCAAGTTCTTTTAAATTAATGAACCAGTTTTTGCGATCAGTCATATGATCTGATGCTCCTGAATCTTGATACCAGTTATCAGTATTCTTGATAGCTTCAATTTCTGATGTCAAAGATTGACCTAAGACAGCTTCACCATGAGCCTTTTCTTGGTTTCTATTCTTGTTGTTGCTGGTTTTTCGAGCTGGATTGTAATAACATTTTGCGGCCTAATGGCCCTTTCTTCCACAGAAATTGCAGTTGCCCTTTTTTACATTTTTGTGCACTATGAGGGTTTTTATTACCATTTTCTTGCGGGGGATTTTTATAGTTTTTGTTTCCCTTACCTTTTTTATGCCATGTAGAAGTAAAAGCAACATTATTTTGCGCTTCAGCTTTTAATATTCGAGTTTCTTCTACATACAGTCTAGCAGTCAAATTTTCTTTTATTTGATCACTTTCAGCTGTGGATTCCCATGCACTTAGGAAATGAGAATATGCTGTGGGTAAGGTATTGATGATCTTTGATATAATCATCTTTTCATCGCAATTCTCTCCCATTAATTTTTAGTTATCTATTTTTGATATGTGTGTTGCCATATCGTCAGCAGAATCTTTTTCATAATTATACCATTCTTGCTGAGTGGCATGTACAGTTGCACTTGACTTTTTCTCATACACTGATAAAAGTTTTGACCACATACCTGCGGCAGTTTCTTGATTTACTAAATGAATCATTGCCTGTTCAGATACTGTGCGCAGTGCGCATAATAATTCTTTGCGCCTTTCCATCGTCTTCGATGAATTTTTCAAGCTCTTTCTGATAAGCCTCCTGCTGAGTCGCTGTTGCATCAGCTTCAGGGGTTGACGGGGCCTTTTTGACATTTGTAGCTATATTCCACACTTTACAAGATTTCAATAAAACTTGAATCTGAAACTTCCATAGCGGCCACTGTTGCACATTTTGGAGTTTCTTTACTTGGGCTAATTCGTCTTCCATATTCTGGCTGCGAGGTTGAGTTTTCACTTTGCCCGATGGCTTTGCACTGATACGTTTTAACTACTTGTTAAATTTTATTTCCATTAAAAATATTGTTGTACGATTTGCACTGGGCCCATAACCTGTTGTTATTTTATGTAGTGCGTAGAATAAACAATAGATTTACTAAAATAATTAAAGATTTATTAGAACAAAAATATACGAGTACATTATATCAACATTTGGTGCAATTAATTTATTAGTCTAGTTACATTATATTTTTATACAAATGTGGTAACCTTCAAATATAAAATACATAGTTGGTACCATTTGTACATATTTGAATATTTAGATAAACATACTTATTATTAGTAATTATATCAACAATTTTGCAATTGAACCATGGATAATTCCTGTCGCGGACATCCAAAATCGGAGCAAACTTAGGGTATTATTTATTACCTTTTCAATGATATGCAACTTGATGTACTTACTTTTCAAAATATCTCAAAAAATGATCAAAAAGTTTATTTATTTATTTAATACACTCTATGATCCTAAGATGGTTATGACAATCAACAATAAGATTTAAAAACAACTGAAAATTTGCTTAGAAGCTAACATAGCATGAATTAACTATTGTATTTAAAAAAATTACATATTTTTATTTATTTAATACACAATACTATCAACAACAATATTTAAAGAAATAAATTGAAACTTTACTTAAAAGCTATTTTATTTATAAAAAAACAACATAGTTTTATTTACATAATACACAACACCAGCCAAAGATGGCTATGGCTTACTATAGCTGTCAAAATTTATAAAAATAATTTAAAAAATAATAAAAAATTATTTTTTTTAATTTAAAATGTTTATAAAAACTGTTCAAACTGCCTTCCATGACAACTTTTTAAATGCTTCTTCAATTTTATCTTTCAATTCCTGTTGACTTTGTGGAAAATTAAAAAAATCTTGATCTTTAACAAAACCCCATATGAAAAAATCCAACGGGTGATCGTGCTGGCCATGATATAGGCCCATTTGTACCTATCCATTTATTTGGTAAAAAATTATTTAAATATTGTCTTCATATTGCAGCATTGTGGGCTGGAGCACAATCTTGTTGAAAATATTTTCAAAGGTATGTTGTCCAAAAGTCCATTGAGGTTATGGGTTAAAAAATTTCAATATCTTTCGGTTGTTAAATTTTCTTCAAAGAAAAAAGGTCCTATAATTTTTATTCCAAGTAATCCTACCCATTTATACTGAAACGTTGAAAATAACTTTGACGAATAATTCTTGGATTTTCAGTATCCCAATGGAAATGTACAATAATGTACATGTCTGTTGAAAAACCAGTTATTTGTAAATTTAGCTTCATCAGACCATAAAATTTTTGATGTGAATTGGTGGTCAATTCTATATTTGCTTAAAATCCAACGACAAAAATACATCCTTCTCACACTGTCGTTTTCTTGTAAAAATTGAACATTTTGTATTTTATATGGCCTATATTTTCTCTTTTAAAATTTTTCTAGCAGAATCTTTATTAACACCACACTGATTGCTTACTTCTCTTAATGACACTGACTGCCGATTAATATTTTTATGAATAACATATGCTTCAACTAGGACTTTCTTTTCTTCGTTATCAGTAACTCCGTTTCTCCTATTATTTTGTTTTTTGAATGAACCGAATAAAAGTAATTTTTTTTCAATTTTGCAAAAAAAAAATTGCTGGCGGTTGTTTTCTCTCTGGATATTGTTCAAGATATTGTCTAGCGGTGTCCCATGAATTTGTTTGGCATTTTCCGTACAATAACAACATATCAACCTTTTCATCGTTAGAATATTCCATTTTTTAAATACACTCACCCAAACAATTAAAGGAACAAGAAATTAAACATTTTTTTTTGGGTGTTTTTTGAAGTGCTGTATCTTTGTGAAAAATGGTCGTATTGAAATAAATAAAAAGCATTTTAAAGCTTCAAGTTTCTAGTTTTAAGATTTTTTAGCATAATTTTTTTTTGAGTTACGGTTATCGCGCAATCATAAGAAATAGTGGGACACACAAATTTTCCAATTTTAAAAAAAAAATTTAAGGGTCCGCGGGCTTGGAAATTTTTTTTTCAGTTAAACCAATGCATTGGTCAGTTAACTTGTTTATTCAGCTTTAATTTGTTTTTTTTTTTGGTCTCTCTCAATTTTTTTTTGCCGAGATATCTGACTTTAAATGAAAAATGATTCTTTTGTCTTTGATCATCAATATATCAGCAACTAATTATTAAACAGTAAATTTAAGGGCAGTTTTAAAAACTTGAATAAATTTCCTACAAGACCCTTTCATGACTTTATTAGAAAAAAAAATTGTTTTACCCTCACTATTAGTTTGAAAAAGTACAAAAAAATGACCTTTTATGGTATTTTAGTAAATCTATCTCTACTTTACAAATATTGATGGGAAGACTAATGTTGCCAGGTGATTTTATAGCTTAATGTACCCCCAACAGTCCTGTAAATTTTGAAATTGATCCATCGAACCGATACGTCTCAGTATACCTTTGTAGTTATTAACGTTTGGTTTATATTCAATATAACACTGATAGGTTTTCTTATTAATATGCCGCGAACGAATTTTCAGTCTAATGATATTGTCATTCTCTTGTAAATATTCAACGTTTAGCAAGTTGTTATCTCTCAATAGTTCTGCAATGTAGCATATTGCTTGAAGCATTTGATAAGTGCCTGTAAATAATATCTTTAGATCATCTTCAGGAAGTTCCGGAAAATTAATCAGACTTGTTGATAATAAAGTTCTAAAAGGTTTTTTTGTGGCGATTTAGTCTCAGGTTTTCAACTAATTCTTGCAATGTATTTTTTTGGGTTTCACGCTCTTTCATATAACTAATTATAACGTCGACAAGTTCTAAATCAGAATTTAATCTTTTCCCAAAATAATTATGAAGAAATCCAACAATGCGGACTAATGTTTTTACTTTTTTACTGTAGGCAAATGACTTAATGTCCATTTTGTTGTGCAATAAATGGTATTTTTGAGCAATGGCTCCACGAACAGCCTCGACGACCCATCGTATTTTCATAACACGTCTTGAGAAATTGGCTTCTTCACTTGTTAATTGCGGACGATTACCCTTGAAAGCTGGCATTAAAACACTATCCTAGGTTTTTCATACCTTCCGACACATCATGAAAACCGCGATCGACAAAACAGAAATCGCTTTGTCGAAAAAGCGATTTAATACCCTTGGGATTTTCTAATAAACTTTTCATTATAGATGCATCGTTAACTGTACCATTGAGAGGGCCAGTTATATCTACGATATAACCATTTGTCGTACAGATGGTGAAGGGTTTGCAGAGATGTTCTTTTTTTGCCCGGAAAAAGATTTTCTTTGATAAACATTGTTTCTACTTTTTTTCGTGTCTTACGTAGGTGCCATCAAATATCAATGCTAATGTGAAATCTCCAATATCAAAAAGGTTTTTTGCTATGTAGGTAGTCTCATTACTTATTAGCTCTTCTCTAGATTTTGCATGCATACCGAAGTGAATCTGTAAAATATCCTTTTCAAAAGCATTCATTTGATGAAAATAATCCGACACTTGCTGCTCTCGTTCCAGGCCAAATATTTTTTTAATCATATTATTAGAATTGCCGCTCCTTAATTTAAATAAAAACACTACCAATGTTTGAGTTACTGTTCGTGCTTTACTATTTTTCAAACTAGAAAGCATTTCCTGCAAATAAATTATATTTTCCCATGTAAGACCAGTAAAAGTATGAAGCTCTTCATCAGATAATGAAAATTCTCCAATCTTAGAATGAAGTGACGAATCCACATTAATAGTCAAAATCTTTAAAAACTTCGAGATTTCAGTTTTTTCCACAGAACTTAATTATTCCCATTGTAACAATTTCAACTCATCAATAATAAAACGTTTTTACTTCCATGTTCTGAAAGAAATGGAAGTATTGTAATACCATCAAAAAATCGTGTCCGAGAAAATGACAAATTCTGATTGTACTAACTTCAAAACGTAAAGAAAAGTTAATTTCCGCATGGCGGTTGTGCGTGTGTCTGTGCGGATGTAGAATTTTTTTTCGTTCGCGATAACTACTGTAAAAATGTACCGATCTGAATTATTTTTGGGGGAAATGTTTGTCTCAGTGAGTACTCCAGACCTATTGATTTTGGTGTTAATCGGATTAGTGGTTTTGGAAATATTCGAAATTTTGTAACTTTTTTCGTCTAAAAAGTGAACATTGCGAGTATTATCTACTAATTTTGATAAGATTTGGTACATTTGCAGTTCAATTGAATCTAAGGGACATTTATTATTTGTACGTGCCCAAACAGCCATTATAGCCCAATCATTTTAGATTTTTTCACGAAAAAACTGCCTAGTCGAAACTTTTGACACAGTTATGCGTCCCCGGCGGAGTAGATGATAAAATCACATTCTTGCCCATAAATTAGTTACCGGAAGTGTCCGCCATCTTGGATTTAGTGTTTTTGTCGATTTGAACACGTATTTTGCATTTCTCTATAAAAAGGTTAGTAACAATTTTATAGAGAATTTAATTCTCTACAATCTTTATAGAGTCAATATTGTTGAAAAAACAATATTTATTGCTAATAATAAGCAAAAACTGTTAAAAATTAGAAGAGTGGCGCAGTTTTTTCAACTTTTATATCATTTTTATTGAAAATAAGTGGCACATTTAAATGACAAAGTTGTAGAGAACTCAATTTCCAACCGCTTTTGTACAAACAAGTTTTTCGTACGACGTGTAGATGACGGTCGAGAACGCGCTCAATACAGCTACGATTTTGTTTGGTTGAGTCTGAATATGGATTATTTTTCAGAAAAAAAAAATAATTTGGCAACACTGTCACCGAATCAAAAAATTAATAGACGTTAATGTAGAGGTTAAAAAATGACATTGGAAGACTTAAAACATTATAGGGTGTTCCATTTAAAATTTTGTTTGTTTTTGTTATAGGACAAAAATGGAACATTCTGTATTGTTGAAAATAATTTTACGACGTTGATCTTTTTGAACTAATAATATTATGTACCAAACTTTTTTTTCTATCTCCTACGGGAAGTGCGCTAAGAAAGCCGGACACTATTGAACTATCGTGTATTGAACTGTATTGTTTTCAACAGCGCGATTTTCCCCATACCACTGTGTTGAATGACCATGAACTTAGCGAAGCACCTATTGCTAATCAAAACGAAATTAGGTGGATTATTTGTTGCTAATTAGTTGCTAATTAGTTACGCTGATTTTGATTTTGTTGCTCAATTTTTTTTTTTTTTTTTTGGGTGCTTCGCTAAGTTCATATGAACTTAGCGAAGCAACCCCTCTTAAAATAGCTTCAGACGAATCAGAACACGGCTGAGAATTTGTTGCTAATTAGTTGCTAATTAGTTACGCTGATTTTGATTTTGTTGCTCAATTTTTTCTTTATTTTTTGGGTTTTTCGCTAAGTTCATATGAACTTAGCGGAGCACCTCCCTTAAATAAGCTTCAGGCGAATCAGAACACGGCTGAAAATTTGTTGCTAATTAGTTGCTAATTAGTTACGCTGATTTTGATTTTGTTGCTCAATTTTTTCCTTATTTTTTTGGGTTTTTCGCTAAGTTTATATGCAATTTGCGAAGCACTCCCCCTTAAATTAGCTTCAGACGAATTAAAACACAGCTGAGAATTTGTTGCTAATTAGTTGCTAATTAGTTACACTGATTTTGATTTTGTTGCTCAATTTTTTCTTTATTTTTTGGGGTTCTTCGCTAAGTTCATATGAACTAAGCGGAGCCCCCCCCCTTTAAAATAGCTTCAGACGAATCAGAACACGGTTGAGAATTTGTTGCTAATTAGTTACGTTGATTTTGATTTTGTTGCTCAATTTTTTCATTATTTTTTGGGTTCTTCGCTAAGTTCATATGAACTAATATTCATAATACAATTAAACTAATATTCATAATACCAAGGTGAGTTTTATTTCTGACCAATTCCATTTAAATTTTTCATATTCATATTAAAAAAATATTCACATAAACTATACGGAAACAATAAATAATCAGTATTCAAGTATTTATAATCATACTGTGTTGGGAAGTTGATTGTGTGGACCTTAAGGGTTTCACCCCACCCAGTAGCGTATTTACCTTAAGTGCCGCCCTGGGCAAAACAAAATTTCCGCCCTGTACTAAGAGAAAATATAATTAATTTTTGATAGAAGTGATAACTGTTTTTATAAGCGCTGTAGAACAAAATATAATAAAAATTAAAAACTGGGGACCTTTTTTTTCACTACTAATTTTTTGTCTTCCTATTGTTTTTAATATTCTGTATTAAACTAAAAGAAACTAAAGAAATCTGCCGCCCCTCTCAGCCTAGGCCATGGCCCCATGGTAAATACGCCACTGACCCCACCCCAGCTTGTTTTTATTGTTTTGGGTGCTTCGCTAAGTTTATATGCAGTTTGCGAAGTACTCCCCCTTAAATTAGCTTTATCATGTCTAACAGTGCATACAGGTAAATACAATAACAATAATATGTTTTAATGTTAAAAAAATCGACATGTTATAGCACAAGCGCATCGAACAATTTTACTTACGAAATTTTTTTTTTTGTAATTAGCAACAAATTCTCAGCCGTGTTCTGATTCGTCTGAAGTTAATTTAAGGGGGGGGGGTGCTCCGTTAAGTTCAAATGAACTTAGCGAAGAACCCAAAAAAATAAAAATAAAATTGAGCAACAAAATCAAAATCAGTGTAACTAATTAGCAACAAATTCTCAGCTCTGTTCTAATTCGTCTGAAGCTAATTTAAGGGGGAGTGCTTCGAAAATTGCATATAAACTTAGCGAAAAACTCAAAAAAATAAAGAAAAAATTGAGCAACAAAATCAAAATCAGCATAACTAATTAGCAACTAATTAGCAACAAATTCACAGCCGTGTTTTGATTCGCCTGAAGCTAATTTAAGGGACGGTGCTCCGCTATGTTCATATGAACTTAGCGAAGAACCCAAATAAATAAAGAAAAAATTGAGCAACAAAATCAAAATCAGCGTAACTAATTAGCAACAAATTCTCAGCTGTGTTCTGATTCGTCTGAAGCTAATTTAAGGGGGAGTTCTTCGCAAACTGCATATTAACTTAGCGAAAAACCCAAAAAAATAAAAAAAAAATTGAGCAACAAAATCAAAATCAGCGTAACTAATTAGCAACAAATCCTCAGCTCTGTTCTATTTCGTCTGAAGCTAATTTAAGGGGGAGTTCTTTGCAAACTGCATATTAACTTAGCGAAAAACCCAAAAAAAAAAAAAAAAAATTGAGCAACAAAATCAAAATCAGCGTAACTAATTAGCAACTAATTAGCAACAAATTTTCAGCCGTGTTCTGATTCGCCTGAAGCTTATTTAAGGGAGGTGCTCCGCTAAGTTCATATGAACTTAGCGAAAAACCCCAAAAAATAAAGAAAAAATTGAGCAACAAAATCAAAATCAGCGTAACTATTTAGCAACTAATTAGCAACAAATTCTCAGCCGTGTTCTGATTCGTCTGAAGCTATTTTAAGGGGCGGTGCTTCGCTAAGTTCATATGAACTTAGCGAAGCACCCAAAAAAATAAAGAAAAAATTGAGCAACAAAATCAAAATCAGCGTAACTAATTAGCAACTAATTAGCAACAAATAATCCACCTAATTTCGTTTTGATTTGCAATAGGTGCTTCGCTAAGTTCATGGTCATCTGTGTTGAGCGCGTTCTCGGCAGTCATCTACACGTCGTACGAAAAACTTGTTTGTACAAAAGCGGTTGAGAATTGAGTCCTCTACAACTTTGTCATTTAAATGTGCCACTTATTTTCAATAAAAATGGTATAAAAGTTAAAAAAACTGCGCCACTCTTCTAATTTTTAACAGTTTTTGCTTATTATTAGCAATAAATAATGCTTTTTCAACAATATTGATTCTATAAAGATTGTAGAGAATTAAATTCTGTATAAAATTGTTACTAACCTTTTTATAGAGAAATGCAAAATACGTGTTCAAATCGACAAAAACACAAAATCCAAGATGGCGGACACTTCCGGTAACTAATTTATGGGCAAGAATGTGATTTCATCATCTACTCCGCCGGGGACACACAACTGTGTCAAAAGTTTCGACTAGGCAGTTTTTTTGCATCTTACATCGAATTTCATCTAAAATGATCGGGCTATAAAGGGGTAAAAAACACACTTAAAATTTGAATTTTAAATACTAATTAATACGTCATTAATTCATGTTGCCTTGGAAACAAATGCAACTAAATTCAGATTGTCAAATTAGTTGTTCTACGAAAGTGTATTGTGTTTTTGACATTAAGACATTAGAAAACTAATATTTATATACAAAAGGCAATAACAGCTGTACTGTAATTTACTATTTAATCATTAGTTGCTGATATATTGATGAACGAAGACAAAATAATCATTTTTCATTTAAAGTCAGATATCTCGGCAAAAAAAATTGAGAGAGACCAAAAAAAAAACAAATTTAAAGCTGAATAAACAAGTTAACTGACTAATGTATTGGTTTAACTGAAAAAAAATTCCCGAGCCCGCGGACCATTAAAATTAAAAAAAAAAAAATGGAAAATTTTTGTGTCCCACTATTTCTAATGATTGCGCGATAACCGTAACTCAAAAAAAATTAAGCTAAAAAAACTCAAAACTAGGAACTTGAAGCTTTAAAATGTTTTAAAAAAAAATTAAGCAATGATAAAATCAACTATTTGAGATCAATATTACTATTCACACTCGCAATTATGGCAAATATAATACATATCGTCTTTGGTGCATGCAGCGTGAAACCATTTTTTACAGTCACCACATTGTACCCACTTCTCGTTTGGCAAGTTATTGCTGAATAACTCTAAACAAACGAGGCAAAAGCAATTTTCTTTATCAGAAGAATTTGCGTTCGACTGGTTCTCCTTTCCTTTGCTAGGTGTGTTCTTCGTTTTCTTTCCCTGACTTTTGCAGATTGCAATTTTCTTTTTGGTTGAAATATTGCTTTCTTGGCTTTATTTTTTTGGTTATATTCTTCTTCAATTACGTTTTTTTCAGGGGTATCTGTAAGTATCGCAGTTTTACGTTTTCTACCACCTCTTCGTGTTTCGGATCTTGGACCCGCTTGCGGTAGAGGTCTTATATCTTGAGGTGAACAAGCGACCTAGCGGGCTGTGGCGATCTTGTTGATGGATTTGAGCAAGCAGCGTTGTGCAGCGGGTTGTCATAATCGGTTTCAATGTTTAATAAAGCGTGGGGAATTGGTGATCTGGGAATGTGAGATATAATTGAATGACTATAATCAACTTGGTCGTTTGGCCCTGGTTTTGAAAGATTAACTGTTTCTTCTGATCTGTTATTGGCTTGCAAGGGGCGATCCGTTACATAAGACGGTGCAAAATCAACCGAGGTAAAGATGTTCCTATTAAAGTGACTTATGCCAGTGCAAGTAAAACCAGAAATAGCATTTCTATCGGTGACGGCAAGAGGAAAAGCTTCTTTTAAATCCCGGGAATGAAATGTATAGTCATTGTTTGACCAGGATGATTTCGCATCCAGTTATCTGTGGCAGTGTTTATCATTTTCTTAAATGGTTCAAAAACTGATCTATCCAAGGGCTGAAGTTTGTGGGTGCAGTGGGGAGGGAATGACAACAAGACGATTCCATTTCTTTTACAGTAATCAAGGGCTTGAATAGAGACATGTGATACATGATTTCGAGCAACAACAGGCATTTTTAATCAATAGTGGGCTTGGCTTGTTTTTTGTGTTCCAAAAACAGCAAAAACTCTGTTTCTTGCATCCAACCACTAGCATTTCCAGCATCAGCACACCCAATAGGGCCATCACGTATCATGTGATCTTGATATCTCTTCAAGGGAAATACGAAAAATGGAAGAGTGTGACCTTGGGAATTAATAGCTACAGCAACAGTTACTAACCTGCCAAGTTCTGCAGAAGTTACTGCACCCACTTGCGTAATTCCTTTCTGAGCCACTATTTTGTTTGGTCTTTGGACTGTCGTCATACCAGTATCGTCCATATTCCATACGGCTTGGTTCAAACTTATACCTATCCATAACTTCTGACAGGTTATCAAAAAAATGATTGACATTGTGCTCATTGAAGCTTGAAGCGCGACTCAGGCTCGTTGTTTGTGGGCTTCTCAAAGATAGATTAGGGTGTCTTTTCAAAAATCCAGCTAACTATTCCTTGCCCGCCATACGATCAATATATTTAAATACTAAAATTCGGAATATCAAATATTTATTGCAATAAAATTTACGTATACAATTTTCAATAGATTACATAATAATTTAATTGCACAAATATATATGAGTACTAGTGATGTAACGAATGTGTGATTTTAAACATTCGCGAATGCGAATGCGAATATTAGCGGCCGACATTCGCGAATGCGAATGCGAATATTGACTTTTTTTTAAATAGTTTTATGCCTGGTATTATAAAGAAATTGCATGGGTGCTTTGCATGGTAGCAAATTTGCTTCCAGCTAACGCTATCTACTGGGTATTAAATGTAAATGACAACCACTCACAAGATGTAGCCAATGAAATCGTACATATAATGACTTTAAAGCATGCGTGTTAAGTAGAAATCAGCGACTTAAAATAAGTGCTGCCAAGTGTACCTCATAAAATGTATAGCATTTACATTATTATACATTTATTACCACTAGGGTGACCAGATTTTAGTTTTAGTAAACCCTGACATGTAAATGAAGACCTCATTTTTATTTTATTTTATCTTTTTTATTTTTATTTTCATTACTCTAATCTGCACTTTTGCGCCTCCTACTCTATTTTTGACTACCTTTTTTTTTAGTCGTCATCATTTTTTGCAAAACCCAGATAAATTGCACCCAAACCCTGAACCCGGAGATTCAGTATGCAAAACCTGAGACCTGGTCACCCTAATTACCACACTTTAAAAGATTGAGCAATTTCATAACAATTTAACACCCAGCAGATAGCATTAGCTGAGAGCAAACAGTCAACTATTGTCTGCTTAATACAGAAAAGAGTACTATTTTAGAAAAAATTAACGGTATGGAGAACCATACATGAGTTCCATGTTCCATAATATTTTTTTTTATATTTAAAATTATTTTTATTATAACTTTTCTTTTTCTTATTTTTTCGCTTTTAGGGGGGGGGGGGGCATGTAAAAATAAATGTTGACTGTTATTAAGTTCTAAAAAATATTTATTTAATATAATACATATAGATAAAAAAATATTTTTTTTATTACAAAAAGAAGTAATATTCGCAAAAATATTCGCACTTTTTCTTGCGAATGCGAATGCGAATGTTAAAAAATGTGCGAATATTCGTTACATCACTAATGAGTACTATAAACGAAGAGTAGTTCTTTATCTAGCAAATGAATTTCAAAATATCTGTCTTTGTTTGATACATGGAGAAATGATTTAAATATTATAATAATCAAATGGGAGGAGCCTACTAAGTTTGTGATAAACGAAAATGAATACAAACTGCAAGACCATTAATGCAGGTGACTGTACATACCGCTGAAAAAAATTTGGTAACGAGGTTTTGGTGGAACTACCAACGACAATTACTAAAGTCAACGATATAATTTTAAATTTTGGAATAATAGGGAGGGGTGTAAGAGAATTAAAAATTTTTATTTTCATATCTAGGCATGTGGTATGTCAAAATGTACATCTCAATTCGTAGAACATGACCATATTTTTTATTTTTTTTCTAACTCAAAAATGGCGCCTGTAGGGGGCTAAAAGCAGTGTTTTATTTTGCCCCCCCCCCCCCTCAAACTCTGTAACTACTGGCTCAAAAAATCTGAAAAAAATTTTGGTAACGAAGCTTTGGTGGGACTACCAACGACAAATACTAAAATTAACAATATAATTTTAAATTTTGGAATTATAGGAAGGGGTGTCATAGAATTTTTTATTTTGATATCTAGGCATGTGGTATGTCTAAATATAGATCTCAATTAGTAGAACTTGACACTTTATATTTTAAACTTAACTTAAAAATGCACCTGTAAGTGGTTCCAAACATTTCACGTAGTACGTACTTAGGAACCCTTATGGCATACACTCGTGTATGTCTTGCCCGAATTATTTTTTGTTATTCTTGTTATCTTCACTTTTAATTTAATTTTATTTATATATTTTTATTTATTATACTATATTTATGATTTTCAATACTTGAGCACTCTACTTTTATTTTCTCACTTCTTTAACTTATTGATTTATCACTACTGTTTTTATATTTTCTTATTACTCTTTATTTTTGATTTATGTTGATTTTCCACTTTACTTTTATTTAAATACTTTTTATTTGTTATTCTTGTTATCTTCACTTTTAATTCGATGTTTGGTATGTAAAGTTGTTGTAATTTTTTTGCAATCGGGATGTCAACATGTTCATAGGCTTTATTTATGTCTGTGAATAGGGCCGATATACAGGTTGAGTCATTTTAATTGACCACTCGAAATAACTCGCGCGATCGAGAAAAACTTCTCGGACAAAAACTGTAGGGTTCGAAGGGGGACATCCAATGGTGACCTTGGATTTGACCTTGAAGGTAATTTGAAGGTCAACTTTGGTTTTTTAAATGGGAACACCCTTTTTTGACTCCGGGAAATTTTACGTCCAGATATGACTTTAAATTTAACCTTGCCGCCAAGGTCAGACCTTGCTAATTTGGCTAACGGGACTCTAGCTCGTCTGGACTGCGTCTTTTGAAAAAAGATTGAGCGTAAAAGTTTCTGGATTTTTTCCCAGCTTTCCAACTTTGGCCTTGGTTTGACCTTGAACGTGACCTTGAAGGTCAAATTTTGGTACCAATGAAAGCAGAATAGAAATTATTTTCAAATCGATAGTAATTTTGCCAATTGAAGATACACTTACAACAAAACTATTGTAAACACAATTAAATACTTCAAACGACTAACGTTGATATAAGCATACTACATGAAAAGTATTGCGGTTTGGCATGCGCCACCTAGTGGTAAAAAGTGGAACCAGTCCATCCATCCCATTTAGGTATCGTGCACAAACTACGTAACGAAAGAATCCAGAAACTTTTACACTCAATCTTTTTTCAAAAGACGCAGTCCCGACGAGCTAGAGTACCGTTAGCCAAATTAGCAAGGTTTGACCTTGGCGGAAAGGTCAAATTTAAGGTCATATCTGGACGTAAAATTTCCCGCTCTTTCCATTGCCGGGGTCAAAAAAGAGTGTTCCCATTTAAAAAATCAAATTTGACCTCCAAATGACCTTCAAGGTCACGTTCAAGGTCAAATCCAAGGTCACCATTGGATGTCCTCTTAAGACCCTACAACTTTTGTCCGAAGAGTTTGTCTCGATCGCGCTTCTCGCGCGAGTTATTTCGAGTGGTCAATTAAAATGACTCATCCTGTATATGTATTGTTGCAAAATGATTCTTGAATGCCTGTGTATAGATGCGCTAGTACATCGATCGTGCTTTTTCCCTTTCTAAAACCCATTGGAGTGTGAGGCAGGATATTGTGATGTTCGCACCACCATTCTAGGCGGTTTTTAACCATTCTCTCGAGTGTTTTAGTGACACACGAGAGAAGGGCAATTGGTCTATATGACTGTGTCTCTTCCGGATTCTTCCGGGGTTTCAGTATGGGCACTATCTTTACAATTTTTATTGATGGTATGTCGATGCAGTTTGTCCATATTTCGTTAAGTGTGTATAGTAGAATTTCTTTGCCGTCTACTAGCATGTTGTGTAGCATTGATTAATGTATGTTGTCCATGCCCGGAGTGGTGTTATTTGAATTTTTTAAAGCTAATTGAAGTTCTTGAATGGTGAATGGCGTTGTTAACATGTGGTTATTGTTAGTTTCTTTCGCTTCTTCTTCGATGTTTACCGTAAAACGGGGCTACTTTGAACAGGTTTTGGAGGTTTTTGGTTTGTAACTTTTTTTTTACGGCTCGAATTTCACTTTTTTTTACGCCATTAGAACAATGTGTCCTTTGGTTATCAGATCTATGGCAAATTTAAAACCTACCACCCCCCTAACTCCCTACTTTTTTAAATTTATTAAATGTCAAAGTAACCTCAGAAGTGGGGTTTCTTTAACAGGGCATTGAAATGCAACTGACGTCAAAGATAGTAAAAGCATGGGTTACTTTGATATCATTTTGACCAAAAAAACTATTATTTCATTGAAAACTACATGAATTTAAATGAAAACAAATATTTTTACAATTAAATTATTCTTTATTAACGCAAGTATTACAATATTTGTATACTGTTAATGCTACTTAATCAGTCTCTTAAGTAATAATTAATATAATTGAGATCAATTTAAACAAGATGGGTAACAATCAACTTTGGCAATATTATAGGCAAGAAACAATTAGTTAGAGTCGTCCTCACACACCACACATTCGTATGACGGATTGTTTGAGCCCTTATTGCACATCCCACACACCCAGTTTTTACAGGTAATGCAGCATATCCAGTCAACAGAATGGCGGTAGAACCTATAGTCGCACCTACAGATATAACAAAAATTAGACTCCTTCTTATTCTTCTTCTTGTCTTTGTTTTTGATTTCCTTCTTGCGAACCAAACAACTCAGAGGCACATCTTCGTCGAAATCAGTCTGGTGCTTTGTAAGCAGTCCAGAGGTTGAAGGGACTGGTTGATTATTCTTGAAAGCTGAGATATTATCTTCTATTTCAGGAGAGTCATCCATAGTTGAAAAATCTAAATCTAAAATAGAAATCGATTTTGGAGAGTTATTGAAGGTGCTTGACGAACTGACTTCTGTCATAGTTGGGAAATCGATTTCTGGAGTATCGTCGATGGTGGGTGGGACATCTATTTCTGGGGCATCTTCTTCTGCATTATCTCTTTGGCTCGTAACCAATATTTGTGCTCCTGGCTTATTAACGACTTTCCTCCCTCTTCTGTGACGAATTCTTTCAGTGTTGTAACCCCTTGTCTCTTTTAAAAACTCCAGCAGACAGCTATCTACGATACGTCCTGTATCTTGTTCGCGTTCACCTGGGAGCTTTTGTAAAACAGCTCGAGGGTCGAAAGGGTACAATCCCGTAGTTCTGAAGGAGCTCCGCAAATTTTTCATCATATTGGGAGCCAATGCATCCATCAGTCTCTTTAGTAAAATGGGAAATTGTGACTTTGGAATGATGCCCCGTATTCTTGATTCCTTTCTCCAAGTATTCAGAATCTTTCTCCATTGTCTTTTTAAAGGACCATATATACCCACATCAAGGGGTTGCATTATGTGCGTCGAGTTTGGTGTTAAAGTCGTAAAATGAATGTTATTTTGTACTGCTGCCTGAACGACTTCAGGTGAGAAGTGCGAAGCTAAATTATCACCTATGACAACAGCTTTTTCATTTCCAATTCTTTCTTCCTGAATGCTCGGCAACAACAACTTGAAGAACCATACCTCGAAGAGGCTCATGTCAAACCAACCGCTATGACTATTTCCGTAAATTGTTCCAAGTGGGCCTCCCATTGTCCAGTTCTCGTACAGGTGCTTTGATTTGTAGACAACCATAGGAGGAATCATTTTTCCGTCTGCTGTGCCACAAAACATGATGCTGACCGATGATTTGGAATGCTCCTGGACTCGTTCTGTGACCTCGAGGGACTAAAACTTTTATTGCCCCCGGGTCATCAGTCACGTTCGTCTCATCATAATTGTAAATAAGACCTGGACGTGTCTCCTCCAGAGCTGGTCTCACATTTTCAAAAAATTCTTTTATGTCATTAGGACCTACTGATGCCCTAGCAGGTTTGATATTTGTGGCCAGTCTCTGAGTAAGGTTGTTTCGCGCTGCAAAGCCGGTCACAAAGTCAGGCCCCGGTGAGTTGTTTTTCCATTCTTTTATAACCCTACCTTCCCTGGTGACCAACATCTGAACAATAATTTGGATATCGCGCTTAGTAAGAGGAACACCCCAATCTGTTAATATTTTCAAGGTATCGGCTATTAATTTTTCAGTTTCAGGAGTCAAAACAATTGGATGACCCGGCTTTAGTTCATGTCGGTGATGAATTTTGTTTAGAATAGTTGTTCTTTTTATTTTATACTTCCTGGCAGCCGCACTCTGGGTAAGAAGACCTGCCCTCACTTCAGCAACGGCTTTTACAAGGGTTTCATCGCTGTAATTTTTGTAACTCCGGGCATCCAGTTTTCTTTTATACTCTCTGACCATTGTAGTTTATTTGTAAATACAAAGGTAACCTAAAACAAATAAAAATCCTTATTTTACACCAATTTAATCACGAATACTCACAATTGTAGTTTTATTTAAGTAAACAATACAATAAACTTACCGAAAAGTAAAGATCCCAACAATATTTAGTCGTATTTTTGCACCACCACACAACACAAAACAAACTCAAGCGACGAACCTGTTCGGACTAGTCGGCGGGCGCGCCGATCACAACGCTATGACGCGTTCCCCACCCCCCGCGCCTCGCGCAATATTACTCGAGGTCACGCACACTTGCTGAGCACACATGAAAACAGATTTTGGTGCTCTGTCAAAGTAGCCCCAAAATCTGTCAAAGTAACCCTGGAAGTCAAAGTAGCCCCGTTTTACGGTATTTGGTTGTTAACAGAAGTAGGAACCACTTCATTTGCAAATTTTTCCACCAAGGTGTCTGAATTGTATGTAAATGTACCTTCGCTTATCCCTTTCTTGAAATATTTTATTTGTTTTCATATTTCTGACATAATGTTTTCCCTATTGAGCTGTTCACAATATTTTTTCTATGCCTCTCTTTTTTTTGTTTTTAGGAATTTTTTTACTAATGCATCTGTGCGCTTATGGTTTATATAGTTTTCAGACGTGGACATATTTTTATATTTAGTTAATGATATCTTACGTAATTGAATTTGCTTAGTGCATTCGGAATCCCACCAAGTAGGGTTTTTATTTTTCGGTTTAAAGGGCTTGCTTTTTGGGATGCTTTTTTCAGCTGCCCGTTCGATTGTGTTAATAATGAAATCATATTTTTCTTGTGTGCTGGTGTCTGATGTTTCTAGGGAATTTATAATGCTCGTCACTTCTTTATTGAATGTTTCCCAATCTGCCCTTTTGACGTTCCATTTATACGAAGGGTGGATTTCGTTTGTAGTTTGATTCTGGTAATTATTTTCGATGTTTATTTCTATTATGTAATGATCTGATCCTAACGTTTCTTTTATGGTCGTCCACGTGAATTTGATTGTTAGTTCGGGTGAGACGATTGTAAGGTCCACGGCTGATGATTGTTGGTTTGGCCGAGTTAATCTCGTCGGCGATTTGTCATTAAAATTTTTTTATTAAAAGATAATATGTACAGAAATATATAAAATTGAGTGCAGGTATACAGGGTGAGTCATATCAGGTGGAACAAACTTAAACCGTGGATTGAGAAAAATATTTTAAGCAAAAAACATTATATAAACATGTGTCCGGAAATTTGTCATGAGGGGGCTACAGCCCTCCAAAGATTTTATTCAAAATTAGTTTTTATTTAATATCTGGAGAACCCATTATGCTAAAGTTATGAAATTTGATATGGGGTTACAACTTGCCGATGGTGTTACCGAGACTCAGAGGCCTCCAGGAGTCGATAGAGTCCCTGTCTCCACCTTTGAAAATAAGCACCGTCCTCAAGCGATCCCACGACCGAGGGGTGCGACTTTCATGGAATAGGTTTTTCACTCGATGGTTGTGTTAGTGATGCACAAAAAGAATTAATAAAAAAAATGTATCCATGTACTAAAAATAATAACAATAGAAAAAATAAACATATAATAGTACTATCCTAAAAATACCTTGGTTGCAACCAGGACGAAGTCTTGTGAATTAATTTTTTATCAGTACTTATGATAACGTGCACTCTACTTATCTGTGCCGGCGCCAACGACACTTCCTGCACTCGCAGACCGGTATAAGGCTGGACCTCCACGCCTACACCGAACACCCACTCACAATCACTAGCACACTTTTAACTTCCCTACTGAAGGGTGAAGCGGATCTGGACCTCCATGATCGGCCTCCAATAATTAAACTTGTGTGTCGATTGTTAGCGGTAGTGCTACCCTGACACTGTATCTCACACGTCTCTATCTGCCTGTTTTCTCTCGCCCGTTTGAGTGTAACCGTCCCGGACAAGTTAGCGATGAAGTTACGAGTGCACACAAGGTCTCAGTTAATTAATAGATAATAATAGATATGTTTGAAAATATGCAAATATTACAGAAAAAAATATGGAATAAGAAATATATAAAAAAAAAAATATATATAAATCCTCCCTTTTCTTCCGCGCGAATTTCCTCTAGAAATTCGGCGAAAACGGTTTGAGGTCCTTCACGTACCAGATCCCTCTCGATTTGCCATCTTCGTCTTGGATCTCGTAAGTAACGGCCGAGACTTTTATCCGGACACGGAAAGGTCCTACAAATTTAGGCGCCAAGCTGGCTGAAAAGTTCTTTGTGGCGTCAGACAAAACATAGTTCTTTTTCAGCACTGGTTCTCCGACCTCCAGTGTGACAGGTCGCCTGCGCAGGATATATTTTTATCTCAAATTGTAGGGTATTTTATGCCATTTTAAATGATGTATATATACTTACCCATGCATTCTGAAACAAAAAAGTTATTAAGATTTTTCTGAACTGATTTTTGCTTTTTCGGATTGTTGCCGTAAATACATTTTTCCCGCTTAACTATCATTATTGTTCAAAGCAAATTACAAAATTTAAAATCTAGTTAAAAGATGAGTGTTTGAAACAAATTTAACATATTTTTACTATAATAATTAGTAAGTCGCCCCAAAAATTCGGAAATATTAAAATTTCACCCGCACAATTAATCAGTTTTTGTTGTTAAAAATATATTTCCATACATGAAATTTTTATTTTTAGTAATGAAATAGGTTAAAAAAAATTAAAAATTAAGTCTTCTAACAGATTCACTTGCACGAGAGCTAGCTTATGGATATTTATTTCATTTGGTAGTCCTACAGGAAAAGATGGTCCATATAAAAACGACTTCATTCTTCATTACACATGAATAATTGAAACTTTTGATTAATCTGATGATTCAGAAATAATTGTTAAGCTAATGAGTATTCGTCTAAAATTTTATGTTGTTCTAATAAATAACTTTGAATGTAATTAAAAAAAATTTCTCGTTACTAAAAATAAAATTTCAAATAAAATATATTTTTAACAACAAAAACTGATTAATTTGTGCGGGTGAAATTTTAATATTTCCGAATTTTTGGGGCGACTTACTAATTAATATAGTAAAAATATGTTAAATTTGTTTCAAACACTCATCTTTTAACTAGATTTTAAATTTTGTAATTTGCTTTGAACAATAATGATAGTTAAGCGGGAAAAATGTATTTACGGCAACAATCCGAAAAAGCAAAAATCAGTTCAGAAAAATCTTAATAACTTTTTTGTTTCAGAATGCATGGGTAAGTATATATACATCATTTAAAATGGCATAAAATACCCTACAATTTGAGATAAAAAAAATTGCTCTACGATGGTTTGCCCAAAGATGGGGCGCCAATAATTTTTTTTTTGAAAATATAAATTTTAGCGGCAATTTTGAATATTTTGAAATCAAACTTGGTAGGTTTATTGAGGATCATAAGAGGTACATATTTCCTTATTTTCATCAAAATATTCATACTTGTTGCAAAATAATTGAGAAAAAATGAAAAATCTGTTATATACGCAGTTTGTAATTTTTTTTGAGGTTAGAAATTAAGTTATAGTATTCCGCCTCACACAGATCGATAGAGGGGTTCCTTATGAGTGACCCTATTTTTTTGGTCGATATTGATCAAGTAGAAGCGGAGATATTCGCGAAAAATCGAACCGCAAATAGGAAAAATCGATGAATTTCCGTAAAAGTCGTGAAAAAAGTACCGCGCGGAAAACGGATTAATCCACAAACTCAGTTATGAACTTCTCTTGATCCCTAGAACATTTTAAAATCATAAAATCGCTGTAGGGAGAGATTGTTTTATTAAAAAAAAAAATTCGGTTATATGACTCCACTATATATACGGGAACATATTCGCGCGATGATGACCCGTATCGCGGGGTGCGGCGAGGGGTATTCTCAGGCCGGTATTCTTTTGATTGTCAATTGTTTATTTTGTTTTCAATAATTAACTATTGAATAGAACAAAAATTATTTTTACTTTTTGTTCTGATTCACTTTTGTTAGGTAGGTAATTTAAGTGTTGTTTGGTTTTTATTACAATAATAATTAATCGTGTTGGTACTTAATTCAACTATATATTTTTTAAATCCTAAACAATAATTCCGTAGTCCACGCGAGCGAAGCTGCGCGGGCCCAGCTAGTTTAGTATAAGCAGAAAAATTACTATATTTTCTAGTGACAATAGACATTTTGATAAGTAAAATTTTAATTTTTGCTGGGTAGAATATAAAAAAAGTTATGGTATTATTAACTATAGTTAATAATACCATAACTTTTTGGGATCCGTCAAATAAGCATACACCACCTGGTGGGAAAAATTGTAACAAGTATGAGGGAAAAATTTATCTGTCACGTAAAATTGTTTATTTAAAATTTTTTTTGATAATGGAGTCCGCAAAGTTTTCTCCTTGTGCGAAATCGAATAAAAAGTTGGTATGTACAGTAAAAGGCTGGAATAGTACCTCCAACAAAGATCTTGAACTGTGTTTCCATTACTTCCCGATGAAAACTAACTGTTTTATATCTATAAAAAATATACATATTTAGAAAATTTGAGAAGACAAGTAAATTAGAAGCTTGGATGAAAATTTGTTCATGTCATTTTAATGTGGATGATTATATTATACCATGTAAGTAGATATCATACATAACCTTAATATTGAAAACCTAATTCATAAATTGAATAATTATTATTTATTACTGTTTGTTTATAGATGCACCAGCGAAATTGAGACATTTAAAGAACAATACAGTTCCCTCATTAAATCTGCCAAATTCTATAAATGGAATAGTTCAACATGACAGAAAAGTAAGAATTTTGAAAAGAAACGTCAAAAAAACTAATCCAACAAAAGCTTCAGCAAGTTGAACCAATGAACTCTGACCAATCTGTTGTGTATGAAGAGTTTTTGTCAGAAAAAGTGCAAAATGTCTCAGACCTCATTACTAGTAATGAGCAAAATGCATCAACCTGCTATGAAAAGTGTAAAAGTTCATCTATTGAAGATTTTGGAGTACAGGTGGAAACTGTTTTTCTTAAATCAAACCTCATGAACATGTTAAAAAATCATGCACAATTAAGTACCTTTACTGTTATTGAGTCGTTTGCTATTTTATTATTTTCTAGTGCCAATAATTGATGAAATTTTTAATTGTAATATGTGCAACAGTTAACTTACGCACACCAATTATAGAAAACAAAAATTTCATGAAGACATAGTGTTTGAATTGTGGATGTAAATATAACTCAATGAGTAACAAAACAAATCAGGTATAAATAATGTTTAATATTTACTTTGAAACATTTATTAAAATAAATTAAATATATATAACATATTTGTAAATACCTTTTCAAATAAATACTTATAAATTTACATTTAGTACTTGGTTATTATTGAAATATATAACATATTTAAACACTGTTCAATGGTCATATTCACTTTAACTTTGGCAATTATATCCATTAGTTGACTCTGCTGGTTGTTAAAAATTGCTTCAAGTGTACTTCTGTCTACTGAATGTGAGTTGGAAGCTGAAATTTTATAATAAAAAGAATTGCGTTAACTCAATTATACTAATAATACAATATAACTATTTTGAGGTTAGGAACTTACCTGTTGCAATACAATAATGTTGCAATTATATGTTTGCAACGTTCACAAAAACCGGCTTTGCATGAACATGTCATAGATATAATATTGTCACTTAGAGTCACTTCACCATTGAGAAAACCTAGCAGAATTTTAATTTTATCTGGTATATGAAAAGTATGATCTGCTAGTTGATTATCATTTGGTATATTGTGAGTTTGTAAGTTTAATTTACTGCTTGGCAAATCGTTAGTGATTTTTCGTAAAATGTAACATTGGATTACAGAATGATAATTTTTATTAAATCGTGACTGTATATGAATACTTACAGAATGATTGATGACAGAGGATGACTGATTGATACCGCAAAGTGGTATATTAACTCGCGTACGCTTGAGTTGCAAACGTTGACATAAAGCTTCAGTCATGAAACATGACTGAGACCCTGAAGCTAGTAATGCTCGAACTACTTAAACACTGCCGTGACTGTCTAGAACATTTATTAATGCTGTGGCCAATACATTCAAAGTACCAAAAGAATGATCGCTGTCGTTTCGTTGTGAGAATGAGAAGTAGAGTGGTGCTCATTTTCTGAATTGTGCAATAAGATATTATGTTTTGCCTTGCTCTCCTTACATACACCGTATTTGCAGCTAGTAATTGTATGACCCGGTCTCAAGCAATTGAAACATAATTTAGCCTTCCTACTTGTTCTCTGGGTTGAGTAATTGTAAGTTTTAAAAACTCTTTACATTGATAAATAGTATGGGATTGCTTGCAAAAATAACAATAAAGCTGTGTCATAGTGTGATAAGATGACCTTTGTGACGTATTACTAGTTTTTTTGAATTTATCAAAATTATTGTTAATAGAACGGTTACTTGTACATGCTTGATTGTTACTGATAGTTTCTAATATCTGACATCGTTGTGACAAAAAACTAGATGAATCGTTTATTTTAGGAAATTCGTTTTTATAGTGCATAAATAAGCTTCCCACTCGCGTTTGGTTATACATAGTATCAAACCGTGCCGTTATAAGATAGATAATTATAACATCCCAAGAATCAGTTTGTAAACCTAACGACCTTAATGAGCGCAAATGTTTTTCAAAATTGTCGGAAAGCGATCTATGTAATATAGCTGATTCTTTAGTTATAACATTTAGATCGAATAATGCCATTAAATGAGTTTGCATTATTGCTCGTTTATTTTGAAACCGCTCAATCAACAATTTTCAAGTTAACCCATAGTTTGCCGATGAGATTTCGATTGATGGAATGACCTCAGTAGCAATGCCTTTCAAAGATGAACTTAAATAATGGAATTTTTGAATATCAGATAACGTGTCGTCAGAATCAATTAGAGATGAAAATGTATCATGAAATGGCAACCAATCCTCGCAAGAACCGTCAAATTTAGACAGAGAAATTGTAGGCAACTTGACTCGTGAACATTGCTGTACTGATTGTACAGTCCAATTTAATTCTAGAATAGATTTTGATTCAATAATTCTATATATTGACGAAATAAGCTTCAAATTTCTTTCTTTCTTGACATTGAATTTCCGAATGATCTTTTATTTCTATTAATGATTGTATTTAATTAGATTCTGACCATATGGGCTTTAGTTTACTAAGACGTAATTTTAATGTTTGTATATCATTGTTATTCTTGTCAAATGATAGAAAATAGTTTCTCGTACGAGTCAAATGTCCCTTCAATTGTCCGCGTTTGTGTATTAACGTTTGTAAATCTTGTTTAGATATTTTGACATATTGAAACAAAATATTGAATGTCAAATTTAAATTTGTTATTGTTAATTGTTGAATAACGTGCTTTTTGAATGGCGCGTTGTAAGAATTCAAAAATATATTGTTTGCAACAAATAATTACTCGATAAATTAATTTAATACACTTGATAATTGAAATAGAATAGAAACGTGAAAATAAAAAATTGTACGCATTGCATTTAATTAGTAACATAGACAATATAGGTTATAGAAAATGAAATTGTAACAAAGGATTGACGACTCACGTATGCTGGTTCGAGTTGTTGACAATATTTTGTTTCTCGTATATGACAATATTGCGAATTCTTCCTGATGAATAGACACAAATATCGAAATCGTCCCTGGTTTCGGCATCAAATGTTAATGGATGAATAATTTATATATTGTATAATGTAAATTATATATTTAATAAATTATTTATACAAATATTACTATATTTACAATTTTTTATTTCACGAAAATATTCCCCAATAATCCCAACTCTTTACCCCTCGCATATTCCCCTCTCCCTTTCACACTATCAAAACCGATAAAATCATCATGAGTCATTCATTCTGAATTCCCAAATAATATCATGTGTCATTCATTCTGACACAACATCCTACCCAAAAACAACAACAATCTTGATGACCTACTAACACACTTCCTAACTACCAAGCATGCGACATCTTGACATTTCATTTAGATATCCAATAATATCATGAGTCATTCTAAATCCACACATAACAATTTTGACAAAACATCAACAACCTTGATGACCTACTACTTTCGCTCTACCACGTGGTCCAGAATACGCCATCTTGACATCTCATTTACATATTTTTCCCAGAAACTCAGACCTAGTGACACAATACCTGTGACCTATTAACACCGGTTTACCACGTGACCTAGATAGGTCCAGAATACACGACCTTCAAAAATAATTTCCTGGAAATTCCGACCTTGATGACCTAGTAACACACTTCCAGTGATCTACTTACACACTTCCGGTGACCTTGACCTTAGCCCCTCTACTTCTGAATCGGAAACCATCCAATATTTTCTTCAGGTCCATTGTTAAGTAAATATCCTTGCATTTTTTTCAAGGGAAAATAAAAGCAGGAGGAACGTGTACTGGAGGTCAAGCTGTGTGGATTATTTTCGGAGCTTCAAAATCAATCGTTGGAGAAGTAGGTTGGAAGCTGTTATGTGACCTGGGCCTACCGATGAATAGATCGACACATGTGACCTGTACTGTCGCGAATGGAGAGGAACTACCGTGTGAGAGTGGTCAGCTACCCACTTATACTAGGTTCGGACTTTTGGAGGATTATGGGAGTCGTGCCTAACGTGTCTTGTGGGAAGTGGTTTTTTACCGACTCTCCAGTTTGCCGCCACAAGCGTCTCAACAGGTCAACATTTAGGATTTGAGCTGAATGAGTTTGAAAGATGTTGTACCCCCGCGTTGTTTGGTGTGTTATAGCGGGAGAATAAAAACAATGGCTGGCTTAGGAAGGAATATTTATTTCGTCGTTAATATTTACATACAGATTATACAGTTATTTACAATGGAAGGGGGGGCGTCTTTTCTTTCTTGACGGGGAACGACGGGGATTCCAGTGTCGTTGGAATCGGCTGGGCTGATGTTGGGATCAGCTGGGCCGGTGCGATCCTTCAGATGTCAATGGGGCAGACGTCATTCGTGTGATGGTGGGCTTCTCGGTGGAAGCTGGGTTGGGTGTCATTTGGGATGACGGCGGGCTTCTCGGTGGAAGCTGTGCTGGGCGTCATGAAGATGATGGCGGGCTTCGCGGTGGAAGCTGTGCTGGTCGTCATGAAGATGACGGCGGGCTTTGCGGTGAAAGCTGTGCTGGGCATCATGAATATGACGGTGGGCTCCTCGGTGGAAGCTGTGCTGGGCGTCATGAAGATGACGGCGGGCTTTGCGGTGAAAGCTGTGTTGGGCGTCATGAAGATGACGGCGGGCTTCTCGGTGAAAGCTATGTCTAGTCGTGAGACGGTGCTCGGCTTCCGGTGCGCGTCTGTGAGTTTGGCATCACAGTGGCGGTGAACGTTTCTCGGCGGGCGTCGGCGGTCGGCGTTCTTCTCGGAGCGTCAGCGGTCTCTGGTCGTGAGACGGCGCTCGGCTTCCGGTGCGCGTCTGTGATTGGGTATCGCAGCGGCGACGGACGTCTCTCGGCGGGCGTCAGCGGGCGGCGTTCTTCTCGGAGCGTCAGCGGTCTCTGGTCGTAAGATGGCGCTCGGCTTCCGGTGCGCGTCTGTGTTTTTGGGTGTCACAGCGGCGACGGACGTCTCTTGGCGGACTTCAGCAGGCGACGTTCTTCTTCGGGCGTCAGCGGTCAGAGTTCTTGTCTGAGCGGCAACGGCTTTGGATCCGGAGACGGCGCTTGTCTTCGGGTGCGTGCCTGTGAATTTGGGCGTCACAGCTGCAGCGGGCGTCTCTGGTGAGCGTCAGCGGTCCCCAACGTGAGGTGACGGCGGCGTCCTTCGGCGGGCAGCAGTGGTCCTCATCGTGAGGCGATGGCGTCTCCTTCGGCGGTCGGCAGTGGTCCTCAACGTGAGGCGGTGGCGTCTCCTTCGTCGGGCGGCAGTGGTCCTCAAACGTGAGGCGGTGGGCGTCTCCGGGAGTCGGCAGTGGTCCTCAAACGTCCGGTGATGGACGTCTCCTTCGGCGGGCGGCAGTGGTCCTCAACGTCAGACGGTGGGCGTCTCCTTCGGCGGCGGCAGTGGTCCTCAACGTGAGGTGGTGGCGTCAGTGGTCGTCAATCAGCGACACTGAAGGGGCATCTCAGAGCACCTCTGCTGCCAAGTATTAAACTCGGCAGCAGAGTGACAGTTCCAATACCAGTGGTAGGTAGGGCACTTGTTCCCTGGAGTTGACTCCTGGACTTCTTACTTTTGCATCAAAATCGGGAGGCTTTATATCGTCCACGGATGCGCTTCGTTGGTGAGAGCCAACTCGCAACTTCACCCTTCTCCCTTTCATTAAGGAAGGATGGACTGACGTGTTGGCGTTCGGATGGCGGTTTACCCTGGTTTGGGGTTTTGCCGGCGATCCGTTTGGGCTAGAATCGTCGGTGAGGTGTCTTTCGACAGCTGGAAAGATTCTTCACAGCGTGGCGGACGAAATTTCATTGTCCGATGAGGGGGGGGGGGGCATATCAAAGACGAAACTCCACCAGGTGACAGACGAATACTTCTCTAAGATGCCGAAATTGGGGTGCGCGAATATGGTGGAACAGGAGATCCTGGCGACTGGGACCTCCAATAAAACAACGATATTACCCTGTGTCCCCAAAGGTACAGCAGGTACATCAACGCTGAGGTGGACGAGATGTTGAAAGAAGGAATAATATAACCTTCCAAGAGTGCGTGGTCCTCGCCAATCATTCTTGCGAAGAAGAAGGATGGGACATTCAGGTTCTGTGTGGATTATCGCATGTCACAAAAAGGGACGCGTATCCGTTGCCATATATATCGGCCATACTCGATCGCTTGAGAGATACTCGTTATCTGTCTTCACTCGATTTGAAGTCGGCTTATTGGCAGATCCCCGTCGCGAAAGACAGCCGCGATAAAACTGCGTTTACCGTTCCTGGACGTGGACTATTTCAATTTGCGAGGATGCCGTTCGGCCTCCACAACTCGCCGGCCACCTGTCAACAGCTGATTGATCGAGTATTGGGGCCAGAACTAAAGCCGTTTGTATTCGTGTATCTCGACGATATCATCGTGAGCACCCAAACTTTCGAACAGCATATAGATGTCCTTCAGAAGGTGTTCGCAAAGTTAACGGCAGCTAATCTTTCGTTAAGTGAAACGAAGTGCCAGCTATGTCATTCAGAACTCCGGTACTTGGGTTATGTGGTAGACAAGAATGGTCTTCATGTCGATCCCGATAAGGTATTCGCCATATTAAACATCCCGCCGCCCAAGAATGTCGGAGAGGTACGGCGAATCATCGGTATGCCTAGTTGGTACAGCGTCGCTTCATACCCAATTGCTCCACAACGATAGCGCCGTTAACAGATCTCCTGATAAAGACAAAGAAATGGGTCTAGACAGGGAGTTGCAATGAAGCACTGCAATCCCTCAAGGACTCATAGATTTCGGCACCGGTGCTGACATACCCGGGTTTCGACCTGCCATTTGTTCTTCAAACTGACGCCAGCAATTACGGTCTGGGAGCCGTGCTGTCCCAGCAATTTGCGGACGGAGAACACGTGGTAGGTTACGCAAGTCGTACCTTAAATAAAGCGGAAAGGAACTATTCGACGACCGAGAAGGAGTGTCTGACTGTCATCTGGTCGATCGAGAAATTTCGCCCTTACTTGGAAAGATCCAAGTTCACAGTTATTACCGATCATCACTCCTTGGTATGGCTGAATAACTTGAAAGACCCAGCAGGGAGATTAGCCAGATGGGCGATCAAATGTATGACTTCTCTATCCTGCATCGCAAAGGCAAGGATCATTTAGTACCCGATGCCTTGTCGAGGTTCGTGCGCGTAGATGACGTAGAGGTTCCGCGCGACACAGCTAATAAGTGGTACGCGCGGATACACTAAGGACACAACAACTTCCGCATAAAATGAGAAATTGGCGTGTCGAAGGCACACATTTATTTAAGAAGATGCGCAGCTCGATAGTAACCGGAGATAGCGGCTGGAGAAAAGTCCTTCCAAGAGAATGTCGTGCTGAGGCCTTGATTGAAGGTCATGATGAACCTACGTCTGGTCACATGGGAGCCAATAAGACTTACCATCGTCTGGCTCAGCTGTATTATTGGCCGAAGATGCGTACCGATGTAACACGTTATGTAAGGAACTGTCAGGTGTGTGCTGAACAAAAGCCCACACAAACTAGACCCGCGGGACTGATGGGCCGGCGCCCCAACATCTCCCAACTATGGCAGCTCCTTAGTGTAGACCTAATAGGTACTCGATCAAGTCAAGATCACTGCTATATCCTAGTAGTCGCCGATTAGTTCAGCAAATTCTCAATGCTTTTTCCTCTTCGGACGGCCAAGGCACAACCGATTGTAAGGAAACTGGAGAAAGAAATCTTTTACTCTTCCGTGCTCCGCAGTACCTTATCTGTGATAAAGAGTACCAAGTTTAAGAGAGTACTCCAAAAGTATGGTGTTCAGGTCCTTTATTTTTTGTTGAAAACATCCTGGTATTGCAAAAAAAAAGAAAAAAAAAGGAAAAAAAGGAAAAAAAAGTTCAATGTTTTTTCTTTTTGCCATAGGTACCAGGATGTTTTTGTTGGCTTTTAAAAAAATGTTCAAAGTTAATTTTTTCAATTTAAACATTTTAGTTGACTTGTGTGTCAATGTGTGTATTTCAAAATGTCAATTTTCAAACGTCATTATTCCGAAAACCACTGATTTTAGAGATATGATATGCTGTACAAAAAGTGTTCAGAATTTATCGCACAATTCAAAAATGGTATAATATATAGGGTGTTCCATTTAAAAAAATCAATGATGACTGCATATGTTTTTCCTGAGACACCCTGTATACAATTTTCTTATGTCAAAAAATCCGCAACTAAAAATACTAATCGACGGGTCCGAGCGTTTTTCCACAAAATAATTACCTGAATTTTAAACGAATTTGTTCCTTTCATCGTGTACGCACTGTATATTCGAATGGGTGCAAAGTGATATTTGTTATGGAGGCTTTGTAGATGGTCATAAAAGATTTGTACTTGGAGTTGGTTGTCGCAATTTCAGTTCAGGAAATTTTTTCAGAAATACCCAGTCTCGACTAGCTAGTTTCTGCTTATTCAAAAATCAATTTTCGAAAGCTCTGCATAGTGACACCATAATAAAGATCATCACTTTGTTTTATATATTTGTATATCTTATCCTTCTGCCCCTTTGTAAATGTTGTAGAAAATTTTCCCATACTATCAGTTGTCTTTCCAGCTTTCACACGTTTTCGTAGGGTATTTTCCTTTAATCCAACTTGAGATACAGCTTTTCGTTTAGTGGCACCCTTCAAGATCAAAAGTTTGGTAGCCTCCAGCTGATCAGCCGTGACGACACATCTGTCTAGAACCTTTCTCTGATAATTTTGAGGCATTTTCAATGTGTATTTGAACTCTGGAATAAGATATTGAAGCATTTATACATAGCTATTTATGTGGGGTAAGTGTTCGCATTAGGGTGACTAGATTTTAGTTTTTGTAAACCCTGACATGTAAATGAAGCCCCCCTTTTTTAAATTTACTACCCTAATCTGCACTTTTGCACCCCCTGTTCTATTTTTGACGACCTTTTTGAGAACCAGTATGCAAACCCTGAGACTCCGGGTTAAAACCTGAGACCTGGTCACCCTAGTTTGCATGTGCACGCTTACACGGCAAGCTTATGCGCATACTTAATCCAATCTATTGAATCGGGAATTAAATCAAAATCGTTTATGATTGCGTCATCACAACAAATTAAAGAGTGTCGTTTGTCAAGTTGGATATGTAGTCCCCGATGATGTATAGTAAATTTTCAAAAAGGTGACACGTCAACAAATGATTTCACGCAAAAAATGACGAAACATCGCAATAATTTTAGCAATAAACTTCACTCACTTATGAAAACAAAATGGCGCATCGGCGCACAGTGTGCGATTTTGAAAATCTAGCGGGACAAAATTATTAAAACAAACAATTCGATTAAATTTCATTATGTATATATTTGTAAATAAAAATAGATTATAAAAATATATAATTTACATAATTTCTGTATTTATTTATATCAATTATATTCACTGTCAGTTGTATCATCTGAATCACTAGTATTATGATCACTATCATTTTGTTGCTGTCCTTCTGTTATTACACTAATATTTGGTGGCTGTATTAATTTCAAAACAGCCGGATCAATTGGTAATGCTTTTGTCTTCTCGACTTTCTTCAAAGACGTTATAACAGGGTCGGAGCTTATCAGCAAATTGTGCAGAATGTCCGTATTTGTCAACTTTCTTGACACTTTTCGTGAATATTCGAGCCGGAATTTTCTAAATTCTTTATGTCGAGACTCCTGCGCTTCTTCAGACATTTGTCCAATAGGAAGAAGAAAGTTTTGTATTACTTCTGGCCCATGTAGCAATATCTTATGAAGAGTAACGGGCATTGGGTACCAGTGGTACAATGATATGTATAAATCTGCGGTTTCGTCACAATATGATTTAAATGTATCTATGTTAATCTCATATCCTGATGTCAATGTCCGTAGTATAACGTAAAACCTTTCAATAAGAATTTTATTTACACCTGTTATTTCAGCAGTTATTGTAGGGTTCTTAAAAAATTTCCTTGCACTATTCCCATCATTGGTGTTTCCACCTCCTTGTTTGGGCGTGTCTAATAATAAGCCTGTTTTTTACCTAAACTGGTCTATTATGTGTTTTTTTCTGGCCGCAACGCTTTCTTTTTCTTCTGCCGTGCGGCATTGCCATTTCTGCACGTTTAACCGATAGGATATGTGTAAAATACACTCCATTAATCTTATCTGGGCATGCAGTGTAGATAAGCCCCAAGAAAAGTTCTCAGCATCGCTTTTTCGTTTTCTTATAAGTTCTAAGTTATTCATGTCTTTAGGAGTCGCTTGACAAATATAACATTTTTGAGTGGCCTTATTGAATGCCAAAATGTTGCAAACTTTGCCATCGACCATGGTTTCTTCAAATATGTGAGCTACTTCGATCACAGTACCGTTAAACTCAACAATTGTCGGTGAAATTGTTGCAATTTGATCACGGACACTTTTAAATTCTTCTAATACTAGCTGCTCAGTCTCCTTTGCAAATATAAATTTAATAGGCCTGCAATATGACGTCGATGACGGTCGGGGGTTCTGCCATAATATAACCCTGTTATTTATTTCATTGAACCCGAATATTTGTAAAGGCACTAATGATGTTGTCAAAACATTTGCGTCTTCAAAATTCTCCGTGTCGGCTTGTTGTTTGTAACGACTTTGTCCACCACTACCATCACACCCCCATTTAAAAATTATTGTTATGTTTCTTATTTTTAATACTCCATCAACAATAATTCTATCCAAAACTTCATTTTGAACTAAACTTAGTCTTTTTATAGTCAAGTCAACAATTGACTGTAACTTTACTTCAGCCATTGATTCATTGATTATACAATCTTCATTGGGTGGATAACATAATGTTTTGGCATTTTTTATTTGTTCATAGGCTGGGTAAATATTAAGCCCTTTTGCTTTGGCTGATTTTCTTATAATATTGTATCTTCGCTGGCTCAATTTCGCTCCATGTATTAAGGCCAATGCTTCTTCAGGCGAATACTTTGGTATATTTTTTTGTTTATCTGCTTTTTGAACAGCTTTTTTTATTTTGGTCGCTCTTTTCGGACTCGAAACTAATTTCCCGAGCATAGAAGCAGCATTCCTTTTACCTGACTGCCTTAGCTTTATATTGGTTGCATGAGTCAACTCGGTTAAAGTACTTCCCGTAACTAAAGATTTAACCTTCCTCGATTTCGATTTTAATCCACTTAAATCGAAGTCTTTTTTTGGTCGACCAGGTTTTCGCACACTTTGTGATCCACTTGTAGTCGGTATATCAATATTTTGTATAGATATACTGGTATTCAACCATTCCTCGTGCTTATTTAAAAAGTCTTTCTTACTGCGATGACACGATCGCCATCTTTTATTGAAATTCGTCATAAATGAGTGAATGACACGATTCAGTTCTTGAAGCATTGGCTGAGAACAGTGCTGAAGATTGAATTTGGCTCTAACATAATCCAGAATTATATTTTCAGGCTTTGCTTCAGACGTTTGAGAGTTATCATCATCATTTTTCAATTTTTCAAATAGTTCTCTTTTTGTCAAAGTTAGTATCGCACCTGTTAAAAAATAAATAGTTTGAAAAACTGCAAATATCTGCACGAAAACATTAATCCTACTTCTTCTATATAATATTTTGAATGAAATAAGTACAAAATCAGAGCATACAAAGGCATACAAAATTTTTGGCAATCAAAGAAAATCAATATTTTAAAAATAAAAACTTACTATTTTCTTATTGAAATTAATCGAAAATTTATACAAAATAATGAACTCAAGCATATTATATCGTATTAATAAATAAACTACATACCTTGTTGGGAAATATCCATTGCACAAAAACTGATCACAAATGTTTATTTTCACAATAACGTCCTTTTCAACCGAGCGTGTAGATACTACTGACCATACCTTTTGAACAGAACAGGTATAAACCGGTAATTGTAAAGCGTCTGGCTTAAAAAGCCTGGCGCCTATTATTATTATACTTGGTAAATGTTTTGTCTAGTTCATTATCTTCGATTCTAAGGTATTATAAGTTAAATTTAAGATAGTTTTTTTTTTATATTTTGTCCTGCTAGATTTGCAAAATCTTACACTGTGCGGCGGTCACTGAGGACGTCGCGCGGGGTATTGAAGAGGAGGGATGTCGTTCCTTAGATATAAACGGTTTTGGAGATAGGGATGAAACGATACCGCTGAGGTATCGATACTTTTACTCGATACAGTATCGGTTGTAAAGTATCGATACTTACTCGGTATTGATTGAAAAGTATCGATACATACTCGTAAAGTTGTATTAGGTGCAACTTTTTTTCAGATATTTGAGTTCGTTGATTAATCTTACAGCGCCCTCTACCGAGAGAAGAAAGCATTTTTACGAAAAATTTTTCCTACTAAAGATACTAATTTTTTCACGTAGAATACGAATATGCAATAAAAAATATACCACTGCCTGTAGTTAAATCTCAATCTCAAAATTTTTGGTACATAATACCATTATGTAGTACTATTATTGGCTAAAATTTCAGATTTTTATCTGGTCCCCCACCAGAGTTATTTAGCTTTGAAAAGTACCATTTTCTCAAATTTTCAAATTTTGAGAATTTTTTTAAATAAAGGGGGGCAAGTCTCAGAGTTGACCTTTGGTGTGTGAATACAACTAGTACCCACCTATTTGTAAAAAATGATTTGACTTGTTAACTTTTCCCCTTCTTGCAAAAACATCCGCTTGAAAATGGGATTTTTTCAAAAATGGAACTAAGAATTAAGGCTGAAATTTCATCCTTAAGGATAACATTTAGGTGAAAATGTCTAGGAGTAATCTTGTAGCCCGTTTTATTTTGAATAATTTGCTTTTGCTCCGATGTTGAAAGGTTTGATAGAAGCTGAGATATTTTAGTTTCCGCAAACCCTTTAAAGTACAAAAAATGCTGCGACCTGTAGAATATGGCCGTCACGCAAAAATAAAAAACAATAAAATTTAAATAATGGTCGTTTCGAACTACCAACATGTTAGGGTAATTACACACAAAAAATCAATTTTTTTTAGAATGGCCAAGCAACCATTTAATTTTATTTTGGACCATTTCATATGGATTGACCCCTATGCTAAAAAAGTTAATTTTAAATTTTGATATCTCGGAAACTAAACAGACAAAATCAGTTTCCTGGTAGACACAGGTGTAATTATTACTCATAATCATACTAAAATTTTATAACTATAGGACTTTTTTTACGTAAACAACCTCCTTAAGATGAATAAAAACAGCAAGAAGTATTGATATTGTTTATTTATTGAAGACATACAAACATTTTTTATGAATAAAAGTCTATTTTTGTAATGCTCCCCAAAAGAAGTAATTTTTCTAAATGTTTGCCTAGTCGATTTCTTGATGCAATGACTGTTGCGCCAGTTTTGGAAAACAGCCTTTCGCAGGGTACAGAGGTACCGACAATATTTAAAAATATTCGCGCTTGTTTATACAAGGCTGGAAATATGGGTTTTAAGTCCTCCCATTCTTCTAATGGATTGGGTTTTAATGCGCAGACTGGATTAGCCAAATAGATTGACACCTCTTCGGTTTTTGAATTAGCACGCCGTTGCATTTGGCCAACTGCTAGTTGCTTGTGGTTAAACCAAAAATCAAAATTTTCATTGGAAGTTTCTTCTTCCGATCCACTGGTTGATAGTGTCGTATCTTCTTTAATTATGTTATTTAATTTTTGATCGCCCTCCCACATGCATTTGCATCTTGAAAATTGAGGTTTTTGAAACGTGGGTCTAAAATCGTTCCTAACGCTGCGAGTGTGTTTAATTCAATGAGACCAAATCTTTTTTTACATTCAGCCAGTAGTTTTGTTTGTAATTGAGTGACACATGCTATTGATGATGAAAATGTCGTTAGCTGCGATCTGAGACAATTAATCATGGGTATGATTTTTGATAATGTAACATAATTCTTGCCTGAAGATTCTCTTGTGACGAATTCAAACGGTTGTAACAACTGGACTACCTGTTTCAATAATTCGATTTCCTGTCCGATCACCAATTCAGGACTATCTGTAGCATCGAGTAAAAGTTGCGAAGCAATTTTTTATATATCTAAAAATCTATCCATCATATAATATAGTAAATTCCAGCGTGTCTTAACGTCAAGAATAATTTTTTTTGCACATCCTTTAGGAACTCCACTATCAATCTGGATGTTTCTAAGTTTGTCTGATTGTATAACACTATTTTAATCAATTTGACAATTTCCCTAACTTTATTGATAATATTCCTAATTGAAGTCGAAGTATTTTTTATTGAAGAATCTACTATCAAATTTATAGTATGCGCAAAACATGGCAAATGTTTTGAATCACCAAGAGTTTTTTTTATTGCGGCAACCATATTAGCGTCATTGTCTGTAACAGCGCAAGTAACTTTAGTCAGTGGTATATTCCAATCTTTTAGAATATCACCAAATACATCAGAAATGTACTCAGCTGTATGGTTTGATTGGAGTAATAATTGATTGGTAGCAATATTCAAACTGGTAAGGGCTGCTTTCTCTAAAAATGTGCCCTAACACCTAAAAAACTCTTCATAGTTTCCGTCCATATGTCAAGCGTCACACATAACTCAGTTGCATTAGATATTCTTGAAACATACTCCATCTTCACGATGTCATATTTGTCACAAAGCAACTTCTTAAAGTGTGTCGACGAAGATACTTTGTAATAAGGAGCCAATTCCTTCATCAATTTCAAAAAACCTTCCCCTTCAACGACATGGAAGGGTCGCATGTTTTTACATATAAAATACAAAATGCACATTTTTACATTATTATATGTCATGCCAACCTTTGAAACAAAGCAAAATTCGCCCATATAATAAAATATTAACGTTCCAGATTTTTATGTAATTTTAATTTAAAATATTTGTGTTATCACTCATTGGATGCAGATCAGACTGTGAAGTATTAAGCGTAGACTTTGTCGATGTCGAGGCTACTGGGGAATTGGGAGCTATTTTATTTAGATTTCTGCCTACTGCGACACCCCCTTCATCTTCAGTTTTCTTTTTCTTTCTCCTAAAAATTATTGAAATACACTTAATCCTCAATAACGTTAGTGTGCGTTTTATACCTTAAAAATAAACGTTCTATCTATTGATCTATACATATATTTAATCTTCATCTCATTACCCTAAGGCAGATAAAATATTAATAACTTCTATATATACATATAATATACACAGAATCATCGTCAGGCTATTATTAAAGATCAAAATGTGAGGACGATGTCGTTATCTCAACATTATTCACGTACCCAATATTCCGTGCCCTCCCCTTGTATGACATTCACAATGACATAAGTCGTCAATTTCTGCCAAATTACTATTATTCATGGAACCAGGAAGAGTTGATTGTATAAGGTTTTTGTACCACTTCAAATTGGTATTGTCCTTTACCCAAAATGTTTTTTTAGTAATTTTTTCACGTAATTCACTTTTTCTTTTTTAAGTGGAGCACCTATGGGTATTTCCTTTCGATTGATCTGTTGAGTTTTGCATTTGGGCTTACAGATTAGCCTTTCTGCTCCAGTATCAATGTTGTAAGCGAGCTCTCCTCTGACTACTATATTTTCCAATTTCGTTTTCCGAAAAACTACTCGTCTGCATGTGGAAATTTTGAAATGGAGTTGTGCTGCTGTTTTCACAAACTTTCTTGCTTCTTCTTTCCAATCAGATGGTACCCAATCTCTTCCAATCAACTTCAACGTTCCAAAAGTCTTGAAAAAAAACGAACGAGTGTCCTGTAACGGTAAAGACTACTTCAATTTTATTTATATTCACAGGTGCGCAGCTATCCAGAAACTTGTAGCACATCATTAAAATGTTGGCATTCTTATTTTGTCCTGCACAACCGTCTGCCACTAATCGAATTGAATCATAGTCTGAGAGATCAGCTGAATTCATCTCATTAAATACGATAGAGGCAACCTCGTTAGAGGATTTCTTAGCTTCGTCTTCTGTCCAAGAATAAATGGACACAGTATTGGGATTCAGGAACTCAGTTGATAATCCTCTGACCACAGAAAGGTTGTAACAATAAATCTGCATGGAGTAATACGCACTTTGGTCTGTCACTTTTGGAAGAACGAGATTCTTCTGACAATCAAAGCTTAAGAGAAAACATCCTGGCGGCTTTTCACGTAAATGTTGAAAAAATGATTGGGCTTGTCTCTTGTGTACCTGCAATTTCACTTTGAGTGCTTCTTTTTCCATTTCACTCATCTCTATTCTAATGCGGTTTTCCAACTCGATGCACGTACTGCACTCATCCATACTGGAACAAGAGAACCCAATGTTGAAATTTGTGGTAAATACCTTCCTAAAAAATACCTGAGTAACTAGATCAGATTCGTCTTTACCATCATTGAACATTTTCCACAGTTTAGCGATGTTCAGTTCTGATGAATGATATATCGAATAATGTGACTCTATAGCTTTAAAACTGCATATGAAGTTGATGACCGCTTATCTTTTTGCAACAAACTTAGCTTCCTTGTGGTTTCCTCGAGTTTCTACTGGGACATGCACCATTCTTGAATCTCTTAAAGACTCCAATAATCCTGTGCTTAGTAACTGGATGCAAAACCTTAAGGAAGGCGTCTCTGCAAACGTTGAGAATGTTACCAACCTGGTTAACAATCGTGTATTGGAATGTTGTGGTTTTGCCGTTTCGTGGCTCAAGCTTCTTCCTTTTGGGGTTGGGTGGTTGAGCGCGACAATATTTTAAAATTAATGCATCTTGCTTACTTTTTTCTGGGATAGAGTAGAAGGCTGCATGGAACTCCCTGATATCAAGCATTGTTAGAAGTGAGCACTGATACTCGACCCTATGACTGCATGTGGGATACTCAGGAAGGCCTTTAGCAGAGTACCTGAACATACAGAACATGAAAAACCATTACTAAACTAGGTATTTCAATGTTGAATACAAATTTTTAATAGAAATCTCTGAAGGAATAGTACACTAAGCATAAGCATAATAGTACAGTCGACTTTCAGGTTTGATTATCTCGACTTTCTCAGCACCGAAATATTTAGAACTTGGATTAAAATGATTCATTATAAATAAATCTAATATTTCTGACATTTAACTTTTACCACCCGACTGATAATTTTCTTCAATAAACAAATTAAAGAAACATAACCCAGCTCACAGATTATTTCTAACTTTGACGCTTCTGTACGTGTCTTTTCCAATTTTGTGGATCGCTCTTCCTCTTTTTTGTATTTCTATTACTCACTGATATGTTTTTCTCCATAGAAAACTTTTTTTTCTTCAAAAAAGGTTAAAATATTAATAAAAAACAAAAAAATAGAAGACATCTGACACCTTGACAACAGTGGCAGCCATTGCTGAATTTTTAGTCATGTGACCAGAATCTCGCAATCCAATTGGCTGTTTTTGAAAGCAACAATCACTGCAGAAGTCCACTTTTGAAACGAACCTTAGAATATAGAACTTTAGAAGATAGAAACCGATTTCACTATTGAAAAGAGCGTAAAAAATTCTATAAAAATCCACTGCTAACTCAATTTCGATGTTTGTGACAGATGTCCGTCTTTGATATGAAGCCACTCAATTCTTCTGTTATGAAAGCCATTGTTGACCATGTATCTTTTTAACTTTTTTGGATTGTATCGTGATTTGGTCTTATATCCTCTTAATAATAGGTTAAAAAGATTGTTTTTAATTATTTATTTAACTTTAATTTATAAACAGATCTTTATAGTGATATGTAATTATGTAAATGTTCAACTTCTTTGTTATATTACCAATATTATTCATCACTTTTTAAATTATTTATTTAGCGAAACCAAAAATAAACTCCAACATAAAACCAGTGTTCTCTTAAAAAATATATAATGGTTTGGCAGAGTTCGACCTACAGCAATGTATTCACGAGTTTTTTGAGCACGAAGGTAATGTGACTTAATTCTAGGAATAGAGTCGATATGCTTTTGTAGGAGAAGCAGGGGAAATGCCGTTCACTTAAGGAAAAGCCTTTATATTTTTTATATTAATATCTTTATTTTAAAATTAGGACAAAATAACAATGGGGCAACTATTCAATAATCAATATTTTAACACAAAACGTATGAAACTTTCAGTAATAACTAGTAATAAAGTATAAATAAAAAAAGACAAGTTTGAGCGCAATTGATGAACGATATCCAAAATGATGACATTGGATTGCATGGGGAACTACGCTCATCATTTCATAATTTTCTGAGAATGTCTTTCTCTGATTTTGAAGAGCTAATTACATTAATTGGCAGAAAAGTTGCAAAGTTAAATACAAACTTTAGAGATTCAATTTCTGAAAGATCGATTAGCAGTAACACTGAGATTCCTTGCTACTGGGGACAGCTTAATGTACTTATATAAATATCAGTTACTTCCATATCACGAATTATATCAGAAGTGTGTGATGCCATAAATGAAGTTCTTAATGATTACATAAAGGTAAGCAATAAAAGATAAAAAAATAACTTTATTTTATTTATACAAGTTTACTTTTTGACGAATGGGTGTGGGGGTCGTTTCTTCTCGTTCCGGCAAGGGGGCGACGGGGATTCCGGGGTTGTCGGAATCTGCGGGGCTGATGTCAGAATCAGCTGGGCCGGGCGGATCCTCCTGGGGTTGGCGTGGCGCAGTCGTTGGATTCGGCCGGCGAATATCCGGTTCAACGTGCTCCTAGTCGAAGCCCACGTCTGCAGCTCTGTGCGGTAGTTCTCGGGGCGCGGCTCGACATCGATGGCGTGTAGCGTCCCCGGCCAAGTTGTCTGGGCCGTCTGTGGTGGGACGACGATTGTCGGGTGGAGGTCGTGATGCCTCAATCGCGCTCCCGGCGTAGGGGGTAGCCCTCCCGGGATGTCGGCTTCTGGCGGTGTGTGCGGTGGTGTCCACTGGGTTGGGGTGTACGGGCGCCCTCGGGGTGGACTGGACAGTGGTAGCAGACGCCAGGGAACTGGTGTTTCGGGGGAGGTGAGCGGCTCGGTCTCGGTGGTGGTCACCACAGTATCGGGTTGTTGCGGGGTCTTCCGCGGTGTGATGTGGACGTCTGGTGTTTGCGTAGCTGCATTCGCGGTCGGCGTTCGTCGGCGGGCGTCGGTGGTTGTCGTTCTCGTCCGAATGTCAGCGGTTTCGGGTCGTGAGACGGCGTTCGTCCTCTGGTGCACATCTGTGAGTTTGAGCGTCACAGCTGCGGCGGACGTCTCTTGGCGGGTATCAGCGATCGGTGTTCTGGTTCGTGCGTCAGCGGTCAGAGCTCTCGTCTGAGCGTCAGCGGCTTTGGGTCGTAGGACGGTACTTGTCTTCGGGTGCGTGCCTGAAAATCTGGGCGTCGCAGCTGCGGCGGGCGTCTTGTGGCGGCCGTCAGCGGTCGGCGTTCTTCTGCGGGCGTCCGCGGTCGAGGTTTTCGTCTGAGCGTCAGCGGTTTTGGGCCGTGAGACAGCGCTTGTCCTCGGGGGCGCGCATGTGAATTTGGGCGTCACAGCTATGCGGGCGTCTCTCGGCGGGCGTCAGCGGACCTCGGCGGGGAGGCGTCGTGCGGCTTCCGGCGGTCGTCCGTGGTTACGGCGGGCGTCCCTGGCTGATCGTCAGCGGTCCTCAACCGTGAGGGGGCGGGCGTCGTCCTTCGGCGGTCGGCAGTGGTCCTCAACGTGAGGTGACGGCGGCGTCCATCTGCGGCGGCAGCGGTCCTCAACGTGAGGCGGTGGGCGTCTCCTTCGGCGGTCGGCAGTGGTCCCCAAACGTCCGGTGGTGGACGTCTTCCTCGGCGGCGGCAGTGGTCCTCAAACGTCCGGTGGTGGACGTCTTCGTCATGACGCTCAACACAGCTTCCACCGCGAAGCCCGCCGCCATCCTCATGACGCCCAACGCAGCTTCCACCGCGAAGCCCGCCGTCATCCTCATGACGCCCAACACAGCTTCCACCGAGAAGCCCGTCGTCATCCTCATGACGCCCAACACAGCTTCCACCGAGAAGCCCGTCGTCATCCTCATGACGCCCAACACAGCTTCCACCGAGAAGCCGCCGTCATCCTCATGACGCCCAACACAGCTTCCACCGAGAAGCCCGTCGTCATCCTCATGACGCCCAACACAGCTTCCACCGAGAAGCCCGTCGTCATCCTCATGACGCCCAACACAGCTTCCACCGAGAAGCCGCCGTCATCCTCATGACGCCCAACACAGCTTCCACCGAGAAGCCCGCGGTCATCCTCATGACGCCCAACACAGTTTCCACCGCGAAGCCCGCCGTCATCTTATGACGCCCAACACAGCTTCCACCGAGAAGCCCGCCGTCATCCTCATGACGCCCAACACAGCTTCCACCGAGAAGCCCGCCGTCATCACAATGACGCCCAACACAGCTTCCACCAAGAAGCCCACCATCACACGAATGACGTCTGCCCCATTGACATCTCAAGGATCGCACCGGCCCCGCTGATCCCAATATCAGCCCAGCCGATTCCAACGACACTGGAATCCCCGTCGATCCCCGTCAAGACAGAAAATAATAATTCCATTGTAAATAATTGTATAATTAGCGACGAAATAAATATTCCTTCCAAAGTCAACATTGTTTTTATTTTCCCGAAACACACAAGCGAGGGTATAACAATTTGGCGCCCAACGTGGGGCACAACAATTATCATATAAAGAAAAGTAATAAGTGTTTTGTTATTTGAAAATAATGAAATATAAAATATATGTACTCGTATTTGTATGAGTTTATCCAGTGTCTTGAAAAACTGATGCAAAAACTTCTTGTAAAATATTTGTATCTCCTTGTATTGAGTTGAAGTCATTTGAAGTCTCGTTTATAGTAATTTGTTAAACTTCCTGCCCAGACCTTGTAGTTACTGTTGAATTGCCAGATAAGGTAGTGACTTATGACGATGGGGAAGGTGAAGACACTGGAGTAAAAAATTGTGCATTGCTTTGTGGAAGGTGGCACCTGCGAGCATCAAACAATATATTTGTAATCTGCTGTTGCATGGAAATCCTTGAGCATTCTGTTTTTAAGCTTCTAATATTATGAGCTACCATCTCTCCAAATACATCATATTCATCATGCTCTCTTTTTTCATACATTGATTTCATCATATTAAATACTTGTGTGCTTTCATTGTCCTGCTCCATATTTCTATTGCTTTTCTTTTTGGTTTTTATTTTTATTGTTGTAACCTCATTTTCACAATGCACACTGCTTGGTGCATTTGAGGTTGAAGCCTTTTGCATCTAAAGCCTTTCAGTTTGCAATGGTGTAGCGGAGTTAGGTTTTTCAACTTCAGATCTTTCACCTTCATCTTCGAGGTCACTTAGGGTGTCAACAGAATTTTGGATGTCCGTTTGAGGATCTTCATCTGAGATTCACTTTCTTAAAAAAAAACCGAAAAACTTGTAAAATTTTATGCTAATCTGCTTAAAGGTTACTCAAATACTAAGTGGGTTACCGAATGTCAAAATTAAAAAAAAAAATTATTTCAGGTGCCCAACAACTCAGCACAGTGGCAAAAGTTGGCGAATGATTATAACACAAGATGGAACTTCCCAATGTGCGTGGAAAGCATGGATGGGGAAGCATGTTGTCATACAATCACCCAAATATAGCGGAAGCGAATTTTTTAACTATAAAAGCACATTTAGCATTGTTCTCTTTGCTATAGTCGATGCGAACTACAATTTCACCTACGTGTACATTGGTTGCCAAGGGCGTATATCAGATGGGGGAGTTTTTAAAAATACCGGCTTTGCCAAATCCTTGAGCAAAGAAATGCTTAGCCTGCCCCAAAACACACCCTTTTCAGAAAGACAAAAACCTGTACCATATGTTTTTGTAGCCGACGATGCTTTTCCGTTATCAACAAATATAATGAAACCGTACTCTGGACACCAGGAACGCGGATCTATGCAATGCATTTTTAATTACCGTCTGAGCCTAGCAAGAAGGGTGGTCGAAAATGTGTTTGGTATATTGGCATCTGTATTTCGTATTTTCCGAAAATCTATACTACTAGAACCACCAAAAGTAGAAAAAATTGTGCAAACTTGTGTTTTATTACACAATTACATGCGCCGAAATGCCGAATCAAAAAATACTTATACGCCACCGGGGTTGTTTGACATAGAAGATATAGATTCGGGAATTATTAGAAATGGATCATGGAGGAATGAATCACAACCAACTGAATCGATGTTACCTCTTAGGCCTGTGGCAAGGAAATCTTTACAAGAAGCACAAAATATAAGAAACGAATATTGTGAATATTTTATTTCAGACCAAGGACAATACCCTGGCAATTAAAATATGCGTAAATAAACAGACGATTACAAAAATCATAGAATATATTTTGATGTTAGCAATTTGTAATTATTTTTTTTGTGAATACCTAAACCCCTTAAAATTTAAGTAAACAATAAACAAAAAACCTCATATTCCCCACCGATCTGAACGCCTTTTCTGGGTTTATTTCTGTCATACATAAAACTCATTGCGTTATAACCAAACACTTGGGTGTAAAATGCTGACCCGCGTCAGATGTTTTCATTTTTTTAAATTCCTTCTTTCACGTTGATATTGTGAAATTATGTATTAATTTTTCTTTCAATTTCCATCCAGTTGGTGTCAAACAATTGGGCAATTTCTTTGTATGAATCCATTTTTTTAATCCTATTTTTATAGTTGGCATCCTTTGGGTACCACAAATTTCTATGTTCCCTGAAGGCATCTATTAAGGTACAGATTTCTTCAGTAGTCCACTGCTTTTTGGAAACTACCACCTTGAGACATGATCTGAAATAACCAATAAATAATGCATATATCACCCTAATGTATATGGAAAAATTATATTATAAGAGAATACATAACATTGGCGACGAGGAAACTGGAAAAGTATTAATAAGAAAATGCCGATTCAAAATAAAGAAGATATGGTATGGTAAGGTATTAACAGGAAAAATACCTGATTTCGATCATCAGTCAGATGAAGTTCTTATAAGGTAACGGCACCGGTCTTGGCAAGCACCCCAGTAATGGCAAATGTTTAATTAAATGTCCTGAATTTGAAATATGTGATGATATTTGATTATAATCATTTCTGAATATTAATCTATGTATATTTAACTGTCTTACAGCGTGATTTGATGACAATCGGCCAATAGGTGTCAAAATGGTGGACATTTAAACATCGCGGATCAGTCGAAATTTACGTAGTGTGTATTTTCTTATGTAAATGATTAGTGGAGCGAGTTTGATTATTAGTGATTTTTATGCTGCTAAAATTTTTTTTTTGAAGTGAAATTAATATGTTTCATTCTTGAACATATCTTAAAGATAAGGTCACCACTAAATTTAATTTTATTGTTCTAGGAGGGGTTTTGTGTTCAATAACCATTACTGGGTATTCATTTTTCACTAATACCCAGCAGTGGCAGCGATGTTTTCAAATGTAGTTTTCATTACTAGGTGTGAAAAATGTTAAGCAGACGGGTTGAAATTATTAATATATAGTGAATTATAATTCTAAAGATAAATTTGCAATTAACATATTCAAATTAGGTCAGGCAAGTATTAAGGAAAATTTACGATTGATATTAATTTATGCAAAAATATATAAAAACATAAAGTCAAATTTAAGGTAATTGTTATGTTTGTTTGAATTGTTTAATGTACAAAAAAATATTGAATAATTAAGGCAGATCCGTATTAAGGAAGTAATTTAAATAATATTTTCTAAAAAACTATATTCTATAGTTATAAGGTAAAAAAATAGTTGTTATATTGACAGTATTTGAATAAATTATAATATTGAAAATTTAGAGCAGGCCCGTATTAACGAAAATTTATAATATTTTATACCTATTTAAAATATACAAAAATTTAAAGAAAAACTTAGACATTTATGTTGATATAATTTAAATAAAATATAGAACTGTGGAGTTTAGGCAGGCCTGTATTAACGAAAATTTACAAATGATTTTTATCGTAAAAAATACAAAAAAAGAAAAATTAATGATAGTTATGTTGGACGTACGGTGAAATTTAATTTTTTTTATATTTTTTGCTTTTTATTCATTATAAGATACTGGCATAACATATGTGATGTGAATTCATCATCAGAAGAAAGTGTGGTTAACATAAAGACGACTGTTAATTAACTTGCTTACTATAAATTTATAATTTATAAATTTTTATAATTAATTGTTAGTTAAATACTTGCTTATTATTTGTGATTTATAATTTGTTAATTAAAAAAATAAATTTAATTGTGTAACTATCACACATGTGTTTTACTAAAGCATCTGCACAAATTATATTAGATAATATTAATTGTATATTTTTCTTAATACGCCCCTGACTCAAAAATCACAATATAACAACTGCGGATGGTAAACATGTTCATGTTTATATAATTTTTATGAAAAAATATTCATTATAAATTTTTCTTAATACGTGCCTGACTAAAATATTAATATATACATTTTTGGTTTAACTACATCAATGCTATAACGGTTTCTTTTTATATAATTTTTATTAGAAAATATTAATTATAAATTCTTTTTAATACGTGCCTGGCTTAAATATACAATTTGCATTATTGGTTTAGTTACATCAAAGTCATAACTACCATTACTTAATATTTTCATTTTTATAGAATTTTTATCAGAAAATTTTCTAATTATAAATTGTTCTTAATACGTACCTGACTAAAATATTCATATATACATTTTCAGTTTAACTACATCAATGTCATAACTGTTTCATTTTTATATAGTTTTTATTGGAAAATATTAATTATGAATTCTTCTTAATACGTACCTGACTAAAATATTCATATATACATTTTCGTATTAACTACATTAATTCCATAACTTATTACTAAATGGTTTCGTTTTATACAGTTTTTATTGGAAAAATTAATTTTAAATTACATAGATATAACAACTTCCATTGGTTAACATTTTCATTTTTAAACAAATTTTATGAGAAAATACTAATTGTAAATTCTTCTTAATACGTGCCTGGCTTAAATATTCAATAACATTATCGGTTTAATTACATCGATATCAAAAGTTCCATTGCTTAGTATTTAATTACTTATGATTTATTATTAAATATTAACTATAAATTTTACTTAATACGACCCTGCTCTAAATAAAAATGTAATCTATTTACTTATTTATTTATTGTATGACATTTCATGATATTTACCTTTAGTTTAAAAAAAAATTTTTTATAACAAAGTACTAGAAATATCATTTTGCCATCACTGGGTTGCCATAACTGGTTTTACCTCTGCCACTACTGGAGAAAAAACATGATCAAAATAAAAGGCTATAATTTAAAGAAAAAAACTATATTTGCGGATTTTGGTAATGAAATTGATTAAATAAAGAGTTACTTGTTTTATTAGTAACATGAGTTCATGAAAATTACAAAAAAACAAGTTCATTAATCCAAAAAAACTGAAAACTTGCTCTTATAGTGGCCACCACTGGTGCCTTTACCTTATTTAGAAATAAAATAAAAAACGACGATTTGAAGAGGGCATTTTTGATATTTATGTACGCCGAAATCTTTACTGGAAATGTCATATAAAGATTTGGTGAAGCTATTGAGAGATCATCTAGTAAAAGTATGGTCATATTTTGCTAGTAGACAAGATTTTTTTAATGCAAAACAAATGACAAATGAATCGATATCGGATTTGCAATTTTAATGGAACAGAACTAAAATTAGTTTTGCGTGATATATTCATAATTGGACTATCACCAGGAAATATAAAAGATAGACTTATGGAAGAGGATGCGTCTATCGTAGATCTTAAAAAATTAATTGAAATAGCCATGGCAAAGGAAGCAGTTTTAAAAGAGAAAACTAAAGTAAAAACACATGAAAATTTTAGAAGAAATGAAGTATTTCATGTGAATTCGCAAAAGAGGAATTATCACAAGAATAAAAAGGTGGATATGAAGAGTCAAGATAATACAAGATATAATAAATCAAGTAACTTACAAGTCTCGACAAATAAAGTTTGTTATAGATGTGGAAAAGGTCCTCATAGTCCAAATGAATGCAGATATAAAACGTATATATCGTATGTGATATATGTAAAATAAAAGGACATTTAAAATCAGTATGTAATAATCGAGGTAATAATTATAATTTAATATCTGATAATATTAATGATTCTACAACTGCTAAATTTAAATCTTTGAGGTGTTTCATTGAAGAAACATCCACCAACAAACTAGGTGATTGATTAGTTATTTTATCAATAACCAAACATTCTATAGGATATTTGATTTTAGAATCAAAACGCGAAGTAATAACTAAATTAGTTTAACCTCTGATAGGCTGAGAAATGTTTCCTATTCCAAGTACTGAACTAAATACTTTAGATGTAGGTAACTCTAAGCGTCAGCAACAATCACTAGTTAGAAAGTTAGATTGCGAACCGGAATCTAAAAGAAATCTAATTTTGTGAATTTTATTAAATTTGTCCCTTTGATTCACAACGGCAGTCGATAATATAACTATTTTCTTTGTGACGGAATTATTAGAGGAGCAAGCAACAAACACATCTGATTTATTTTGAGATTTTTCCGATTTAGTTTCCGGGCTAGATGTTGCAACAGAGCTAGTCTCAGCTGCACTTAAATTGTTATTATTTTGACCTTTATCAAAATGTAAGAATGTATGATGTTTCGCTCTGTAAATTTTACATCTTTCATCTGATTTACAAGACATTATATTGTGTTGAGAAGACAAGCAATTGAGGCACGCTGATTTTTCCTTTAAAATATTGTATCGCTCTTGAGGCGACAATTGTTTAGATTTTGTACACCTATAAATTGCATGAATCGGTGACTGATTGCCAATAATACATTTTGTACTGTGATTACTATTTACAACAAGCGATTGAGTTGGTTTAGATTTATATGAGCTAGATGCTGAATATTTATTGACATTAACTATGCGATTTATAGTTTTGGCCTGCCACCTAATAAATTCTACAATTTCTTTATAAGTTGGCAAAGTGGTTTTATCATTACGCGACAATTCAAAATATCGAACTGTTTGAGTATCTAATTTTGAAAATGCTAAATAACATAGAATAAATTCCCCTACATCTGGAATATCTAGATTTCTTATCGCAGATACAACTACATCAAATTTATCTAAAAAATGTTTTAATGATACATCAGATTTTATTTGTATAGGTTTAAATTCTAAAATTTGTTTCATATACGAATTAGCATGTGTGCGTCTATCTTGGTAACGATCAATTACTGCATTCCAGATTGTTTCATAATTATTACCCGTTGCAGGAATTCCAGAAGAAACCGATGAAGCTTTTCCAACCAAATAATAAACTTTGTCATCTGTAACAAGTTTATTATTTACTAAATACATTAAGTACTTTATTTTACATTATACACATTAAATAATTTAGAACAAGATTACTTTTAATTAACAGGTCTTCAGCTTACAAGCGCCGACTTCATAGTGGTCGCGCATGTCTGCCAACTTCTTACACCTCTTCACTATCTTCTGCTTTTGTTTCATAATCAGCTAAATATTTGGGGGGATTTCTATTTCTAGATGGTCTTGAATATTGTCTTCTGTCGCTAACTTGTGTCTTACTGAATTACATTCTTGAATTTGTTTTGAACATTTACTTAGCTTTTTTGGCTGTTCAGTTGTGCAGTAGAGCATTAAGTATTTGATTGTTTCATCTTATTGACTTAGTTCTTGAAACAAATGTTTTTTCGTCTCTGACATTATGGGCTTCCTCACTATTTGATGAATGACACAATGGTTTTGACTCTGAGTTTGTGATAAATGTTGTAAATAATTTCTTGAGAGGAAATCAGCTATCAGCATTTCTTTCCCTGGTAAGTATTGAATTATCACATTATACTTAAATAATTTTTGTCTCATTCTTTGTAATCTTGATGGAATTTTAGCTAGATCATCCTTAAATATTGACTCTAATGGCTTGTGATCGGATTGTACCTTAACCGATCTCCCGTATATGTAATAACGAAACTTGTCAGATGCAAACACAATGGCTAGCATTTCTTTCTCTATCTGAGAATACTTTTTTTCACAATCAGTCATGCTTCTGGATGCAAAGGCAATGGGGCGATTGTTTTGGATAAGACATGATCCTAAGCCTGATCCCGATGCATCTGTCTGTATTGTGATTGGAGATGCGGCATCAAAGAATTTTAAGACTGGAGGATTAGTGATAATTTGTATAAGTTTAGTAAATTCCTTTGTGTGGTTTTGATTCCAGTGCCACTTTATATTGTTCTTGGTTAATTCTCTTAGTGATGATGTCATCTCTGAGGCATTTGGAATAAATCTACTTAAATATTTAATAAGTCCTAAAAATCTTAATAAGTCTTGTTTATTATTTGGTTCCTTCGCCTTCCTCATAGCTTCCACATGTTTCTCGTCTATCTCTACCCCTTTTTCTGATATAACAATGCCTATATAGTGTAATTGCTTTTGTTTATACTGCAATTTCGATTTATTAAATTTAACACCGCACATTTGTGCTCTTTCCAATAATGTTTTTAAGTTTTTGTCATGTTTTGTTTCTGTTTTCCCAAATATAATAATATTATCAAAGTAGACTGCCACTCCACTTAAATCTCCAAAAATTTCCTGAATTTTCTTTTGAAATAATTCTGGTGCCGAACAGAGACCAAATGGCAGTCTGTTGAATTTATACTTTCCAAATGGGGTTTGAAATGTGCACAGCTTTGCACTTGGTTGATCAAGTTAAATTTGCCAAAATCCATTCTTTAGATCAATCACTGTAAACATTACATTTCCATTTAATCGAGCTAACTGTTCATCTGGAGTAGGTATTAGACATCGTTCTCTCACTATTGCAGCGATCAATTTTTGAGGATCCAGACAAAGCCTTAAATCGCCATTTTTCTTTTCAATTATCACCAGTGGATTGACCCAAGCTGTGGGTTTGTCAACTTTTGAGATTACTTTTACTTTTTCTAATGAGCTTAGTGTTGCTAGTAGTCTTATTTGTAGAGTTTGAGGGACTCGTCTAGGTGGATAGATGGTTGAGATTGAGTTTTCTTTCAAGATTATGTGATGTTCTCCCGGCATTGTTCCTAATCCCTCAAATACATCATTGTACTTATTTATTATGTCTTGTTTTGTTATGAACTTATCGATTGTATATACGCACTTTGTTTCTAGATATTAAGCCCAATTTTTCAAATGTGTCAAGGCCAAGAATCGGCGCTGCGTCTACATATGCAATTATAAATTCTAAGTCAGTGACTTTATTACTTTTTAGTTGACAAGGTACTTTTATAATTCCTATTGCTGGTGATTTAAATTCTTCTTCTTCATTTCCATAAGAACGCAATATAATGTTTGTCGGTTCAAGTATTACCTTCTTCTGAATCTGCTTTAATGCAGACAATGGTAAAACATTTACTTCAGCTCCTGAATCTAATTTAAATTTAAATGAGCTTCCCAATATTTTAATTGGTTCCATCCACGCTTTAGAATTATTAATTTTAATCGTATTAATATACAATTCACTTACATTTTCTTGATTGTCTTCTTCTTCGTCCCAAATAGGAGTATTTGCTTCCTCTAATGTATTGTGCGGATCATCTACTTCTATTGCTTGAACTTGTTTTTTTCTTGTACATCCTCTTACAAAATGATTTTTCTCACCACAATATGCGCATGTTTTTCCATAAGCCGGACATTTACCAAAGACATGTTTATAGCCACATTTTTTACACTGATATTCGTTCCCTGGTCGTATTGCTTCTATGTATCTCTGGGAATGGCCACTACTTGTTGCTTCGATTTCTCTTCCATGTTTTATACTAGCTTCAACGGATCTACAATATAAATATAAAAATGAATCAATAGCCTGATAATTAGGCTCAAATTCCGGGTCTAATTCCATGCTTACATTATTTATGTCCTCAATTACCTGTTCAAATTTAATTTTAGTGTCCTGTAAATGTTCATGTCTAATTTTGAAATTATACAAAGGGCCTTCAATTTATTTTCATTCGACATTTTTATAAATAAATTATATTGACAAAAATAAACACTAATAAAGCAAACAAGTTATTTCCAGCTACGAACGTTATGTAATAGTTTAATATAACACAAAATTTTATAATAAATAACGCGTACAAATTTAATATACCTACCATTCTTTTTTAGGTTCTTTTTTGGATGCTTTAAAAGGAATCCAAGGTCCTTTACCATGTAAAACTTTTAAAGGTATCCGGGTCAGAAGAACCATGTATTGAGTACAGGTGGATTAAGTAATATAACCTTTTAATCTATACAGCGGGCGTGGCTGTTTTGAGCGGGGAATGGTACATTAAATTTATAATGATTTAAAATTTACTAACAGTTTTATTTCTTTGTGGTTGGTTCCTTGACTGCCTCCAGTGAACTGTACGTGTGGTTAGGATAATAAAGGGATAATGGAAATACAGTTTCACTTTTAACAATATGTACACAAAACAAATAAAGTACAAAAAAAGATAACTTAAAGATATTCACTTTAAATTTTAATATTAAATTAACGAATATATCACAGCGATGTGATAAATAAAATATATATTCTATTAAATGCACAGCGGGGGTAAACTATAAGGATAGTTATATTTTATATACGTTAGCAAACGCTACTCAATACTCACTGAAAATTAATTTAAACTATTATACGAAAATTAACAAGTTTATTCGTATCAAGAAATAACAAGAAAATTGTAAAATAAAATTATTCTAGACGTTTCTAATCAGTGGCGCCACTACCTGTCATAGATGAAGGGTTCTGATTGTAATGAATAAGTAACGAAACAGAGAAAAATTCAATATTTATAATAAATACAGCATAGAAACATATGATATTATTATTAAATTTACTAAAATGAAAAAAAGTCCAGACATGTATTTAGTGATATTTTAGGCCCATTTTGTTAAAATAACAAATTTACATATACTATTTAAAAATTATTTTTTAAATTCATCAAATAAGGTGGTACTATATAATGTATGTGAATTTGTTATTTTAACACTGCGGGCCTAAAATATCACTTAATACGTATCAGGACTTTTTTTCAATTTAATAAATTTAATAATAATATCATACATATGTTTCTATGCTGTATTTATTGTAAATATTGAATATTTCTGTTTCGCTACTTATTATCCATTACAGAAAATCGTAAATATTTCGACTCCTGTGTTAGACAGAGGGTTGTTTTGCCCCCTACACCCCTGGAATCGCGAAGTATTTTTCCCGCCGGATCGAATGAGGCCAATTACAACCCTTCATTTTTTACAGGAGGCGAGTTGTGAATTTATTAATTAATTTAATACATGGGCCTTAAATATCACTCAATACGCTTCTGTACATGTTTTTTAAATTGATTAAATTATAAACAAGATTTCTATTTAGTATACGTGTATATGTGTATTTGTTATTTTAACAATAAGGGCCTAAAATATCACTTTGAGGACAGGGGCTTAATTATTGATTTTTTATCTTTTTTCACTTTTTATTCATTATAGAAAATCGTAAATATCTCGGTTCTGAGGCGAGATAGAGGGTAGTTTTTCCCCCCACACCTCTGGAATCCTGAAGTATTTTTTCCGCCGAATTGAATGAGACCAATCACAACCACAGAACATATAATAATATAGAAGTAGCATAAGCACGAAATAATATGGAAACCTGTGTCGCCAAAATTCGGTATGAGACGTGCGGGCGGAAAAGCACGGTCATGCGCAAAATGTTAAAAGTTGAGAATGAAGACAGGATAGTATTAAGTTGTAAATAATTTCGATTCTTATATTATATTATAAAAGACTTTATTAATTTCTTTAAAATGATTAAATTACAATAAATTTAAATACATATAAATTTGAACATATCACATTATCACCTGAATATTTGTTTGTTTCAAGTTTGTTGAAAGTTATGAGGTATTTTTTAGGTGTGATTTGAATTTAATAGTGAAAATTGTTTTTTTTTGTTAATTAAAAATTAATTATTACAAACTATTATGTTTATCTCAATATTTAATTTCAAAAGTGGACTTACAAATATTGTAACAAACAAATATTCAGGTAGCAACAAAATTTTGACTATAATAAATAAAATAAAAACTAAACAAATTCTTTATTTTTCTATTGTCCTTTAATAGTCGTGTCAACGAAGCCTTTTGGCTCGAAGTCCTCAAGAACAGCTCCGATTTTGATGATTTTTTTTTAGTTTTGTTTTTTTATATTATTTAAAATCAGAAACCTTTTGGAGCGGGGACCCCTGGGAAATACACACAAAAAAATAAAAACAAAAAACTTGACAGCCGCTTGTGTTTAAATCATCGATGCAGCGGAATAGTCCAGTACATTTAGACGAAAAATAGCTGTGTCTGGGGAAAAATTCGCAATAAGCTGAATTTTTGTATACACTTTCATTTTGTCTTTATAAATAAGTTACCAAAAGTCCCCAACAATCCTATGCGAGCATACTTTTTTACAGCCCACAAAAGGTGCTAACAATTAGTTTTAAGTAAATATCTCTGTATCTATTGGTTCTATGACTAAAATAGTTATTATCAAATTTTTTTTATATTTTCAGATTTTTAGACTAGAATACCCTCTTAATAAGCGAAAACAATTACTTGTACGAAAAAAGTTGTAAGATCTTTATTGTAGGTAATTTTCTAAACTTTATATTTGATAATAACTATTTTAGTCATAGAACCAATAGATACAGAGATATTTACTTAAAACTAATTGTTAGCACCTTTTGTGGGCTGTAAAAAAGTATGCTCGCATAGGATTGTTGGGGACTTTTGGTAACTTATTTATAAAGACAAAATGAAGGTGTATACAAAAAATCAGCTTATTGCGAATTTTTCCCCAGTGAAAACCTAATGTTCCTGGACTAAAAAAGATGTGTGCTAAAGCAAAACTGAACAGGACCCATTTGATAGAGAATGAAATTTCCTATAAAAAAATAATAAAGTTCATATCTCTCAAGTTAATAATTTTTGAGTGATGGTCGTCGAAAATCTCATGACTAAAATGTAATTTTTTAAAATGTCGCTTTATGTTCCGATCAGCTTTAAAAAGGAATATTGCTATTTAATGATTAATAAAAAATTTCAAAAAATTCACTGTTTAACTAGATATGTACTATATAGAAGTTATTTATGGGTTCAAAAATGGTTTCCGCTTTGAATTGTAACTATAGGAGCTACATCAAGAGATTTTTGTGTGTGTTTTTTTGGTATTACGTATTTTAAAAACTAGCCAACGTAGAATAAAAAAATAAAATGCATTTTATAGGTGATTTTATTCTCTGTAAATTGAATCTCTTGATATGAAGAAGAAGTAAGTATAACCGTTTGCCCACTAGGAAGTTCATATCAAATAACTTCAGAAAATACGCGCAATAGCCAATTTTAATTTATGTTGGATTATTGTAGATTATTTGTTCAAATATTTTTATTTTTGTCTCTTGGCAGAATAAAATTAAAAATAAATTGAGAAGAAAAATTATAAATAATTGAAATATTTATCGGCTGCAATGAAGTATTGAAAAGGCCGCAGGTTTCCCATCCCTGGTCTAGAGCATAGGTGTCCAACCTTTTGAACCTTTTGGGCCGCATAGCATAAACCCAATGTACCAAGGGCCGCACGTGACCCCCCCTCCCCCCGAAATATTCAAAACAATTAAAACCCAAAATTTTGCACAAAAAAGTGAACTTAAATTCCAAGTGTCATAAAAAGTTTACAATTTTTTTAAATGGCTCCGCAGACGATAATGGTAATCTTATTTTACCATTTCACAATAATCTTTTTGAATTTTTCAGATAGGTACATCAATATTTCGAGTGGTTATCATGCCGACAGTGAAGCGCCATTATTTCAACAATACCATCCATAATGTTATTATATATTTTCTATTTTGTATAAAAATTATATTTTGTAAACTTTTTTTTAAACATCAATGATCAGTAAATAATATACAATTTTTATTTAATTTAATTGTTTAATTGCTTTACACCCTAAAAAAAATTCCTAAAAAAACGTTCATTTTCGATGCATTCGGGTAGATGTGACCCCTTAATTAGCTAAATGTAAGGGAAGCAGGAAGGGTCTAGGGGCGGCAGCTACCCCTCTTGGGTACGCCCATGAACGTATCCAAAGATGAAAATCGGGAAACTAAAATTTTTTTGGCTTCTACTACCATATTTCTTTGATCAAAGAAATTTGATCATATTTATTTGATAATGTAGGGGAGACCGGGGGAATGGCGCCACTCGGGATAACGCCGCCACCCTATATAAACAGCAAACGATAGTCGGTGGAGAGGTCGCGATAAATGCTGTACTTTAGTGACCTACAGAAGAAACTGCTTCAGTATTATCAAGGTTCTAATTAGAGAAGTGTAGTTATTATCGCAGAAAATATTGTTTTTTACATTCAACTAATATTCAGTTACATTTATGTGTTATATTTTTTATGTGTAAGCGTCTTCACTAGTTGTGAATTAAGATCATTCGCCATATTGTCATACCGGGGTAATGGCGCCATTATAACTGGGGCGATAATGTAAATCCTCTCAGATTAAAACTTAGAACCTCTAGTTATTGACGATCAAGAAGTTGAAGAGGTCTTCTATCTTGGGCAAAATAACGTAGACCTAGGCCCAATAACCGATAGCAGAAACCTACCCCAAACTGATAAAACTGAAGAAATGGCCATTTATAGTCCAGATGGCCTAGCAGAAGTTCCCGGAACTTCGAGTACGTCTTCAAAAACAACCGATGGCAGTTTTAATGTAGCATTGAACAAGTTATCTTCAATCCTAATTGCGGCAGCTAAACAAATCAGGGTGTGGCCTTTTTAAACTTATTTTTAAACAACGTTAAAACTTCGCTTAACTAAGCTTTGTTAAAGTATTTGTACAATGCGTGAGAAACTGTATAACTAAATAGTCTGCTTATTTAAAGTGTTATGTTACTTTAAAGTATAGGAAAAAATCGTTTTTCCTTAAGGTGGCGCGATTCCCCCGGTCTCCCCTAATAGAGGTCTAAGCGTCATTTTACTCTTTTGCAAAGACTGTAATGAAACCGTTTAAATTATAAAATAAATTATATGTTTAATAAAAGCCGCAAACGAACAGATAAACCATACTGTCGTTATAAAACCACATTCGGCGTCGCGTCGTCTTAAACAGTCTACTAAAGTTTCCCCCTGTCACTCGACGTGACTAACGATGCACCAGACAGAAGAATTAATATCTGGGACACATTGTAAATTGCTGAACAATGGGAGTACTTGAAACGCGCCTAGTACTTATTTGTTAAAAGAAGCGTATTACTGGGGCTAATAACTTGACGACGAATAGAGACGAGAGCGACGTGGCGTTAATACACAATGATCGAATGTGAGAGGATCAAGATGTGTGACTGCGCACTTAACGTCACAACCCTTGCGGTGATGGCTCTCTACTGTCAGTTACACACCGGGTGTCTCATAGTTCGCGCACACCACGCAACTTGCAGCGCGCGCTTTTATCCACACGTGCTATTTTCATTGTTGATGCAAAAGTTTGTTTCACTTTTAAATTTTGTGATTTTATTGTTTTGGTATTTTTTTCATTTTTGTTTTGACATTTTTAGTTAAATAAATAAAAATAAAATTTAGTTTCTTTATTTCTGTTTCTTTTATAAAAATTTTATTTTTTATTTAGATTAAAAACAATTTTAAATAAATGGTTATAATAGTATTTTCCAGGACTATTTAAAAAAAATTCAGTATTGTGAAATAACTGAAAGAAATTGTACTGTACTTCATGCGTATAATTAAAAAATAAATAAAAATATGGTGTAATGCTAAATTATGGTGAATTAATTAAAACAGAGTGTTTATTAATAGTTATTAAATTAATTGGTATAGTATACATACATATATTTTTTACTATACATCTTTTAACAAAAATTGTCAGTTTTAAATTTACGAGCATAGAATTAGGATAGATATACAGATGATTCAGGACTGTCGTGCCAAACATTAATAATGAATTGAGAAACATATTTTAAGCAAAAAACTTAATATGAACATGTCCGGAAATTTTTCGTAAGGGAGCTACAGACCTCCAAAGATTTTACCCAAAATTAGTTTTTATTTAATATCTTGAGAACCCATTGTGTTACAGTTATGAGTTTACTATTAATAATAATTTAATCATAAAACAAGAATATAAGTTTATTTTGTGTAATTTGTAGCATCTGTATTAAGAAAAAATTCTGTAGTCTTTTCTTTTAAATTGATATTTCTTCGAAACAGTTGATTCAATGACGAATAAACAAAGTAAATGTGTGTGTATTTTGTATCATGTTATCTTATATAAGTGCCCAACAAAGGAAATAATTGAAGAACAAAATATTGGATAAAAATCGACGTGCCCACTGGACACATACAACCCTAGTTTAAATTATTATTGGTACATAATGAAAATCGATAACCCTTATTAATACTAAATTCTCTATCAAATGTCATAACTATAACACAATGGGTTTTCAAGAAAAAATTTGAAAACACACGTTCATATAAAGTTTTTTGTTTAAAATATTTTTCTCAATTTACTGAATTCTGAAGAGTGTAAATATTTACTAGGTGTTTTTCAACATTCATTTCGTTTAAATTTTTCGTATTAATTTAGTTTATTTATAAACTTGAGATAAATTCCTAACGCTTTACAACACTGTTTAGAACAGATGTGACAGAATTGCCTGCTAGGCATGTTCTCACAGACTGCATCCTCTTTGCAGATGTCAAGCAGCCGGTGCTGATTTGTCGATTGACACTGCCTGAATTTAGAGATAGAAGTTTAATTGTAATGATATTTGTAAATTCATCTGAACGTCTGCCCACAAACTTTTATAGAATTTAGTTCGTTGTAGCTCTTTTTAAAATGGAATAATTCAATTGCATTTAAAAGATTTTTAATTATGTAAAACTGTCAAAAAAATTAAATTAGGAAGATCAAATTATATAGTACGCCAAATTGCAGTAGTTCGAGAGAAATTTTAGTTTTTAGACTGCAATTATACAAAATTTATGTAAAAGCTGGGAACCTAGTTCTGAACGGATTTTGTGAAATTTTCTGCAACGCGTTGGACTAAATACAATTTTTTTTAACAGGTGAACATTTTAGTATTTAGTTTTAACAACTTATTGCAGAAAGTTTCACAAAAATTTTTTCAGTGGAACTGGGTTCCGAGGTATAATATTTTATATATTTGTTTTTTTTTTATTCATAAATACACAATTTCTTAGACGGTGAACATTTTAGTATTTAGTCTTAACATTATATTGCAGAAAGTTTCACAAAAATCTGTTCAGTGGAACTGAGTTCCGAGGTATAACCTTATAGCACACGAATATTAATATTCATTCAATTATACTGAATGCATAGAATTTTTTATACATTCTGTATGCCTATTATCTTTTTTTAGTGGAAACGAAACAAATCTATGTTATTGGCATTAATTACGACAATTTTGTTTTCTTCAGGTTTGGGGAATTTTTTTACAATTTGTTTTGTTTTCGATACTCTTTTTACACTTTAGACAATTTCTTATTGTTATGGATTGTCGAATTTATATAAATTGGTCACGAAAACTCAGACCATTGTTTATAATCGTGATTGAATTTGTCTTCGAGTAATTTGACTAACTCACTCATTACTGTTAATTATTTGACTGGTGATTAATTTGATATTTTGTTTCAATTGTTTGTAATTAATTAATTAAATAAATCAATTAAATAAATCAATTTCCTTTTGTAATTTAGGTACTTGTCTTCCACTTCGCTTTTAAGTTCACTTTCACGGATAAAATCAACAACTCTTGTTTATTTTCAAAGTCGCTTATTTTCTAATTGATCAAACCTTGTTTATAAATAGTTCTATTTTTTCATCTTTAATATCAAAACTACTAACGAATTCACCTACCTCTATATAACATCACTGGTTAATCCAGCTCGAAAAACCAAAAATGTACGATTGTTACAAAAGCATGAAAGAAGAAAATCAAAAACATGTTTTCGGTTTTTTATAAAGTGAAAAACCGGCTAATTGGGTTTTATTTAGAGTTTTCAATTAAGTATAAAAACATAAATATACTTAAATATAGCGGAGCTGTAAACCAAGGAAAATAAATAAATATATACGAGCATTTCCAGTAGTTTTTTAAAAAACAGGGCGCACGTATGTCACCGATTTTGCTCCCAATTTTTTTTCTCAAAGTACATATCCAAAAAACATGTTTCCCAAAATCTTTTCCCCCCGCCCCCTTTTTTGGCCGATTTACGATTTTTTAAACTTTTGAAATCGAGCGAAATTAGACTTTTTTCGATAGTACCTTATTTTTAAAAATGTCCCTTATTTTGCATGTTATAGGGCTCATTTTCTTCGTTTTTTGTTGATCTTTCATTTGAAATCGGTTTCAGAGCCGAATATTCAATTTTGGCCGAATGCGGTACCAAAACATTAAGATTGATTTTTTTGTAAAAATAGTCGATTTTGAAATTGCCGCCAAATATTTTGGTTTCAACCAAAATACTTCCGATAAAGGTCATTAGATTCTATTTTTTATGTAGTTTCCAAATATTTATAGATTTTTTAATTTGGTCAAAAAATTTTAAAGTTACACTTGTTTTAAGATGTCTTATTTTTCAAAAAGCGCTATATTCACACCATTAAAACTTTTTTCTCTATACTCCAAATTGTACCAAATTTTGGCAAAAGTTTCCTTGCTTTATCCTTAAAACAACCCGCAAAAAACATTTTTTCATATTGAGCTCCTTAGTGAGATATAATTTTTATAAAACACTTAATTACTCGTATATTAAAGATAAGAATTTACAGGAATTTTCAGTGTTTCTGAAATATCGGGGCTCCTGGTAATCGAATAAAAAATATACCACTTAATTCGTTATGAAATTCCCTACAAATCTACATAAGTTAAATTTTTTTAGATTAATTACAAAACCTACAAATAAACATACGTTTTTTAAAAAACTACTGGAAATGCTCATACATATAACACCAAATTTAGCATTTAGAATTATTTTTTATTTAAGAATTATATGAAAAAAAAATTGAAATTATTATTAATGTTTCATTATATGAAAAGAATAGAAAAGTAACATAATTTATAAATTTTGATTTTTAATAAATGTCCAACACGTCGCAAAATCAGTACCATAAAAATAATATTGTTATTTTCTGTCTTTTAATCTACAGTGTTTGTCGCGACAATTAAAATTATTTTAATAATTTAAAAAAATTGAAATTATTTAAATAAAACAATAAATTAATATTTAAAAAAAAAACGATATATGTATTATACATTATACCTACTAAATTCAATTGGATCTTCATTATTATTATTATACACTGCCCGGATGACACTCAAATTCCATTTACTCTACTATAATATTTTTATTTACACAGCCTTTTTCTTTTTATTTGAATTTAAAGAAATTCAAAACTTCATGAATAACAGGAGATAAATAAAATTATTTATCACTTAAAGACAAAAAAAATAATTAACTTTCGATTTTTCAGGAAAAAACACAATTACGGTTGAGGTAAATTTTAACAAAAAATCGATATCGATTTCGATTTTCACCAGGTGCTATTTTATGTAGAAAAAGTGTGGTATCTTCTGTGTAAATTGTAAACCATTTCTCCAAAAATAAAAAGTGAAATATTAATTGACGACAAATTATTGCAGTAGGTATTTGAAAATTATACGTACAATTTATTAAGTAGGAAAGGTCGTTAACTTCACTACATTGTGGAATTGCCTTGTTATCATTCATGTTTTTGTGTCCACGAAATTCGTTTGTTTTTACGATAACTGTTCCCGGTTATTTTATATTGGAATTTGTGTTCTACCTGTTCTGTAATAAAAATTATATTTGGGTGCTCTTGTATTTACATTTGTTTTTAATTATTTTTATTGGAGTATTTTTTGTAAAGTATGTATCCGAGTGCGTAAATAAAAATGTATTGTCTTTTTAGTAAAAGCAACGTAGGTTTTTAACAGGAGTAAATAGAATAATGGAAATTGTAAAATTGTATTTTTTTTAACTTATATATTTATTTTGAAAGACCACAACTGTCCATCTAACTGTAATTTTTAGTATTTCTTACCGAAATCGGGAGGCAAATGGGTTACCAAGCATTTTTTTTTATTCAAACCCAGCGAATGGTGTATCAAATGAAAGTTGACAGTTCAAGGAATTTAAATGTTTTATTATTATCGTTTAACAAATTTTCAAAAAATCGTAAAAATGCCTACAAGAACATTTTCGGCAATCACCGCATTTACGTATTTTCACGAAAGTAGTTCATTAGAATGTATGTAGATTAAATATACAATACATTGTGCTGCTACCTTTTCGATAATATTTAAACTCCTACTTTGCTAAAGGTTTTAATTCGGTAAGAGAGACTAAAACGCGAGGCTCGACTCGCAATTGAAAATGTTTTACATGAGTGTATAAGGGGCGGCAAAAATCCTTTTTGCCCGGAGCGGCGGAAAAGCTAGATCGGGCCCTGAGTATAGGTACTACATGATAGACATTTGAGTATTTTTAGTTACTTTGAAAATCGTACCCCTCTACCCCCTTCAACTGAAAACATGGATGCGCACGTGATTTATATTCATGTCTACAGGTTTGACTGTTCTGTTAATACGGCCAAACTCAACTCTATACACTTGTGGGAATACATTTATTCTTATAATGAAAGGGTTATACATTTTTAATTTCATTATTTGACGTGAGCTTATAACCCTTTTTTATCTGTTTATATAAAGAGCTGGTTGCCAGTTGGTGAGCGTACTAAATCGAATTTATGAAGAATAAAGGGGTGGTTATTTAAATCTTGTTTGAGAATCAAAATAAAATTATACATACTGACAAAGACGCGTAACAAAATTGCACATTATTTGTAAGTAAGGTACTGGCACCAGTCTTGGCCACTTTATTAAATTGATAAAAAAATCGAATACCTATATAGTTTTTTTTTAATTATAGTTTTTACTTTGTTTATGTTTTTTCTATAGTAATGGACCAAGTGAAACCAGTAATGGGCATCTAATGATGGTCACTTATTAATGATTATAAAATGATAATTACTACGACACAAAAGTTATAAAATAAAGAATCATAAAATTTGAAATGTTGTAAAGCAGATACTATGATAATATAATAATGAATAAATAGATTACACTAATAATTAGTTTAAATGCATCATTTTGATGCCCATTGGCCTAATGTCATCAAATTAAGCTGTTTTACAGTTAAGTGTCTATAGATTATAATTCAGTCATTACAGTATTCAAATATCAACAAATATTACTAATTTACTATATTTATTACTATATATATTAAACAAGTGTCCAACACTGGGGTATTATCCAAAACTGGTACCAGTACCTTATATAATAATCATGCCAAACCATAGTATTTTTACTTTTTTATATGGCCATATGTATGAATACATTAAGAAGGTAAGTATTCAGCCGATTTTATTCGAATTCGAGGTTTTGATAGAAATATCTACTTTGACCAGCCTTGTATTCATTCTATTTTCGACATGTTGTATGTGTGTCTGTCGGTCTGTAAACGCTGTAACTCAAAAACCACAATAATAGAAGGGTGAAATTTTATATTCACGATTAATTTTCGTCTAGGAAGAAAACTAATTTTTCAAAACGAATTATTTTTGAAACGATGCAAATTAGAACATATGTAGTATTTATGTTTGGAAGTTGTAGAGAATATTATTCTACATAATATGTCTTTTATTAAAATAGAAACAGCAAATTTATTTTTTATATAAAATTTATCTGAAAAGGCAAAAAAAATGCACAAAACCACTTAACTTAATCCAAATAAATAGTCACAGTCTACTTAAATATATCAAATTCCTTGTCAAAAATGTGTGTTAATATTAATCTTCAAAGACTCTTTATTTAATGCATTTGTAAAAGTTTCAAGGCTCTGAAAACCACAAATGTCGTACCAGAGCATTAATATTATCTGCAACACGTGGCGACACGTCGGCCATTATGATCCGACGAACTACACCATATCTAGCCCTTTTTAACAATGCTGACGGATAAAATTTTATACAATATTTTTTAATATAATTCGTGTTTTAGCCATAGGCACTAACTCAGGGGGGCTCCCTAGGCGTGATTGTATGAGGAGCTTTGCCATCGTGTGACTCTGCACTCTCTAAAATAATGGTTTCGAGAGGGGGGAAACATTTATTCATTATACAAGCGTTATTTAAACAAAATGATTATTTTGAAAAAAAAAAGGAATTACACTGAATAATTAAACTATTAAACTACAAATAAGTATAATTTTTAATAAAATTTATATTGGCATTTAATAAATAGTCCAGTGAATGAAGCAATTTGATGGGAAATTTTCCGGAACAGCAATTTTATAGTTGATTCTTATAGATTTTGAGCCGCTGAACACGAAAAAAATAACGCGCCCGTTATATACTTAGTGTATTTTCTTTTATCCACAAAAATACATTTATTTCGATTTAGTGGTAAAGAGGAAGGGGGGGGGGGGATAAGAGCATTAATTATAAATAATATTAATATGCCATAATGCGCCAAATTAGACTTATGTTTGAAGCTCATCTGAAATATTAATAACTATTTTATAATTTTCTTTGATATATGATTTCTTGTACTAAAAAAACTATTTTACTGGCGATTTGGTGGAGGCTCTCCTATGATGGGAGCGCTTAGTCTGCTTACATGGTTAATGCGGACCTGACAAAGGTAATAAATGCAATAAAGAATGAAACTTGTTACCCGAATACTTCTTCAGAAATACTGTTTCAATAGCTCAGTTGCTCAAAACTACATTTTCTCAGTTTACAATTAGCCTACTCCACAAAATAACAAATCGTAAATATTTTGAAAGACATAATTTTAAAACAGTTATATTTCCTCGAAAAATGATTGGATTGGCATGATTCAAAACTCATTCGTAAGCTTGTACTTTCTAGTTTTTGAATCAGATAATAATCAATAATTTTTATCATTCCCTGCCGCTTTGTGCCAAAGTAGTGGAGTCATAACCGAAATTTTTTATTGAATAAAACAATCTCTCCCTACAGCGATTTTATGATAAGAGAAGTTCATAACTGAGTTTCAGGATTAATCCGTTTTCCGCGCGGTACTTTTTTCACGACTTTTCCGGAAATTCATCGATTTTTCCTGTTTGCGGTTCGATTTTTCGCGAATATTTCTGCTTCTACTTGATCAATATTGACCAAAAAAATAGGGTCACTCGTAAGGAACCCCTCTATCGATCTGTGGGTGGCGGAATACTATAACATAATTTCTAATCTCAAAAAAAAATTACAAACTGCGCATATAAAAGATTTTTTTTTCGGATATCGCATACCCAAGGTGCCTTTTGAGGGTTAAGGAATGATTTTCGAACTCTTAACCCTTGGTAAAGAGCGGTAGGGGATGATAAAAAAGATTGAGCGCTTGATTAAAAAACTAGATCCCAATTCAATCATTTTTCGCAGAGATATAACTGTTTGAAAATTTGTAAAAATTTTGCTTCTTAGAGTGTAACATATTATATAATTTATTTTTCAACTTACAATTAGTCTACTGTACAAATAATGAATCATAAATGTTTTGAAAGACATAACCATAATAAATAATATATTATCGGTACGGAACACTTATCGCTCGAGACCGACTCGCATTTGACCGTTTTTTTTCATTTCGCTTTCATAGAATCTGATGTTTAACTCGTGTAACAATGGTAAAAACTTGATTGTACACAATTCATTTGACGAAGTATTTGATTAAAATCGTAATTTTGATTTTCCAGTTTCGGTCTAAACAAAACAACAATTTCACAAGGAGCTCTAAACGTAATTAAAATGATTTTGCTTTGTGACAAACAAACATATTGCGCAGCGGTATTCGTGTAAGAACGGGTTTTTGTATTGTCGTTATTACGTATGTGGTTGGAATTGTTACATAACGTTTACAGGCGCGTGGCTATCAGAGGTAGTAACATAGCAGGTCTCCGTACAGTAAAGGTGATACTAATTCTTCTAAAAAATGTGGCCAATATTAAAGCTTATGTAACATTAACACAATGACAATTATATACTGATACAACTCTTTATCGACGATGTACCGTTATTGGCGTTATTTTAGTAACCCATTCGTTACCAAAAAACAATTAAAAGTACCGTTATGTTATCTAGTATATTATGTAAAACAATTATACAATTAAAATTATTCTTAAAAAAATTTCGAGCATGAAAGTATATCGAGAAATAATATTTAAAGAATGGCTTGGTGATGAATTTATAATTTGTGGATGAGAAGTTAATTGTTCTGGAGCAATCCCAGTATGACAGAGTTTGGTCTGCTATGATTGAGGACATCCCGGAAGACAAAAGACACGTTCCAAGATTCTATAATGCTGCGTTGGTCATGATTTGGGGCACTATCAGCCCAAAAGGCAAATTACCCTTAATTTTTATTGAAAAAGGTTTAAATTCAATGTAAAATATGAAGGAAGTATTAAAAAAAAATGTCATGCTAAAAACATTTATTTGGAGATGATTATTATTGATTTCAACAACACACAGCAAACATTATTCAAGCATGGTGTAAGGATAATTTGGTTAATTTTTTGTTGAAGAATGAAAGACCGCCAAGTTCTCGCGATTACAATCCTCCGATTATTTTGTATGGTCATATATTATGTTGTCTAAGATACCAGATTACAAATTCTCAAATTTTTAGTAATTTAAAAATATTATTGTCAAAATTTGGGACAAAATGCAAATGGAAACAGTGTGCGCCGCTTGAAATGATTTTGAAATAAGATTGTAGCTAGTTATTAAATTTAAAAGAACAGTTATTCCCAAACATTTATAAATTTTTAATACATATGTCTACTTTAAGAATTGAATAAAAACTTAACTGAAACTTTATTATAAATTTAATATTTTAACGTTTTCATTTGTATCAGAATATAATTGCCACGGTGTATTTCAAATGGAATTTGGCTTTCGGTCAATTTAAGTAAAAGGATATTTTTCCATTCTGAATAAATATCTGTTGGGCATAAACCTTTGGCTATGGTTAATTTCCGTGCTACAAGCCCTAGAAGATTGACATTTAACAGGAAAGGTATATGGTTCTCAAGGTAAAAAAAGTATGTGTGTGTGTGTGTGTGTGTGTGTGTGTGTGTGTTTGTGTCACACACACGCATTCAGTTTTTTTTACCTTGTTGGAAACCTTATACCTGAGTTAAGCAGTTTACGAAAAAAATCTGGTTCTGTGCGACAACAACCTGTATAAATTAGACTTGTGTAGTTCACGAACGAACTAGTTCAAAAGAGCGCTCCCTCACAAGAACTAGAGGAACTAGTTCGTATGCGCTCCGCTCTTTTAGTTCAATAGTTCCCATATTCAAATACACTGTTCTAAAAATGGGATTGTACGATTTTTATGTTTAATTATTTACGTTTTCATCAATACTTTATTACTAATTTTTAATTTATTTTACTAAAGATATATTATATTGAAGTTTTTTTAGTTCATATGAATGCAATATGTCTGTCAAAAGCACGTGATTTATATATTATTTTATGACAACCAACAAAAAGGAATGTCACAGATTTTAATTAAATTTAAATATATTGCTTAAATTACTCTACAATAAATAATGTATCATTGAAAATGTTTCAAAAATTTTATTTATATCGAGGGTTCGAATTAAAAAAAAGATTATTGTAAATATATACATTTAAAAATATCGATCTTGTCTATAAATTAATAACGAATTCAAAATGGCAGCAGTTTGCATTTCTATAGTTGAGTTGAAAAAATAGTAATACAAAATTACAAATTAAACAATTTATATTTTACATTGAAAATCCAACAATCCAATATATCTAAATCAATAAATTGTCATCGTACAGTCCGGAAAAAAATTCTATGAACTAAACGAACTAAAAGAACGAACTAGTCATTAAAGAACACTGAACTATATATAGGGAGCGCTCTCTATCATGAACTAAAATGCCCAACTCTAGTATAAATTGTAGACAATTTTGTTTTTGTTTTTTTCACCACAATTTTTGGTACGCTTCTAATGTTCACGGACCCGTGACTACTAATCTGGCTAAATGTTACGCCACTGGTTTTATGAACTTATCTCAACATACCACTATAACATACCGTGATTCAAGCAGATTACATATGAGACAATTTAATTCAAATTAAAAAAAGTAAATAACAGATAAAATATACGTATAAAAATATAATTTATTCACATTCAGTATACATACAAGTCATTGGAATTATGATTTTTTAAATTTATACAGTGTAGATCGGATAGTTTTTTACAATGCTTTTATTAATTTGACCTGTTTAGTACTATAATTTAGGTATGTATCCGAAACGATTTTGACTCCAAATCTATCCAAAATAATTATTATTTCGGATAGTTTTCTATTCGCTTCCCCGATATTATGTGTCATATCAATCCACACAAATATCATTTTTGTGTTATGAATGCAGCAGTTTCATTCAAAATAGAGTTTGCAATATTACAGAAAATAGCTCAGTTATAAAAAATGTATTTAAATGATTTTACAACAAATATACAAACAACTCTTATCGGTTTGGTTGAAGAGAGAATGCTTATAAAAATACATTTTTTCAAGATTTTATTGGAAGATGTATCTAATTAACCCACGGTGCTCCGGAAGCCAACTTTAATAAAAAATTGATTACCTCTAATTTTTTTGTACAATTCAATTCTTTGGTATTTAAGGAACATTTTAAGAACAAAAAGAAACAAATCGCCTTGGCGCTTTTTTAATAATTCATAAAATAAGAAACCGTATGCAGAATTATAATGCGACTCTTTTATCTAGCATTTTACTCTACATAATAGACAAACAAATAAAAATACAAAAATAAAAACGAACTTCTTAGTTTTCAAAATTTTGTAAATTTTAAAATATCAACCAAACGGTACTTTATATCAAAAAATCACAAGAGATACAATAATTTGGTTTTATTGAGAGGATTCTTCTATTTTGATCCAATAATATAATTAGTACTTGAGATATGAACTATTTTCAATTTTATTATAAGACCTTTTTCTTGCGGACCTCTAGACTTTCAGGTATTCTTACGATCTTTTTGAAACTTGGAAGAAAAATCGATCTTGTAAATCCCTCAATTAAGTTCGTTAGTTAGCGGAATTCCTTTATGAATTTCAAAATGGCGGCCGTTCAAAATTAAAAGTAATTCATATCTCGGGTATTAATTATCGGATTGGTAATATAAAATATGTTTTAGAATTCTCTTAATAAAAGAAAATTATTGTGTTTCTTCTGATTTTTCGGTATAAAATACCGTTTGGTTAATATTTCAAAATTTATAAAAATTATAAAATATCTTATAAACAATGGGTCCCGAGTTCGAATCCCAATAATTTTATATTTTTTATTTTTTTTTTGTTCATTTTGTCGAGTTAAAAATTAATAAACAATAAATAATACAAAAAATCGCGGTTTAACCTGTACACGATTTATGTATTTTTTTGTTTTATGAATTATTAAAAAAAGCGCCATGACGATTTTTTTCTTTTTGGTCTTAAAATGTTCCTTAAATTAGCCCAATCATTTTAGATTTTTTCACGAAAAAAACTGCCTAGTTGAAACTTTTGACGCAGTTGTGTGTCCCCGGCGGAGTAGATGATGAAATCACATTCTTGCCCATAAATTAGTTACCGGAAGTGTCCGCCATCTTGGATTTTGTGTTTTGTCGACTTGAACGCATATTTTGCATTTCTCGATAAAAAGGTTAGTTACAATTTTATAGAGAATTTAATTCTCTACAATCTTTATAGAGTCAATATTGTTGAAAAAACATTATTTATTGCTAATAATAAGCAAAAACTGTTAAAAATTAGAAGAGTGGCGCAGTTTTTTCAACTTTGATACCATTTTTATTGAAAATAAGTGGCACATTTAAATGACAAAGTTATAAAGGACTCAATTCCCAACCGCTTTTGTACAAACAAGTTTTTCGTACGACGTGTAGATGACGGTCGAGAACGCGCTCAACACAGCTAGATTTTGTTTGGTTGAGTCTGAATATGGATTATTTTTCAGAAAAAAAATAATAATTTGGCAACACTGTCACTGAATCAAAAAATTATTAGACGTTAATGTAGAGGTTAAAAAATGACATTGGAAGACTTAAAACATTATAGGGTGTTCCATTTAAAATTTTGTTTGTTTTGTTATAGGACAAAAATGGAACATCCTGTATTGTTGAAAATAATTTTACGACGTTGATCTTTTCGAACCAATAATATTATGTACCAAACTTTTTTTTCTATCTCCTACGGGAAGTGCGCTAAGAAAGCCGGACACACTATTGAACTATCGTGTATTGAACTGTATTGTTTTCAACAGCGCGATTTTTCCCATACCGCTCTGTTGAGCGCATTCTCGGCCGTCATCTACACGTCGTACGAAAAACTTGTTTATACAAAAGCTGTTGGGAATTGAGTCCTTTATAACTTTGTCATTTAAATGTGCCACTTATTTTCAATAAAAATGGTATAAAAGTTGAAAAAACTGCGCCACTCTTCTAATTTTTAACAGTTTTTGCTTATTATTAGCAATAAATAATGTTTTTTCAACAATATTGACTCTATAAAGATTGTAGAGAATTAAATTCTCTATAAAATTGTTACTAACCTTTTTATCGAGAAATGCAAAATACGTGTTCAAATCGACAAAAACACAAAATCCAAGATGGCGGACACTTCCGGTAACTAATTTATGGGCAAGAATGTGATTTCATCATCTACTTCGCCGGGGACACACAACTGCGTCAAAAGTTTCGACTAGGCAGTTTTTTTGCATCTTACATCGAATTTGATCTAAAATGATCGGGCTAAAATACTAATTAATTGAGTTGTACAAAAAAATCAGAGGTACCTAATCAATTTTTTTATTTAAGTTGGCTTCCAGAGCACCGTGAACCAACAAAACACCAAATTACTTTTTTCTGATATAAATAAATGTATTTATTTATTTTGTTATATCTTTTTAGAGATGTTGAAACTGGATAAAATTAAATAAAATAAAATTTAACATGACATAATATACATAATCAATTTACATATTACAAATTATTAATCAAAAACGTTGATAAGGTACTGGCACCAGTCTTGGATATGACTCCAGTAATGGCTATTTTTAATTAAATGTACTAAATTACAAATATTTGTTGATATTTGATTACTACTATTTCTGAATATTAATCTATATACATTTAACTGTCTTATAGCGTGATTTGATGACAATCGGCCAATAGGTGTCAAAATGGTGGACATTTAAACTAATTATTAGTATAATTTATTTATTAACTAGCGCATTGGACCCGGTGTTAATTCAACTAAACATAAAGTTTTCATGACCACCCAACATGCTCTCAACACACGGTTCACCGCGAATTGTTTTTTTTTGGCTTCATGAAAACGCAAAATATCCACAAATTATATACCTAAACTTAACCTATCCATTAGTGAAAACCGGAATAAAATCCATTCAGTAGTTATTAAAAAAAATCGAGTAAAATTATATTTTCAAACTCCCAGGAAACATGTCTTGTCTTAGAATTTGTATGAAAATAAAATTTTTTACTTATGTTTAATTTTCATATAAATTATAAGACAAGATTAGTTTCCTGGGAGTTTGAAAATAGGTTAGTAATAATCACAATAATTAATTTTGATATTTTACCTTTCTTGGAAGTGAAATGTTTCTTTATGTTTGTCAACAGTAAATCTTGCTCTTATAGCGGCCATAACTAGTACCAGTACCTTATTTCGAAATGAGTTTGTGTGGGTTGATAGATTAGTGCAAAACATAGTCCATTTTTTAATACACCTGTATTTTCTTTTACTAAATATATAAGTATCAAATGTTTATCTTCAGATATTAAAAAAATAAAATTCATAAATATTTCAAGATTGTTTTATAATGGACAATGGACATGGCAATTTTTGATTCTATTTATATCCCTCAATTGAAATTTCACTATGTCGTTATTTATAGTATTACTTTTATTTTTATATATAACAGTTGAGTCATTATCATGCATTGATAAAATCAATAATTTAATTATGTACATATAAATGTTTAAATACATTTTATCATTAGTATTTGTTGTTTAGCAATTTATAACGATTTTATAATAACCATGCGTGTGTTTCATAGCGAGATGTGATTCAATACAACACTATAGCCTTAGGCTTTTGGACGCTTCCTGCATTGGTTAAAACATTTCTGTTCAAATATAGATAATATTGGCAATTTTAGATTTAGATACGTTTAACGATTGGTGTACCTACTTTTGTAATATAAATATTGTAACAAATTTTTTTAATAATAACCAAAATAATGTCCATTTTGTCTTAATACATAAATTAGAAAAGAAGAACGTTTCAAAAATTGGCTATTTCTCTTTTACATTTTTTCTAAAAATTGAGAAAGTTTGTATAAACAATTGTATTATTTGTCATGTGTAAACATTTTTACGCACGGAAAAGCAAAATTGTAGGCTAGAGTGAAATTTGTCAAATGTGATGCTGTCCCACGGGACAAAAGAGACGCTGTCTCATTGGATCTATACTTACATATTAAATGATTATTAACTTAAAAACCTCCGGACTTTGATGAAACCTGCATTAACGTGTTCCTTAAAATCTTAGAAGTGCTATAGAATAAATATAATCATGCGGTCACTCAAAAAAACTGAGTAGTGAATAAATTAGCCACACAATTTAAAAACATCTGCCAAGTAAATGCACAGTGCTTCCTCGTGCTAAATTCACTAAAACCGATAGTTCAGATAAATTGCCTGGCATTGGTTAACCATTTAATTTTTATACAAATTTTACTAAAAAATCTTAGTTCGAAATTTTTCTTAAATCGCACTTGAATATTTTTTCATATATTTTTAATTTTTTGACAATTTCAATCTAAAACGTCAAAGTGACATTTAAAACGCCAAAATGACATTTAAAACGTCAAAATGACATTTAATATATCAAATATCAATTTAGAAAAACAAAACACGAATTTTTAAAATAAATTGAGATAAATCTTTGTAAGGGAATATTTTACAACAAACGTAGTAGACCATATTATAGGAAATTTAATTCTCTACAAAAAATATTCTATAAAATTTTCTCGTAACATGTGTCGTTCTTGAGATATCTTGAAAAAATAAATATTTTGGGGTGTCACCCCTCCCCCTTACACACGATTTTGATGATTTTGAAATGGGACTATCCTCAAACCAAACCCAACCATCCGAACAAGTTTCAATAATATCGGTTTTGTGGTTCATGACAAGGATGCAGGGGACAGACGGACGGACGGACGGACAGACAGACAGACAGATAGACAGACACGGAACGAAAAGTGTTTGTCTTGACGTGAAACGGATAAATTAATTTAAAAATTTGAAATTGGAGAACTTTTTTTTTGTCTCAATCTGAAACGATCACATAATTTTTCGTATCTTCGATATTGCGAGGAAGCAAAAAGAACACATGTACCATTAAACTCTTACTTTGGTCTTAACTAGGGTTGCCAGATCTGCTTCCAAAAATAGCGGTCAACGGGGGGGGGGGGGGGTAGTATTAAAAAAATTTACAATTAAATTATATATTTTCATTTTTCTTACAAACATTTTAAACATGTATTAAAATAGTCACTTCAAAACTTTTACTTAAAATTTAAAACATCAAATAAATGTAATATGTAAAATATTAAATTACATTTTACTTTGCTGTCGTGTGTATTTTTGCTTCCTCGCAATATCGAAGATACAAGAAACTATGTGATCGTTTCAGATTGAGACAAAAAAATGTTCTCCGATTTCAAAATTTTAAATTGATTTATCCGTTTCACGTCAACGCAAACACTTTTCGCTCCGTGTCTGTCTGTCTGTCCGTCCGTCCGTGTGTCCGTCCGTGAGTCCGTCTGTCCCCTGAATCTTTGTCACACACATAACTCATGAACCACTGAACTGATATTATTGAAACTTGGTCGGATGGTTGGGTCTGGCTTGAGGACGGTCCCATTTCAAAATCATTAAAATCGTATGTAAAGGGCAGGGGTGACACCCCAAAATATTTATTTTTTCAAGATATCTCAAGAACGACACATGTTACGTGAAAATTTTATAGAATATTTTTTGTAGAGCATTAAAAAGAGCATTATAATATAGGTCTACAAAGTTTGTTGTAAAATATTCCCTTGCAAAGATTTATCTCAATTTATTTTAAAAATTCGTGTTTTGTTTTTCTAAATTGATATTGCTTGGATATATTAAATGTCATTTTGACGTTTTAAATGTCATTTTGGCATTTGCATAAATTTAGATTTAGATTGAATTCAGGTGCGTTTTAAGAAAAACTTCCAACTAATATTTTTTGGTAAAATTGTATAAAAATTAAATGGTTAACCAATTCCAGGCAATTTATATAAACACTATCGGTTTTTATTTAAATTGTTGAATAATTAACTACTATATGTCTTTAGGACTCTGATGATGATAGCATTGCTATTGAAACACGTGTAAGTCTAAACTCTTACAATTTTTATGGTTAGGGGATTTGTATTTGATAAGTCATAACCATAGTTTTTGTCTGTTGTTTGTTATACTTTTGGTGAATTTAGCGCGAGGAAGCACTGTGCATTTACTTGGAAGATGTTTTTATTTGACTGCGCAGCTTTGATCAATTCTTTGTGTTTAAGAAATAATTCTTTAATTTCAGTACAACGTTGCTAAATTCACTGAAGCTATGTATTTGTGTTTTATACTGAGAACTGATTCAACTGATGGCTATTACTAAAGATTAACTTAATATTACTTACATGGTGATTTAATTAGAACACAGCAAAATAGTATTTACATAAAAACAATGATTAACTTTTATGTTTATAATGCTTCAACGAAATCTTTGGTTTGACAAATTTGCGCTCTACATTATGTAGATTCTCCTGTCCTTATTCTCTTAGACTGTACAGCTTTAGATTACGTACCATTTCATCATAAAACTTTTGAATAAAAAAAAATGTCCACTATTTTGTGAAAAAAATAGTGAACATAATGTGAAATAAAATGGCCAAGTGCGTGTTGGGCATGCACATGATAGGTTTCCGTAGTCATTACGATTTATAAGCAAGAATTATTTCAACGGACGCTCTGATAACGACATTTAAATGCAAATATATCGTGACTGAAGGGTTAAAATCAAAAGGTCATATAACATTTTTTGTTGAATTTTAGGAGACCTATCTAAAGATACCCCACTCAATGGGTTAAGTGAAAAAAAATTTGAGAATAATTTTCAGTCTATGGGAGGGGGTCCAAAATAATTTTGACAGTGTTCGTTATAATTTTCAGTGAAAGTACTAACTCAAAGCTACATTCTGAATTTTTTTCAGATTTTTTGAATAGATAGTTTAGAAATTAGGGTGGGGGGGACGCTCTGACAACGACATTTAAATGCAAATATATCGTGACTGAAGGGTTAAAATCAAAAGATCATTTAACAAGTTTTGTTGCATTTTAGGATACCTATCCAATGACATCACATTCAATGGGATATGTGAAAAAAAAATTGTGAGTTCATTTTCAGTCAATGGGAGTGGGGGCCAAAATAATTTTGACAGTGTTCGTTATAATTTTCAGTGGAAGTACTTATTAAAGGCTACATTCATGAATTTTTTCAGATTTTTTAAATACATAGTTTAGAAATTAGGGTGGGGGGGACGCTTTTATCACGACTTTGAACGCAATTATATCGTGACTGAAGGGTTAAAATCAAAATGTCATATTGCATTTTTTATTGCATTTTAGGAGACCTATCTAAAGACTCCCCACTTAATGGATTAAGTAAAAAAATAAAAAAATAAAATACTTTTCAGTCTATGGAAAGGGGGTCCAAAAATTTTTTTTTTTTTTAAATATTATCATTTCTGTTTTTGGGTTATCAGTCTTCGTCTGTATACCAAATTTCATCTTAATCGGCTTAAAATTTTTGAGGACGGACGGACATGGCGAAACTATAAGGTTTCCTAGTTTTCTACGGAAACCTAAAAAGCGGACTGTCCGCTCAAATAGTGGACACCTGGCAACCCTAGTCTAAACTAATTAGTTCTTCATAAAAGTCCGCATGACCATATACCTAAATCGCTATCTATTGCACAGCCCAAGCAGGCTCTGCTTGGAAGTGTGTTCTATTCTCGTCCTAAAAAATTGTTCTTTTGAAAATTGTTAAAATAAGCATTATAAATTAAATTTCTTCAGTAACCCAATTAAAAGTATACATTTTCTAAAAAAAATATAAGTCCCATATATGGGCAAATCCACAGAACGTGGCCGCATTAGCTTTAAATTAAAATACTCAAATGCTTCTTCAAAATGGAGCATTGAACGCACACTCTTCTATGTCGTCTCAAAATCTTCGTAACAAAGAGAAGAATAATTGGTCTCAATTTCAGGAGTGTGCTTCGGATGTTCCAAATGTTACAGCAAATAAACCAAATAAAAAACGCTGAAATTGCCGTTCGCTGGATAAAACAATCGCGCATATGAAATGTAAGAGGTGTGCGCCTTTGAAACTCCGGGAAAAGGTTCATTGTACCAAAAAACATGTCCAGTAAAAATTTCAGATTCATTGGTTTGAATCTGAGAAAATTGCGGTGGTATGAATTTTTCTTTTTTTAAAAGTTCCATTCTGAAAACGTAAAATAACCAATTTTTCAATGCAAATTGTGCTGCAGTTTTTATATGAATCAAGCAATCGACTTGTAACTCCATGTTTACATCCACAATAAAGTATACTTTGAGTTCGTGTACTTATGGGTGGGTAATATACATTCCCACACGCGCACTATTGCCGTTCCCCCAAAGCGGCCACGTTCTGTGGATTTGCCCATATACTTATACGGGGTTTACACGGGTGTAATGGCAATTTGGCTAGGCCGCAGATGACTAAAATCGCAAGTGCCAAAGTAGACCTGCACCCGACTTTCGCCGCATGCGATTTTTATCGCACGTAGGACATCTGTTCTGCTCAATATTTTCAAAAAAATGAACAAATCGCATGCGATTTTTATCGACTCGTGTAAATGATGTTGCTGTGTGACCTTGCGAGGCGATTTGGTAGGTGACTAGCCGCACGGCGGAAATTGATCCGTGTAAATACACCATTAGTTTAATATCGATTGGTTTTATTTTTCTGTTATAAAACTATAAATAATGTTCAATTTGTCGATTTCATCTCATTTTTAAGATTTAATGTACCGGCAACACACTACAGGTCGCAAAACGTAATAAATCAACACCAATAATCTTTTTGAATTCACTTCATCTACTATCAAAATAGAACCCTATTAAAACTCATTGTCAGCCAAATCGGATAACTATAGAAATAAGAAAATTTGTAGTTTATTTAATTTTTTTTTTATATTTATTAATCCCTCTGTCCTATAATACTTGATAGTTTTCGTTTCGTGGCCGCAGCTTATCAAAATATATGTCTCTATCTCAATATTTTTATATTGATCTTACTTCTGTATAAACTACTCTTAAATAAAAATATACTAACTTTTTTGTCAAAAAATTAATTTTAAAGAAACATATACAGTAGGGTGGAGTGAAAAAATGTTTTTTTGGAATCTTCGAAACGCTATATGCGGAAAATGTGCATTTGTATATCCTTAAAACACCTACCGAAGGAATTTGTAATTGGATATCATTCTGAGGTTCCTAAATGATTTTCTTTATTAGAAAAAAACATAAATTTTTGGGCATTATATCTCGGTAACGGGGTAAGATATTTGAATGTGCAATAGTTTAAATTAAAGAGACATTCAGTACCTTTAAAATGATATATAACAGTCAAACATTTATTATAGTTAATCGTTTGAAAAATGCTCTCAAAATAAGATTATTTTTATTAAAAAATCAAAAAATAAATTTCATTAAAAAAAAAATGATTAACTATAAAAAAAAATTACAGTTACATATTATTGGATTGCTCTTTAATTTGAACTATTGCGCATTCAAATATCTTTCCCCGTTACCGAGATATTATACTCTAAATTCTGTTAATTTAATGAAATTAAGGTGTTATATCTCGGTAACGGGGAAAGATATTTGAATGCGCAATAATTTAAATTTAAGAGCAATCCAGTGTCTTTTAAATAATATGTAACTGTAATTTTTTTTTATAGTTAATCATTTTTTTTTTAAATGAAGTTTATTTTTTGGTTTTTTAATAAAAATAATCTTATTTTGAGAGCATTTTGAAACGATTAACTATAATAAATGTTTGACTGTTATATATCATTTTAAAGGTACTGAATGTCTCTTTAATTTAAACTATTGCACATTCAAATATCTTACCCCGTTACCGAGATATAATGCCCAAAAATTTATGTTTTTTTCTAATAAAGAAAATCATTTAGGAACCTCAGAATGATATCCAATTACAAATTCCTTCGGTAGGTGTTTTAAGGATATACAAATGCACATTTTCCGCATATAGCGTTTCGAAGATTCCAAAAAAACATTTTTTCACTCCACCCTAATATACAGTAATATGGGACAAGAAAAAAGGAGAAAACTATCAAGTATTATGGGACAGAGGGAGTATTTATTATTTGTGGAATACTTTCTTCTCTAATTGTATTTATTTATTCTTTTGTGACGGATCGATGTAAGAAAATATAATTATTAAGGGATGTTATGTCATTTATTTATTATGTTTTCAAATGTAGGTACTCACATAATCACTATTATTACTAGTAATATCCATCGTTAACAAAAAATATCAATTAAAGATATGAAAATAACGCCAATTTAAAAAAAATCCTTTAAAAAATTAATTGACTAACAATAAGTTGACAACCTTATTAATTAATACATTTTAAAAAGTTTAAGGAGTGTGCATTTTATAACCAAGTCATGCTATTTTTAACCTGTGTTATCTCAGTAAAGGCATAAATTGCATAAAATCGGTTTTCAGATTTAAATAGTAGGGTAGATGGCCCGGTTTTGGTCACTTTAAGAATTTTTTTATTTAAAAAAATTCACTAGACATTGTAACGTTTTTGCTAATTAATCTAATGGATAGGTTCAATTTTCCTTTAAATCGGATGGTTGGAACTGACCAGGGTACTGAAACGCACATTTAAACTAATGTATAAAAAATATATTTCTAATAACAAACTTAAACTTGAACTAGACTTACATTGAAAGTATAAATCCCAGTTTACACAATAACTAAATCATACACTATCTATGCACTAATCATACACAATAATAACTAATCATACACCATAATAAACTATAACAAAAAGTAGTTACGTTGGCACTTATTAATTTCTTAACTTAACTTAATACTATTCCTTTCTCGTTACTACAGTGTCTTTGTCCCATAACGTGAATACAGTGTTCTGGGCAATATTTTCAAAGCTTCTATAGATCTTTGCCTTTTATACTTTTAAAATTTTATGTTCACCACACGACGCTGTAATAACGACTACCGCTTACAATTCTCCCGGGGTCTATCTACAGAAAATGATTATATAAGGTTACAACTAATTTCTACAGATACTTATTCAATAATCCAAACGTCTAACTAATCATATTGTTACAACATAACTTTAGTATCTTAAAGGGTTATGCATCTAGAATTAATTATTATCTTTTTTTTAATTAAAAAAAATCTGAAAACATCAGTTTTGGCCACAATTCACCCAGTTATGGCCATGTCAGTGCACCAGTTTTGACTATTTAAATATATGTAGGATTTTCACATTCTAAATGTAAATAAAACTATATTTTTGTTACAAATTAACATTATTGTATATATTTTTTATAATAACAATAACGACAAAAACTTATTAACCTATCTAATGACATCCCACTCAATGGGGTAAGTGAAAAAAAAATGTGAGTTCACTTTTCAGTCTATGGGAAGGGGTCCAAAATAATTTTGACAGTATTCGTTATAATTTTCAGTGAAATTACTATTTAAAAGCTACATTCTCGATTTTTTTCAGATTTTTTGAATCGATAGTTTAGAAATTAAGGGGGAGGGAGCTCTGATCACGACTTTGAACGCAAATATATCGTGACTGAAGGGTTAAATCAATATGTCATATAACATTTTTTATTGCATTTTAGGAGACCTATCTAATGACATCCTACTCAATGGGGTAAGTGAAAAAAAAATGTGAGTTCACTTTTCAGTCTATGGAAAGGAGGCCCAAAAATTTTTTTTTTCTCAAAAATCTTATCATTTCTGTTTTTGTGTTATCAGTCTTCGTCCGTATACCAAATTTCATCTTAATCGGCTTAAAATTTTTGAGGACGGATATGACGAAACTATAAGGTTTCCTAGTTTACTATGGAATCCTAAAAATGGATATTACCAGAAAAAATATCTCAGACAAAAGTTGTTTGTTTTCTCCCGTTAATTACAAATCTGCAACAAAAAATATGGGTCTAGTAGATTTGAAAAAGAAAAGTTGAAACTGAAAACCCATCAAGGTGACCTTTTTATATCCCATAATGTCAATATTTAGCGCCTTCGAAACCAGGAAACAGTATTTCTAAAACTTCGTTTTTAGAAGTATTCCGATGGAAAGTCTTTAAAAAAACACCGGTATATAAATTTCATAATGGAATGGTCATATTTCGACATAGATGTGTGATTTGAACTAATTTTGACTTGAGGGACTCTTCTACAAAAGTGGTTTCAAAAAATCGATTTAAAAAAAAAAAATTTAATCTAGAACGTGTCTTTGAAATGGTTTAACGAAATACTCATTAGTTCGGGATGTCCGAGAGCGTAAAACTTGTTTTACCAAGAACTTTTTTCATGAAAATCTTTAAATGCGAAAGTTATGTTTTTGCAACTGGTTGACATGATATCTCACAAAATAATTGATCAATTAATTTGAAACTTTTATCAAAATTTTCGGAAAATCTACCGCTATCGTCAGACACGAGCTTTTTTAGAAAATTGTTGTTGAACCCTGAAAAATGCATCTCATTCGCATCATTGGTGTCCCTACGACTCATTCTCAAAAAACGGCGTGATTTGTAGAATATATTTTTTTTCAATAATCGAATACTTCAAAAATAGCAAGTTCTTCGAGATAGTGGTGTCTATAACAGTAATTTTTTCTTTGCACAAAAATCTGAGCTGTATTTGTTCAAGCGTTCGGTTATGTACGATGTGCTGTGGTAAAAATGGAATGAATAAATTAATTTTATAATACTCTTGTGTACGCACTGTGTTCGTGTAATGTTTTTGCTTTTTTAAAATTGCGTGACATTCGAATTTTGTTATTAAAATAATCTTGAAGAAGTTTCCTGGTCTTCTTTTATAGATCCTTATAATTATTGATGCATATTATTTAAAAATCATTTTATTTAATCAAATAGGTTGAACCGGAATTTATTTATAGTTCAGTTCGGGTTCGTGTTTGGGGTCAGCATGGTGGAAACTATTTGGGTTCAAAAACCGTTATTTTTTAGGGTTCAGGTTCGGGTTAGGGTTCAAATTGGTAATTGAAAGAAAATCATTTTGTTCGAAAAACAAAAAATTGTTTAAAAACTATTTTATGATGATCTTACGTGTCTCTTATTTCCAAAAAATGCTTATTTCTGCAGAAAATAAAAGTTTAATCACAAAAATTGACCCTTTTAAAACTAATTTTGAATTTGGCGCCAAAACGCTCGCAGGTGTCATTGCGCATTTTTGACGTCACGCATATGTAAACACTCCTTGTCAACTATAATAAATCGTTGTTCCATCGCTAATGTTTCTCGGTTTTACTAACACAAAACTGAAAAAATGGATAATTTAAAACCACAAAATAATTTATAAACAGTGCAGATATTAATGAAACAAAAATGACATTTACGTAGCCGTGACGTCATCCACTCTGACTGGTGTTTTATCAAACATGGCAGAATGCTGTATTTTGCGTTTTTATTTTAACAAAAATCATATTAATCTCGCTTTTAATATAAAAATAAATACATTTTTTAGAATCTTTTTAACTTATTTCATTATTTAAAATCATAATTTCAGTGATACTTTGTTACTGGCATCATGCCTATTAACTAATAAAACATTTTCTGAAAAAACATTGATATTTAATACCCATTATAATATGACTAAAAAAAGGACAAAAAATAAAATTATGTACATCTTAAAGATTGAAATCTACTTTTCATATTATAGAATTAAAAAGAAAGTAAATATATGTTTTAAGTAGTTGACTTGATAACTAACATCATACCATAACATTAAAACAGATTTCCAGTTAGTACATTTTATAATCTATTCTAAAAATCATTGGAGAAAAATATATAATTTATTGAACCTTTTAAAAATATATGGTTACCGATTATCCATGAAAAAGTTCGAATTCGGGTTCAGGTTCATTGACTTTGAAATATAGTGATTCGGTTCGGTTCAGGTTAATGAAAAATACGGTTTTTTCGGGGTTCGGGTTCTGGTTCAAGTTCCTGTTTATGATATTAATTATTGTCCTTTTTATTTCCTGTTATTTATAGATTCAGATTAAACTGTGTTAATTGATTATAGATGGGTAGGTACTCTGTGAGCTTTAGATAATTATCTTGTTCAAATGAATATCATGTTACGTTTCAATGAAAAGGCATGGTATATTAATAATTGTTAGGGGAAATTAAGAAGGTTGACCTTAAGGGCATCTTCTCAAGGACAGGAAAAGTCATCAGTTTCTACCCCCTCTTCTCATATATTTCTTGGGATTGTCCAAAGGTTTGTCCAACATATCAACATTACAACGAATTTTGTCTGTACAATTAGGTAGAATGTTTACTATTTTCTCTTCAATTATGACGCTTTTTGCTTTTGATACCCCCCCTCCCCCGCCCTCTTTACTCATTTTAAATTTTTGATATCGTATTTATTTTTAATTACACTCAATTGAAATTCAATTTGGTGACCAACATTTTGAAATCACATTATGTTAATAATATCATCTAGTATTATTACCTTGCAGAATTAAATATTTTGTTTCGCTTTATTATTGCTTCGTAACACATTATACCTACAATTCAGATATCTAAATATGAGAGTTTCTCCAAAAATGTGTATACTTACATATACATATATAACCCCATACATAACCTTTAGATAACTATCATGTTGAAAGAATATCTTTATCTATCTATTTCAGTCGCGTTTCATAAAAAATGTGTTTTAAAATAGATATTTAAAGTCGAGGCTTCATCTACATACATATACCGATCGCAGCGCTGGCTTTAGGAGTGGGGGGGGGGGGGGGGGCAGGGCGACCGCCCGGGACGCCAGGCCAGGTGGGGCGGCGCACAATGGAACATAAGTGACTTTTTGGGTTCAAATCAGTGTACAGGCTGTAATTTTTTAATAAACTTTTTTAAATCTTTAAATTTTTTGTCGATCTGTTAAAACCGATTTGCAAAAATATATTGCTAAATATAGACAATGTTAATTTAAAAAAAAAATAAGAAAAATCGAATATTTGATAGCTGCTAACTAACAAATCCTTATATATATATTTCTTAAATATTTTCTTCAAATTCTTGTAAAAATTATTAATTTTAATGAAAAAAGTACAAGCATTGTTAGGCCAATCCCTAGAGTTACAAAATATATTAGGAAAGGGACACATATGTACGATTTTTCACGTTTTGCGTTTTAACTGCAACCCTATCGCGGAATCCATCAAAATTATAAGTAGGTACTCTTTGTTCTCTATAAAGTTACAAAGAAAATAAATTAAAAATGAACTCACTATGTTTATTTATTAAGGACTATTAAGGAGATATGGTCAATCAATCATTTTAGTTTTGATTTGTTAAATTACGACTTATAGAATGATGCTCACATATACTAATGATGCACGAAGACTCAATTTCACGACGACATATCTCCGGTTCTATTACCACTAAATCAACCTGTGCTCATTTTATTCGTAATGTAGTCTAGTATAAATTAAGTTCTATGATTTTTTTTCATCAGAGTCGTTAAAAAAATGTGTGAGATATATACATACTGAGATATTAATTATTCAACTTATTTGTTAATTTATCAATTTCAATTTGTTAATAATAGGTGAAGGGGGTCTGTAGCACCGCGTCAAGTTGAGATATCAACTATTCAACTTATTTGTTAATTTATCAATTTTAATTGACATTAATGACAATTATATACACTCTTTTATCATTCAAATTAAATCACGTGTTTGTAAAAGTTGTTTACTGTTTCTCGGATTTCCTTCATTATTATTGATATATATGCGATAATATATCGAGTTCTAATTATAAGAAAGGAAACAGCGTTAAGTAGAGAAGACATACAATTCTAGATATTCAATCTAATAATATACTAAATTAAATCATATAAAACGAGTCAAGTTATGAAATTGGATTATTTATAACTTTGTAAAGATTTTACATCAATATGTATATTATATTTTTGTGTTGTATAATATGACAATTATTACATTTTTATAAATATAAATATAAATATAAAATATCATTAATACAGCAGTTATTGATTAGTAATAATATGTACTAGGTTTTCGGGCTGTTGTCCACGTTGTCGAATTCTTTCACTTGACGTTTCGACTCTAGGAGTCTTCTTAAGAAACACTCATAATGGAGACCCCGACATGAGAGTCGAAACATTAAATGAAAGAATATGACAACGTGAAACCTAGTTCATAATATAAACAACGGTCACGAAAGCCTTCAGAAGAAAAGTACTAACAATGTTTAAAATATTTGTTTTGTATTAGTTGTGGACAATTACAAAAATTGAACAATGTTTTACAATGTAATACATCGATATAATAATTACATAATAAATAAACATTTGCTAATTTTGTGTCTATAATATAACAAATCTTAAACAATAGACAAAATGTGCTGGTACACATTAGTTATATATAAATATAAATTAATTGTGCTCATTATTTTATTATTAATGGGAAGAAGTTCAGCGAAAATAATTACGAAAAATACAGGTGAGTAAAAATACATTTATTATTAAATTATTGTGTATTATTCTGCTTTACTAAGCACAACTGTGGTATCTAACAATTTTATCAAGATTGAGTTAAGCACAGAATAGCATTTTTTTATATATCTTCCTGCATCTTACTAATGTTAAATATGGTATATTTACTTGTTTTTTATAAAAAAAATAACGTTTGTTATTTATTGTTATCTGCATTTTAGGCTGAATTACTAACTATATTGTTGTATCTGCAGTTTACAAAGAATTGTTTTATATTCTACTGTAGATACAATTTTTAATATTCTATTGACAATGTACAAAAATTAGTTCATCCAGATCTTAATTTTTTGAATATTTAGAATAGATACAATAAAAAAGCAATACTTTACGTTTTCACGTACCTAACTATACTTTACTAGACATAATTATGGTATCTGCACATAAGTAAAGACTAGTTACAGTAAAGTAGCTTATTGTTAGTAAAATCTGTAAACTGTTAACTGCTTTTTTAATAAGAATTATTCATTCTCACATATTTATAATTAAAAAAATGAATTCATCTAAAGAAAATACAGTAGATAAAAACTTTATTTATAATTTTTAGCAAGTATTAAATGCGGGTAACAATTTAAAAATACAAAATGGATTTTCTCTACTTTCATCTAAATGCAGATACCATATTTGTGCTTAGCAGGGCAGTATTATCATCAACATACATATAAACTTATAACTGTGACGCGTTATGCAATAGGCAGTTTAGACAACTGCCTAAGTCCAAGAGGTAAACTGGGAGCCTGAATATTTATTATTATTTTAATTTTCAGAAGTTGTTATTACTAAATGTTGCATTTATGAAGCCTTGTCGAGTTATTAAATTTTCGTTATTGTAATTGGTAAATGAATTAAATTTTAAATAAATTTCTCTCACTAGCTTAGCTTTCAGTTTTTATTTAATTTGCAATTAAAGAATACATGGTTGAATAGATTATGGATAATAAAATAAAATACATATTGATTTTATCTGAACGTTTTAAATTTTATATTGCTTTTATTATAATTTAATATTTTACTAACAATTTATAAAAATTCATATCAGTTCACCCGAGATTTTAAAAAAGGTAAAGGTTTTAATAAAAATCAATTATAAATTTGATATTTTATATACACATTATCTTGAGAAGAAGAGGTTTACCCCAAGATGTGCATACGATTTATTTTATATGGGGGTATTAAAGTTAATTATGATTTTATCTACACCATGGTGATAGTTACATAAATGTAAGTTTATGTCGAAGACGTACGCAAAATATTCTTTATGAGGAGTATAAAATTTGCCAGACGTGAAAAATGAATACTGTTACTAGGTACTTTTCAGATTATAAAAATCCAATGGTTTCATTTTATAGCGAGGGGAGATATGTATAGTGTAGACTACTATAGATCCTTATGTCTTTGTATTTTACTGGTACTTATGTAATAATATATCTATTAAAATAAATCAACATTTAATAGCAGTTTATTATTATTTTCTTAGTTATCGTTAACGAGAATTAATGTGTATTTACTTTTAGCCGGTTGAAAAAACTTATTTTACGGCCAGCAATATAATTTTAATTCGATGTAGAATTTTTTCAATGGTCGACCTAAATAGGCTTTCTCGAAGATTTTTATCGTACTGAAACAGATCCGTTGCATAACAGGAGTTATTTTAGGGTCAATCCAGATTACCAAGCCGGTCTCAGTCCGGCCTCGCTCAACTATGTGAACTTGGCAACTGACATTGGAAATTTAATTTTTTTTTATATGCATTCGTTTGTACCTCGTTTGTACCCGTTTGCACCGCTAAAATTTTCGTTTGTACCTCAAAGGGATAAGAGATATAATTTTTTTTAAGAAAGGTAGCAACCAACATTATGATATTAAAAATCTGTGAACGGCATTAGCTTCCACATCGTTTGTACCCGTTTGTACCGCAAATATTATTGGTTTTAAACAAAGGGCTAAATAATAAAAATTAAAAATAAGGGCGACATCCAAAAAGTTCCAAAGTGGGTATTTCTAATTTTGATTGTTTAATAAATTGTTTATCTCGTACAATCGGTTGTACCTTTTAAGTGTTCGTTTGTACCACAAGGGTTATTTTTTTACTCTTAAGGGCTCGAAGACAAAAACAAAAAAACATAATAGACTATGTAATTTTCGGAATATTTTAAATAAGTAAACGGAATTGGATTCAGCGTCGTTTGTACTCGTTTGTACCGTAAAAATATTTGTTTGTACCTCAAAGGGCCAAAAGGTACAAACGATTGGACATTTGAAAATCTAGTTTCATTGTTATTTCGTGTTTGGTATATTAAATAAATTGTTTATCATATGCAATCGTTTGTACCTTTTGTGTGTTCGATTGTACCACCAAGGGTTATTTTTTTACTCTAAGGGCTCGAAGGGAAAAACAAAACAAAACTCTTGTTGGTACAAACGAACACTCAATAGGTACACACGATTGCACATGATAAACAATTTATTTAATATAACAAAAACGAAATAACAATGAAAGTAGATTATCAAATGTCCAATCGTTTTTGACCCTTTGAGGTACATACAAAATTTTTACGGTACAAATGACGCTGAATCCAATGCCGTTTACAGATTTAAAATATTCCGAAAATTACATAGTCTACGATGTTTTTTTGTTTTTCCCTTCGAAGCCCTTAGAGTAAAAAAATAACCCTTGGAGGTACAATCGAACACACAAAAGGTACAAACGATTGTATGAGATAAACAATTTATTAAACAATCCAAATTAGAAATACCCACTTTGGAACTTTTTGGATGTCGCCCTTATTTTTATTTTTTATTATTTAGCCCTTTGTTTAAAACCAATAATATGTGTGGTACAAACGGGTACAAACGATGTCGAAGCTGATGCCGTTCACAGATTTTTAATATCATAATGTTGGTTGTAACTCTTTTTAAAAAAATTATATCTCTTAGCCCTTTGAGATACAAACGAAAATTTTTGCGGCACAAACGGATACGAACGAGGTACAAACGAATGCATATAAAAAAAATTATTTCCAAAGTCAGTTGCCAAGTTCACATAGCTGTCTCGCTCCAGTCAAATATTCAGTATAGTAATACTGTATCAGAGCGTGATTGAACCGAGACCTGAGTGATATCTATAGTGTGAATGATTTCATTGTTTATTATGTATTGATTGAGACGAGACCTTAGTGTGTGGTTGTAGCTTGTTTCTACTGTTGCAAAAATGAAAACATCAGTTGTAAAAGTTAATTTGTGTTGTTGAAAATTTTTAAGTAGAATAATATAAGAAGTGTAGAGCAAAAAAAGGTAAATGCAGTTAATTTTTTTTTAAATAACTCCTGTTGCACAAATTGCTCCATCACGTCATGTGTTTTAGTTATTCTGACTAAAAAGTACGAAAATGCCGATTTTGATCATATTTATGAATTTATGACCAAATAGGCATTTTTTCTCTAAAGTTTCCATTCACGCGGTGTTATATATTGAATAAAATGAACTTTTACTTTTCATTGAATGTTGTTTTTTTCGCCGAGATGTAAAGTAAGTGTGCAGGCTAGACATAATACACACAAAAACAATAAATGATGTAACTATATAAACTTTGTCCTAGAAAAAGATAACCGATGATGTTTGTCCTAATATTTTCGAATCTGTTTTAAGCGATTCTGATTTTTACGATGGCAGACGACTTATGAAATCCACAGTACATTGTAAATTCGAAAACTTTACGATTTCAGGTTCAGTATACTAAAAAAGTATAAATTCAGATATTTTACCAATTATAAATGATATTTTTTTATTTTGCCCTTCATTTTTCAATATTGCAAATTTTCCAATTGCTTTTTGCAATTTTAAAAAAAATACTGGGGGGGGGGGGGACTTAAATGCTAAACTGTTCATGCCTATATATATTTTTGTATGACTCCTATATACTACTCCTACACTGCGGGAGGCAGGTGGGCTCTGGTTAAACCACTGTCATGTTGTATGCGGTCTACAGTTGTTTATGTTATTTTCCAATGGCAAATATGAGGGTTATTTTTGATAAATAAGTGACTCAGTCTTCTGTAGATCGCATAACATATGAAGGTAAAACTATCATAGTACAACAAAATCAATAAAAAAATTAAAACCAATCAAAATTTAAAAAATTTCAAACCAACATATTTAAAAAAATGAATAGCAAAAACGCATTTTTATCTATTATAATTTCCAGACACGACCGTGACCAGCAGAGAGAGCGACATTGCTCCGGCAGCAACGGCGAAATGGCAACTATCAGCGACGCCGAGATTTCTATCTCGCAGCCACGCTTACAGACTCATATCTGGAGACACCGTCGTGCTACCGTGCGAGGTGCAAAATCTAGGTGAGCTACATCATAAGTGTTACATGCATCCCTTTAGATGTTGAACAGATTATAATTAATGTTATACGTGAAATAACTGTTACGTAAAATTTCAAGGGCAATTTGCCAGTCTTTTGAAAAAGTAATAATTAAATAACAATAAACATTTTTTCTGTTAAAGTTTAAAATATATATATTTCGGGTATAAGTTTTTTTTACGTAAAATCCAATTATCGAAAAAAAATTTATTTGAACACTCGGTATAAACAAAATAATCATCCGGTATATTTTTTAGTTATTTAAAACTAAATACAGTGTAACCTTAATATAACGAGCCTCAATATAACGATTTCCTCGATTTAACAAATTTTTCGAAATCCCCTAGAACTGTCCGTAAGAGCTAATGCAAAATATAGCTTTATATTACATACATTTGTCAACAACCCCTTTATAACGAATTTAAACTACCTACCTACTTATTTTTTACGGATTTCATTTTGATTATTTTGTGACAGAAAACTGTAAACTGTTTTTAAATAAAAAATACAGTTTTTTCTTTAAAATATGTTCGCTATAACAGGGTAAGCAGATGAGTACCTACGTAATGTTGAGGTTAATAAACAAGTTTTCTTACCTTGTTATAACGAATTGTAGACCAACCTAACCTTTATATAACAAACCTCACTGTAACAAATTACTTGGTATAACGAATATTGCTTCCTCGCAAAATCGAAGATACGAGAAGCTATGTGATCGTTTCAGATTGAGACAAAAAAAAAGTTCTCCAATTTCAAAATTTTAAATTTATTTATCCATTTCACGTCAAGACAAACACTTTTCGTTCCGTGTCTGTCTGTCTGTCCGTGTGTCCGTCCGTCCGTCTGTCCCCTGAATCCTTGTCACACGCATAACTCATGAACCACTGAACCGATATTATTGAAACTTGGTCGGATGGTTGGGTTTGGTTTGAGGACGGTCCCATTTCAAAATCATTAAAATCGTGTGTAAGGGGGAGGGGTGACACCCCAAAATATTTATTTTTTCAAGATATCTCAAGAACGACACATGTTACGAGAAAATTTTATAGAATATTTTTTGTAGAGAATTAAATTTCCTATAATATGGGTGTACTACGTTTGTTGTAAAATATTCCCTTACAAAGATTTATCTAAATTAATTTTAAAAATTCGTGTTTTGTTTTTCTAAATTGATATTTGATTGGATATATTAAGTGTCATTTTGACGTTTTAAATGTCACTTTGGCGTTTTAAATGTCACTTTGACGTTTTAAATGTCATTTTGACATTTGCATAAATTTAGATTTAGATTGAAATTGTCAAAAAATTAAAAATATATGAAAAAATATTCAGGTGCGTTTTAAGAAAAAATTCGAACTAAGATTTTTTAGTAAAATTTGTATAAAAATTAAATGGTTAACCAATGCCAGGTAATTTATCTGAACACAATCGGTTTTAGTGAATTTAGCACGAGGAAGCACTGTGCATTTACTTGGCAGATGCTTTTTCTACTTTCTTTCAGTTTTGTTATATCGAGGTTGCACTGTATATACATATTGATCAAAATTTAACAATGTCACTCAATACGTATTTCGACTTTACACGAAGTCCTCATCTGGAGTCTAATAATACCAGATGCTATATTATATTATTGTAATAATATATAGGTAAATAGAGCATTGAACCCGGTGTTAATTGGGTATATAAATTTAATCTGTAATAAACCTATTAAACATTGTTTTCACTTATTGCTAACTACGCAGCGCACGCGAAGATAACTCTTCGACGATTGTTTTTTTTACACAAAATATTCACAAATTATACACCTAAACCTTCCTCATGAAATATCTTATCCATTAGTGAAAACCGGAATAAAATCCGTTCAGTAGTTTTTGTTTTATACTCTGTATAGATGTTTTCAATTTTGGCATTTTAAAAAAATATCCTGTCTGTTTTGATATGGCACAGAAACTAGTAAATTGATTTTGTCTTCCGATACTATTTTTTATCAAAATTTTTTTCCATTCGAAGATTTCGACCCCACATACAATTACTCATCCTATCATTTGGGAAAAATATAAAACGGGATAGTACTAGCAAGCATAAAGCCTAAATTTATTCCAAATATTCTACCTACTATTTCCATATATTATACATATTTTTTAAATTTTACGATCTTGGGGAAACCCGAAAGAACTGAAATAATAAATGAAAATGTCTAATAGTTTTTAATTATTCTGCCAGAGGTAAAGTCAAATCCTTAATATGACTTCATTACTATTGCACGAAGACAATTACCCGTTTCAACCGTTCTATTTAAGTACGGATTCTTTAATTTTAAATCATTGTTTCATATGTAAAAGTTTCCAGAATATTTACGATGTAGGTGGTGTGGGAAACGAAATCGATCGCAGCGCACGAGGTGGCCAAAAGGGAACTTGTGGCTGGTTAATTTTTAACTAAAAATAGAAAGGTCAACATGATTAACTACACTATTGTTATAAACAATCAACTAAAATAATATTTTTTACTATATTTTATTGAAATTATTTGTTTAATACTTACTTTTCGTTTTGACAGCTATTTCAAAGCCCGCCCTAAGTTGTAACCGCTAGTCGGCGCTGTCATCGCGCACGCTGCGAATACTATAGTCTGTTTCATTTAAGATTGCAGTGGTGGGCGGGGATTAGACGGTACGATTCACACAGGCACTATTCTCGCACTAGGCTAACCCACAGAATAAGGATTATTTTAATGTGTATATGAAAACTTTTAATGAAATTTGTAACAAATAAAACTCACATTTGTATTATGAATATTAGTTTTCTAATATGCTAATGTTGATTATATAATAGGTACCTACACATTTTTATAATAACTAATCTGACAATTTCAATTTAATTGCATTTGTTTCCAAGGCAACATGATTGCGTCAGTAAAAATTGTGTTATTGTGAATTTGCCTGGCGTTTTGCTCAATCAGCGCGTATTATACTATTATACTACCGCTGCAATCCTAAATGATACAGACTATAGTCAAAAGTAAAGCATGAAAAGTTTTATGTCGTTGAAAAGTTCAGATTGTAATATAATGTGTTATAATGTAATGTAATTATATCGTAATACACAATTTATTTATTTTTTACAATTTTATTAACTTGGCTTGTTGGTCCGTTTCGATCAAAACTTCTAACCAAATTTTCACCCACTTCCCGATGTCCAATTAATATATAAATTGTATCTTATATTGATATCGGAATCAATCATTTCCAAAACAGATTTAAAAATATATTGTTACTTTTTAAAATTTGTGTATTGTTTTAGCTAAAATACCAACCAAAAAAATGTATGAACAAAATTTTCCAAAAACTTGAAAATTTTCACAACCGAGTGAAAACATCCAGTGAAACTGATAGTTTTGAAACTGTTCACCTTTTCATCACTAAGCGTAACTATCAGTTATTTAAAATATATATAAGTTCATTAGGGAATTTAAGTGCACTTTTAATTAAGACAGTCTTTTTATTTTTATTTTCTTCATAACTATGACGTCACGAAACTTTTTTCTAAATCATTGTAAAGGTAATTTTTCTCTATATGTAATTTTTAGCAGTCTTTTTAGTTTTCTTTTAAAAAAACTTATCATAACAAATATAATATTCCTATTAATTAAACGGAGAAACTATACTTTGTACAAAATTATACAAATTTATAGGATTCCCGTAAATATACCGACAAACTTTCAGGAGTTGTCGAGGACATTAAAACAATCGCTTTTTGTTAATAAACCTATGTCCGCAAACCAGCCGTTTTAGCAGTAGAGAAAGACCCCACACAAATGCAATGAATTTTGCCTTTTGGTTGAAATTTTTTGTAATTTGAGGAAATGATAGTTCAAAGTATGCTGATCAAAAGTTGTAATGGGTGCAATCTACGAAAATCCATAATTTTTACTTCAAGGGCCATTTAATGTTTAATATAGGTACATATTTTATGGTTATATGTATATTTATTTTTATCACCTAAAGGATCAACTTTTAGAAAAATTTGCAAAAGAATAAAAAGTGCTTCGAATTAAACAATAAATACAATTTTTATTTAGAATTTTCTATGACATTTTTTTGGATACGCAGTTTTTTATAAAATTAAAAAATGTTATAAGAAATTCTAAAAATAATATTTTATATTGTTTAGTTAATTCTAAGAACTTTTCATCCTTTGCAAAATTTTCTAAAAGTTTATTCTTTAGACTTTAGGTAATAAACATAATAATAAACATAAAAATTGAACATTTTGGTTGCCCCTAGGAGCAGAAATTATGAATTTTCGTAGATTGCACTCATTACAACTTTTGATCAGCATATTTTGAACTATCATTTCCCCAAATTACAAAAAAATTCAACCAAAAGACAAAATCCATTGCTTGTGTGCGAGGTCCTTTCTTTTGTTTTACTGCTGAAACGGCTTGTTTGAAGACATGGGTTTATTAACAAAAATCAATTGTTTTAATGTTCTTGACAACTCCTGAAAGTTTGTCGGTATGTTAACAGAACACCCTAAAAGTAATATCTTTTAACAAAAAAATAAATTTAAATAAATTTTTTTAACCATTCTTCTCTAATTTGCTCTACTTCAAAGTAATTCGAAAAATTTAAAAGTCGACGTCAGTAAACATCCATATCCAGTTGAAAGATCGTTTTCAAAAATAGGAGGTTTTATTCCCAGACAAAAATTAATCTTAAATATAAAATTTCGCCTTTACGATTTGTCGGATTTGAGTTACAGTGCTTGCAGGCAGACACACAGACATCATGACGAAAATAGTCAGAATAGATTCAGGAATGGTCAAAATGGATAATTCCATCAAAATCCGGATTTCGAAAAAAATCGACTTCACTTATACTTACTTATACTATTGTACATTTCATATATACATGGTATAAGAAAGTAAAAAACACTTATGAAATGTTTGGTATTTATAAAACACATATTTTATAAAAATCGTTAAGAAAAATGTCTATTTTTTTGTAAAATATTTAAAAAATATATGTACAATCAACATTTCAAGAATTTATTTAATGTTGTATATAAACATTTAAAATATGGATATCGCTACATGTACATAAGTGAATTTCATAAAAAATGTAAGGAAGAAGAAGAAATAAGAAAGAGAAAATTGCTATTAAAATGTGGCATCCGAATATGATAGAACGCGTGTTACAAATGTAAACAATTTGTTCCACAAATATTCAGTGGTGTTCGTTAAATTACATTTAATGGAAGTATTTTACCATATTGTTAGTATTCAAAAATGAAATAGGACTAGAACATTCACTTCTATGTATAAAAGTTTAAGTAGTAATGAGTTGGAATCGAAAGATCTTGTCATAAATAACAAATTTTATTATTGAATCAATATTATTTATCTTAAAGCAGTGTCGGGAATCCGCGAAACATGTTTAGGATAAATTAAAGTACTTTTACATTTCTATTTACAAGTGATTAATTAGTATCTAACGACCTCCTTTGTTTTTCTATCCGGGCGAGGAGGTTTCCTGAAAAATAATTGTTCAAAAGGGGGTCCCTAGACCATATAAGTTTAAGAACCGCTCTCCTAGAGGAACAGAAATAGTGCTTCATTAATATTGGTGTCAATAAGTAAGATGAATAATACTTTCCAACTATTGCTACCATTAAAAGAATTATAGATCAGATAATTCTTTGCATATAAACTTTCAATTGACGTTTACAGGATACTAGTAGACGGAACTCAATTATAGATAATATGACAGTATTTTTTTATAATACATTTTTTAGTAAAATTATTTCTATATTTGAATATGTCCAGGTAAAGAAATTTTAAATTTTAATAATAAGAATGATAGATTTGGTAATTGTTTATAAAATTAGAAATTTAACTGCGTTGTTAATAATAATATTAATGTTAATAATGTCCCCACTTTTACATTCAATATTGTACCGAAGTAACTCTTTAATATATTATATTTTCGTCCATTAAAAAATATGAATAACAAATCTAATATGATTTCATCAATGGCAAAAGATTTAAAACTGATTAATTTTCTGAGAATTAACTTTTAATTTATAGAAATTATGTTCATGTATTTCAAATAGTACAATAGTACCAAAAGTAGTTCATTATTGAAAAATTTAAATAAAAACCAATAAAGTGTACAGATAAATTGGTTAACCATTTAATTTTTATACAATTGTACTAAAAAATATTAGTTCGAAATTTTTCTTAAAACGTAGCTGATTATATTTTCGTATATTTTTAATTTTTTGACAATTTCAGTCTAAATCTAAATGTATGCAAACGTCAAAATGACAAAGTAAATATCAATTTAAAAAAAATGACAAATTGAGATAAATCTTTATAAGAGAATATTTTACAACAAACGTTGTAGACCTATATTATAGGAAATTGAATGCTCAACAAAAAAGATTTTATTAAATTTTTGCGTAACATGTGTCGTTCTTGAGATATCTTGAAAAATTAATATTTTGGGATGTCACCCTTCACCTGTATACACGATTTTGATGATTTTGAAATGGGACCGTCCTCAAGCCAGACCCAATCATCCGACCTTGTTTCAATAATATCGGTTCAGTAGTTCGTAATGAAAATATAATTTAAAAAAAATGTCCGCAGCCAAGTTTTAGTACCAGTTTCGTAATGGACTAGGTTGCTTGTTATGCATCCATACTATCGTAATCTAAAGGGACATGATTCACTTGTGGGCGACATTGGACAAAGGAACATGATTCACTTGTGGGCGACATTGGACAAAATATCCTTGTAAAATTGATTTGATTCATCGATAAAAAGAGAATCCCCAAAATTACAACATAAGCCATATGTTCACACCACGTTAATATTTAATATCAGGTACTGTACAAAATTGAACATATGTATTTTCGATGCTATAAATTATAATTTAATTTGGAAACGACGAAGAGATGGTAGAGCCCATGGTTTTTTGCAGATAGTTCAAAACTTCCACATACATTCCAATCGCATTCAATTCACCTCGTTTACATAATACAACACAAACGTTTATTTAAATTACGTTAATGTTCGCATTAAAACATTTTCTGAATGTTATATTTTTTTGTTGGTACAGAGTTTGTAATATGTTTAAAATACAAATTACATAAATTAACCCTTTCGGGACTGATGCAGGATATTTAGCGTTTTAGGATTATCTTCTCGAGGGATTAACATTTTTCATTTGATATAAAACATGTCATATTTCACTAATCCCCTACCAATCTTACACAGAACGTTCAGGGAAAATGTGTTGTATAAACAATGTTGTCAGATTGGGATTTTTTTACGTTTTTTGACGTTGAATGAATTATTTATAATTTCATGGAATTGAAACATTTTATCGATGAAGACATATTTCATTTGATATTGTATGTAGAAAAAAAGACAAAAAATCACATTAGCAACTGTTAGATACCCTATAAAAAGATTTCAGTTTGCTCCTGCTTTATAATAATAACATGATATTCGAAAGTCAATCGCCTGTTAAACTACTTAGGGTGTCACGCTGAAGTATTTTTTATAATAACTTTAACAATTTATGATAACAATGTTAATGATTTCTTCATAATTTGCATATAAAAATGAACTTGGTCTACAAAAAAAATAATATCCAGATTTCTTACAAAGCGCACATGGGGCTGTCAGATATTTATATGGCGATTAATAAAATAACAAAATTAACGAATTTATAATCTGACGGGCTGCTATAAATGTTTCGGCTATTTTTTTACATAACTGACAGGCTGCTCTATCTAAAGGCAGCGTCCTAGGATCATAGGACCCATCTAACTAAATTCTTATATCCCAATTAACAAATTTCAAAACAAATTTTGCGGGCTGCTATGATGACCAAATTTGGTCGCTGCCTCCAGATCTATAGGGTTCAGGTTCGGGTTCGGGTTCAAGTTTGTAATTAAAAGAAAATTATTTTGTTAGAAAAAAATTATAGTTAACAAATATAACAATTTCTGAATAAAGAAAAAACATTAATAGCCATTAAAATATTGCTTGAAAAACGGGGTAAAAAATCTTTTATTTGGTTGAAGTATTTGATTTAAAAATATATATATACGAATTTGAATGTTTGCATATCGAAAAAATAGGGTTTAGCAATATCGAGAAAACAAGAGCTGATTGTACCTAATTTACCCTAAAAAGTTGTTTTCATCAAAAGTATTTTTATAAAACAAAATACATTGTGGTATGGTCTCATTCCGACAATATGAGGAGTACATTCGATCACCCTATGTATATTAGAACCATGTGGTGTCCACACGAGATATTTTATTTGCCAACAATATCGCAACGCAGACAGACACAAGCCAATTTAAAAACGGTCGAGAGTAAAACAGATCGACAACAACTGGATTTGAATCGAGCGAGCGATGCATACACTCCAATGTAAATGTCATATTAAAATCAATTAGGTACGAAATGGTGAGTTTGTAAAATGAAAAGGGGTTTTAATTCTGTACATTGTCGTCGTAGGCAATCAATAAAGCAGCATCACGCAACGGTTCTTGTGTATCATTCGACATCCGTGCATCTCTGTTTTTGTCTAACATGTGTGACAGCAGCCAGTCTCTCCGCCGACACAAGTTACGATTTGCATTGTTCACGATTAAATTATCTTTCGGATTTTTGACACACGGACGAATCGCTCGACGTTTGATATATAGGTATACTCTGGTATACGTTGTATTTGTTTATTGTTTCTAACAGTGGCGTACATGAAATGGGTTATGGATACAATTATAAATATGTTTCTAATTCTCTTCTCCGTTTGATTTAATCATAAGAAAAGTATTTGGCCTTACAATGAAAAAACGTTTTTTTAATGAAAAAACTCTTATTCTTCGACATAATCTCCATCTAGAGTAATGCACTTGTTCCAACACGTGGTTCGCGTCAAGTCCCTCAAATAGTAGATTGTTTCCAACTCGACCTCTTCATTAGAGTAAAATCTTTTGCCAGAGCCACATTTTCAATTTCTGAAAAAGGTAGTAGTCACTGGGGACCAGGTCAGGAGAATATGATGCGGAACCAATTCATAGCACAATTCCTTCAATTTATCGGTCGTAACGCGAGCTTTATGAGATGGTGCATTATCTTGGTGAAACAGCATTTTTGGTACCCATCGGGCGCAAAGCTTTTTCATATGTAAACATTTATGGAGGATATGACCAACACGTTTCTTTGAGATGCCTATGGTGTTAGCTTTCTTTTTACGGTCATTCAACACAATTTCACGAATTTTTCGAATGTTTTCTGGAGTAACTGCTTCATTTGGCCTTCCTGAACGTGGTGCATCATTTATACTCATGCGGTCACGACGAAACTCAGAAAACCAATCTTTTATGATTGAATTAGCTGGGGCAGATGTGCCGTTACACTTATCAAGCCACTCCTTTGTTTGGACGTTATTTTTTCCCATCAAAAAACAATGTTTAATCAAAACACGAAATTCATTTTTTCCATGATCAAAAAAATAACAAAAGTAGCATCACTTCGAAGGCTGTAACTTGAACAAGAATACATAAAATGTCATGAAATTTCGACAGTATTCTAGTTAAGGTTGGTACTCTATGGGAAATATAAGGATTTTTTGTTAATATCGCCATTTGTATGTCAGTCCAAAGACTTTTTAGCCCATGTAGTAGATAGGTGACTATTAAAGAATAGAGCGAGCAGAAGAGAACATAACACTTGACTAGAAGTGACCGACCGAAACTAATTTTTGAGCTGTAATCAAAATTCTGTTTTCAACATAGTTTCAATCAGAATCGGCCTATAATTCGTGTTTCGGTGTAAAAACGACCAAAACAGCGCGTTTTACCGCATGCTCAGTGTACTCGGCTCCATCAATTATTTTTAAGCTATTAGGTTCAACTCAGACTCGCTTCACGTTGAATTTTTAAACGAATTTCGACCTAACCAAAAACGAACCAAAATTTAAGATATTTCTCGGAGAGCAACAAAGTCCGCTATATGTTAGAGAAAGATAAAATATATAATTAAATTAAATTTGGCAACGTCGAGCATACATGTGCCCCAAAACAAGCTTAATTTACTGTAGCGTATCGCACTTGCGCGACTCGTGTAATTTCTCGGAAAAAATTACACGAGCAAGCCCAAATTTTGTAAAAAAACAACTTAAAAAAGTGGGTGTCTGTACTTAAGTATGCGAGTTAGAAGTTATACTTCTTTGGCGTAGTGACATGAGACAGTGTGACAGAAGTGTTTTTTAATTTTTAGAGCTCACTTTCCAAAGTGTCTCTGAACGAACAAAACAATATGGTGAAAGTGGTGAAAAATGAGTAATAATGAATATATGATAATGTAAAGGGGCGTCGTAATTCAGTCTCAAACCAAAACTTACTTATATTAAACAAAATGTAGACAGGTACAGTTTTTATAATAACGTACATCAGTATAATAGGTACTTGAAATAATTGAATATTTACATTCCAATGTATAGAACAACTACACATTGTAATAGTACTTTATGTAGAGGGAAATAATACTATAATTTATTACCGTCACACGTTCGTAACATAACATCAATAAATTATCAACATTCTAAAAACAACTTGCAATTTAACAAATTAATGTCTACATAGTGTAAAATAGTAATTGTTTTAAAATGTATAGGTACTTATTTCAGTTATACTTAAATAAGTTATTGACTATTTTGACGCTATTAATCTTTTGTATCATGGTGCGTCGACTTGAGTATTTTACTACAAACGAACCGGACGAGCTGAGCGCGCCGAGCAATCTTCGGCGAACATACCTTTTATTCGCCATATTCATTGTGCTCCTGTTCCCACAATTATCTTGAGTTTAAAAATGGATTTGAGTGTGGCAACAGTAGCTTTTTAGTGTTCTATAAATTGACAGGAAATAAAAAAAACACACGGAAAGTTTGGTAACGAAAACTTTTTCCATGCATCATTTTTATTTATTTATGGTAATCCATACTGGGGATTTCATAGTAAAGGGTATTTATTATATTAATTTAGTAAAGTCAAACAATGCACTCTTCCTCGTTCCATAGCTAATCAGTAATTACTTTAAACCCTATCATGTGCGTGCCCAACATGCACTCGGCCATTTTATTTAGTATAAAATTATCGGGACCTCACAAAGTAGTTGGCTAAAATACTTGCATATAATTTTTTTTGGATGAAACAATAGCCTTTTTATAAAATTATAAATAAAAAATTTGCCTAAAATTAATGTATTATACAGGGTGGTCCGGTTTGGGATACATATATTTTAGGAGCTGATTCCTTGGCTCATTGTGAGTAAAAAAACTCTACGGAAAGAAAGGGTCTATCTTCAACACCCTCTGAGCTACAGGATGTTTAAAAAAATCCGTCAGAGTAGTATTTACAAACAAATAACTTCCAAAGTAACGTAACTAGAGCAACCAAAATGAGCCAAACAAAAAAAATTTATGACTGTTTCATTTAATAGGATAGGTAGCAAAATAGTAACGTTGGGGATTATTTAGATTTTATAACTGGAAAACTGTAAGACCCAGGTTTAAATTTGGTATAGTGAATTTGTAGGTAACATTATGATACATCAAAATAATGATAAAAAATACCACATATTATAAGTACTTTTGGGAAAAATGTAATTTTCATACAAATTTTCAAAAAAATAAATATATTTTTTAACTTTGATGAGCAATAACTCTGAACCAGAAACACGGTTAGCAATAACGGTAATACTGAAAAATACGTTAGTTAATTACCTATGAAACTGACTCATTTTGGTTGTTCTAGTTGCGTTACTTTGGAAGTTATGAGATAATCTTTGTTTGTAAATACTACTCTGAAGGAATTTTTTTAACACCCTGTAGCTTAGAGGGTGTTGAAGATAGACCCTTTCTTTCCGTAGAGTTTTTTTACTCACAATGAGCCAAGGAATCAGATCCTAAAATATCTGTACCCAAACCGGATCATCCTGTATATATTGGAAATAAATAACATATTTTTGTTTTTAGACCTTATTATTATTACCTACTCATAAACAATTTATTTGTTAGGAGATGTGGGAAGTAAGTGAGGGTAATAAAACGAAAAGGAGGTGTTTTGCAAAAAATGTTGGAAATACTTTTACATATTAATATATATGTAGGAATACAAAATCTAAAAAAAAGTTTATCCAACCTTGTTTAATGGTACATCGCACCATTACGTAAATCGCAAATCTACAAAAGCGTATGTGTATGTATACAGTATACATATAAATGGTAAAATAAATGATACGACTTATGTGACAAGTTTCAATTTGTTAAAAATAGCTTTAAAAGTTTTACATTGCAGTCAGTATCTGTAGAAAGTAGGAGACGAACAAATTTATGTTGAACCCATAAATTTATCAAAATTTGATTTATTGTTATAAGTTTCATTTACATCCATGAATCATTTATGTTAGGTGTTGCAAATAGAAATACATTTAGAAAGAAATCTTTCAAGTGTTACAAAAACAGTTGTTGCCGTATTTTTAGTTTGTAAACATGATCAAATTAATCAATTAAAACAATTGAATTGATTGTAAGGTTGGAGAAAAGAGGGGTATATGTTGGGTTAGACTAGTGATTCTTAACTACTGTTTCGCGAACTATGAAACAGGGAAAAATACAACAATTAAGAAAGTATTTTAATATAATTTGAAGGGCTCTCAGAAACCAATTACAATAATATTTTAGGTTAGGTTAGGTTAGGTTAGGTTATTATATTTTAGCCATGCAGTAGACACTCGAACACAGGGCTTTGGTGGTACTATAAACGATAAATACCAATATCCACAATATCATCTCAAATATGGGTATCCAATAGTCAATATTAAGCAAGTACCTAATTTTGACCATTTTTTTTAGTGTTTCATACCAAAATCGAAAAAAAAACACCTTTGAAAATAATTACCGTATCTGTCTGTCTGCAACATCCTTCTATATAAGCTACTGAACCGTTTGACCTAAAAAGCTAAGATTTAGCATAATTATAGTAAATTGTGGATCTGAGTTATAAAAATATCTGCCAAGTATGAAAATGCACAATGCTTCCTTGTGCTAAATTCACCAAAGGTAGTTAGTTAATTATTGAAAAATTTAAATAAGAACCGATAAAGTGTTCAGATAAATTGCCTGGCATTGGTTAACCATTTAATTTTTATACAATTTTACTAAAAAATATTAGTTCGAAATTTTTCTTAAGACGCACCTGATTATTTTTTCGTATATTTTTAATTTTTTTGACAATTTCAATCTAAATATTTTATGCAATTGTCAAAATGACAATAAAAAAACTCGATTTTTTAATACAAATTGAGATAAATCTTTGTAAGGGGATATTTTACAACTAACGTTGTAAACTTGTAACATATTATAGGAAATTGAATGTTCTACAAAAAAATTCTATAAAATTTTCACGTAACATGTGTCGTTATTGAAATACATATCTTGAAAAAATAACTATTTTGGGATGCACACGATTTTGATGATTTTGAAATTGGACCGTCCTCAAGCCAGACCCAATCATCCAACCAAGTTTCATTAATATCGGTTCAGTGGTTCATAAGTTATGTATGTGAGAAGGATTCAGGGGACAGACAGACAGACAGACACGGAACGAAAAGTGTTTGTCTTGACGTGAAACGGAAAGATCAATTTAAAATTTTGAAATCGGAGAACAATTTTTTTCGTCTCATTCTAAAACGATCACAAAGCTTCTCGTATCTCCGATATTGCGAGAAATAAAAATATTGGGAATATGTATAATGATAGCGAAAATTTTCAGGAGTCGTCGGACTTTTTCAAAAATAATTCAAAATTGTTATAAAAATATATAGTATCTACATTTGCGAACTATTAAATATAAAAAAACCTTGTTACGCCACTAGGGTGCGTCACTGCTAATCCTTACACATTATAAAACGCAACGTCTGTCTGTCTGTCCGTTAGTGCGCTTATCACTCGAGAACCACTTATCCGATTAACGTGTTTTTTTCTTCATTTATAGATATCTTCTTTCCCCAGGTTTTATTATATATTTTGTTACGTTAGGTAACATAAGGAATAAGCAGTGACGACAATAGTAAAACAAGTCGAAAAAAAGTTAACTGCCAGTGCACTCTTTTGCAATACGCTGCCTAAACTGTTAAATATTGAACAAAATAATGTAGTAGAATTGAGTAGAATTAAAAAATCTAAAATATGTAAACTCCACGATACCATAGCGAAGCTATACCTACAAATAATATTAATTTTAAAAGGTACCTACGAGTACATATCCATACTCAATATCATACATATAAAGTTTTTTAAATTAAGTACATGAACATTTTATTTTAAAACTTAAATGAACAATTAAAAGTATTATTACTTTATGCCATTAAACTAATCAATATCTATTCAGATTTTTACAGAGCTATGTATTTTATCCCGCTCGATCGTTACGTTTTTTTTTAATAGCTCCCAGTACTTTAAAAGCTGTCTCGGAACGATAAATGCATTCTAAGAATGTTTCATTGTGACAAGTACATTCTCCGCTAACTCGAGATTGATCGCGTAACCGAACTCCTTTACAGCCGCGTCACCTACTTTATGATTTCTGTAATAAATGCATTTTTCTATTGAAATGAATGACTGCAGTTTTTATGGAGTTTCGCCGCATAAGCAGTTTAAGATTTCATTATTGTGGTGTTATCAGGTAATTTTATCTCTTGTGAGAATTTGAAACGTATATAAAGTTGCTACAAAAGTATGGTATGTTTTTTTGTTTTGTTTGAGTACCATTTGAAGAATTTAAAAACCTTAACGATTTCTTAAAGTTTTATGCAGTTGAATTAAGGTCGGAGGTAATGCAAATTCCGGGGATGGAGCGGAGAAAATGTTGGATAAAAAAAATTATTCTGTGTTCTCTACATTTTTGATACTTTTAAAATAGTTCTTAAAATATACTGTTATATATTTGGGCCAGGTATCTAATCAAACTTAGGAGAAAAAAAAACAGCCAAGTGCGTGTTGGGCACGCATATGATAGGTTTCCGTAGTCATTACGATTTATAAATAAGAGTTATTTCAATTTTTTTTATAAACTATTCTAGCTACAGTGTTCATTATAATTTTCATTGAAAGTACTAGCTTTTAGCTACATTCTAGATTTTTTTTTTTAGATTTTTGCATCGATAGTTTAGAAAGTAGAAGAGGGGAGGGGACGCTCTGATAACGATATTTAAATGCAAATATATCGTGACTGAAGGGTTAAAATCAAAATGTCATATAACATTTTTTATTGCATTTTAGGAGACCTATCTACTGACCCCCCCCCCACTCAATGGGGTTAGTGAAAAAAAAATATGAGTTCACTTTTCAGTCTATGGAAAGGGGGTCCAAAAAAATGTTTTTTCAAAAATCTTATCATTTCTGTTTTTGTGTTATCAGTCTTCGTCCGTATACCAAATTTCATCTTAATCGGCTTAAATTTTTTGAGGACGGACATGGCAAACTAAGGTTTCCTAGTGTTCTACGGAAACCTAAAAAACACAAAAAAATTAACGGAATAGTTTTATTCGTGTCAATTTAAAAAATAAAATGTTAGTAATTAACTCCCCCCCCCCCAAATAACAGCTTTTAAAATTCCTTTTTTCCACTCTAAAATAACCCCTGCTATCTTGGCACCCTCCTGTACCTGGGTGACCCCCCCCCCAGCACTAAGTCCGCTATTTTCTATTAAAATTTTCTATGACACCCATATCATTACTTACGTTATTGCTTTTGTTTATTTTTTTATTTTATTTTTTTTAAATCTATCCATAAATAATATATTAAAATAAAAATTCTATCTAATAAACAAATACTACACTAAAATACAATAAACACAAAAATAGCATTACTTTGTCTAGTCTGGCACGTTTCTATGTGAGTGTGTGAGTATGTGTGTGTGTGTGTGTGTGTGTGTGTATGTGTGTGTGTGGTTTCACGTACGTGTAATTAAAAGTTATTGTATAATCTACCTGCACGTTGGTGGGTACAAAAACCGCAACAATAAATAAAATTATGACGGACGTTTCCGGTTTCCTGTGTAAGAGTTATTCTCTGGGAAAAAAATCAATAATACCCCTTTGTTGTACGTGATAAATATTAAATTACAAATTAAAATAATAAAGTTGATAAAAATAATGACACAAGAATTAATTAGGTGTGAAAACTCCTATTTTAATATTTTCTGTAAATTAATAAAACTAAGTGATTCTAATATTAAGATACATTACTTTAAAATAACAGTTTTGTGTCATTTAGTCACCAATGTTACTAAATTACTTATTTACTAACAATTAGCTAAGTTAACGCTATCTGCGAGGTGTCAAATTGTTATGTATTTGCTCGGGATTTTATGCTATGCATTTTATATTGTGCACTTGTCACCACTGCTTTTAGATCGATGATTTCTAGTTAACGTCGCACATGCGTCAAGGTTATGAAAGCGAAAGTGTGTCTGTCTCTCTGTCTGTTTGATACCTTTTTTACGGCTAAACCGCTGAATCGATCGTGATGAAATTTGGCAGGGATATAGCTTGCATCCTGAGGAAGGACATAGGCTATGTGTATTGTATTAGATAAAAAATATTATGATATTTGTATGCACTGTAACAATATTATATTATAGCCGCTTGGGTTATTAAATAATGATTTGTAGAAATTAGTTGTAAGATTAGGTAATCCTTTTTGTAGAGAGACATCGAAAAATATGTATAGAGTCAGTTGTTAGCACAGAGCCGTGAGAAACACAATAATTTATAAAGTGCCGAAAGTGTTAAATAAATCTAAGAAACAGTGTAGCTACCTTAGCCATGTAATGCAAGCTAAGGAGTAGTAAGGCTCTGTGGTAGTGACCACCATTTTATATTCAAATTAGTGCAAGTTTGTGAAATAGACATAGTGAAAGATTTTGTATTTGAAATAGTTTTTTTGTATTTGAAATAGTTATAGTTTTTTTGTAATCGCCAAAAGGCCCGATTGTGTATTCGAAATAGTGAAAGTTTTGTATTTGCATATTGTAAGGTAGTTAAAATTAAATTTATTTAGCTAGTATAACAGTGTTTACGTTTCCGAGCACCTACATGTCATTCTACCGAACCAATTAAAGGTTAAACGAAATTATTAAAGTCAGTTGAACCCAAAAACGTTACAGCACCTAACCTAAATTCCACACGAACCATATACATTTTATCATTTTATTATATATATGACGCGAACGAAGTTTGCGGGTAACAGCTAGTATAAAATATAAACATACCATTCATTAGAACTGACAATGGGTTATTTATATTTAATATCTCGCAGATAGCGTTTACTTAGCTCTTACACGAGAAAAAAAATCTTTGTAATACCGAACATTTTTATGTATGTCTACTTATTGTTAATTTACTAGTTTTTATTCCAAACTTCTTGGATAAGTGAAAAACTTTTAAAAAATTCGAAGAATATTTTAACTGATTGTAAAATATATTTATAAAACATCGTTTTTGTTGACTGTTGTTAGGTAAGTGGATTTAGTCATTTTGCGTTCATTGTATTTATCAATATTTGTGTCTAGTGTACCGGTCCGCAGTTTTCTCGTATTCCAGAGTTTTGGTTGGAAAACATCAGAACATGTAAATTGTAAATATGTTCGACACAAAAAACATTTGTAAAAAAATTTGTATTGTAAAATATTTTATATGTTATCATCTCAATAAATAAGATGCAATACTGTGTACCATGACGTGTACACAATTTTACAATATGGGCAATCCCACAACTAAAAAAATTTATTTATTTAAATTATTTATTTAAATTATAATAATGTTTGATAGAGTGAAACGACATAAATCCATTAATTCCAATAATTAATAGTGAAAATCAATTCCTAACTATTTCGATTTAATATCTGAAAAAGTAATATCAACAACTTGAAACTGCTTTAAAAGTAGTATTTATTTTTAAAGAGAAAATTTACGTAAATAACACTTTGAACAGAGCCGTATGTGTGCCCCATGGCCTCCGAACAAGGGGGCATACATTTTTTTAAATATTTCGATTTATAGGGAAATTCATATCGGATAAAATGAATTTTTATTTTTACAATCCGGCCAATAGAATTGGAGATATTAAAAAAAATCATACACGAGAATCCGTAAAAAGATTTTTTTTCAAAAAGGTTAAAAAATTGGTTTAAAAAAATTACTCCTTCCCTTCAGTTCCTTTTTCGATATTTTTTCTCCACTCCACTATAATAAGTATTAAAATAATTTTTTATTGAAAAATTGTTATAAATAATTAACAACAAAAGGTTACATTCTTTTTAATGGAATCAACAAGGTTTAAAAAACACTAAAACATCCATCATTGTTTTTTTTATTTATTTATTTAATGGTGTAGTTTTAATTTTTATAAAAAATATAAATAATAAAAATTTGAAAGCCTTCATATTTTTATTGAAAAACTTTTTTTTCAAAATTAGTGACATGAAAAATGTTCAAACAAATTTTTATAGGGGGACCCTCGATCACTTGTTGCCCCGGGGCCCCTGAGCCTCTAGTTACGGCCCTGACTTTGAACCCCCTCACTCCACGTGAGGATTCGTAAAGAAGCCTTACGTAATTAATTGATGCCCCTTAAGCATATTTATAAAAATTTCCACTTAAAATGAATTATTATAGTATAACAGAAAATAACGAGCAGTGAAACTAACTTTCGGAATGAATTAATGATAAGATAGAGAAATGCCCGCGGGTGATCGGGGCAAGCAAAATTTACGAGACCACGGGGAACATGTGTAGTTCATAGGTTCCGCATGATATATTCCTATTTTAACTTTTTACTATAATCCCTGTGGTATCATCCCCTATGTAAATTTAAACGGGGGATGCGCTTGTTTCAAAAATGTTATTACGCTATGTTGACTTGACCTTTATGACCCCAAGTCCTTTATATACCATGTATGCTTAAATTGTAATCAGTATGTTAACGATTTTTGTCTTTGTAACCTTTCCAATTAATATGGTTCAATAATCAAAACATTATAGAAGCTAATTTTCGTATGGTTGATTATTGACATATACATTTTACCTATGCATAAAATAGTTAATTTTTTTCTTGAGTTATTTTGACTATACAAAATAGTGTTATAAATATATTATAAAAAATAAACTGACGAGCAAAAAACACCACATCTTCTATATTATTCCCATCAGGATTCTTGACATACATTCTAAAAAGTAAGAAATTCTTTCCTAAAAATAAATAAGTAATTGATTTATTGACAGGACTGAAAATTATGTTTTAAAAAACAAACGTTTTTTACGCGTCAAAAAGGGTTATGAAATTACTGTGTACATTTGTTTGTTTGTGATAAAATGTTTCACGATCTATTGTTGTTATGTATTTCAATCTTTTCACTTTTATATCTAGTTTTTCCGGAAATAGTTTCAACAATAAAAAAATCTGAAAACTTAAACAAACATTTTTTGTTATTTAACACAAATATAAAATCACGTTCATGTGGGAAAATAGGTGTTCTAAATAATATCTACTTTGAATGTCGCAACTCGCAATAATGCAGGTATTTATTAAATAATTTTAAAGACCTAGGTTTCATGTTTCCAATATATGTATATAAAAAAAAATAGTTAAAATATAAACGGCTATATCGCTAATTATAAATGTGTACTGTTATTTTGACTAAATTCAAATAAAACTTACAATAATTAATATATAAATGAAACTGAACTTCGTTTTACTACAAAATTTGGTCGCTTATGTATCGACACCGCGTAACTCAAAATAGACAACTTTACAGGAGAGCAAAAAACTGCATAATTTTTTTCATCTGCTTGCCAATAAAATATTTTTTTAACAATATTATAAACCAGTCGAATCAAACAATCAAAAAGATCCTATGAGATTATAGAAAAAAATTCACGATCATGTACGCTCACGAAACCTATTATTTTACTCACGCACAACGGGCCACGCTTGTGACACGATTTAATATAATTGTTATAAATTAAATTTTGAAATGATGAAAATTAACGTTTTTAATGTGAAATTAATATGTGTATATTTTATATTTGTATTATTTCTTCTAAACTGCATTTCTAGTGCATATGATAGTAAATAAAATAATAAGAAAAGAAAGAAACAATGCATTTTTAAATTTGGAGTTTTTTGGTGTTCCAGACTATGTGAAAGTGGTTCTTCTTAAAATGACATTTATTTTTTATACCGTATTTTTTAGTGTAAAAATTCGTTTTAAAACGTATAAAAAAATTACCTTCGAAATATACTCACGGACTCACGCATAATAAAAATGTACTCATGCGCGGTTGTTTTACTTTGACTCACGGTTACGCACGCTCACGAATCAATATTTAAAAATCGCTTACGTTCAAGTCGGGTCACGGCTGTGACCCGAAAAATTCACGGCCCACACCCAGCTCTAAGCAATATTATACCAGCCTTCCTTAATTGATTCCAGGCATGTTTTAAATTTGAATGAGTGGAAGAACAGTATTAGTTATGTTTTTCCACTCAGCTGTTTGAATTAACAAATTCAAGCTATACTCTATTTCATTTAAGAATGCAGTAGTTGCCGAGGTTTTGACGGTACGAATCGTGCATTTAACGTCAAAAACCATGGAAACCACTGCATTCTTAAATGAAATAGAGTATAGTACTGTTCTTCTTCTCACCGAATTATTTATTAAACTAGAAATTGATGTTTATGGAATAAAATTTCGTCACTGACTAATAAGAATTTCTGATAGATCAAACGATGCGTCTAGCGATTCTTTATCTAATGGTACGAATATCTCATTATCGCTAATTTTGACATACATATTTGGTTTTAGCTTTCCACCGTCAAAATGGAAGCATCCAACATATTTTTATGTTTACTCAGGGCCTCTAGCATCCTAAAATTGCTATTGGATTGAAGAAAAAATAATATAAAACGTTTCGGCAATAAATCAGAAAATCGTTTTACTTTCTCTTACTAAATACCCCCCCCCCCCCCAGATTTAGAAATGGCAAAAGAGTAGAGTCGATAATCAATTTACCGTTTGCATAAAAAATTATAGAAAATGGTCAAACATGGATTTGAAAACGAATTTTTTAAAACTGTCGCATATTACAATGAACAATTTTCAAGTTTCATCATTATATGACTATTATGTGTATCCACCAGTATCCTAGAGTAATCCAAACGAAATTTCAAACAAAGCACCTTGCAGATTTATGTATGGAATCAGTAACAAAAGAAGGATTGCACAATTCTAGACTAATTCTTTTCATATTATGTAAATGCGATAATCTTCATAATGCCTCGTCACTGCTGGATTTCATGAACCAGAAGCTCTTAGCTTATTTATTTGCAAAATTGTCTGCTTTCATTTTATAGATATAGGTTAAAAAATAACCTTTGTCATGTTAGAGTTTGCTTTTATTAAAAAATATAAATTGTGTCGATTCTTCTTCCTTAAAACTCGTTTTTTTGGGTGGGGCGGGGAGGGGGGGTAAAGTGAACTATTTTTCAATACTCTTTAGAGTTTTATCTAAAATTCAAAATTTTTATTATCACATTTTTAAAAAAACTTTGTTTTGGGGGGTGGGGCGTGTGGGGGGTGGGGCGTGTGGGGGGTGGGCGGGAATTAAATTGACATAACGTTTTAAATATATAAGGCGCCCCATACACCTACAATATAATTGTACGTTTTTATTGAAAAATACCTTGCACCTACATGTTCAATTATATTGAGTTTCGAACTATTCGCATCAATATTTCCGTGAGAGTAACATATATGATGATCGAAATTTGGCTGCAGCTGTGCTGTTGATTTTGCTGGCAAAATGAAGAAAAACAACGAAAGTTCGTTAAAGAATGATTGAAAAAAGGCCTGTGTACACTCATGAACATCTTTTAAACGACCTAGCTATGTTAGTTTGCGTGCGTACAAGACCGCTCCGAACACTAGGCTAATAAGCCCTACATACGACACAATGAAACAAGCTTTGGGTTGAGGTGAGACCCTTTAGGTCTACACAATCAACTTACCAACACGGTATGATTATAAATACTTGAATACTGATTATTTATTGTTTCCATATAGTTTATGTGAATATTTTTTTAATATGTATATGAAAAATTTTAATGGAATTGGTCAGAAATAAAACTCACCTTTGTATTATGAATATTAGTTTTCTATTATCCTAATGTCAATAATATAACACACATTTTTAGAATAACTAATTTGACAATTTGAATTAAATTGCATTTGTTTTTGTAATAACTAATCTGACAATTTAAATTTAATTGCATTTGTTTCCAAGGCAACATGAATTGTAGACTTATTTATTTATTATATTATATTATTTATTTATATATTAGTATTTAAAATTCAAATTTTGAGGGTAGTTTTCGCCTTTCACTCCTTCTATGTCTGTTAAGGCACGCATAACAAAAAAAATATTGAAATACATTTTTCATTATTTGTATTGTAGAATATTTACGCTAAGTTTCAAGTAAATCCGACCAAAAAAAATTTTATACCCCTTTTTACCCCGTTAGGGGTTGAATTTCGAAAAATCCTTTCTTCCAGATCATAATCACGTCAAGACGCTTCGATTGGTATCCCAACGAAGTCAATAGCATTTATATTTACGAGATTTCGTGAACGTAAAAATGACACGCACATACGTACGTACATACATACACACACATAAATCTTTCTCAAAATAGTATAAATGTACTATAGTGACCTTAAAACATACAATTATGTTGAAATTTTTGATTTTGATTTTCGGACCGATTACAATAACTTCCAGTTGAGAAGTTAAAAATATGACGCAATAAAATTTAAACTTGCTCCAACTTTTCTAAAATCATGGTGCAATCTTCAATACGATCCCTAAATGGTCAATAATATTGGGAAATCCGTAATATTGCACAATATTATTGATCGTGTATGGGGCGCCTAAGAGAGATCTAGAACTCTTTAGAGTGCTATTCAGAACTAACAAAATTTTCGAGTTTGTAGTATTGCTTAAAGTTGAAACCGCATTTTCAAATACAGTTTTTGGAGAGTTAAACTGACAGAACTCATTCAAAATATAAGAAAAATTTTAATTTATTTTAATTTTATTTTTTTCGAATGAAAATTGATAAAATGAGCATTATATATTAAATTTCTTCAGTAGCCCCCTTAAAAGCTTACATTTTCTGAGTGAGAACATTACAGTCTCCATTACTTAGTTTAATATCGATTAGTTTTAATTTTCTGTCATAAAAATATAAACAAAGTTCAATTAGTCTATTTATACCCATTTTTTCACCACGGCAACACGTTACAGGTCGCAAAACGTAGTTTATTATTAATTATTAAGTCTCTTAACCTCTCCCCCTCCTTACATCGTCTACTGATGGCCATGCATCGTATAATTCATTCCACTACCTTTGATCATTTATGTTGGTTGACTTGTGCGCCATTCTGTACATTTGAGAAAATTACGGTAATCATGAAAATTTCAGAACTGGAGATTTTGATAAATATGTAGGAATTAGGCCCCTAGGAAGTCATTAAGACCATTTCCAAAGTGTCGTCCGTTTCCACTCACCATACATTTCTATTTAACTGCTCCACAGAAACTGTTAAGGTTTACTTCATGCATACGTATCTTTATTAAACTTTAATATCCGAATGTCATTCGTACTACCTGTAATGTATAACATGACTGATTGAGTGCATTCTATTTCAGAGATTGGACGTTGAATTTAACTCCAAATAATGGAGCATGTGTAATTGTGTATATATGTAATTACAATGCATGTTTTGTTTACCTTCTGCATCCAAAGCAGCGGTCTCCAAACTGTCAATCACGGGCTACCGGTAGTTTGTGAGAGAAATATTTCTACTAAAAATCTAATTTCCTTTTCTAAACATAGCAATACATCTTTAATATGTATAAAGCTCAACGTCTCTCTGTCTGTCTGTCCGTTAGTGCGCTTATAACTCGAAATCCACATATCCGATGTACGTGTTTTTTTTTAAATCATAGATATGTTCTCTGACCAGGTTATAGGATATATTTTGTTACGTTAGGTAACATAACAACTAAGCAGTGACGATAATAGTAAATCAAGTCGGAAAAAAGTTTGCCGCCAGTGCGCTCTTTTGCAATACACTACCTAAACCGTTTAATATTGAACAAACTAATGTTATATCAAATGTGTAGAAACAAAAGATCTAAAATAAAGTTTGCGATACTATACATTTAACTTTAATATTAAACCACAATGACTGCTTTTATGTTACAAAGAAAATTAAAAATGATTTGGTTCTGTTTACGTGGACTTTTGACCTGCAAAACATTCATCCTTATCGAAATAAATGATTTGATCATCATAAGTACTTAATGTAGATATAATTTGCCCTTTACAGCATCCAATTTGGTCGTATAGTTTAGGAAATAACTTTAAATAAGTTATATACGGTAAAATATTATTAATAACGCGCGAACTAAATAAATGCCGCGTCGGAGTGGGGCAGAGGGAAAGATTCACATGTGTTTGGCTAGCATTCGGACTCCCTCGGCTCGGTCGTTGTCTTTTGCTCGTCAATTGTTTATTTTGTTTTCAATAATAAACTTTTAAATTTAAACAGAACAAAAATTATTTGTACTTTTTGTTCTGATTGTACTTAATTCAAATATATTTTTCAAAAATCCTAAACAATAACTCCGTAGTCTACGCGAGCGAAGACGCGGGCACAGCTAATAAATGTATAAGTGTAAAAGTTTTAGGATTAAAAAAACCACCATAATCGAGAATTGAAATTTTGAAGAGAATGTTTTTCCAAACCGAATAATTTCTAAATGCGGTGACATCCAAATCCAAGATCTCCAGACTTTTTTTTGTATGATTTTTTTAAAGTATACATACAAACAATTGAACAATATTCGCGTTACAATATTTGAAATATCGCCTTTTGCGTAAATGTTATGAGAAATGCTCTTGAAAGAACTTGCACATGTGTGGCAACAAAAGGTAGGCGTTATATTCCACAAGTGATTTAAAGATCCAAATAAAATATTCATATAGAAACATTCATTGTTTTGTATATGTATATTATGTATAGGAATTATATGAAATTTAACTCGTTAGTTTGTGGCCACCCAATGTATGTGTATGTGAACTTGAGAAAAGCATAGATAACCGACACAAGATCGACTTAAGAGTCAAATTGATTTCAATTTTCACGAGACAAGACTCTCAGCTGAATTCTTTACCTAACTCGTGTTCAGCCCTATTATCCGCAAAAGAATTCCAACGAAATGAACAACATTATAATTATACACATCAGACGTCTGGAAAAGAATTATTACGGTGTACATAATCATAGAATTTTCAACAATTTTATATTATAATAAAGGGCGCCACTGGGAAGTAGCTGGGAGCTACAAACAAATGGAGTTAAACTAGATAATATATGCATACAGCATGTCGGAACGTGGACTGACAATTTATATGCAAATCACCATGGAGAGCAATTACATTTGTGCGCTGTGCCCTACTTCACTAGACGCTTCCTTGTTGGTTGGTGTTGATACAGCCGCAGCAGCCGGGCCGAGGCTTAGTTCACGTGATGTGGGAGTTAAGTAATTTACCACTCTCGCATTCCATAATCAAACTCGCGCGCAAACAACATGACGAATTCCTTTTTAAATACACACTGCTTTTGTTCACGTGCTAGCTTATTTTATTTCGTTGCAGGTTTATTTTTATTAAGTTACTGCATTGATTCTTTTTACGGAAATTGTGTTTAATGTATCATCGTGTAGGTGGGGAGTTTTTGTAGCCTGTTTTCCACTAAACTGATAAAACAACAAGGAGTTATATTTTGCATTTAGTTATGCTGAGCTTTTTATAATTTTTATCTTAATATGAAGGACTAGAAACAAAACTTTCGTAAATCCTTAGAAATATGTATTTTCACGAGGCCCTGATGATCATTGGTAGGTTCTCCTATTTCTTACTAAACCTACTGGAAGAGCGCAAATTGAAATAATGGGGAACACCACAACGAAACTTTGAAAAGATCGATTACATGCATGTTCCGAAAATTTGTAGTTTTGAGAATATGAAATTCTGAAAATCCACATAGAAATAGCTACTTTAATTTTATCATGCTCTAAATGTCCAATTATTTCGAAATTTTCAGAAAATATTTACAACACAACTTCCATAAAAGGTGTGTTTCGGTGGCAATATCTCTTTTGTAAAAAAATGAAATTTTGAAAATCCCACAAAAATTGAAAGTTATAACTTGGTAAAAAAAAGAAAAGGACCCCGCAGTATCCTTATGGGAAACGGGTCAGAATTCTGATAGTTCTTGATGAGCAGATCAAAAGTCTCAATGGGCTCTAAATCCTAAAAACTCATGATCTTAAGATATAGCCCTATGAAGTTAGGCTTATCGTGCGTTCTGCAATACCGTTAAGCTACTTTGTTTGTTGTTTGTTTGTATGTCTTAACGTACGTCAGTACGTAAGAGAAGAGTGGTATGAAAGAGCCAGTTTCATTTGTACGACAATTACCGACTGAGTATTACGCGCGTATTTTTTTTACGCCGGTACAACGTACGAAAGATTTCGTCTTAAGAAAGTAAATTTTTAATGTCATTTTGTTTGATTTATATCCATCAAATGTAAATAGCAAATGAAAAAATGATTATGCTAGAATAGCGGTCTATCAGAATCTAAAGTTTCAAAGAATTTGAGACCCGTTTCCCATAACGATTCTGCGGGGTCCTTTAGTTTATAGTTTTTTAGTGTTCCGTAACGAAATCGGAAAAATAACACTTTTTTCAGAGAGTAGAAATCTTTGTTTCGTAAAAATAGGAATATGTATAATTGTATAATGATGCCGAGATCAAAATAAAATTATCAATACTCATCGAATATGCTTACTACATTTGGAGCCATCTGTTTTCTAATAGATGAATTAAACTAGTGTTTAGTGGTTCTTAATTTTACTAAAATTAAATTAAATTTCATAATCGATTAAATTGAAAAACTATGGAACGAGAAATATTTTTAAATAATTTTTTTAAACACTATTTTTGAGCGTTCTCCGTAATTTCCTCTTAACGTAGTTACTAATGTTGCTATCATTCTTCCAAAACTTAAAGTAAATATGGATCTTGGCTTCTGGATGTAAGCCGCGTCGATTTGGTTGTGTTATCGGCCAACGTTTCGTCACACATTGCAATGGACACGACCAAATCGACGCGGCTTACACCCAGAAGCCAAGATCCATATCAAGATCACCGCGGAACCTTCAAAACTTAAAGTAAATATATTTTTAAATATACATTGTATTTAATCCTATTATTGTATAATTTTGCTTGCTTTAAATATGTAAAATACTCGCATACTGTTTATATCACGTTCATAAAATTCGTTGAAAACGATTAAATTTACGTTCATTCCACATTTAATACCCTATATATGTATATCCAGAATTTAAAACATATTAAGATAATTTGTATTTTATTTGATCGATCTTACATCTATAAAATAATGTAATAATAATTTAAACACCATATTAAACCAAACAGCAACATTTTATAAAATTTTATATAACTTTTTCTTTTGTTTATACGCCATATCTCACAACTCCTTTTATACAAGTGTTAATACACACATTCAGTGTCTAATCGCATTATGAATAATATGTTAGCAGTTGGTGGTAACGTGGTAAGACTTGGGTAGAGACAACTAAACTGAAAGTTTTAGGCTAGATCATGAACGTATTGTCAGTCGTCTGCATATATAAATAAACTACAAGTTTAACAGTAACGACAGTAATACCTCAATCATGCTTCTTCTGAAGTTTGGTTTAAACCAAGCTTGTCCAACCCACGGCCCGCGGGCCTCATGCGGCCCTCGAGGACCCTTGATGCGGCCCGCGAGCATAATTAAAAAAAAATTTATGACAATAAATTTACATAGAAATTAGTATCTACGACTAAAAAAAAAAAGGTTTTTCCTAATCTAACTCTCTAGTTATTTATTTATATTTATAATATTAATTAGGAATTGAAATTAAAGAGACTAAAAAAAAAAGGTCCTCAGTTTTATATTGTAAGCACTGCGGTCCTCAGTAAACTAAATTATATAAAATTTTTGCTATGCGGCTCCACTTTTTAATAATTTAAACCAATATTTTATTATTAGTAAAGTACTTTTTAAGGTGTAAACATTTTTACACGTGGTAAAGCAAAACCGTAGGCTAAAGTAAGTTTCGCAAATGTAACGGTTCTGGGGACATTTTTCCTAAATCAATTTTTATTAACTTGAAAATTACTGGACCGGTTTTAATGTATCCTGCACCAACGTGTTCTTTGAAATATCAAAAGTGCTATAAGGTAGGTGTATGTAATCACACTATCGCTTGAAAAAGCTGAGCTTTTTTTAATACAAAATACGGACAACGCCTCGCATATAATCAATTTTCAGATTTAAGTAGTACTTACACTTATGGATCATTAAATTTTTTTAAATAATCGAAACAAGTTTACACATCACAATGTGAGTGTCTCGCACTCACTAATTTTTTTAAATACAGAAAAGTAACTACAGTTTTAAATATCCAATTTTATAAAACACAACCTTTCTTAATGTTTCAATCATATCAAAACTCCCAAAATTAGCTTTATGTCCTGAGTTTCCGTGGTAATCTTGTATGCATTCTACCAGAGATAATAAATAACTTTCCAAAATGACGTATAAATAACGATAGAACGCATATAACAAGAATACTTCTCTCGTATGTATGTACAATGTACAATGTACATCTTTTATCGAACCCTATTATACGTACACGCATAAAAAGATTTACATAAATCAAGATAAAATAACTGTTGTCGAAATATTTTTTAAAACAGAGAATTTGTTGTTTTCATTCAACAATATTGTTTGAAAAAATTACACCGGCACACAAAAAAAATTAAGTAGAATGTGCATTTGACCGGACCTACCTACGGGTACGTATTTTGGTCCGCTGAATCCGAATTCGAGGTCAGTTTGACCCCTACACCCTCGAAATTTCGAGAAAACTTCGAAAAACCGTAAAAATGATAAAAATCGGCAGTTTTAATGATAAAAAAATTTTTTGGAACTAAACTAAGCGTGATTTTCATGTATTTCGATCCGCTGAATATGAATCGAAACTTTATTGAGACCACGAGCCATTTCAAATGTGAAAAAATCACACAAAACTCTCGAAAATTCCGAAAAAATATAGTTTTCATGATAAAAAAACTTTTTCTGGTCCAATTCAGATAAAATTTTATATCTTTTGATGTCTTCAATTCGCATCTTAATTTTTTTAGTCTATTCACCCTCTAAAGCTGGAAAAATTAGAAAAAATTGTAAAAATTACCATTCATAACAGAAAAAAAATTGATTGAACATGATTTAATGCCTAAAATAAATACTCTATAACGTAGATATATCAAATAACTTGAAATCTGTGAAAAACACAAGACATAAAAAGATAGAAATAAATGATTTTTACGAATCCTAAACTTTCCTTCGTTTGTATCGCACTCTTTTATCCTCAAATGATCTTCGTAGTGGATTCCTCTTTCGTTTACGATTTTCTTCGGGTACTTCTCTTTTTTTTTCTTCATTTTTTTTCGGAATTTTCGAGAGTTTTGTGTGATTTTTTCACATTTGAAATGGCTCGTGGTCTCAATAAAGTTTCGATTCATATTCAGCGGATCGAAATACATGAAAATCACGCTTAGTTTAGTTCCAAAAAAATTTTTTATCATTAAAACTGCCGATTTTCATCATTTTTACGGTTTTTCGAAGTTTTCTCGAAATTTCGAGGGTGTAGGGGTCAAACTGACCTCGAATTCGGATTCAGCGGACCAAAATACGTACCCGTAGGTAGGTCCGGTCAAATGCACATTCTACTTAATTTTTTTTGTTGCCGGTGTTATGATTGGATAAAGATTATATTTTAATACTGTGATAATATTGTTTTCGATATATTTTACGAAACAAGGGTTGTCTTGGCCCAATGCATTTTTTTCTATGTATAGGAACTTTGTAAAACCGATGGTTGCTTTTCGCCCGGGCCTGTCCAGGAGTTGTTTGACGGATTTGTTTTATAACAGAACGCTTTTATTAGTATCGTGGTCGGGGAGTCATTACAGACTACATTTTCATGAATACGGCCGTGGTTTTATTCAACCACGCTGAGTAATATTGTTTTGTTGGATGAATAATTTCAAATACAATTTTAGCGCAAGTTTTAGCATAGTTTAACATAACATTAATATTTATATTAGAATCTTTCGGATATAAAACACACCAGTGATTTGGTGAATATCTTAAGTTACGTTCAAAACTACATCATGTTTAGGAACATGCGGTGTTTTTACTTGGTATGTCTGTTAATCCGGTTTTCCACCAAAATAACAAAACAAAAACTGTCAAAAACACATATTTAATTAAAATATACTATTTAAATCTGAAAACATATTTTATAAAGAGTTTATGCCATTACTGAATCAAACGACTTAAATATCAATGTTAGATATATGGTCTCGCGGACTTTTATGTTGAATTAATTAAATTCTACAAATCGTCCATACATATGTAATTTCAGGCCCAGATAGAGGGAAGGTTATGAGGGCCATATATCCTGGGCCTCTGAAAATTATTTAGGGTTTACATAAATATTTATATACAAATTTTAAGGATAATGCGGAATTTGTTATACATTTTCTTAAGCTCGCGAAACGGATAGGCATAGTACGGGTTAAATTCAATTTATTTGCTGCTCAGCTGTTTTGAATGATGGTGTGATTATACTTAACCTATAGCATCCTAAGATTTCAAACAACACGTTGGTATAGATTTCATCAAAATCGGTCAAGTATTTTTTTAAGTTAACAATAAAGATTTGACAAATTAACTTCAACCTATGATTTTAAAGATGTTTACATACACATAAAAAAATCAAGATGGATAAAAAAGACAGAACAAATAGATATAAACATTAAAGATTCATATTCTAATTTACCTTTAACATCCCGAACAAACTTTTCGAAATACCAGTAGATATATTCTAGAATTTTTGCCTCGTCTTTCGTATGTAATGAACTAATAGTAATACATTAAAATGCGCGGTGTAAGTACGACAGTTAAATTCCATTATACCAGAAACAAACTGTGCCAATCAAGAGTTGTTTGACGAATTTTGTTTAAAATACAACACTTTCATTAGCATCGTATTCGTTCAATTATATACATTTTCATGAATCTGCTCTCGCGCTTTTATTTACAACGCTCGATAACTTTGTGATGGGGGGGGGGGGGGGGATTCAACTCTTTTTCGCAGCGTCGGCATAACAAAATAAACTTTAAAGTTATAAAAACGTACTAAATATAATTGTAATATATTTATATGTACTTTTATAAAACCCAAAAATAGGTGAGTTTTATTTAAAAATCATATTTTGTGAAATTAAAAACAATAATTCCCGGTATTATAAAGGAGCTAACAAATCAACAAGCTTGCAAGCACTTTCCAATGGGGTATTAAACTTATATGACAGTTTTCTTGGAGTTTTTGACAGATAGTTTCATGCATAGGATGTAAAAACAAAGGTATGTAAAATATATTTACTAAAATATCTTTACTAACCTTAAATAAGTTTGATACCCTGCTTGAAAGTGTTTGCTAACTTGCATATTTTATTTATAATACTGGACATATAACTCGCATTTGTATTATAAAGATTAGTTTTCTTATGTCCTAATGTTAATTGTCAATAACATAAATAATAGAGGGAAATTAACATTTTGAAATGATGCAATCGGGAAGTTGAATTTTTTTGGATTTTCTCTTTATATGTTCCAAGATTAGTTGAAAATTAAAAATTTGGAAAAATCGGCCATGTGCGTCTCGAGAAAATTGCATAATTGTGCATTTTTGATACATTTCAAGTGTATCGCTACACTGTTTTTGAAATATCTCCGGTTCTATAGGTCGTAGGAAAATAAAAATAAAATAAAATACTTATAAGTTAATAGACTATAGAACTGCATAGGTAGCGTTACTTTTCAAACGCATCATAACCTCAAAAATAAAAAAATTGTTGAAAAACTTTTTTTATCACTAATAATGCAATAATTAACGTAAAAATGAAAGGATGTTTACAAAAATAAGAGGAAATATGTATTGTTATGTTATAAATACATGATAAAATTTTCAAAAATAAAATTTTATTTTTACACCCACAATCGGTCATTTTTGAAAAAAATGGAGAAGCTCGCCATTTAATGAGAAAACGGCGTAGGGTATATTTTATTTTTTTAATTGTAGACATTTTTATGTACTTTCTTGTGAATATATGCCAATTAGCCCAAGCTTTGTTAGTGTTAATTTGATTCTAACGATTTAATGATTTATTTATAATGTAAAAAAATATTTAACCAACATTTAATTTTTTTATCTTAATAAAAACAACCCATCCAATATTCGTTATTTTATTGTTAAGTGTATATCTAGAAAGAGCTTAATACCAAATGTAATAAATAAGAGAACCGGATTTAAAATTATCTTTGACACATGTAGTACCAGATGACAATGAAAAGTAGAGGGGTAGATAATATTAGGGCTTTCCTATTAGAAATACAATAGCTATTTAATAGATGATAGATATTATACTTAACATGTGTCGCTCCCCTCCGTTCAAACGGCCAAGGTATTTTTTGTGTGTGTCAGATGACCGCAAGTTTTAACGTCAATAGATGTGAGAAATATAGTTTAAAGAAATACTAGAAAATAATATTAAAAGTAAATAATAACAATAAATAGAAATATTATTGATTTAATTTATTAATATCTGTGCATAAATCTTGTTATTTTGGTTGTTATTTGTATAATAACAAAATAAATAATTCAACCTTCAAATTCTATATATTTTTTGTTATTAAAAAAAATATTTTTTTTTATTTGTTAATAAACAAAAAAAATAATTTCAAACAAAAAAAATTTTTTTCAAACAAAACAAGTATAGAATTTTGTTATCTACACTTTTGTCATTAGATATTTTGAAGGTTGCATTATGGTTTTTGAAATATAACGAAAAAATGTTTTTTTGCAATGCTTCTTCGCGGGCTATAACTGGCAAACTATGGATTTTCTGAAATGATGGTTGGAAGAAAAAATATTGAAAATTGATAGTTCTAAAAGATTGCCATTTAAGTTTTTTCAATATAATCGCTTCTTTACGAAATAAATGCAAAAAAACGTTTTTTGTTAACTTCCTTGCATTATATCTCGTTACCAATTGATGATAGACAGTTAGACCTGTGTAGATTCAAGTCTGTTGAACAAAAAGGTGGTAATAAATTTTATCGTAGGATGAACGATTTACGAGATAATTACGTTCAAAGTTTTCGCGCTTATAGCGGACAACGCTCAAGGTCATAGACCGCGCCAACTTAATGTAATACTCAGAACACACCCCCCAACAATTTAAAATAAAATAAATTACTCTGTAGAACAATGTCTTACGAACTACTTTATTTTGATAATTTGATTGGACTAAAAGTAACACTTACATATTTATTCAAAATTGTCATAAATATATTTATAATTTAAAAAGACTATACGATACGGAACACCAGTACGCGAGGTTCGACTTGCACTTGACAAATTTTTTAAACGTCATGGAATAGAGTAAAACAAAATATTTGTTTTGCCTTACTTAAAATACTGAATTTGAATAAAGATCTACTGCATACTAAAATCTTAGAATGTAACACAATAGAAAAACACAAACGAAAAAAACTACTTTAATAAAACTTTTCTCAGCAAAAAGAGTTAAGGAAACTTTACAATATAAACACGAACTGTGTACTCCAAAGATGTTTGTAATTTTTTGCAAGCACGTATATATTTATATGGTCAGTATTTCACAAAACTTGTCGAGCCTTTATGTTGAGGATATAACCATGTAGATTTTTTCTGAGCTATATTAAAGGGTAATTTAAAAACCGGCCGTAGCACGAAAGGGTTACAACGTATGCATATAAACACATATGCCTCTTTGTGCGCGCGTGTGTGTGTGTGCTAAAGTGCGCGCGCGAATATGTGGTATAAAAGTGTATGGGCTTTTGTCTAATGGAAAAGGGGGAATATTAATCAAGAAATTTAATAAAATCTGTATATGCGCCTATTAATAATATGATGTTCGAATAGACACTATACCAGTGACCACTAAACTGCTCGGTATATATATTTTTGTATTTGTAATACAAGTAAAAAAACATCTGCCAAGTAAATGCACAGTGCTTCCTCGTGCTAAATTCACTAAAACCGATAGTGTTAAGATAAATTGCCTGGAATTGGTTAACCATTTAATTTTTATAAAAATTTTACTAAAAAATCTTAGTTCGAAATTTTTCTTAAAACGCACCTGAATATTTTTTCATATATTTTTAATTTTTTGATAATTTCAATCTAAATCTAAATTTATGCAAATGTCAAAATGACATTTAAAACGTCAAAGTGACATTTAAAACGCCAAAATGACATTTAAAACGTTAAAATGACATTTTATATATCCAATCAAATATCAATTTAGAAAAACAAAACACGAATTTTTAAAATAAATTGAGATAAATCTTTGTAAGGGAATATTTTACAACAAACGTAGTAGACCCATATTATAGGAAATTTAATGCTCTACAAAAAATATTCTATAAAATTTTCTCGTAACATGTGTCGTTCTTGAGATATCTTGAAAAAATAAATATTTTGGGGTGTCACCCCTCCCCCTTACACACGATTTTGATGATTTTGAAATGGGACCGTTCTCAAACCAAACCCAACCATCCGATCAAGTTTCAATAATATCGGTTCAGTGGTTCATGAGTTATGCATGTGACAAGGATTCAGGTGACAGACGGACGGACACACGGACAGACAGACAGACACGGAACGAAAAGTGTTTGTCTTGACGTATAAATCAATATGACGGATAAATCAATTTAAAATTTTGAAATTGGAGAACTTTTTTTTTGTCTCAATCTGAAACGATCACATAGCTTCTCGTATTTTCGATATTGCGAGGAAGCAATAATATAATACATATGTGGTCAAGTAATTTTAAAAATACTTAAAATATTTATAAAAAAATTATTAGGTATCATTATAGTGTATTTTATTAAAACTACGAAACAACAAAATTATTTTTAATTCAAAACAACTAATTTTTCTAACGGTGGTTTTATTCCAAAAAGACAAACATGGTGTTTTTAAAACAAATAAGTTTTGATGCCGAACAACAACTTTTCGACTTACGTTGTATCACTTCGCATTTACGCACGTTTTCAATTACAACTTTGAAGCTACGTCAGTTTAGTGACATGATGCTAACCCCCCAGTGCCTCGACTAACAAATATTTTCAAGTTACGGTATGTGTACTTCAAGTACTGTAGTACTGCAAAACTATAATAGCAAATCGACTAAACATTTTTAGTATAAGCCAGGTCGGTTTGGTCCTTATATCGGCCAACGTTTTGTCGCACATTGCAGTGGACATCCTTTGTTGAAACCGGCTTGAAGATATCTACTGAAATGTGCGACGAAACGTTGGCCGATAGAACGATAAAATCAGCGCGGCCAAATCCATATCAAGATCACCGCGGAAGCCTAATTGTTAGTCGCATCGGCAAAGGTGTGAGCCATTTAACTTAGTTGAAAACCTTTTTGTACTCGTACAATAAATATTACATTATTTTTCATATTTTTGTATCGATGATTCTTTAATGGATTAATTATCCGAAACGTATCTGTGTGACTATATTTTGTCTCCCTATTAGAATTTTTCGTTATACGCATATATATGTAAGTCAATCACGACACATACGACTTTGCATGTTTAATTAGAAAACTGTTTGCTATGCTCTGCACAAGGCAATCAGTTAATATAAATACCCTCTCGGATTAGAAATATAACAAATGAATTTAATAAATATGTAAATCAATCAAATCCGCAGAGAGCGTTGATGCCCGCTCTTGTTTAATCTCTATATGCGCCTTTGATAAGCGTGTGTAAAATTTGTACCCCGAGGGAGCGAGAGAACATTTATTTCCTACGCTGCTGAAATTGTGTACAATATACTAAACATACACTTTGAAGAGTTTGCAAGAAAACTTTTCTCATGGTGATTTAACCTTGTTCTTTACAAATACGGTACATGCGTGTGTTTTTGTAACTGGAAAAGTCAACTCAGTTTTCTTTATTGTACTATTATATTATTCATATCAAATTCAGAGTTCTTTCATTTCGTATTTACAATTAGTGATGCTCATTATGATAAGTACCTAAATATAAATGTGTACATAAATCAATGTCGAATCCAATTGTGGAGGGGGGGTCGTGGAGAGAATTAGAAAATTTTATTTTAGAGTATTTGACAAAATTTTAAAAATATATAGTAAATTGTGCGTATGTATGTAATAAATACTTTTTTCTTTTCTGTTTCGAAAATAATGCTGAAAAAACGCCGAAAATAATATTTTTCTATTCAAATGAAAAATTTTCCGCTATTAGTGTGAAATAAACAAATAGCGATTGAGTATTTTGGTCATTAACATGGCTGGACTGATTATTATAAGTCAAATATGATGGCTGAAATTGAAATATTTCCTAACAACCGAAACAGATTGTGCGCATGTGTCAACGGACGTTCAAAATTCAAATTTACCAAATTTGTTCGTCAAATAACTTGTAATCATGGGGGAATTAAAAATTAAAATTTTTAATAAAGTTTATTATTAAAATACTGACTTACTTAACGTAAAAACACTTGATTGTATATTATGGTAGCATATACTACACTTTAACAACATTTTAGAATTTTTTATCAATAGTGTCAAATATATACCATTAATATATTTTCGCCGATGGGGAGGGGGATATAATAACCCCAAATATTATGTGAAATTATAATGTATAAAAGTATTTTATTGGAAAGAATTAATTATTATTTCTCGGCTTTCTTTTGAAATGTATAAGAAATTTCCGTGGTATCCATGCAGATAATTTCATAATTCGTTCATCTTATTAATTCAGAACTATATATGGTGTAAGTTGTACAATACATTTTAAACTAATATCTATACTGACGAATATTTATAGATATCATTACTGCCACTAATTTTAGTTGAACCGTAAAAAAGTGGGGTTATTTAAATTGACAATCTTTTAAAAATGACACTTCTATCATGTTGATACCTTTTCGTCGTCAACATTTTTTTATAATTTATTATATAATCATTTAAAACGGTATAAAAATTATAGATCAGTTTTTACGTGTTATATTTTTCTTATTTAAGTAGGTATATCATCAGATGCGTCCGCAGAAAAAAATATAGGGAGAGTGGTAAAGTTTGTAAAAAATAAAATGGCCAAGTGCGTGTTGGGCACGCACATGATAGGTTTCCGTAGTCATTACGATTTATAAACAAGAATTATTTCAACGGACGCTCTGATAATTACATTTAAATGCAAATATATCGTGACTGAAGGGTTAAAATCAAAAGGTCATATAACATTTTTTGTTGCATTTTAGGAAACCTATCTAAAGATACCCTACTCAATGGGTTAAGTGAAAAAAAATTTGAGAACAATTTTCAGTCAATGGGAGAGGGTCCAAAATAATTTTGACAGTGTTCGTTATAATTTTCAGTGAAAGTACTAACTCAAAGCTACATTCTGAATTTTTTTCAGATTTTTTGAATAGATAGTTTAGAAATTAGGGTGGGGGGGGGACGCTCTGACAACGACATTTAAATGTAAATATATATTGTTACTAAAGGGTTAAAATCAAAAGATCATTTAACAAGTTTTGTTGCATTTTGGGAGACCTATCTAATAACATCCCACTCAATGGGTTAAGTGAAAAAAAAAAAGTGAGTTCATTTTTCAGTCTATGGGAGGGGGGTCCAAAATAATTTTGACAGTGTTCGTTATAATTTTCAGTGGAAGTACTAATTAAAAGCTACATTCTTAATTTTTTTCAGATTTTTTGAAAAGATAGTTTAGAAATTAAGGGGGGGGGGGACGCTCTGATAACGACATTTAAATGTAAATATATCGTGACTGAAGGGTTAAAATCAAAAGATCATTTAACATTTTTTGTTGCATTTTAGGATAACTATCCAATGACATCACATTCAATGGGATATGTGGAAAAAAAATTGTAAGTTCATTTTTCAGTCAATGGGAGGGGGTCCGAAATAATTTTGACAGTGTTCGTTATAATTTTCAGTGGAAGTACTAATTAAAGGCTACATTAATGAATTTTTTCAGATTTTTTAAATTGATAGTTTAGCAATTAGTGTGGGGGGACGCTTTTATCACGACTTTGAACGCAATTATATCGTGACTGAAGGGTTAAAATCAAAATGTCAAATTGCATTTTTTATTGCATTTTAGGAGACCTATCTAAAGACTCCCCACTTAATGGATTAAGTGAAAATTTTTTTTTGAAAAAACTTTTCAGTCTATGGAAAGGGGGTCCAAAAAAATTTTTTTTTCAAAAATATTATCATTTCTGTTTTTGGGTCATCAGTCTTCGTCTGTATACCAAATTTCATCTTAATCGGCTTAAAATTTTTGAGGACGGACGGACGGACGGACATGGCGAAACTTAAGGTTTCCTAGTTTTCTACGGAAACCTAAAAACCGAAAAAAAGATTACAGTAATACTGTGAAATTATCACAAGCTTATCTTACGTTATGTTATATCTCAAGCGGGGGTGGGATGTACCCCATTGCCTCACGCACCCTCTCCTGCGGACACCCATGTATATTATATTATACATGCATGACATTATTAACATTCTTTAATACAATCTCAAAACAAAGTAAAGAAACATTAGCCTATTAATTCTTCTTGCAGCTTTAATTTCCTTCAGTATTAAATTACTTCCTCGTACCTGACAAACCTGAAAGAAAATTATTATCATCTAATTATCTTGATGTGAAACAAAAATTAATTATATAGACAAATTTGTTTTTAGTATATACCTATTTAGGCAGATAGAATGCTTTTGGCCCCTATTTTATTACCAGTGATAAGCGAAATGAAGTTTGAAAAAAATATTTAAATGACGCAGTTGATTGAGGAGTGAAAAGTTGACCACATTCATACAATCGACAATTTGTCTTCCCTCATAACAAACCTTTATAAAAAATAATTCAATAACCAGATAGATAATTGCATTATTCTGTAATCCAATGGCGAATTCAGCTTTTATGAAGGGCTGGCAATTTCGAGGGAGCATTAAAAAATATACATGTATAAATATGTGCACGTTTCACTTTATAGTACAGGTGTGGGCAAAAGGCGGCCCGCGGGCCAAATCCTGCCAGCTTAGTCTGGTCTAGAGCTGGGCGCGTGAGTAATTTTTGCTCACGATCACGTACGCTCACGAGAGAAAAATTTTTAGTCACGCCCGCTCACTCACGGTTACAAAAAAAGTATTCACGATCACGCACGCTCACGAATTCCATTTTTTTACTCACGCCCGATCACGCACGGTGGGTCACGCTCGTGACCCACCGTGCGATTTAATCTAATTGTTGTAAATTAAATTTTGAAATGATGAAAACTAATGTTTTTACGTGCAATATATTATGTAGTATATTTTATATTCATATTATTTTCCTCTAAATCACATTCTAGTACAGTAATAGCAAACAAAACAATAAGAAAATAAAGCAACAATGCATTTTTAAGTCTTATTTTGGTGTTCTGATATAGTTGGCAATACTGACCATGTGAAAGAGCTTCTAAAAATAAAATTTATTTTTTATACTGTATTTTTTAATGTCAAAATTTATTTTAAATAGTATATTATACCACGAGTCAATAATTTAATGATAGCTATTATTACCGAGGATAATTTTCGAACCGAGCCGCGTAGCGGCGAGGGAGAAGAAATTCCGAGGTAATAATAGCCATTATTGCGAGTAGTATACTGTACTTTATCCACGACTATTTGAATAACTTTCATAAAACACAACTGAATACATACATAACCTCAAATTAATATAAAATAATTTTTTTCTATATTTTGGTTTTCATTCATTATATTTATATTTCGACTCTTATGTAAGATAAGGGGTTGTTTTGACCCCTAATAACCCCTCTGTCGTAGTATTTTTCCCGCCAGATCGAATGTAACCAATTACAACCCTTCATATGTGACAGGGGGTAAAATATAAAATTTTTCTTATTTTGAGTTTTCTTTCATTATATAAAATCGTAAATATCTCGGCTCCTATGCGAGATAGAGGGTTGTTTTTTCCCCTAAAACCCCCGCCCCCGTAGTATTTTTCCCGCCGAATCGAATAAAACTAACTACAACCCTTCATATGTAACGGGGGGTAAAATATTAATTATTAAAAAAAAAAAAAATTCCACCCCCTTGAAATTACTTAGGGGTTGAATTTTCGAGATACGAAGTAGCCTATGTCCGTCCTCGGGGTGCAAGCTATCTCACTGCCAAATTTCATCAAGATCGGTTCAGCGGTTTAGCCGTGAACAGGTAACAAATAGACAGACTGAGAGATATACTTTAGAATTTATAATATAAGTTTCGACTCCTATTAAAGATAAGGGGTTGTTTTGCCCCCTTATAACCCCTCTATCGTAGTATTTTTCCTGCCAGATCGAATGTAACCAATTACAACCCTTCATATGTGACAGGGGGTAAAATATAAAAATTTTCTTATTTTGAGTTTTTTTTTCATTATACAAAATCGTAAATATCTCGGCTCCTATGCGAGATAGAGGGTTGTTTTTCCCCCAATACTCCCACCCCCGTAGTATTTTTCCCGCCGAATCGAATAAAACCAACTACAACCCTTCATATGTAACGGGGGGTAAAATATTAATTACTAAAAAAAAATAAAAAATTCCACCCCCCTTGAAATTACTTAGGGGTCGAATTTTCGAGATACGAAGTAGCCTATGTCCGTCCTCGGGGTGCAAGCTATCTCACTGCCAAATTTCATCAAGATCGGTTCAGCGGTTTGGCCGTGAAAAGGTAACAAACAGAAAGAGAGACAGACAGACACACTTTCGCATTTACAATATTAGTATGGATTTGAGAAATTTGAGAACGTGTGATTGGTGCACAAGCGGGTATAATGACCATTATACCCGCTTGTGCACCAATCACACGTTCTCAAATTATTCATTATTGCCTCTGTGAATAATACATAGCATTATATAGTAAAAACTACGTATGTAATACATGTATTATATATAAGTCGTGGATAAACATTATTATATTTATTCATTATTAGGGTTCCGAAGAAACCCTATTAATATCGCTTTGTCGTCCGTCCGTCCGTCCGTCCGTCCTTTTCACTCAAAGCTAAATAGCTCGTAAACTATATAAGCTAGAAACTTGAAATTTTTACTGAACATGTAAAATGACGCCCTCTAGTAATATATGTACAAATTTATTGAATAAATAATTTTTCAGAGGGGGCAATAAGGAGCTCAAGCTAGGTAAAAAAAATATTTTTTTTTATACCAAGGCATGTGGCACGTTAAAATGTATAACCAAATAAGCGGAATTTGACCTTTTGTTAATTTTTTTTCTAAATCAAAAATGGTGCCTGTAGGGGGCTTTAAAGCAAATCCAAAAAAACAAAAAAATTGTATACCAAGACGTGTGGCACGTCAAAATTTACGTCTCAATTAGTAGAATATGCCCCTATTTTTTATTTTTTTTCTAACTCAAAAATGGCGCCTGTAGGGGGCTAAAAGCAGTATTTTATTTTGTCCCCCCCCCCCTCTAACTCTGTAACTACCGGCTCAAAAAATCTGAAAAAAATTTGGTAACGAGGTTTTGGTAGGACTACCAACGACAAATACTAAAGTCAATAATATAATTTTAAATTTTGGAATAATAGGGAGGGGTGTAAGATAATTTAAATTTTTTATTTTCATATCTAGGCATGTGATATGTCAAAATGTACATCTCAACTCGTAGAACATGACCATATTTTTTATTTTTTTTCTAACTCAAAAATGGCGCCTGTAGGGGGCTAAAAGCAGTGTTTTATTTTGTCCCCCCCCCCCCTCTATCTCTGTAACTACTGGCTCAAAAAATCTGAAAAAAATTTGGTAACGAGGCTTTGGTAGGACTACCAACGACAAATACTAAAATCAACAATATAATTTGAAATTTTTGAATTATAGGGAGGGGCGTCATAAAAAATTGTTTTTTTGATATCTAGGCATGTGGTATGTCAAAATATAGATCTCAATTAGTAGAACTTGACATTTTTTTATATTTTAACTTTAACTTAAAAATGCACCTGTAAGTGGTTCCAAACATTTCACGTGGTACGTACTTCGGAACCCTTATGGCATACACTCGTGTATGTCTTGCCCGAATTATTACTTCAGATATTAAAAAAAAGATCAAATTAGTTTATAAAAAAATTATCTTCAAAATATTCTCACGGACTCACGCACGAGAAAAATATACGCACGCACGGTTGTTTTAATTTGACTCACGATCACGCCCGCTCACGATTCAAGATTTGAAAATCGCTCACGTTCACGCGGGTCACGGCCCGCTCTCAGCTCGAGTCTGGTCTGCGAAGATACTTCGACTAGAATTAATTTTTCCATCAAAAGCAATTTAAAACATCTGCCAAGTAAATACACAGTGCTTCCTCGTACTAAATTCACCAAAGGTAGTTAATTATTGAACAATTTAAATAAAAACCGATAAAGTGTTATAATAAATATAAATATATAATTATATAAATTCCCTGGTATTGGTTAACCATTTCATTTTTATACAATTTTATTAAAAAATATTAGTTCTAAATTTTTCTTAAGACGCATCTAATTATTTTTTCGTATATATTTAATTTTTGACAATTTCAATCTAAATCTTTTATGCAAACGTCAAAATGACATTTAATATTTCAAAGTAAATATCAAAAAAGATTCTATAAAATTTTCACGTAACATATGTCGTTCTTGAGATATATTGAAAAAATTAATATTTTAGGATGTCACTCCTCCCTCTTACACACGATTTTGATAATTTTGAAATGGGACCGTCCTCTAGCCAGACCTAACCATCCAACCAAGTTTCATTAATATCATTTCAGTGAATAATGAGTTATGCGTGTGACAAGAATTCAGGGGACAGACATACAGACAGACACGGAACAAAAAGTGTTTGTCTTGAAATCGGAGAACAATTTTTTTATCTCATTTTAAATCAATCAATCTTCTCGTGTCTTCGATATTGCGAGGAAGCAAAATCAACATAATTATTTTAATATTTAAACTAGAGATGCCACGAATAGTGATTTTGCCGAATACCGAATACCGAATATTCGGCTAGGCTCTCGGCCGAAGCGCCGAATATTCGGGTGTATTTGTTTCATTTGCGAGTAGGTCGTGTCATAACACGCATTATTTGTTGATTGTTACATCAAATTGTGTTACTTATAGTGTGTATAATATACACTATAAGTGTGTATATTGATATTTGTTAAGATATACACTGTATACTGTATATCTTAACAAATATCACTGTTTCTTCGCAAAAAGCTTTGCGAAATGGCACCATTTAATAAAAAATCACCTATTTTTGCTATTTTCGGAAGCAGGTATAATTTATGAGGAAAAGCGCAATCGTTTGCTATCAACAAATGCTGAAAAAATTGTTTTCATTCATCATAACTTACCACTGATAGATTTTAAGTATTAAATATGCTGATTTTTTGTTAAAATAAAAAGTTTTGTGAGTAATATTTATTATACGTTTTTTTCATGATTTGGTATTCGGTATTCGGCCGAATGGTTCACAATATTCGGCCGAATACCGAATAATAAAAAAAGTAGCCGAATAGGCCGAATACCGAATAGTAACCGAATATTCGTGGCATCTCTAATTTAAACTTTTAAACATCATTTAGCAACTATTTTTGTTACTTGGAAAGTGTTACATAAAATTGAAAAAAAAAATTTCTTTGTCAAAATATACCTTTATGCTCCCCCCCCCCCCTCACTGGTTACGCCCTTGGCATAGTTTATATTTTGTTATAGGTGTTGTTAAATTATTTAAAAATAATTGGGAAAAAATTCTAAGAATTAAACACTTCTTTGTTTATTATTTTTGTATTTCTATTTTGATTGTATAATTTTACTTCTTAAAACAAACATTTCGATATACAAGATTCTAAATTTTATTTTAATTGCTTTAATTAAATTTGAAGGTTTATAATAAAAATAACAAAGAATATAATTGAAAATAAACATAAAAAAACAAAATAACAATTAACGAGAAAGATTTGTCAATTTTCTAAGTACATATAATATTACCAGCTTTGAGACTTCCGCGGTGATTTTTAAGTAAATCTTATAGAGATATATTTGTCTTTGACGGCCAAAAATTTTTTTTTACTCTATCGTAAAAAAATAACAAAAAAAGTATGTATATGAATTTTAAGAGCCTCCATGGGCCATGATAATTTTTGGGACCATATCTAATAAATGTTTTTTTTGTAGATTATACTTTTCTCTTAAATTTACTTTTTCTGTATCGTACGACCATTTTTTACCGAGATTTTTGTTTGGATATGTATTGATATATTCGAGTATTTATATTTTCTATACAGAATCACAATTTATTCTGAAGTACAGATGTGTTGTACAGATAGATAATATTAATGATAACGATGTAATAAAAGGATATTAAAAGGAAAAAATGATTACCTCGTTAAATGTTTACACTCTGTTTAAAACCCAGTGATGTTCAAAGACACAAAAAGTTAAAAATATACTTTAAATGGAAATCATATTCAACCTGACTATAAAAAGTAAATTTATACGTTATATAGAAAAATATTATATGAATAATTTCCACTTAGATATATTATATTTGATATGTATATTTCATTAAATATTTACATACATGCAAACATAACAGATACAAATTTATTTTAAATGTATAATATATAAAATTGTATACTCATATTTGAAAAGAAAAACCTCATATTTTTACGCTTTTTTATGAAGTTTAGTACAATATACATATGTACTATGTACAGTACATATTATACATATATGTGATTTACTTTTATTGTAGGTATAGAAGTTAATTAAATGTGTTTACAATAAATTGAATGGTGGATTAGTAGTTTTGATATAATTAAAAATAACGGTTTTTGTCGTGTCAGCATATTGTTAATTAGCGGATTTTTAAATTATATGTACATCAGTATATTATTGTTCAAAAATATTAATAATTAAAAAACATAATTATTCAAAGATATTTACAAAAAATATACTATAGATCATTTAATAATTTATGTGACAAAATATTAGATAATAAAAAAATAAATTTTATTAAAGAGAAATTTTAATGGTATGTAGGTATAATATTGAGTCGTATTTATGAACAGGCGCATGAGGCGCTAGCTAGAGGCCTACTTTTATTTATAAAAATAATTTTTATAATCAAATACTTTTTTTGAAAATTTTCTAGCTCTGAGCAGAATTATCGTAAAAATTCATTTTCTTTAAAAAAAAATATTAAGGTGAGGGCTCACACTAATTTTGTATCTGTCGATGTGGGCAAAAGGACGGGTTAAAAATATTAATTTTCCTTAAAACGAGCTTCACCAAAATGAACAAGAATTATTTTTAAAAAATGGGTGTGACTGTGTCGGGATGCACAGTCGAAGGAATGACGTGAATACATAGCATTAGGGTTAAATAAAACTTAGACTAGTATTGTATAATAGTAGAGGCTTTGCCCCTGGGCGCTTCACGCCCCAACCCCTTATCGCGCCACATTTGATAAAATATTGATTAATAAAATATAAATTATTTTTTTATATTAACTTTTGTCTTATCAAATTTTCATAAAATATTTCACTGTAATTGTTTAAATGCTGATTTAAAATGCTGATTCTTGAATTTGGCGGTGATAATCATCTTTCATTATTACCTTTCCAGTAATATTAGAATTTACATGTACAAATCACCCTAACCTCCGACCTACTAGGATCTCAGCCTTCAGCTGCAACCCTCGTATCAATCGTAATTTATACCTTTACCATTAATTTTGATAATATCTTTACGAAATTACCAAAAAATCATTGTGAATATCAATAATAATAATAAGCATTTTCGATGTTATTTATTAGTTTTAATTATTTTATCACGATTTTCATTTTATGTCTATTATGGTTATTTTCAAGACCACACCCCTGACTTTGATTTATTTATTATTTTTATAAATTTCTTAAGTTCTTAAATTTTGTTCAATTTCAATCAAATCAATTTTTTTTTCGTCACGATTAAAAAAACATCTGCCAAGTAAATGCACAGTGCTTCCTCGTGCTAAATTCACTAAAACCGATTGTGTTCAGATAAATTGCCTGGCATTGGTTAACCATTTAATTTTTATACAAATTTTACTAAAAAATCTTAGTTCGAATTTTTTCTTAAAACGCACCTGAATATTTTTTCATATATTTTTAATTTTTTGACAATTTCAATCTAAATCTAAATTTATGCAAATGTTAAAATGACATTTAAAACGTCAAAGTGACATTTAAAACGCCAAAGTGACATTTAAAACGTCAAAATGACACTTAATATATCCAATCAAATATCAATTTAGAAAAACAAAACACGAATTTTTAAAATTAATTTAGATAAATCTTTGTAAGGGAATATTTTACAACAAACGTAGTAGACCCATATTATAGGAAATTTAATTCTCTACAAAAAATATTCTATAAAATTTTCTCGTAACGTGTCGTTCTTGAGATATCTTGAAAAAAGAAATATTTTGGGGTGTCACCCCTCCCCCTTACACACGATTTTGATGATTTTGAAATGGGACCGTCCTCAAACCAAACCCAACCATCCGACCAAGTTTCAATAATATCGGTTCAGTGGTTCATGAGTTATGCGTGTGACAAGGATTCAGGGGACAGACGGACGGACGGACGGACACACGGACAGACAGACAGACACGGAACGAAAAGTGTTTGTCTTGACGTGAAACGGATAAATAAATTTAAAATTTTGAAATTGGAGAATTTTTTTTTTTCTCAATCTGAAACGATCACATAGCTTCTCGTATCTTCGATATTGCGAGGAAGCAATAACAATATTGAATATTTTTTAATGCGATGCCACTGACAATACTAAAAGAATTAATTAATTAAATTTAGCAGTTTCGACACTAGGCATTTGTTTTTGGAATTCCTAATATTTTGTCGCTCTGATTGGTCTGAAATGACGTCAGATATTTCTTTTTTTTTAAACACGTGGTTTCTGACAGATCTTATGTGACGTTTGTAAAAATATTACATTTTAATTGAAAATGTTCCAAAATTTAAAAATCTCACATGGGAGCTGTCACGTTAGTAAAAATACAAAATACAATATAATATTTTTATTAAAATTGTTCAAAATTTTGTTTCAGATTTGTTCAAAAAAGTTGTAAGATTGATGCAATTTATCTAAAAATTTATATTTAATAATAATTAAGTCAGTGACGGCGTTTTAAAAGTATTTTTTTGTATTTTCTAATAAAATTGTATAAAAATACAATTTTCAATCGTTTTGCTGTAGGGAGATTCATGCAATTTATACAAAAGTTCACATTTAAAAATAATTAAGTCAGAGGCGGGTGTCGTATAAAATATATGAAATTTTTTGACACGTTTTGTAAAAATATTAGATTTTTTTGAAATTGTTCAAAAATTTTAAATTTAAAAAAAATATGACAATAATAATAAGATCATGAGCGTACCAAAAAAAAATTACAATGACCATTTTCTAATGAAATTATATTTAATGTTTTATTATTTTTTGGAAGTTGTGAGATTGACATAACATTAACTAAAACTTAATGGTTATTTATCGTTTTAGCGTCCTAAATTATTTTATGATGAATCTATGTTTTTTTCAAGTCTCATTGTTATAGTCAATTAGTCAATGTTCCAGATGTCAAAATTTATTTTAATACGTATGATTTAAAAGTCGTTATTTAAATTAAGGCAATCAACTTATATTATTTATTTTTAATAATTTTTCAATATTCTGTAAAAAATAATGTTTAATTTGGCATAGCTTGTTTTAATTTTCGAAAAAAACACCGATAAAATATTTTAATTAAATAATTATAACAATTTGATTGTTTAATTTTTGTGCAGTTACTTTGCAATCACATGTATTTAAACATTTTTTGACGTTTATTTGAATTTAGAATATTAGAAACAATTTTTTTTTATAGTATGAAGTTTTTTACTCATTAAAACTGATTAAGTGTTTTGATTTGTACTTGTATCACGTAGATCTAATTTCTCAATTTGAAAACAAAACCCGCGTGGTACCTGCTCTGACAAGTAACACTACCCAACTGTAACTCACCGATTTGAATGAAACTTAACATACTTATTAAACACCGAAAAATATTAAATACGTGTTTTTTTGTTTTGGCGAAATACGCTTTTTAGGGGTAGAAATCACCCCTCAACCACTGGAGGTGGAAACAGTTATGGCTAATTATTTCTGAAACGATACATTTTCTGAAAAAAGTGCTTAGGACCAAAGTTGTAGAGTTCAAAGTGATACACTTGATGGCGACCTTGAGGTCAATTTTCAAGGTCATTTGAAAATCATTTCATGTTTCATTCAATGTATCGTTTCAGAAATAATTAGCCATAACTGTTTCCACCTCCAGTGGTTGAGGGGTGATTTCTACCCCTAAAAAGCGTATTTAGCCGAAACAAAAAAAACACGTATTTAATATTTTTCGGTGTTTAATAAGTATGTTAAGTTTCATTCAAATCGGTGAGTTACAGTTGGGTAGTGTTACTTGTGAGTGTCGAGATACACTGATTATAAATTTACGCTAGAGCATAAACTGATCTCAGCGCGTTACATCTACATAGTTTCTGAAATATCCACCCAGTATCTAGAGTAAAACATTAGACGTTATTTGCAATATTTATCTTTTAAGGCGGCACTTCACATAGTGATGCGTATTGATGATGTAGATGTGACAAATATTTGTTATGTTTGTAAATATCTCAAATTAGTCATCCACACATGGTGTTCAAACTTTATTTCACAAATAATGCAGATAGACTAGTGAAAAATTATATTAATGAATATTATAAAATTAATTTAATAATTTTTTTAATTCAAAAAATGTTTTAATTACTTATTATTATTTAAACAAAATAAAATAAATAAAATTACCCACCCCCATTTTTTTTGTATGTATCCCCCCCGCAAAAAAAATTCCGCCCCGCATTACCTTCTTAAAAAAGGGCCACCCTATTAGAAACCAAAAATTATAATAACGATTATGTTTTATATTTATAACAATTTGACTAATTGAGAAATCCAGGTGTGGAGGGTAAAGACAGATATTTTTCGTATTGAAACCCTTTGATGCGCGCTCAAAAACTGACTTTCGACGGATTGATATTTGCGTATTGGCCATGTTTGGCAATACATAGCAAACTAAGCCAATATGACCATCTACACATTGGTATAATTGTACAAACATGCCAAATAAAAATTATAAATTTTTAATTTTTATGAATAGAAAAAAAATTTATTTTAGTTAAAACAATTTACACCATGATTACTATCTAAAACCGTTACCACTGTCACATCCCTGCCCCCCACTCCCTAAACCAAATAAAAACGGCCAAGTGCATGTTGGGCACGCACATGATAGGTTTCCGTAGTCATTACGATTTATAAACAAATTATTTCAACGCACGCTCTGATAACGACATTTAAATGCAAATATATCGTGACTGAAGGGTTAAAATCAAAAGGTCAGAAAACATTTTTTGTTGCATTTTAGGAAACCTATTTAAAGATACCCCACTCAATGGGGTAAGTGAAAAAAAAATTGAGTACAATTTTCAGTCTATGGGAGGGAGTCCAAAATAATTTTGACAGTGTTCATTATAATTTTCAGATTTTTTGAATAGATAGTTATATTAGGGTGGGGGGACGCTCTGATAACATAAAATCAAAAGTTTATTTAACATTTTTCGTTGCATTTTGGGAGACCTATCTAATGACATCCTACTCAATGGGTTAAGTGAACAAAAAATGTGAGTTCACTTTTCAGTCTATGGGAGGGGGGTCCAAAATAATTTTGACAGTGTTCGTTATAGTTTTCAGCGGAAGTACTAATTAAAAGCTACATTCTTGAATTTTTTCAGATTTTTTAAATTGATAGTTTAGAAATTAGGGTGATAGGGACACTCTGACAATGACATTTAAAAGCAAATAGATCGTGACTGAAGGGTTAAATTCAAAAGTTTATGTTTTTTTTTGTTGCATTTTAGGAGACCTATCTAAAGACCCCCCACTTAATAGATTAAGTGAAAAATTTTTTTTGAAAATACTTTTCAGTCTATGGAAAGGGGGTCCAAAAAAAATTTTTTTTCAAAAATATTATCATTTCTGTTTTTGGGTTATCAGTCTTCGTCCGTATATCAAATTTCATCTTAATCGGCTTAAAATTTTTGAGGACGGACATAACGAAACTATAAGGTTTCCTAGTTTTCTACGGAAACCTAAAAACGATTAATTAATTTTCCATTTTCAACCATGTCGATCCTAAACTCACAACCCACTTATTTATTTGATACATATCAAAGATATTTAGTAGAATGATGTAAATACATATATTTATTCGCAGATGCAAAATTAAATCTAATTAATTTAGTACTATACACATACTCCACATTACAACGGTGTGTTTGTGTGTATGTGTATGTGTGTTATGCTCTCACATTGTAAATATAATTGCACTTACTTTTTCATTATTGTATACCACGAGAGTCCACAGATATTTATTCACGTAGAAATGGTGGCGGCGCGGCGCAGAGCAAACAGAGGCTCCGCGAAAACGTTCTAATTTTGATAGTATAAGTACCATTTAGACTACATACTTATCGTTTCATTTGTTTAATAAATATTGTTATAATATGTTCTATTTTATTTCGTATGAAAACATTGTTTCTCTATGTTGATCATTTGTTTTCATATTAACAAAAATATTCATTTTTAGCAAGACTTTAAGTATTAATGTTGTTTAAATATTTAAGTAGTTTATAAATTTTCTTACAAGTAAATATTTTAAACTTTGATTTCGATCATTCATTGCAGCTAGATTTATATTTCTTTTGACACAGACTTAAATAAATTTATTTTGCAATGTTTTTTTTATTATGACTTTTGAAATTCTTGGTGTCTTTTAGACAACTTTTAAACGTTTCATTGAAATTATTATTTAGATCTTTGCACTTTGCAATAACAAATCTTTAAAGTCAAACTAGTATATTATTAGGAGTTAACGTCGACTACAGCTGGGCGCGTGACCCGATAACTCAAGGCTCGCGCACAGTGTAATTATTTTATTATTATAAAATTACTCCAATCATTTAAATCTATCATTTAGCATCCCCAAGAAACCAATTGTTTATACAATTAAAAAAAGTTATTAACAAATTTTAATATTTATAATAAAATCAATTTTCTCATACATATTTTTTTAATGAAATTTGTTTATGACTTTTATTAATTGTTCAAACAATTGATTGGTTGGGGGTGCCAAATGACTGATCTAAATGAGTGGAGTAATTTTTGTTATTACATTTTTTTCAAATAGGTATCTCTCACCGTTTAGGAATAATAAAATAGTCGTGAGTCTCGGGTCACGGCGCCCAGCTCTAGCATCAACAGTCGTGCTTACGAAAATATGTCACCTTTTGAACTCACAGCTATAAAGCAATAAATAAAACTTATAATACACAACAGACAAAAACTATAATTATGACTTATCAAATACAAATCTCAACCATAAAAATATAAGGGTTTAGACTTACACATATTTTATTTCAATAGCATTGCTATTGAAACACGTGTAAGTATTTACTCAATTTTTATGGTTAGAGGATTTGTATTTAATAGCAAATTAAATTTATAAAAAATAATTAAAGCGCCAACAGATAAAAAAATATTTTACTCTCATTACGAAATACGTTAGTTTTTGACTTAAAATAAATTCTTGCCGAAGGATTACCCTGTAGTTCAATTTTAGAGGTGCCGCAAGGGGGGGGGGGTCCGTTTACCATTAAATAACATGGGAAAATGATTCTTTAGTACTAAAGCTGGTATTACTGATTTATGATCTTTTGAAAAAAATTTTAGGGCATTATTTTGTGGAAGATAAAATTCTCTACAAAACTATCTGATTAGTCATGTCTCTCAATTCAACGTATCAATAATTACAGACATTCTAAGTGATTTATTTGTTAAAATGAACGTCTAAAAGGCTCTCAGAACTACACAATTGTTTTTATAAAAATAAGTTAAATGGAATTTTTGTAGAAAAGTTAATTAGAATATATTTGTTGGGAGATTTATTTTGGGTCATAAACTATCTTATTTCGTAACGAGAGGGAAGAAAAAAAACTATTTATTTTACACATTTCATTTATTGTAACCTTCCATAAAAAGCTAAGTAGGATAATTTTCCTCCTATCACATATGAAGGATTGTAATTGGTGTCATTCTATCCGGCAGAAAACAATTTACGTCTGTATAGGAATTTTAGGTGAAAAATCTACCTCCCTATCTCGCAAAGCAGTTGAGATATTTACGATTTTGTATTATGAATAAATATCGAAAAAGTTACAATAGACGTAGTTCTACGTTATTAGTTACGGCACCTAGTTTCTTTCTATATATTACAAAGTATTCAACTGAATTTGTTAGCTAACAAGCACTTTCAAATGGGGTATCATACCTATATGCCAGTCACCAACTGTGTTATAATTAGTTGAAGTATCACTGATCTAATTTCCATAACAAATTATAGATAATATCAAAAAATTAATACCACGTTGAAAGTGCTTGTTAGCTAACAAATTTTGTTAGCTCCTTTATATTACCTAACAATTTAACTAACTTTGAAAGATAAGTGTCTTATTACTCCTTATACGAACGCCTATGATCATAAAATAATGACATACACACACGTTCACACATACATGTATAAATCACTTAGAGTAATTGTGAAAACATTTAATACAAAACGTACAAGCGCAGTATGAATCAGCATGATCGTGCTTTTAAAAGTAAAAGACCGGGGTAGAAATCTTTGACATTAGATTGTTACTTTGTCAGCGAAATATAGCAGTAACTCGCTCCCATGCCTGCCATATGTTATATGTGAACTACTGATTCAGCTAATATTGTTATCTATCGATTTTCTGTTCAGCAAATATCTGAACGCGCAGGGGCTTCGCAAGATTTGCATATCAGCAAAACGTACTAATGCCCCCAATATTACCATTGATTCATATCTTAATTGTTTCAACTGCAATTATTATATCCGTTCTACCGGAAATAATCCATTGCATTTAAGGAGATATAGATATTTACGTAGGTATTAGAATTATCGCTGTATGTAATCTACGTACCAGTTATTTTTTATTTGTTCAACTCGAAGCTATCTAATTATTGTAAACGTATTTTTATATCTGCATCCGTATTTTATCTAGGCATTCCCCATTTATGTAAGGGATACGTCCCAGAAAATTTATGTAAAACGATTTATGAGGAAATAAAATTTTACAAACTGTTTAACCTAGAAAACTGATATTAAATAGTAGACTAATTAAAAAAATCAGTCATATTTTTTTTAGCATTTTTTGAATGGGAAAAATGAGTTACAATTTTTATTATTCAATCCCGGCGAGTGGTATATTAATGAAAGTTAATGTAAACGTTTTTTTTATTATTAAAATTTTAAATTTTGAAAAAAAAAATTACTAGCATTCAACGCACTTACGTACATTTGGTGCCACTTTTTTCCAATAGACGAACTGTTTTATATAATAAATTTATATAAATTATAATAATATATAATATTATAAAAAATTTATAAAATATAAAAAACATAATATGCGTGTGACAATGATTCAGGGGACAGACACACACACAAAGTGTTTGTCTTGACGTGAAACGGAAAAATCATTTTAAAATTTTGAAATCGGAGAACATTTTTTTGTCTCAATCTAAAACGATCACAAAGCTTCTTGTATCTTCGATATTGCGAGGAAGCAAAATAATTTTATGAAACTGAAAAATTGATGTAAGTATAAATACATAGAATTAGGTAAATACACTTATTTTTTAATTTAAATCTTCCTATTGATTGACAAGGGTACTTGTACGACCTACTCAAACTGTCCCTAACCAAACTGACACCCAATTTGATAAACGAATTCTTCCAAGTAAACTATTTACGAGATCGAGGTTTCAAATTGTTTTAGTCTATGGATTGAATTCTAATTTGAATCTACCTTTAGACCTACTTTAAAAAAGTTTTTATTTAGATATAAAAGACAAACATTCAGTTTCAATTGCTCTGAATACCTTAAGACTCGATTAATTAATGAAATTAAGAATTTTTGATTGAATAAAAAAATTCTATTAAATAAAAGTCTTAACTCTTTTCTCTCTTTTGAAAAAATCCCATTTTTAAGGAAATGTTTTTGCAAGAAGTGGTAAAGTTAACAAGTAAAATTTTTTTGGTACATAATACCATTATGTAGTACTATTATGGATTGAAATTTCAGATTTTTATCTGGTCCCCCACCAGAATTATTTAGCTTTGAAAAGTGCCTTTTTTTCAAACTTTCAAACTAACAATGATATTTTTTTGAAAAAAAGGATGTCAGTCTTAGAGCTGAACTTTGATGTGTGAACATAACTAATTCTCACTTAAAGAAAAATTTTTTTTACAAAGGTAAAAAAATTTTTTTACTTGTTTATTCAAGCTGAAATTTAACCCTTTTTAGGATTAAATTGAAAAAAAAATGTCCAAATAATTTTGAATCCATTTTTTCTGAATAATTTTCTTTTAGCTTCATGTTGATAGGATAAATAGATGCTCTGATATTTCAGTTTCCGTAAACCCTTTTAAAGTGCAAAAAATGCTGCGCCCTTTAGAACAAATATGTCCGCCACGCGAAAACAAAAAACAATAACATTAAAATTATGGTCATTTTCAACTACCAACATGTTAGGGTATTTGCACAAAAAAAATTAATTAATTTAAGAATGGTCAAGCAACCAGTGCTGGATTACTGATATGGATTGACCCATAAATAATCAAATAATTATTAATAGCAATATTTTTTTAATCTAAAAGATTAAAGTTCTTACGATTAGAAACTCAATTTAAAAAGTCCCATGAAAATCCATTTACAATTTTTACGGTTAACTGCACCGGACTACTAACAATAAGTATACTGAGTCAACTGATAGTATAATAAATAATAAGGACTCAATATACTTAGGAGCCATCGATATATACGAGTATGTATAATACATATAGATAAACGGACTAAACATTTACTACTTTTGTGTTGATATACCTAAGCTTCTGAACAATCCATAAATTGGAAAGAGAACAGAATAGTCTTTGGGCAATAATTGAACGTAATTTTAAACCGGAAATGGATGTTACAGACAAATGAACATGATGTTATTTCGAAAATCGATATTGAGAAAATATATTGTAGATTGCGGAAAGTTACAGGTTCATCTGTAAAATGTAATTATTTCATAGTATTACGCACTGGTAACGAAATAAAAATATCTATATCCTTAATACGGATATAGATTTTTATTTTTTATTTCGGTTTCGGATATGGATCCGATATAATATCATCGGATACAGATTTTTATTATTGCTTCCTCGCAATATCGAAGATACGAGAAGCATTGTGATCGTTTCAGATTGAGACAAAAAAAATGTTCTCCGATTTCAAAATTTTAAATTGATTTATCCGTTTCACATCAAGACAAACACTTTTCGTTCTGTGTCTGTCTGTCTGTCCGTCTGTCCCCTGAATCCTTGTCACACGCATAACTCATGAACCACTGAACCGATATTATTTAAATTTGGTCGGATGGTTGGGTCTGGTTTGAGGACGGTCCCATTTCAAAATCATCAAAATCGTGTGTAAGGGGGAGGAAAGGCATTCCAAAATATTTATTTTTTCAAGATATCTACAAATTTAACGGAAAATTTTATAGAATCTTTTTTGTAGAGCATTAAATTTCCTATAATATGGGTCTACAACGTTTGTTGTAAAATATTTCCTTACAAAGATTTATCTCAATTTATTTTAAAAATTCGGGTTTTGTTTTTCTGAATTGACATGTCAAAAAAAACATCTGCCAAGTAAATGCACAGTGCTTCCTCGTGCTAAATTCACTAAAACCGATAGTGTTCAGATAAATTGCCTAGCATTGGTTAACCATTTAATTTTTATACAAATTTTACTAAAAAATTTTAGTTCGAATTTTTTCTTAAAACGCACCTGAATATTTTTTCATATATTTTTAATTTTTTGACAATTTCAATCTAAATCTAAATTTATGCAAATGTCAAAATGACATTTAAAACGTCAAAGTGACATTTAAAACGCCAAAGTGACATTTAAAACGTCAAAATGACACTTAATATATCCAATCAATTATCAATTTAGAAAAACAAAACACGAATTTTTAAAATTAATTTAGATAAATCTTTGTAAGGGAATATTTTACAACAAACGTAGTAGACCCATATTATAGGAAATTTAATTCTCTACAAAAAATGATTCTATAAAATTTTCTCGTAACATGTGTCGTTCTTGAGATATCTTGAAAAAATAAATATTTTGGGGTGTCTCCCCTCCCCCTTACACACGATTTTGATGATTTTGAAATGGGACCGTCCTCAAACCAAACCCAACCATCCGACCAAGTTTCAATAATATCGGTTCAGTGGTTCATGAGTTATGCGTGTGACAAGGATTCAGGGGACAGACGGACGGACGGACGGACGGACGGACGGGCGGACGGACGGACACACGGACACACGGACAGACAGACAGACACGGAACGAAAAGTGTTTGTCTTGACGTGAAACGGATAAATAAATTTAAAATTTTGAAATTGGAGAACTTTTTTTTTGTCTCAATCTGAAACGATCACATAGCTTCTCGTATCTTTGATATTGCGAGGAAGCAATTAAAAATATACGAAAAAATAATCAGGTGTGTCTTGAGAAAATTTGTTTAGTAAAATTGTATAAAAATTAAATGGTTAACCAATTGCAGGCAATTTATCTCAACATTATCGGTTTTTATTTAAATTGTTCAATAATTAACTACCTTTGGTGAATTTAGCACGAGGAAGCACTGTGCATTTACTTGGCAGATGTTTTTATTATTAGTACTAATTTGGTTTTTCCTGCAGATTGTATCTCGGGGTTCGGGATAACGAGTAGGAACTACTCGAAATAAGAATTATATTCGAAAAGCCATAATCCCTTCGGATATCTGATAAGATAATTTCGATTTCCGATACGGAGCTCTGTAACATCTCTAATATGCATGCAATTGAATGGTAAATACAAAAAAAATCAATTTAATGGCAAATTAAATAGTTAACATTTTTTTTAATTTTTGCGCAGAGTATTTCATTGGAAAACATCCATTAATTTCGTAAGGATGATTTTCGAAATTTTCGACCTACCCCCCTCTTTTGTATGAATTCGTAAGTATTAGGTGACCCCCTTACCCTTTCCTTAGAGAAGGTTTTTATTTTTTATTAAATTTTAATTAAATAAAAATATTAATTAAATTAAATCAAATAGCAAATGGGCTTTCCTTACGTAATTAACGCATTGTACCCCTCTCACCAACGTAAGGATTTGTAATGTTTGATGGATTCCCACCTCCTTCTAAAGCCGTACGTAAATAATGGACGCTCCCTTATTAAAATTAGCAATTAAAAAAATAACTTTTTATAAATATGAATGTTTTATGTCTAATTAAATTTTAAACTTTAATGTCCTTTATTATAAAGGAACTAATAAATTTTCAAGCTTGCAAGTACTTTCAAATGTGGTATTAATTCTGTGATAATATCTATGGATTAGTTATGGAATTATGAGCGAATTTAGAGACAGTTTGCGACTCTGACCATACATAATAATTTTCATATCATCACTGTTTTAATACCGTTGTGTATCACACATACCAGGCATGCGTAAAATTTGTCGCACTTCAAGAGAACTGTCAGTCAGGTTTGAAACCTCATTTGCTTACAAACTTGCAAATTTTGTTAGCGCGTTTATAAGAAAACCTGATATAATAAAAATATGTGCACCATACGACACGTTATTGAACTCAGAATAAACACATGTAGATACACTTTTTCAATAAAGATAACAAATGCGAAATTCCGCTATTGAAAAATAAAACTATAGCAATTTTTTTATTGTAGTCCTTCACACTTGTATCTATCTATATTTTACGCGCGCTCTACATAGTTTGTTTGTTTTTTTACGTTCAAACGAGTATAACTCATGTTGACACTACAGAGAATGTATGATACACGTGTATTTTATATATTCCGTGTATGCAAAAGTTACGTCCTGTTGATTTCATTTAATACATTCGCATGTGAAGTGTACAGGAGAAACAAACATAAAACTGTACATGTATACATTGCAGCTGATTTTATTTATGTACTTTAGAAACTGGGAATAAGGATCTTCATTATATGTACGTTCCAATGATTATGGGTCTATACTGACTATACATACATACAGTCTTTAAAAATGTTCATTAATTTCAGTAATTATTATAAAATATTTGTGAGATCGTATATTCAATACATTTTAGCATCTATAGATTTTATTCATGTAGCCTTAGATTTGGATAAATAACAAGTAACCTAGTCCATTATATATGTATGTATGTAAATGCTGCAAAAAATTGGCGGCCATTTTTTTAAATGTTATTTTCTTAAATTAGGAGAGTTTATATTTCTCGGGACGCACTTGGCCGATTTTCCTAATTTTTTCGATTTTCACTCATCTCCGAACTTATAAAGAGAAAATCCAAAAAATCCAACTTTCCGAATGCATCACTTTTTTTGTCTCTATTCCCTCCATTATAATTAATACATACTTAACGGACGCTCCCTTACTTCATCTTCTTGCCTTGTTATGAATAAACAATTATAATATTATCAGCATCACATGGTTGAATTTGGTAACTTATATTTTACTAAAAAGATTTGATTATATATCGATGTTATTTCGATTTATTTAAAGACATTGAATAATTAATACATAATTATTTTAATTACACTTCAGTGAATCCCTGCGCAACTGGCTGCTCTTAAACGTAGGCACCACAACTGATTTACATTAATATCAACTATAATAAATTATCATTTTCATTTTTGTATACTCACCTAATTTGTAGATTACATTCAATTACAATAGGAATAATAATAACAATTACTTCATAGTTTTAATTGAAACTATCAAATAAAATATGTCTGGTATGAGTCTGCCGGAAATCAATTATAATATAACCTAAAATATGTTTTTATAATTGTGAAAGTCCTATAAAAATCGATTCAGTGGTTTTTGAATCACATCGAAACAAAACACAGCCAGATATGTTATTTTAAACTGTCAATAAAGATTATACACACCTTAAAAAATGTATCCTTAAAAAGTAAATATTATAAATTGTAATGACAAAATTGTATATATTAGTATTGATTAAAATATTTTAAATAAATTCTATATAATATTATATAATTTACAATTAGATACACAAATGTACAACATAAAGTATAAACATGATAATCTAACTTTCGTGAAGTAGGTACGTGAATGTTGAAACTTATAATTAAATCAGAAACGTCCGACTTCAGACAGTTCTAGTTATTCGAGTGCATAATAATATAATATGTACGAATCTACATGTTGCAATGGTAACCACATACTAATTCGTAACTCTTCTGAATTTTGGCACACTGCCCTTTGTTACTAGGGTTGCACACTTTTCTCGTTATCGAATTTCGAAATGATAGTGAGACAATATCATATTTATTTATAAGTCTCGTCGTGAACCTCGGTTGTTTTATCAATAATTAGTCTGAAATAATTTCTTACCCCTATTAAGGTTCAATTTTGAAATAACACATTGAACGTTTCAAAATAAAAAAAAGTTTAATATACTCCCACTCCCGTTCTAGTGGTTGAATTTAAGAAATTCCCTTCTTTAAAGGTCCTTACGTCATAAAAGGAAGACACCCATAAAATTTAAAGTTTCTTAATCCAGGGGTTTGAGTTGTACGTTGATGAGTCAGTGAGTGAAAAGGACAAACTTTTTGAAACAATTTTTTACTCCTTTGGGTTGGGCGTTGATGAGTCATTCACTAAAGACTTATTTCTTTATATAATTATACATATAAAGATTTTCACGCGTACTAGACGAGAACTGTTTTTTTACGAAACGAGACAGAGACGAGACTTACCTATCTCGTGTGCGGTCTGATTTGTCGTATCCGACCGAATAATTGGTTTCGGCCAAAATTAGGCCGAAGGTTGAACTGAATTAACATTGACATTTTTTTATTGATAGACTTAAAAAAAAAGATATTTCACATTTATATTACACATTGAGTTTTTTTTTTAATTAAAAAAAAGCTTTTTTCTTTTTCCTTTTTCTATTGATCTTTTGACACAGAAAACATAAATTTTTTATCATTAATATATAATTAATCACAATTGATTTATTAAAACAGACATACATATTTTCTACTTTACCAATCGTAATTAAAACATTAACAAATAAACGAATGAGTATGAAACAATAATTAGGCTTAGCGAATATTGATTCGGACCCACAGTGACTTTCTGAATGTTTAAAATGTTTTCTATTTACGTAGCAATGTTCATCACAAACACGAATAAAAAATGCAAATTCTAATTGAGCTAAAGCAAATGGTGCAAAATATAATTACCAGAATCGAAAGGGAATAACATTGTGTACAAGTCCACTGTCGGACCAATATTAGGTTATTTTCATTCATCTAACGTTTGTATTAGTAGAGGGTCATGAACAGAAGCGTAACTAATTAATTAGAACCTAATAGGTTAATATCATAGCCATAAAACTGCCTTTTTGACTGTTTTGAACTAATAGGTCATAAGCACAGGTACTTTACATTTTTTTTTTAGATTTTTCTCACTATTACTTTCCGAGCTATTTTTTGAAAATTTGAAACGAATATTTTTGTAATAACAAAACGTTAACATATTTAAATTCCTTAAATTGTTATTTTCATTTAATACCCCACTAGCCGGAATTGGAAACAATTTTTTTCTGTAACCTAATCTCTCCTCCCAAAAAACTTTATTTTTATAACACAGATATACTATTGGTCTACCATCTATATATATATAAATGAATGTTCGTTTGTATGAGGCTTATAGACTCGGGAATTACTGAACCGATTTCAATGCGGTTTTCACCAATAGTTAGACAATTTTTCTGTGCAGTATCGTGACTATTAATATTTTATCAAAACCTAAGATTTAACATCAAAAGACTAAAAAGAATCTTTTGCAAACAATACAGAATTCTATAATTTACGGTTTCAATATTTTATTTTATTAATTTAGGTTACTATTATCATGTCTCTTAAATATTTTGTCGAACATTTGGATGATGTTTGACATATGTTAACAATAAAATATTTTGAAATACCTATATTGACTGAAAATTGAAATATAAAGACATTTTGATTGATTAACCTATTTATTTTTATTTTTTTATTTTGAAGACAGAACCTGGTGTTTCCTGAGAGTTTGAAAATATAATTTTACACGATTATCTCAGTAACTACTGAACGGATTTTATTCCGTTTTTCACTAATAGATAGGTTATGTTTAGGTTTATAATTTGTGGATATTTAATGTTTTCACGAAGTCGGAAAAAAACAATTCGTGGAGAACCGTGTGTTGTGGGCATGTTGAATAGTTTAGGTCACTATAATTTTTTTTATATTAACCCGGGTAACACCGGGTCCAATGCGCTAGTTTATTATAATTGTGCCAAATTTCAATTTTCTAGAATTAATTGAGTAATTTTGAACAGTACTAATCTAGTTTCATCTGATTGTGAAACTAATTCAAAATGTTGAATTTGTTCCATCTACTAAATCTCACTTGAAATTGATCAGCCAACCGTATTTTTTTTTCCTTTGTCGATTTAATGAATAACTTCATTTAAAAATAATACATGAAAATATTCAAACAAAATGCAGATTATTATCTTTAACAGATGCCTATACTAAAGAAAATATTATTTGCTATTCTACGCTATAGTATTTAACCCCTCAAACTACCCTGTAGTTACTTCACTGACTATGATTATGACATGAAACGATACCATTTTTAATTTGCTATTCTATGTTTCTAATTATCATTTAACCGTTTATCAAAATGTTTTAATTGTAATAAAAAAAGAATGATCAAACGTTAATTTTCTCTATAATATACATATATCGAATTAATTAACTTTATTGCATTATAAATGTATAATTTTAGTTTATAATATTCATAACTCATGTACATTTTTAAGAAAAATTGATTTTAATATTTTTATTTTTTTAAATTAAGTTTTATAGATAGAGGAGATGTAGTGTATATTTAATAAAAATAAAAATATCAAATGTCATCAAGACTTAAACATAAAACAGCAAACCCATAAAACAAATATCAAGAACAGCTTGCGTTTTAGATCTCTTGGTCACGTACTTTGTACCACCATTAAAAAACTAATAAAATATTCTTAATTCGAATTTTACAACGTTAAGTTCCTTAATTGTACTCTGCAGAAAATAGAAATCCATATTAGAGATACTCTTGATACTCATAGTAAGAGTTCTGACAGCCCAAATCGATTCATGATTGGTTGTAGTAGCAAAATCTCACTCACAATCGTATTTTCTGATTTTATCAATATCATTAAATATATTAATTTCATACATTATGTTCAATTTTAATTTATTTTTTATTAAACTATTTTTTACTGTGTATTTAACTGTATTTGGTAAACTACAGGCCTACCAAAATTATTATAATTATAATAGTGATTATAACTTAATTAAAATACTTTAAACACTGCCCTAGAGTGCCCTAGACTGGCATAGACTCTTTGTTTTGAGTAGTTATTACCTAAAATTAATACTTTAAAACTAAAACAATATATCTTTTAATCCTTAAAATACCATTAAAACTAGATAATCGCTGAGATACAGTACCTTTTATTAACGTGAAATAATAAACTGATCTGGTCGGCACAAGACTTTTTTTATACATCATGATACAGAAGAAATTACAGAAGTTAATACTTTCTGTTAAGAAATTAAATAGAAACTACATTTCATTAATTGTTGTTTTTGTTAATGTTTGAGATATATTTTAATTATGTTCTGTGAATTTAATTCAAACGTTTTTATTATAAATAATTACTTTTCCTCGCAATATCGAAGATACGAGAAGCTTTGTGATCGTTTTAGAATGAGACAAAAAAAATGTTCTCCGATTTCAAAATTTTAAATTTATCTTTCCGTTTCACGTCAAGACAAACACTTTTCGTTCCGTGTCTGTCTGTCTGTACGTCCGTGTGTCCATCCGTCCGTCCGTGTGTGTGTCCGTCTGTCCCCTGAATCCTTGTCACACGCATAACTCATGAACCACTGAACCGATATTATTGAAACTTGGGATCCGACTTCAATCCGGGTTGGGTCTGGTTTGAGGACGGTCCCATTTCAAAATCATTAAAATCGTTTGTAAGGAGGAGGGATGACACCCCAAAGTATTTATTTTTTCAATATATCTCAAGAACGACACATGTTACGTGAAAATTTTATAGAATATTTTTTGTAGAGCATTAAATTTCCTATAATATGGGTCTACAACGTTTGTTGTAAAATATTCCCTTACAAAGATTTATCTCAATTTATTTTAAAAATTCGTGTTTTGTTTTTCTAAATTGATATTTGCTTGGATTTATTAAATGTCATTTTGACGTTTTAAATGTCATTTTGGCGTTTTAAATGTCATATTGACGGTTTAAATGTCATTATGATATTTGCATAAATTAAGATTTAGATTGAAATTGTAAAAAAATTAAAAATATATGAAAAAATATTCAGGTGCGTTTTCAGAAAAATTTCGAACTAATATTTTTTAGTAAAATTATATAAAAATTAAATGGTTAACCATTCCAGGAAATTTATATAAACACTATCGGTTGTTATTTAAATTGTTAAATAATTAACTACCTTTGGTGAATTTAGCACGAGGAAGCACTGTGCATTTACTTGGCAGATGTTTTTTTAAAATTTTTCTGTTTAAAAAAATGTTGTTTTGTCAAAGGCTTCTTATTTACTTGATATTTCAACAGTGTGAGTGTGATTCTACAGGAATTGCGTTTTTTTAGGATTTTATTCGCAGTAGTGGCCAAATATAACATTTTTTAATAAAAAAAAACAACGATATTTTAACTTATTTAACAGATTTTGTCAAGAAAGTACATAAAAAAGTCTACAATTAAAAAAAATATAATTTACCCTTCGATGTTTTCTCATTAAATGGCGAGCTTTTCCATTTTTTCAAAAATGGCCAATTGTGGGTGTAAAAATCAATTTTATTTTTGAAAATTTTATCATGTATTTATAACATAAAAATACATATTTTCTCTTATTTTCGTAAAAATCCTTTCATTTTTACGTTATTATTACATTATTAGTAATAAAAAAAGTTTTTCGACAATTTATTTTTAATTTTGAGGTTATGATACGAAAAGTAATGCTACCTATGCAGTTCTATAGTCTATTAACTTATAAGTATTTTTATTTTTTTATTTTCCTACGACCTATAGAACCGGAGATATTTCAAAAACAGTGTAGCTGTATACACTCGAAATGTATCAAAAATGCACAATTATGCAATTTTCTTAGGACGCATATGGCCGATTTTTCAAAAAATTTTATTGTCAACTAATTTTCGAACATATAAAGAGAAAATCCTAAAAAATACAACTTCCCAAATGCATCACTATTCATCACTTTTTTGTTTCTATTCCTTCTACTATTTGAAATAAAATTTAAAAAAATGATTATTTTCTCACTCAACTTTTTTTTAAATATGATTACAACAAAAATATCCCTCTATTATATAAACCGTGAGTATATTTATATATTTAAAAATTTATATGTCTGTCCGCCGACTATAAATTTATACGATCATAAACCTTTCAGTGGATTTTTTTCAAATGTTCACTGTTTTTAGATTCGTCCTTCATACAGTGCTTAGGCTATTATTTTTGTTCAAAACATTTATACTTTTTATGCTCTTGATTTTTTTACAAAAAACGACGTGTAAAATTGGCACAAAATTTTACTTTCTGACGTTTAATTTGAAATTTAGCAGTTTCGACACTAGGCATTTGTTTTTGGAATTCTTAGAATTTCGTCGCTGTGATTGGTCAAAAATTGATATTTCGTATGAATTTTAAACACTCCACGTGGACTTGATATTTGCCTGTCATAAACAGCTGTTTTTTATTTGAAATACGTCAGGGGCGTGTACAGAAATGTGTCAAATTGGTACATTGCAATTAAATTGTATATAAATGAAAATTTTAACCAAAATTGGTTGATATATTGATGTAATTAGTATAATTATTTATATTTAATATAAAAACGTTTATATTTAATAAGAATTACGTCAGGAGCGTGGTTACAAGAATATTTTTATTTCTTTTTTCTGATATAATTGTATTAAAATGAAACGGTTATTTTAGTCATTTAGTTGTTGTGAGGATTGATGTAATTTGCCCAAAAATTTATATTTATTAACAATTAAGTCAGGTGCGGCATAGTAAAAAATATTTGTTATTTTTTAAGAGTTGTATAATAAACATTTTTGAAAATCATCTGGTGGTTCAAAGATATATTTAATGTATCGAACAATTTATATTAAATAATAATAAAGACAGGGCTGGAGTATTAAGTGGAAACACCAGATATGTTGAAAAATTAATGATTTTTGCGATTTTTAAAATTTATTTAATAAATTCTTTTAGTATTGTTAGTGGCACCGCATTAAAAAATATTTAAAATTGCTATTTTTTAATCGTGACGAAAAAAAAAATTTATTTGATTGAAACTGAACAAAAGTTAAAAACTTAAGAAATTTATAAAAATAATAAATAAGTTAGTCTTGAAAAAAATTTTTTTTTGCTATTTTTTCATAAAATTGCGTAAACATAAAATAAAAATCGTAATAAGATAATTTAACCTAATAAATAACATCGAAAATGTTTCAACGCATTCTTTGAATATGTTGTAGGCAAAAAAATGTGGAAACTGATATTCACAATGAATTTTTGGTAATTTCTCAAAGGTGTTATCAAAATTAATGGTGAAGGTATAAATTACGATGGATACGAGGGTCGCAGCCGAAGGCTGAGACCCGAGTACGTTCTGAGGTTAGGGTGATTTGTACATGTAAATTGTAATATTATTGGAAAGGTAATAATGATAAATGATTATCCCCGCCAAATTCAAAAATTATTTACTTATCAGCATTTAAAACAATTACAGTGAAATATTTTATGAAAATTTTATATGACAAAAGTTAATATAAAATAATAATTTATATTTTATCAAACAATATTTTATCAAATGTGGCACGATTTGAGGTTGGGGCGCGTAGCGCCCAGGGGCAAAGCCCCTAGTTATAGATAATAATATTCTCTATAACTTGTACCAAAAAAATTTTTTTTGTAATACGTACTGTTTAAAAAATAATTCGAAAATGTATGTATAAAAAAGTAATTAAAAGAAAGCAAGCGAGCAAACTATACGGCTAGCTTGCAAATGATATGGTAATATAATCAACAATATCAATCCATACAGTGGATTGAATTACAATAGAGACGTTTGTATTAACCAGAATTATGGAAAGCCACGACTGAAATATGATAGATAAAGCAGACGCTGCTAGATTCATTAAATCCATACCGGGTCAACAGAATCAGCGACTCCCAACTTCTGTTGACGTACATATAATAAATAATTCTGTATTCTATACTGGTTTATAATTAATGAGATAAGTATGCAATGTTTAATTAAGCTGACTCGAGTTAATTAGTGCGCGATAGGAAAGTACTTCGGCAAACGTTTTTTGTATAAAATATAGTAATTTATGCTTTAAGTTTGAATGTTAGTGGATACAAATAAGATTTGAAAAATTAACACCTGAAACTGTTTTAAGATAAAATGTTTCAAATAAAAGTGTTTTGAGGAGGAAATAAAATAACTATAACATGTTCTCTCTCAGTATCATCACCGAAGATGATGCAGAGATTGTCATAATTAAGAAAACTTTATCATTCCCTCTGTTTCCGATCCAATTAGTCAATTAAGGAGGCTGTTCTACGAAACAAATCCAAGATTAAATTTTAATAATTGTTTTATATGAAATATTAATATTATTGAAATTTAAATATAATTTGTTTTAATTTTTACCACGTCATTATGAAAATTGTCAGTTTAGTATGGCCAATATAGTTTCTAGCCGAGTTTAATTTTCGAAAAATAGTTTAAATAGCTTGGTTATCAACAAAACTATAAACACTTTTACCGATTAATAGTTATAAGTTTGGCAACGTTGTTCGATATTTGCTTGTATGTATTTGTACGTGTCAACCTACACGACCTACACTATCTGTATAGTGGTGTAGAGCTGTGTTAGGAGTTGGGCGCGAAATTTGAAAAGAATAAATAGTAAATTAAAATTAAAAAATGTTTTTGACGGAAAAATTTAAGTTGGTACCACTTTGGTACTAGAGTCAAACATATTATATACAAAAAATACCTAACATTATTTCAATTTACTATTAAATTTTGTATACATCAAATATAAACTTTTTCATGCTTACATTAATTTTCTATTATAGGTGTTTTTTTATTTTTATTTTTTCAGTCCCAAAGTTTCAGACATAGATCAAACCTGTGGACGGTGAAAACTGAGTCTTTTTCCCATTTGATTAACATGGAAAAAATTACTTTTTTACTTATGCATGAATATCTCGTCGACAAATTTTTTTTTTTTAATTTCTCAAAGCAATATTTTGTAGAGATTTAAGTGCTCAATTAATAAATCCAATAAATTTTAAGAAATGTCTGTTAAAAAATTATCATTAAAATTGGATTTTAATTTTCATGATAATGTTTAAACGAACTTCTATGAATTGAGCAATTGGGATCTTTTTATAAGAAATTTAATTCTCTCTATGTAAGAGATATTCACGCATAAGTAAAAAAGTAAATTTTCCCATGTTAATCAAATGGGAAAAAGACTCGGTTTGCGCCGTTCACAGGATTAATCTATGAGTCTGAAATTTTGGGACAATTCACTTTTGATCCAAAGCTAAAACATAGGTCAATGGGACCGAAAAAATAAAAATACAAATAAATAAAAAAAACACCCTAATATACATACATACACTTAACTCAAACTCCTTATATCAAATATGTGTAAAAATTTTCATGACGCCAAAAAAAGTCTGGTGTTTGAAATTTTTATAACTATAACCAAGGTTATTTAATAATTAAATAATAATAATTAAATTGAGTAATATTGATAACTAATTATATTTTCTACCTGTTGTAGTAAAAACTAAAAATGTACTTATTACAATAATACAATTATATACCTATGTATTATGTATGTTGCAGGTTCCTATGTGATAGTATGGAGAAAAGGATCCGCGCTCCTCTCCGCCGGAAGCACCATGGTGACACTAGACGGCAGACTCAAGTTATTGGGTAACTCATTACAAATAAAGGATGTTGTCTCTTCCGACGCCGGTGAATACGTGTGTCAAATCGGCGACGGCACACCCGGGGATCAAATACATACCATAGAGATATTAGGTACGTTATTTTATTATATATAAAGTACTGGCACTAGTTATGGCCGCTATAAGAGCAAAGTTTACTGTTTTTGTGATTGACGGACTTCTTTTTCGTAATTCTCATGTACTAGTTTGTTTATTAAACTATAGCCTTTTATTTTGTTTATGTTTTTTTCTCTAGTAATGAATAAAGTAATGAGCACACAGTGATGGACACTTGCTAATGATTACAAAATGATAAGTACTACGACACAAAAGATATAAAAGAAAGAATCGTCAAATTTGAAACAATATAAAGCAGTCGCTATGATAATATAATAATTAATTAATAAATTATACTAATAATTAGTTTAAATGTCCACCATTTTGACACCTATTGGCCGATTGCTATCAAATCACGCTATAAGACAGTTAAATGTACATATATAAATAATATTCAGAAATGGTAGTAATCAAATATCAACAAATATTTCTAATTCAGTACATTTAATTAAAAATTTGCCATAACTGGGGTATTTGCCAATACTGGTGCCAGTACCTTAAATCTATATACATATAACATGTCCTAACTATAACAAACTGATTGACTGACTGACTGATTCATCATCGCCAATCCGAAACCCCTGAACCTAGATACGTGAAATTTAAGAGGTGTCTTCCTTTTATGATGTAAGCACCCACTAAGAAAGGATTTTTTGAAATTGAACCCCTACGGGTGTAAAATGGGATATACAAAATTGTGTGGGAAAACATTTTTTTTGGTGGGATTTACTTGAAACTTAAGATAAATACTCTAAAATACATATAATGAAACGTGTATATTAGCATTTTCCAAAATTCAACCCCGTAAGAGATGCAAGGCGGTGGAAAAGTTTGTATGAGAAAATTTTGTTTGTTTGTATTCACTCGAATGAAACTTGGAACAAATACTCTACAGCATTTTCGAAAATTCAACCCCTATGAGATGGGAGGGGCTGGGGGGGATTCGTGTTAAATTTTGAAAATTTTGATATATTTATCTTATCGAGCTAGAGGGGGGCGAGGATAGGTTTTAGGTATGTTTATCTGCATAACTGCTTTAGTTATAAAGGTAAATTCGGGTAAAATAGTCTTCAATAAAAATAAAAATTTCAACATTTAAGCCCTAATGATGGGGGTAGACAGGGGGTTGGTTTTTGTAATTTTTGATTAAGATTCAAGATATTTACGATTTTATATATTATGTAATAAAATAATAATAAAAATAACAACGTGTGCGAAGCTGCGGGCAGGTCCGCTAGTACTTTATAAAGCGTTGCAAATGCGTTAATGGCGTGCCAAACTTTAACAGCGAATCCAGGAAATTATTTTAAACAAAAAACTCATATGAACATGTGTTCGAAAATTTTTCGTGAGAAAACGCAGCGCCTACAGTCAAACCTAAAATAAGTTTTTGTTTAATATCATGAGAACCCACTGTGATACAGTTCTGAAATTTGATAACCGATTTAGTATTAATAAGTGTAATTGATTTTATATATTATATATAATTATATAGACCAGGGGTGTATGGGGTCAATGGGCCCGTCTATGTATTTTTGCCCTTTAATGTTTTCTTACGTAATCTCTGAAATAATTTGTATTCAATAGAAGCGTTAGAGCCGGTCCTGTATTATATATATAATATATTGGACTACAGCAGATGTTAGTCCTTCTAGGAATGTCTTTAGTGAACTGGTTCAGTACTTCTGGCCAGATTAATATCGCATATGACCCTTGAGATTTGAACAATAGTTTTCTGGCAACCGGATTGAGCTCTCTAGTTTCACTGAACTATTTACCTCTCATTGTTCTATCCTATCCATCACTGTGAACATCTGCAGTGAGGAATAAATCGATTCAATGTTAAAACGTTTACTAAATTAAAATATTAAAATAAAACTAATTCATTTCGTTATTTTTTGTTTGAAAAAATCTACTAAGAAATGACTTAGATTTTGAATAGATAACGTTTCACTTTTTTTATAAAATTTTTTTTGTAACTCAGAAAAATGAGGATTCAATGTATAGGTACTGACACCGAAACATTTTATATTTATTTTTATCTCCTAAAGATCTAAATCAGGAGTCCGCAACCTTTTTGTACCTAAGAGCACATTCTAGAATACCGGTCAGGTTTATTTTTTCGAGGTTCCTGAATCAAAATCGCTATTTTGATGTGGGCACTTGGGCGTCTCTTACGCCTAAACTAAAAAAGTTAGACATATGCCCTTTGTGGTCTACAAAAAATGTTCTGAGGTATTTTTTCATATAATGCTTAGTTTTCTCTACGTAAACCGTGACAGATAAAAAAATGCTATTCTTGAAACTTTGAGAATCTCAAGAATCAAGTTTTAGAAAAAATTGCGAAAACTAAAAAGTACTTAGAATTAGTCAAATAACATGTACAAAGAAATTATTTTTTATATATTTTTAATTGGCTATGATTTAAATGGGCGGTAATATATTACAGTTTCGGTCAGTATTAAAATAATTCGGGCAAGACATACACAAGTGGTTCCGAAGTACGTACTACGTGGAATGTTTGGAACCACTTACAATTGAGATCTATATTTTGACACCCCACTTGCCTAGATATCAAAATAAAAAATTCTATGACGCCCCTCCTTATAATTCCAAAATTTAAAATTATATTGTTGACTTTAGTATTTGTCGTTGCTAGTCCCCCAAAGCCTCGTTACCAAATTTTTTCAGATTTTTTGAACCAGTAGTTACAAAGATATAGGTGGTGGGGACAATGTAAACAATGCTTTAAGCCCCCTACAGGCGCCATTTTTGAGTTAGAAAAAAAATAAAAATATGGTCATGTTCTACTAATTGAGATGTACAAGCACTTTTAGTAAAACCCTAAAATTTGGGAACAAGTTGCCATATTTTCTAAACAATTGAATGTATGAAAAAATGTTTTTTACAAAAGTTTCTTACTTTTTTATGATCTTTAAAATTATCTACTTTTGGATATACCGTTCCATTTGATTCTGCTGAGAAACGGGCATGTACCCCTCAAACTACCCTCCAAGGGGGAGTTTTAGGGGGTTGAAAATATTTTCCTGAAATTCTTTAGGGTCGATATATATAGTACATTTTTTATTATAAAACTCTATCTTCAATAGTTTGGGCGTAAAACATAGTGGTGTTCCAGACCACACGTCTGGAACACCCGGTATACATATTTAGAGTAACAAAATAAAAAATAATGTTCAACGTTAATGGATAGGGAAAAGGAAGTTTTGACGTAGTATATAGTTTGTGAAACTCAATGATTAATTTTTATTTATTTTATTTTTTTATGTTATTAAATTTCTATCAAAGCTATCACCACGCTACCAAAAATCTTCTAGCCTCCCTTACGTCACTTACATAACGTCACAAGGTAAGTCGATAAGCGCGCAACAAAACTACCGAACCGAAAAAAAAACTTAAAAAATGCCACGAAAAGTTCTAAAAATTATTTGTATTTTTGGCTAATTCTAAACATTTTTTATTCAATGCAAATTTGATATTTTAGTTAAAAATAAAATTAATAATAAACATAAATGTTTCGATGCCCCCTGGAGCGAAAATTATGAATTTACAAAGGTTGCCCTCAGAACAACTTTTGATCAGCATATTTTGAACTACCATTTCCGCAAAATAAAACAAATTTCACCTAAAAGCAAAATCCATTGCTTATATGCAAGGTTCTTTCAAATAAATAAATTACTATACATATTATCAACATTAAAGTGCTTTATCAATTATGTTTTATAAACAAAAGCTATAGCTATGCCAAAGCTTCCGGTTTTGCGAAAACTTTAAATCTTGTCTAAATTCGCTTTTGATATTATACAAATATGTATTATACCAAATACACATCTATCAAAACCGGGACATTTTACCAATGCATTTCAATTTCCAATTTCATTACCTTATATTACATTTGTAATATCATTTAATGTATTTACAAATAACATACCTTTATTTATACATACATGTATACATTACAAATGAATATATTATAAAGCGCATACGAGTATAAAGCATATAGGTATATACTTCACAAATTGCAAATAATAATACAAAAAATATATTTAGCATATTTTACATTAAGATACTTCAGTAATTAATTCATAATGTGTTTTTCTATGCACGTGAATCAATTATAACAGCACACTTATGTTTATACAATGCCGAAGTATCATTGAAGCAAGTTTGTAAAATCAATTAAATACTCTAACAGCAGAGTATATAGTATATATTACATAGTTAATCTGATATTTGCCCACCCACCCTATATTTTAAATTAACTAGAAATCAATAGATTATCTTAATAATAATAATAAATTGACAGAAAATTAAAGTGACTAGACGTTCCATAATTACGAGACATGTCCCGTTTTTAGGTTTCCGTAGAAAACTAGGAAATCTTATAGTTTCGCCATGTCACAATTATTTTGGACCCCCTCCAATAGACTGAAAATTGTACTCAAATTTTTTTCACTTACCCCATTGAGTGGGGTATCTTTTGATAGGTCTCCTAAAATGCAACAAAAAATGTTATAGGACCTTTTGATTTTAACCCTTCAGTCATGATATATTTGCATTTAAATGTCGTTATCAGAGCGTCCGTTGAAATAACTCTTGTTATTTCAACGGACGCTCTACCTATCATGTGCGTGCTCAACGTGCACTTTGCCGTTTTATTTAATATATTGTCCCACTATTCAAATAATTTTTGTCGAGACGCTTAAATGCCCCTTATGTTATTAAAATACAAAATACATTAAGTATAGCGATTTCATCTGATACAAAAAACATAAAAATTAATTTTTGAAGTGAAGGTTTCTTTTTAAATTTACATAAATAAAATATTAACGTTTGCATTCTATAAAAATATTATATATCTTGTGATAGTGAAATATTCTTTTGTATTTATAAAAAAATATGTATTTACTTCACATTTACCCTCCATCAAGGGAACCTGTCCCATATTTTCTGGAAATATCGTCACATTGGTCACCCTACAGAAAATGCATACTCTTTTTTGGATTTTTTTATATTACAACACCTACATAAATACATATATTATTGTATTATTTCTATTTTTATGTTTTAAGAGGTGGGCAGTTTTTTCCACTCATTCGTTAAACGAATTATTACATAAAAATATTTTCAGTGTTATTGTATTATTGAGGATATGTACCTTTACAAACTTACAAGATTTATGCTATTAATAAAACAATAAATAATATAAATCGCACGTCAAAAGAGCGCGTTTACGGTTTTTACGCATTTTTACCAGTTTTTTTAACTTCATACGAATAATTCAGTAACTAGCGAAACGTGAACCTAAATAAACTAATGCTGAGATGTAAGCTTATAAAATATACTTTAATAATAATACAAATATTGCTTGGTTCACGGTACGCTAGTTATAAATAATAAAGTTGATATTTTCTTGGTCTTGCCATGTTAAAATTCTAGTGGTATCGTCTCTTTTTTGTCTCCTCAGAATTTAAGCCAATCCCGTCTCGATCGAAAAGTAAGTCTCATCTCGGCGTACAACCCTAAGTTAACAATATTTTGACAAGTTTAAATATCGTATGATTTTTTAAAGTAAATTATAGTTATTCGATCATTAGAGTTCAAATTTTCAAATGACGACTTTAAATAAAATGTTTTTTCAGCCGAAATTTTTTTCATTTTTTCATCTATAAAAATTTTAAAAAATCCATTGGGCAGTTTTGAAAAAAAAAATGAAAAAACATTTTTTTAACAAATTTTTCAACATAAATTAATAAATTTAAATGAGAAAAAATATTATAAATTTTTTTTTTAATTTACTGAAAGAAAAGCAATAAAATACATTGAATATTTTTATTGCTTTTCTTTCAGTAAATTAAATAAATTTTTTAATAATATTTTTTCTCATTTTTTTTCGATATTCCCGCGCCCTCCATTTAGTTTTATCACGCCCCCATGGAAAATTCAATTGTTTTCCTATCAAAATTACACTTTATTCTGTTTCCAACGCCAACGTTTAGAAATCCCCGTATACAGATACAATTTTCTCATGAATACACGTACAAGTTTGAAATGACCTCAAAACACGATATTTGATCTTACCAATCTACATATCCTATTGTAGAATTTCCCGTTCTTTCCGAATCCGGGGCCGAAAATAGGCATTTCCAATTGAAAAAAATTATTTGACCTTCAAATAACCCCTACGGTCATGTTCAATGTCAAATTCAAGGTCATGGTCGTACGTCCCCCTCCTTGCCCAACAACTTTTGTATAAAACTTTCTTTATTATTTCGCTTACCGGTCGATTTATTTTCCAGGTTAAAATGGTCCACCCGGTATATTATATTGTGTAACCATTTGGTCTCTTGTTTGTTGCAACACAGGGAGAGGGACAAGGAGTCCTGCCCCCCTGAACTTTTGTAACCAGCGAGAGACCGGATGGTTATTCCATATAATATATTTGTAAAATATATATTATATGTGAATGGCCCCAATAAAAAAATTGCCCCTTACCCCCAAAAAATATCCTGGTTACGCCAGTGCAGCGGAGGATCAGGTTCCCTTGCCCCCCACTGATTATACTGATGCGCCCGCGCCTCTGTCACGTAAGTCCGTCCATTTTAACAAACACGTACCGCTTTTTTCAACCAAAAATAAACTTGACTTTTACCGAACTGCCGAACTATTTATTTAACTGCCCAATTCAATTATTTTACCACTCAAATAATTATTGCACTGGTAATTTATTTAATCTACTGCTCGAGTAGGTTTTCAACTGCCACTGTCAGATTAAATAACTTACCAAAATCTTGTATATTACTTGCTACATTTTACTGCCACAATTGATTTAATTACCGCACAAAAAGTTTAATACTGCCCAAATGAATTATTAACTGCCCAATGTAACCACTTTTACAACTGCACTCATTTTTAAAACTGCAGAAACAAGCTACAACTATACACTAAAATAACCCCTGACGGCAAATGAGAGAACTCGCCGGAAGTGGTGTATTTATTGAAATTCTACACAAAAATTCTATACAGAGACATTTTAAACACGGCTTATTCGAAACTTCAACCCTTTTAAACACTATAAAAATTATAAAACACGTGTAGTTTCAGAACTAGGTTTATATTTTTTCGGTTGCCAAATTATATTCAATTTTTTACTTTTAATTATTAACAAAGTAAAAAATTAAAAAATTAATTTATTGAAATCAAATCTTTTTTTCTATTGAAAAAAATACGGATAGTTAACAACTAAAGGGGTGCTAGGCCAATAACCTTAATCAAAAAGTGTACTTAATCATAATTACAATTGAACTCCTCATCTATCTATGTATCTGTCATACAAAGTATACACTTTTAATTTAAAATCCGTATAATATACTAAATAATTCCCATCGAATAGTTTTTTAATGGAGCTATAATCCGAAACATACAGTGTTTGTATTCCGATTCACTTTATTAACTGTTTCAGCAGTAGGTAATAGACCACTACAGCGGCAATAGTTTTAGTAAATATGTGTACGCGTATTGCTCGATATCAGTAATGAGATTTTAACTCCGAACGTCCGGGATTTAATTCTCAACGTCGTTATTAATCAATTAGATTATGGGACTTGTTTATATAACCGTTAACAGCCTTATCGGGGTTGGGTGATTTAACCCTTGGTCGGAAATTATCAAATTAAGTTCGAAATATTTATAGTAGAGATATTTTATAGTTTAGTTTTAAATATACATATAGGTGTTTAGGATTTTTGAATATACCTAGATGAATTAAGTACAAACACGATAAGTTATTATTGTAATAATAACTTATCAACACCTAAATTACCTAACAAAAACGAATCAGAACAAAAAGTAGGTACAAATAATTTTTGTTCTGTTTAAATTTAAAAGTTAATTTTTGAAAACAAAATAAACAATTGACGAACAAAAAACACAACGACCGAGCGAATGCCGGCTGAGCGCATGCGAATCGCTCCTTCTGCCCCCCGTTCCGACGCTCCACTTCGTCGTATATAACTTATTTAAAGTTATTACCTAAACTATAAGGCCAAATTGGATGCTGTAAAGGGCAAATTATATCTACATTAAGTATTTATGACGATTAAATCATTTATTTCGATAAGGATTAATGTTTTGCAGGTCATAAATCCACGTAAACAGAACCCAAACATTTAAAATTTTCTTTTTCATATAAAAGCGTCATTGTGGCTTAAATACATATAAAAGTTAGATATATAATATCATATATACGGACTTTATTTTAGATCTTTTTATTCTACATAATTCTTTACTACATTATATTGTTCAATATTGAACAGCGTATTGCAAAAGAGCTACTGTACCGTTTGTCGGTAAAAGCTGAAATTTGACATAATTGTAGTTAATGGTGGACCAATAAATAATAGAACTGACAATGAGTTATAAAAATAAAATTTTAAGTTTTTTAAAGGAGGCCAATGGGTTGCCAAAGAAAATCAATTTTATTCAATTCCGACGAGTGGAGTATCAAATACAAGCTGACAAATTTAAATATGTAAATTTTTTTATTTTATTATTATTAAAATCTTCGTTTGGCAAAACAAATCAAAAGTAACAAAATTTCATACCCTGTCAAGTTCTTACGTATTGTTCAAAATTATAGTGTAATTATTATAAATAAAATACATTTTCGATTCTAATTATATCTCTATGAAAAATTAGATTTTGTAAAAAAAATTATCGCAGGAACAAATGGGTAATTTTTGTATAATTTGTGTCATTGCAGTAATACGCGAGAGTGAACTCGTACTTGACAAAAAAATTATTAGAATCAAAAATTTTCTTAAATTTTAAATTAAATTTTTAGGCAAAATTCGTGATGAATAACTGGAGTACTGACTTCCTCTTTAGTAATGTAAGGGACTAATTAAATGTCGACAAGACCCACATATAAAACGTATTAATGTATGGTAATGCAATTAACCTACTGTAATATAATGTTTTAGTTCCGCCACAAGTTACGATGCTGCCGATATCAGGACACGTTACTGGGAGGCAAGGAGGAACAGTTACGTTCGAGTGTCAGGCGACGGGAAATCCAGTACCGCGGATAGAATGGACAAAACAGGTAAATATGTACACAAAGTTATTATATATGTACATTATTGTACATGTACAATAGTTTTGACTTATGTACTATATGTATTATATAATTTTTTTTAAATAAATGGGATACTCTGGTCTATATTTGTTTTTTTTTATTTATTCTTACGTTTCGATCAATATGATCTTCATCAGACTTTTAGTAAATAAATTTTATATTCACTTTTATGTATATTACTATATGACAGGTAAATTTTTATATATTAAAATATTTTTTTTTATAAAAATTTACTTTTCTTAATTTAATGGGGGGAGGGATCATCATCAGGACATGAATATATTTAATAAGTTATTTTTTTAAGTTTTTTTATTTTATTTATTCTTACGTTTCGATCAATATGATCTTCATCAGATTTTTAGTAAATAAATTTTATATTCCCTTTTATTTATGTTATTATATGACAGGTAAATTTTATATATTAAAATATTTTATTTTATAAAAATTCACCTTTTTAAATTTAATGGGGAGAGGGATCATCATCAGGACATGAATATATTTAATAAGTTTTTTTTTCATTTTTTTATGGAGGGGGTCAGAACCCCTTATAACACCCCCTTCTGAATCAACACTTGCTTTTGTCTGCTATCTGTTAGTTAATTAGGGTAAAAATTTATAATCATTTTATAATCATTTTTTCACCCACTTGAAATTTTGCATAGGTACCCATGTATCTCAGTAACAATTCAAATTTTTTAAATCCACATTTTTCTAAAAATGCATTAAAAATACAAAATAATTATTATTTCGAATATCTCAGCCATTATAATACTTTGGGGTCTGAAAACGTTATGATGACTAAAACAGTCTGTCATTTTCAATGCATTTACAGAAAAACATTGTTTTGATAGTTTAATTATAGACATAGTACCTAGTTCTTGGAAAATATAAAATAACTACAGAAATATATTTGCATATTTTCTTTACAAATATAAAATTTAATTTTATGTTTTCTTCAAAAACAGTAGTTCAAATAATCAATTTAACAGATTTAAGAAAGGATCAAATAGTCTAAAAATTCTCAAGTATTTTCAGAAAACGAAAGACAGTTTCCATAATATATTTTATCACATATAACATTTTAAAATAGTCTTTTTGGACTCTGAATACATCATATACCACTGGAAACATTTTTTGACTAGTTGCCAACTTTATGTGATAAATCTAAATTACCCTACAGTATAATGCTTAAATCCCGATAATATTATGCAAAAAGGTGATTATTAAATGTATTAAAACATGGAGATATAAAACATTTAAATTCCCGTCGAGTTAATAAAAATTGAATTCTATTTGACTATAAAGCATTTTACATTGAACGTGCCAAGAGTGCAAAAATTCAAGAATTCATCCGTGAATATGAACTTTAAAATTCATTTTCTCGATTTCAACAGTTGAGTAGTAATTTAATAAATTTAAATTAATTCAAAACTATGTACATACATAGGTATCTCTGTCTATGATATATTTTATAAAGTTATCGATGGACTACAAAAGGCCATCATCTTAATTGAATTAATTAAATTTTACGATCTCATTCTACGATACAAATTTATGCAATTCTATTTTCTACGTGTAGTTATGAATAAATTTAAAATACAGAGTGTTTGCTAGTGATTAATTTAATTTCAAATTTAATTGCCTATTGCTGGTTTGAGTGGACACATGCGTTTTAATAAAATAGTACATATTTTTACAATTGTTATTCTTGTAAAATTTTAATCAAATTCTCGAATAAAATAAATAAATGAAAAACAGTCTCGCTATCGAGACAATTTATTAAAATATCGTCACCTGAATAAGGTTCTGGCACCAGTCTTGGATATGACCCCAATAATGACTATTTTTTAATTAAATATATTGAATTAGAAATATTTGTTGATATTTGATTACTACCATTTCTGAATATTAATCTATATACATTTAACTGTCTTACAGCGTGATTTGATAACAATCGGCCAATAGGTATCAAAATGGTAGATATTTAAACTAATTATTAATATAAGTTATTTATTTACATTGTTTCAAATTTGACGATTCTTTCTTTTATATCTTTTGTGTCGTAGTACTTATCATTTTGTAATCATTAGCAAGTGTCCATCACTGCGTGCTCATTACTGGTTTTACTTTATCCATTACTGGAGAAAAAATATAAACAAAATAAAAGGCTATAATTTAAAAAACCAACTATATTTGCGAACTTTGGTAATTGCTTGTTTTATTAGTAACATGAGTTCTTGAGAATTACGAAAAAGAAGCCCGTCAATCACAAAAACAGTAAACCTTGCTCTTATAGCGGCCATAACTGGCGCCAGTACCTTATTTGTTTGTTACAAGTTCACAAAAATATTTTTGTGGTAAATGAACTTTGAAATTTCGTACAGCAAATAATTCTAGATAAATGGATTTAATATAAACAATTTTTGGTAATATGAAGCCTAATCTTGCTTTTAGTTACGATTTGAATAGCGGAGATTGTTTATTATTTAATAAAAATTGGTTTTCTCTACTTATCTTAATATTTTTCAAAAGTGAACCTGTAACAGACAAATATTCAGATGACGATATATAAATACCATAGTCATTTAAATCATACCTATATAAAACAATATTACAGTAGGGAAGAGGAGGAAGAGAGGGTAAAATATAGATTGAAAAATATCATTACTTATCAATTAAATATAAAATTTATTTACCCTAAAATAGCATTATTTGCAATTTTTTTAAATGTTCCATTTTGTTCATAACCTGACGTAACGTATTTGTAGCAAGAAAAGGGTGTGTAAACTAAGGTGTGGTAACAAATGGAAAGTAGCAATTTCAAGTAATTGAATTGAACGAATAAAGTTGTTACTCTTTGAACTTTGCATCATTAATGATTATTCTGAATTTTCAAATTAATATGACTATTTTTAACAGAACTGTTATGTACATTGAAAAAGTGTCCCGGTAATTTTGACTAGTAGTGTATACAGCAAGAATTATTTATTTAATTTACCTGCACACCGGAATGAGATTTTTATCGGTATCGAATCGAGACCGGCTCGATCTCGTTTCGAGACCGAGACGAGAGTAACTACAATTCTTGAACGAGACGAGACCAAGACGACATTAACTTTTATAAGTCTCGCCGAATTAAATCAAGAATCAATAAAAATATATAAAAAACGTTATATTTCAAATTTCTTTGTTTAATAAATACAAATAAAATAAATAACAGAGGAGAAAAAGTATTTTTCATACACAGAATGAGTCAGGTGGAACAAACTTGAAAAGCTGATCGAGAAAAATACTTCAAGCAAAAAAGTTTATATGGAAAATCTTCGTGGGGGAGCTACAGACCCACAAAGATTTTGCCTAAAATTAATTTTTATATTATATGCAGTAATGAAATTTGATACCCGGTTTAGTATTAATACGTGTTATCGATTTCCAGTATCAACCAATGATTATTTAAACCAGGAGTATAAAGGGCCAGTGGGTCCTATGTTTTCTATCTAGTATTTTTTTTACTTACATTTTTTTATATATGTAGTAGTTTTATAAGGTAATATGACAAAAAATACACAGTATTTTTTAATTTGTCACAAGATCAACCGTTTACGAGAAATAAGATAGTAAAGATATATAGTATTACAGAATTAGATAAATAATAAACTTATATTCGTGTTCTAGGATTAAAAATAAGAAAAATAGTTGATGTAAATAAGAGAAAGCTTTGTGTTTTTGTTTTTTGAATAGATTTGCAGTTAATATTCCTCGCATGTTACTATTATGTATATGCGACATTTAACAATGATAGATTCACTCATATTTAGAGTCCCTTACATTCTTTTTTCTCTTTCAACCAAATATTTACTTTTTCGGCTGCCATACCTTCTCTATGTATAATATCTCTATGGTCTTACTCTATATTCCCATATTTTAACGTACATACATGTAAGAACCGATTTGTGTTTCTCTAGAACGGAATACTCCCCACAGGCGAGACGTCCGTGACTGGTACGATGCTGTCGATAGCGCGGCTGGACCGGCACAATAGTGGCACGTACCAGTGCGAGGCGAACAATGGCGTGGGTGCGCCGGCCGTCGCCACCGTGGCCCTTCACGTGCTCTACCCGCCGGAGGTCGCCACAGATCGCGTGTGGGTCATCGCGCCCGGCGGCGCCGAGGCCCGCTTGTCCTGCACCGTTCACGCGGACCCTAAGGTCAGTGTGATTTGTGGTTGCTGTTACATACTGTGATCCAGGTTGGAAAGGTTTTAAATGCTTATTGCTTCGGTTGTAAGGATCAGGGATAAAATAAGTATATAGGTGTCCCGTAAGTTAAGACTCATAGGAAAAATAATTTTCCAAAAACGTGTTTCATAATCTATTCAACATTTCAGCTGGACATAATAATAATAATAATAGAAATCTTGACTTCCTGGACAGCATGTAGATTAGATTTTTATCAAAATATCAATTGTAATTTTTCTTAATGCTTCCCCTATTAAAATGTTGGTTTGATTACATAAATTATACTTAATCAATTAATATTGAAATGTCATTTTTTTCTTCTTTTTAATGTATATTATTTTAATTTAATACTAGTTTTTAAATTCGTATATAATCCTTTCCATCACCTTTCATGTATAATTTAAAAAAGCATAGGTACTAAATATATCTGGGTTATATTTTAATGGCTGTTTATTAGGGTGTGTCAAAAAAATCGACTTTTTTTCCTCGCTCTCGTTACGAAATAAGGTAGTTTATGACCCAAAATAAATCCACCCACAATTATTACCCTGTAGTTAAATTTTCAGAGGTGCCACAAGGGGGATCTTGTTTCCCATTTAAATAAGATAGAAAAATTATTCTTTAGTACTAAAGTGACTGATTCATAAGTCATTTTGTAGAGAATAAAACTATGTTCTAATAATGCTAGTTCCTTCCTTTTCCGACAGCTCAGTAGTAGGGTAATATATTGCTATTTAATTGATATTTCTAGAAAATTAACGTTAAAATGTTGATTTTTGTAAAAAAATAAATATTTAAAACGCTTTTAACTCATTGCATTTACACCTATAGCTCTCTGAACTATTTTAATAGAGAATTAAATTTCCTACAAAATTACCATTTAACTTATTTTTATAAAAACAATATTTTAGTTGTGCGAGCCTTTTAGACGTTCATTTTAACAAATAAATCACTTAAAATATCTGTAACTTTTGATACGTTCAATTGAGAGACATGATTTTTTAGACACTGGTAGAAAAGTTTATCTTCTGTAAAATTATGTCCTTAAAATTTGTACATCAGTTATCATGAATCAGTAATACCAACTTTAATACTAAAGAATAATTTTCTCATGTTATTTAAATGAGAAACGGGACACCTCTTGCGACACCTCTTAAAATTGAACTACAGGGTAATCCTTTGGCGAGGATTTATTTTAGGTCAAAAACTAAAGTATTTCGTAACGAGAGTAAAATATTTTTTTACACACCCTACTGTTTGTGCTACCGGCGAAAGACAGACAAAAATTCTTAAAAACAATGAAACATGGATTTTGTATTTTTCCTGTAAAAGTACATGACTTAAAATAATTATATTGCACAGTCAAAGTCTACAGATTTATATATTAGTAAATATTGATTATAGAATATTGCTTAGGTTGGTAGTAAGGTATATAAAGACAAGGTAGTCTCATTAGCTCCTTGACCAATCAGCGGCCGCGCGGGAATTGACGTCACTTGGGGAATGTACTCAAATGCTATAAATGTATAATATCAATTACAAAAAAATTCCTTTATTTATTCTTGTTTTCGTATTTTTTGATATTTCAACAATACATACAATCAAATAAGTACGACAAATTCGACATTGCAAAATCATAAAAAATCTGTCACAGACAATTTGGTCTATTCGGGAAGCATCATTTTTAGGTTTCCGTAGAAAACTAGGAAACCATATAGTTTCGCCATGTCCGTCCGTCCTAAAAAAAAATTGTTTTAGATAAAATTTGGTATACGGATGAAGACTGAAAACCCAGAAACAGAAATGATAAGATTTTTGAAAAAAAATTGTTTGGACCCCTTTCCATAGTCTCAAAAGTATATTCAAAAAACAATTTTCACTTAATGGTGTCTTTAGATAGGTCTCCTAAAATGCAATAAAAAATGTTATATGAAATTTTGATTTTAACCCTTCAGTCACGATATATTTGCGTTCAAAGTCGTGATCAGAAACCCCCTACCCCTTAATTTCTAAACTATTTATTCAAAAAATCTGAAAAAATTCGAGAATGTAGCTTTTAATTAGTACTTCTACTGAAAATTATAACAAACACTGTCAAAATTATTTTGGACCCCTCCCATAGACTAAAAATTGTACTCTTTCTTTTCACTTACCCCATTGATCTTTAGATAGGTGTCATAAAATGCAACAAAAAATGTTATATGACCTTTTGATTTTAACCCTTCAGTCATGATATATTTGCATTTAAATGTCGTTAACAGAGCGTCAGTTGAAATAAACTCTTGTTTATAAATCGTAATGACTACGGAAACCTATCATGTGTCCAATACGCACTTGGCCGTTTTATTACTATTCTTAAGTTGGCAATACGTTATGTGACTCTGACAGTCGTTGTACTTATTTGTTTGTTTGTGTTGTTAAAATATCAAAAGATACGAAAACAAGCTGATGAGACTACCTTGTCTTTATATACCTTTGGTTAGTAGGTATTGTTTATACAAGCAGCAGTGATAGATACGAAATTTAGGTGCTAATAAAAATATATTTTTAAGTGACAAAAATTTACGTCTTAATAGCTCCTTATCCGATTCATTTTGAAAATAACCTCGAAAAACCAAACTTTCGTAAATAAAAATAAGGTTTTTCGAAATTATTTTCAAAATTAATTGAAAAGGTGCTATTTTGACCAGAAATTATATAAAAACACAAAGATCTCCGAAAAAGTTTTGTACCTTTTATTTGTGTGGCTGTGTTATTAATTAGTCTATACTCCACAGTATGTTAGTGCACTCTGAACTAAAAACTATAAATGTGTAAAAATATAATGGTTGAATATCATATTGTAATGGATATACGTCTATAATATAAGAAGTTTTAATTAATTTGGTTAAGAATACTCCATCGTTTCCAGAAGATAATGCAACAGTCTATTGTTTCTAACAAACAAAAGGTTGTTTTGCTGAACATAATACCGATGTTTTCAATTAGTTTGCATGCACTTACCGCGGGTTTCGGTTCGACGGGAAAGAAAACAACTCATTTGTAAACAGTGCGTCCAAACCAAGGAAAATAGGAAAGTTTTATTACAAAAATATTTATATTTATACCTTCTACTAAAAATTTAGTTTGTTAGATACTTGTAGGATAAATATTGAACAACTTTATATTTACATGTGTCACTATCAGATTTTAATGAAACTTGGTAAAAAATGTTAATCAGGTAAAAATTAAGGACACCTTTTTTTATACATGCCCATTTTAAAGTTTAGGGGGTGAAATTGACCCTTGAAAATGAGGGTAAAATTTTTAATTTATAAATAGCTCGTAAAAAAAATTGTTTAGTATTACAAGACCTATAAAATAGCATAAATGTGGTACTTGCTTGCCCCCCCCCCCCCACCAGCTTGTGGACAAAGAGTAACAAATGAATCAGTTCATTGGCTAAAATATAGATTTTGCCTAGGAATATATTGATATTCCTAGGCAAAATCTATATTTTAGATTCAAAAATTTAAATATCATTGGTTTTTTTTATTGCAATCTCTTGTTATAGCGGGTAAACTGTTAATGTCATTGTCGTTTATCCTTTTTATACAAGAGAAAAAAAATTATGATTTTTTTTATATTTCAACTATATGTACATTAAATATAAAAAAATTTATTAAAATAAAAACACCAAAATAGGAATAGAGTACAAAATAGGAGTAGAGTACAATTTTGTAGAGGATTTTGTCTTCAAAAAGATATCCACTTATAAATTTAATTGATTGAAAAAAATGTGGCCAAAATAATCATGAAAATGATATTATATTTTCATTGCCTTTTTACAATTCCTTGATAAGTCTAAAAAACATATTTATTATTGCAATTCGATAATTTAATAATCAAAAACACACCGAAAAATTGATTTATCGAGATGAGAAAATCACGGAATTTCATGAGTTAATGTTCAAAATTGCAATTGAAACAATAGAATATTTAAGAAAAAAAGGAAAAATTACCCAAATTTTGTTTACATTAATGGCCATTTATCAGAGCCGTATTTACACATTTTGAGGCCCGAGGCGCCAAAAATTTAAGCCCATTGAAAAGATTTTTTATTAAAAAAAAGTTTTATAAAACTTTTTAGGTCATGTTACCATAATAATGTGAGAGCTTTTTTTAGTAAAAAAAGTTTAACTTTTTGGGTGCACACACAGCAAAATTAATCACAGTTTGTTAATCAGTTATTTTAAAACCATTATTACGTCAATTCTAACAAACAATCACGGTTATGATATATTTTATAAGATAAAAAAGTATCATATTTAGTGAATTGTTCATTTACAAATTGAAATTAAGTTTAGAATTAACATTAATCATGGTTTGAAAACAACTGATTAACTAATTGTTGTTATTATTGAATACAATAATGTCTTTGTCTACCCATCCTGTCAGTTATCAGTACCCGTTTCAGTTCTCGTCAGTTTTTAGTTTTTACACATAGGTTCGACTGAACTGACCGTCTAAAAGGATCTTAATATGTACCTTTCTATACGTATCAAAATTTGTTTACATCGCTAAACCTATCTGTTATGTAAATTAAATGTTAAATTTTAATAGGTATTTTGTATGCATGTATGCATTGATTATCAACGCATTTTGAATCTACTCGGATCAATCTTAAACTACTCTACCGTGTTTAATACGCGTGGATCGAATTAATTAGTAGAACTAATACAGCTCCGAACTGTTAGATACAAACATAGCATGCACTGATGGCTCAACTAAAATTGTGTACATACCTAGAATCAATTTCAATTATGTACAGTCATACTCCACTTTATAACATTTCGCTTTACGGCATTCCGTAAATACGACCTTTACCAAATATATAAATGTATCAGTTTGAAGCATTAGACCTTAGACAAGGAAAGATAAAGGACAAATAATACATTACCTAGCGTTGTTACCATATCGCTCCAAGAGTCATTGGCGTATCATTCAGATTTTAAAATAAATTGTTTTGAATTATAAATTTAATTAATAATAAATGTTTTATATTCTCTTTAAAAGTATTTCAGTGATAATTCACTAACAGAGAAACGTCTATTTGGAACTATCATCTGTAATTCAATTGTAATTTAAAGCATATCTGCACATTATAAATTTTCAACTGACGCCTCTGGGATAATATGCATGGAAATGGGGATACTGGCATTTTAGAAAAGATGGCCGCCCTATAATTTTGGTAACACTTTCATATACGGACTAGCATTGGTTGTTATGTATCCATAGTCTTTCCTAATCTAAGCGTTAGATAGTCTGATTTCCGGCGCCATTTTATTGTCGGTTTATTAAATCATTAATATCTTAATATAAAACAAAGTACTAAATGGATTTTATTCCGGTTTTCACTAAAGGATATAGTGTTTCGCGAGGAAAGTTTAGGCTTATTATATTATATTATTATATTTAGGCTTTATATTTATATTTTAAAGCCGATTTCTTTCGAATTAAAGATTTTGATGGACCTTCCCAGAACCAATGTGTGTCTGACTGTCAACAATTTGTAGACGACGTTACTCAAAAACGAATAATTAATAATAGAAACGTAAAATTTTATATTGAGGATTAATTTATGCCCGGGAAGAAAACTTCCTGTTTTTGAAAACAATCTTATAACCATGAACGGATGTTTACTCTATACAATTTTTAAATTTTTCGAAATATTTTTGAAACGGTATGAATTAGAAAAAAATGTTTTGGATAAAAATTGTAAATCTATATGTTTTATATCCAATTCATTTCTTTTTATCCTTTATCATTTTAGTCGTGCGGAAATATATATATATTTTTATATAATTAAAAAAACGTGCACTGTACATACACAATAAGTTTTGAAAAGTGTTAGGAACATTTCTTAACTTTGTATAATTAACAAAATGCAATTTTACAAAATTAGCATTCTATGTTGTCTTACTGCCGAAGTTTAAACAATAACGGTAAATATTCTCTATATATAACTTTTGTGGTTACAATGCAGAGTTCTCTACGTTATGTAAGTACATGGTACCGGCTTAATTAATTCTTATTTGTACAATTTGTGCCCAGACTAACGGAACCATTGCTATGAAGATTTGCATTTTTAACGTTTTTTAAACCAAAAAGAAAACCTGCAATTATTAGTGGAGGATATACAGTAGAACCTCGAGTAACCGGACAAAATAAGGATTCGAATAGTCTAGATAACAAAAAATCCGGATTGTCAGGATAAAATTATATGTAATATAAATAATTTTTATTTAAAAAAAATAGTCATAATGAATTCAGGGAAGTTCAATGGATAATTCCATGAAAATACAGAATTCGAAAAAATCAGCTTTACAATACTTATACTATACGTATTTCAGTATGCTGTATAAGAAAGTAAAATGTAGCTTCATATATTATGTAAATATACTTATACCTATAAAACATGTTTGTTTTGTTACATACAGGTAGCTGTCTTTTTCGAAACTAGCCACCAAATCAATTTTCTGTTAATATTATTGGTTTTGTACAGTCCGTATAATCGATAATACTCGTCGTGATTTGTTTTGATACAGCACGATTTTGCCATATACAATAGACATTCCATATTGTGATCCTGGTTGAACACTCTTCAAAGACCCTATATATTTCTACAGCTGTCATTTATAATAGAAATGATTGCGTCGGCGCGGTTGATAATATGGACACTGACAGTATGGAATGTCTATACTGGGTGATTTACAACTAGTGTAAAAAAAATTAACAGTAGATCGAGGATGTAATTTTAAGCAAAAAACCTTATGTGAACCTATGTCCGGAAATTCTTCGTGAGGGAGCTATAGTCTTTTACACAAAATAAGTGTTTATTTAATATCCAGAGAACCCATTGTGCTACAGTTATGAAATTTGATACAGAGATTGGTATTAATAAGTGTTATCGATTTCCAGTATCAAATAATAATAATTTAGACCAGGGGTGTATGGGACCAATGGGCCCGCTGATTTTTATCAAGTATTTTTTTGTCCTTGAATTTTTTTCTGAGTTAGGTTCTTGTAGAAGATTATATGATACAAAATACACAAAAATATGCTTTGTTCATTTGTCATAAGATCAACCGTTTTCGAGAAATATTGATAAAAAGAAAATATTGCAGAATTTTACTTAATACCGATACTTCAAATTACACAACATACGCTTATATTCTTGTTCTATGATTAAAAATAAGATACAAAGTTATTATAAAATACATATACCTCCAAAACTACATTTTTATCAAAAAATACCCATTTATAGTTTCATTTTTAATATGGTTTTGTAACAGTAATACAACTGGCTATAACTCTATGATGACAAGTATTAGGAGGTATATTTATATTAACTTTTTATCTTATTTTTAATTATAGAACAGGAATATAAACTTAATTTGTGTAATTTGAAGCATCCGTATTAAGTTAAATTCTGCAGTACTTTCTTTTTTCGATATTTTTTTAAAACGGTTAATCTTATGACAAATGAACAAAGCATATTTTTGTGTATTTTGTATCATATATATCATATATATTCTATAAGAACCCAACTCAGGAAAAAATTCAAGGACAAAAAAATACATAAAAATCAGCGAGCCCACTGGTCCCATACACCCCTGGTCTAAATTATTATTATTTGATACTGGAAATCGATAACACTTATTAATACCAATCCCTGTATCAAATTTCATAACTGTAGCACAATGGGTTCTCTAGATATTAAATAAACACTTATTTTGTGTAAAAAACTGTAGCTCCCTCACGAAGAATTTCCGGACATAGGTTCACATAAGGTTTTTTGCTTAAAATTACATCCTCGATCTACTGTTAATTTTTTTTACACTAATTGTAAATCACCCTGTATGTATAACAGAAATGTTTAATTATTGTAACTGAACTGAAATATTTGAAAAAAATATCAGGGTTGGGATGCGAAGCTATAGTTTAATACGTTATTACATTTACAATTTCAATTACAATAATTTTGTAACAATTCATATTTTCATTATTTTAAACATAATTATTGAAAACAAGCTTCAAGCAATTTATTATTAGTTGACCTTTTTGAAATATATTGTTTATAACCATTTATTATTAAACAGATTGACCATACATTACTTCATAGCGTTATAAAAAATTATGCTCACAGCTCCTCTCACATAAAAACTACCATGTGTTGTTAATATAAGATTACTATCCTGATACAAAGTCATTTTTTGCAAAATTAAGTTACAGAGTGCTATTTTACAGAAAAAAATTTGCTCTCTGATTTAAAAATTTCCACTTGATCTTTCCGTTACAGGTCAATACAAACACTTTTCTTCCCATATCTATTTGTCTGTCTACTGAATCCTTGTCACACGCTTGATTCATGAACCACTGAACTGATTTTGATGAAACTTTCTTTCTTAGTTGGATCTGGCTAGTAAATGAGCCCATATAAAAATCATCAAAATCGCCTGTAAGGAGGAGGGATGATGGAAAAATGTCAAATTAATATTTTTTAATAAAATTGTATTTAAATTCAATCGCAGTTTATATGACTACTTTACACAGGTATAAAATTAATTTGGGTCAAGAAATTCTTGTTTTATATATATGTTACCGGCAATGTATGAAATACGGCATTCTATAGAATTCCTAGGTATTCAATAGAATGCCTAAAATCACCAGGCAATGTATGAAATGAATTTAATTATATATATTTCCTAGGCATTCTCTAGAATACCTAATTGATAGCTGGCAATGTATGAAATATAAACATAAGTAGGGTGAATCGACCAATTGTGGTCCAGGTACAGATGTTGCCTTACTTTATGTTATAAAATACTGATGCAAATATACAATAAAAAAATCTTGGTTCATTCTCGATAGCTGTAGGTAGGTTTCTAGATTATAATTCAGTATTGTCGGTACAATACTGAATTATTTATCAAAATAAACATTTTATATTTACGCGTTATAGGTATAATAGAAAAATGTATGTATTATGTATATTGTTTCTGTGAATTTGTTATTTTTACAATAAGGGCCTTAAATCTTACTTAATACACGTCTGGACTAATATGATTATTTTATTTTATTTATTATAATAAATATCAAATGTTATACTATTGTTTATGTGGTTTTGTTATTTTAACAACGAAAGACCTAAATCTTACATAATATGAATTTGGACTTTTTAAAATTAATTAAATAATACCTATCTGCTTTATTAATATCATTTTGTCTTTTATTTCATACATTTCCTAATATTATCTTGGCATTCTATAGAATTCCTAGGGATTCTATATAATGCCTAGGCAAAGTATATAATAAATTTCTATTAAACAAATATTTCATACTTTGCCTGAAATCGTCAGGCATTGTATAGAATTCCTAGGAATTCTATAGAATGCCTGAATTACATACATTGCCGGTAACATATATAACGAAAACAATATTTTCTTAAGATAAGAATAATTTCTTAATCCAAGTATATTATTGTTTTCGTCCGACAATATTGCTTTAAAAAGAAACAATAATTTCCTGAATTAAGAACATATTCTTATAAAGAAAATATAGTTTTCGTTATATATATCGTATACATATAAAACAAGGATTTCTTGGCCTAAGTCAACTTTTCTAACCGCGTATCAATAATTTATTCAAGTTTGATGATTTTAGCACGGGGAAGCACTATGCAATTAGTTTGTTTTTAAATTTGTGCGTTCTGAACCCAAGGCGATTAACTTAAATTAACTCAATTTTACTGGTATACATTAATAAATGAATGTCCTGTATTATAAATTAGCTAACAAAAAACAGTTCTCTTGAAATATCATGTAGTGTTTGACAACTTACGCGCGGTAAGTAAACACCAATGGTATTAAAACAATGGTGAAGAAAATTATCTCGTACGATCAGAGTCACTGTGTTATAATGAGTTGAAGAATCACTGATTTAAATTTTAAAACAAATTCATAGATTTTGACGTGAATAACGTCTAGTGTTTCAGACCAGATACTGGGTGGGCATTTCAGAAACTTGATGTAACGTGCAGAGAACAGTTTTGCGCGCTAGTGTAAATTTAAAATCAGTATATCTCGAAACTCAGAGCAGCTACCACGCTGTTTTTGATCTTAAATTATAGATCTCAATTAGATCTACGAGGTACAAGTACAAATCAAAACATTTAACCAGTTTTAATGAGTGATAAAGTTCATATTATAAAAACAAAACAAAAAAAAACAAGAAACAAAAATTAAATTTCGCATTTCCACGATTTTGCTTGTAAATATTAATTAATTGAATTGAAATAAAAATAACAGTACCTATATAAAAATATATTCTCTACGCGGTAACGTTTTTTTTTTTTTAATATTTCTTTTTGGCCTCAGTTTTTAATATAAAGCCAGGATAAATCCATAGATAATATCACCGAATTAACACCACGTTGAAAGTGCTTGTTAGCTAACAAATTTTGCTAGCTCCTTTATAATACCGGGCATAAGAAATACTTTCTTTTCTAATATCAATCAGTTAATTGTTATTTTGGGCTATACTATCGTAATTCTATTTTAACTTTTCCAAATTTTAATGAAACCCTCATAAAAGGGTTATGCTATTACATTACATAATCCAATTTATATTAATCCAACATAATCGAGTCGCAATATAATTTAATTTTTCATAAATATTCATTATTGAAATTGATATGCGTGCGTCATTATATTGCGACTATTAAACTAATTGCAATGCAAGTAGGCATATGTATCTCTCATCAAAGCCTAACTGACAACCATGCCGTAGGTATCTAATCTATGACATTTTGCGTTCATGAACATTCGCTTTAACTTCATACATAGAATATGCCTCAATCAAAACTAACACATCATCTACATACATGATTATTTTAACAGCTGTTATACACACACGAACAGGACTGGATTTAACGTTAGGTTCTAGCCCTAGGCCCAACGAATTACTGCCCTTGTGGCAATTCAGGAAATACATATAAATCAAATTAATTATGATTTTTTCGGGACATTTAGAAGTCAAATTTTCCGTGATACGAGCCTGCTGTAAAAAACTGTTATCATACAGTCAAAAATAAGCCTAGGCTTGATTCAAATTTTGTAAAGTCTAATTTATATAAGATCATTTTCATTGTTGAAAATTTCAAGAAAATTTTAACCTTCCTGCAATCTCAATTTATAATAAAATCGTCATGAAAATTATAATATTTGTTATTATAAAATAAATAATCTTATATTAATACTAGCTGACCCGCCAAACGTTGTTCTGTCCAATAATAATTTGTTTAAAAATCAAACCATAAATACACATTTTCGTAAATATTTCGACTCCAGTGCCACCTACCGGGTCAAAAAATGATATAAATTTTACTAAATGAACATATGGTGTAAATATGCCTTCGATACGTTCCAGTGGTTTAGGTCTGATGATATCACATACATACGCACCAACTTTTTTATACATTAATGTCCGGTATTATAAAGGAGCTAGCAAATTTGCTAGCTAGCAAGCACTTTCAAATGAGATATCAAACTTATATGACAGTTCTTTTGGAGTTTGTTGAAGACTTTGACAAGTTTCGTGCACGCGTTGTAGGTAAATACCAACGGTATTAAAACAGTGGTGATATTATGAAAATTATTTTGTACGGTGAAAGATGCCAACTGTGTTACAATTAGTTGAAGTGTCACTGCTCTAAATTCCATAGCTAATCCATTTGAAAGTGCTTGCTAGCTAGCAAATTTTGCTAGCTGCTTTATAATACCGGACATGTTTTTAATATTAAGATTTTGTTTTTCCTTTTGACTTTACTATATCTAAATACAACCAGTTATAACAAACGTATAGATCCAACTCCCGATGTGGATTACAAAATAGAAGAGGAAAGTGCCCTGATGTAATCAGGGCAGGAGACACTTTTAAGACCTTTCGATTCTCGAGGAATTTTGTAGAATCGCACGACAGGAACTTCTTTTCTTTCTTTATTTTTAATTCCAATACTTTTAAAAGCAACCTACATATTATGCAAGGCCGTATTAAGGTACCCAAAGGCCCGTAGGCAAAACTTGGTGCACTTAAGGAGGGTGTTTGTTTTTTCGGTAATACATTTTTTTATAATTGTTACGCTAGAATTGTTGACTGCATACTTGATTTGGAAATGCAAAATGGCATACAATTTAATCATAATATCAATAATCTATATACATATAATAACATGTCCTGACTGATTCATCATCGCCCAGCCGAAACCCCTGGTCCTAGAAACGTGAAATTTTAAGGGTATCTTCCTTTTATGACGTAACCACCCACTAAGAAAGGATTTTTCGATAATCAACCCCTAAGGGGGTAAAAAAGGGTGTAGTAAAAGTTCGTATGAAAAAAATATTTTTTGGTCCTAGAAACGTGACATTTTCAGGGTGTCTTCCTTTTATGACGTAACCACCCACTAAGAAAGGATTTTTCGATAATCAACCCCTAAGGGGGTAAAAGAGGGTGTAAAAGTTTGTATGGAAGAAATATTTTTTGGTCCTAGAAACGTGAAATTTTAAGGGTGTCTTCCTTTTATGACGTAACCACCCACTAAGAAAGGATTTTTTGATAATCAACCCTTAAGGGGGTAAAGAAGGTGTAAAAGTTTGTATGGGGAAAATATTTTTTGGTCAGATTTACTTGAAACTTAAATAAATACTCTTCAATACAAACAATGAAACACGTATTTCAAGCTTTTCTAAAATTAACTCCTTAAGGGGGTGCAAGAGGGTGGATAAGTTTGTATAGGAAAAATATTTTTTGGTCAGATTTACTTGAAACTTAAAATATATACTCTTCAATACAAACAATGAAACACGTGTTTCAGCTTTTTCCAAAATTAAACCCTTAAATGGGGTAAGAGGGTGTAAAAGTTTGTATGGGAAAAATATTTTTTGGTCGGATTTACTTGAAATTTAAAATAAATACTCTTCAATACAAACAATCAAACACGTATTTCAAGCTTTTCCAAAATTAAATCCCTAAGTGGGTGCAAGGGGGTGGATAAGTTTGTATAGGAAAAATATTTTTTGGTCAGATTTACTTGAAACTTAAAATAAATAATACTCTTCAATATAAACAATGAAACACGTATTTTAGCATTTTCCAAAATTAAACACTTAAAGGGGGTTGCAAGGGGGTGAAAAAGTTTGTATGAGAAAAACATTTTTTTTGTATTCACTCGAATGAAACTAGGCACAGATACTTTTTTCGATGTTTTTATACTGTAGGTTATAACTATCTTGCATAGGAGCCGATATATTTACGATTTTGCATAATCAATAAAAAACAAATAAAGGAAAAATTAAATATTTCAGCCCATGTCACGTATGGAGGGTTGTAATTAGTTTCGAAATCCACGCGAGCGAAGCCGCGGGTAGCAGCTAGTAATAAATAAATATGTTTACAAAACAGTGACATTTAAAAAAAAACATCTGCCAAGAATTGCACAGTGCTTCCTCGTACTCAATTCACCAAAGGTGATTAATTATCGAACAATTTTAATAAAGACCGATGAAGTATTCATAAGTATAAACTGCTTGCCATTGGTTAACCATTCAATTTTTATACAATTTTATTTAAAAATATTTATTCGACTGTTTTCTTTTAATACGCGCATGATTATTTATATTTTTAATTTTTCAATCTATTATTTTAAAAGCAAATTGAGATAAATCTTTGTAAAGGAATATTTTACAAGAAACGTTGTGGTGACTTTTAGTATGGGAAATTAAATGCTCTACAAAAAAGATTCTATAAAAATTTTCACGTAACATGTGTCGTTCTTGAAATATCTTGAAAAAATAAATATTTAGGGATGTCACCTCTCCCCTTTACACACGATTTTGAAATGAGACCGTCCTCAAGCCAGACCTAACCAACCAATAAAGTTTCATTAATATCAGTTCAGTGATTCATGAGTTATGCGTGTGACAAGAAGGATTCAGGAGACAGACACACACACACACACAGACAGACACGGAACGAAAAGTGTTTGTCTTGACCTGAAACGGAAAGCTATATGGCGAGGTAGCAATATTATTAGTTATGGGTGTGAAGCACCCATTGGGACAAACCTTAGTGAAGATAACAATTAACAATTTTATTACATTTTCTTTATTTATACGATGTCATGTTGCAGGTTGCATCGAACTGATGAGCAAGTACAAGTTTTATTTACATTTAATCTATATTATGTATGTATATGTATATATTATATATATACTATAGCTGGGCCCGCGCGGCTTCGCCCGCTTGGACTACGGAATTATTGTTAAGGATTTTTGAAACATATAGTTGAATTAAGTACAAACACGATTCATTATTATCGTAATAATAACTAATCAAAACCTAACGTACCTAAAAAAAAACAAATCAGAATAAAAATTACAAATAATTTTTGTTCTGTTTAAATTTAAAAGTTAATAATTGAAAACAAAATAAACAACTGCCGGCCGAGCGAAGAATCTTCCCTCTCCCCGCGATACTTCATCGAAGTTCGCGCGAATTGCCGCGAATAATATGTTATTGTATGTATGTATATTTCATGTTATTTCCTAAACCAAAAGACCAAATTGGATTCTGTAAAGGGCAAATTATATCTACATTAAGTATTTATGACGATGAAATCATTTATGTCGATAAGAATTAATGTTTTGTAGGTCATAAGTCCACGTAAACAGAACCCAAATATTTTAATTTTCTTTGTAACATAAAAGCAGTCATTGTGGCTTAAATATAAAAGTTAGACATATGGTGTCGCTATCTTTATTGTAGATCTTTTGATTCTACACAATTCTTTAATACATTATTTTGTTCAATATTGAACGGTTTAGGCAGCATATTGCAAAATAGTGCGCCGACGGCAAATTTTTTTCTGACGTGACTTACTATTAACGTCACTACTTAGTTGTTATGTTACCTAACGTAACAAAATACAGCCTATAACCTGGCCAGAGAATGTACCTATGAATTAAAAAAGAAATAACGTAAATCGGGTAAGTGATTCAAACATTGAGCTGTATATATATTAAGGATATATAAAGCTCAACGTGTCTCTGTCTGTCTGTCTGTCCGTTAGTGCGTTTATCACTCGAGAACCACTTTCCGATTTACTTGTTGTTTTTTTTAATTCAGGTACGTTCTCTGGCCAGGTTATAAGCTATATTTTGTTACGATAGGTAACATAAGAACAAAGCAGTGACGATAATATTAAATTAGGTCGGAATAACGTTTGTCGCCAGCGCGCTCTTTTGCAGTACGCTGCCTAAACCGTTCAATATTGAACAAAATAATGTATTAAAGAATTGTGTAGAATAAAAAGATCTAAAATAAAGTCCGCGATATGTCTAACTTTTAAATTTAAATCACAGTACCTAACCGCTTTTATGTTACAAAGAAAATTAAAAATAAAAATAAATAAAAATTTGGTCTTTTGGTTTAGGAAATAACTTGAAATATACATACGGGAACATATGTACTATTCGCGCAGAGACCCGTGTCGCGGAGTGCGGTAAGAACGAAGCAATGCGTTCCTTGTGTTGAACGTCAATTGGTTATTTTGTTTTCAATAACTAACTTTTAAATTTAAACAGAACAAAAATTATTTTTACTTTTTGTTCTGATTCGTATCTGTTAGGTAATTTAAGTGTCGTTTGGTTTTTATTAAAATAATAACTAATCATGTTTGTACTAAATTCAGCTATTTTTTTTTAATCCTAAACAATAATTCCGTAGTCCACGCGAGCGAAGCCGCGCGGGCCCAGCTAGTTATTAATATTTAAACAATAATACCGGCGACATGTCGTATACGTATGCAACGGATGTTAGTTCGCTCCTGTACACGTTCATACATACATACATACAGACAGGTCGTTAATAAAGCAGATAAATAACAACAGCCCCAAGCTATTATGATTATATTATTATTATTATTATTATTGTTTGCAATATAGAAACGAGCGCAGACGGGTAAAATAACACGAATATTTAATGTAAATTGTTTCATTTAAAAAATATTAAATTGCAGTGTGAATATTTTATAAACTTAGATGGGTATCTATCAATCAATACAGGTATATGTATGTAAAAATGTCAGAAAAGTCAATGGAATCACTCATAACTACATTAAATGTCTGTAACCTTGAGTACTTGAGTGGCGGGCGAAACTGAAAACAATCCGGTTCATTATTAGGTTTCCGTAGAAAACTAGGAAATCTTATAGTTTTCGCCATGTCCGTCCGTCCGTCCGTCCTCAAATATTTTAGACCGATTAAAACGAAATTTGGTATACGGACTGAAAACCCAGAAACAGAAATGATAAGATTTTTGAAAAAAAAATTTTTTTTTGGACCCTCTTTCCATAGACTAAAAAGTATATTCAAAAAAAAAATTCACTTAATCCATTAAGTGGAATGTCTTTAGATAGGTTTCCTAAAATGCAATATGACATTTTAATTTTAACCCTTTAGTCTCATTATATTTTTCCGTTCAAGCGTCCCCCTCACCCTAATTTCTAAACTATCAATTTAAAAAATTTGAAAAAATTCATGAATGTAGCCTTTAATTAGTACTTCCACTGAAAATTATAACAAACACTGTCAAAATTATTTTGGACCCCCCTCCCATAGACTGAAAAATTAACTCACAATTTTTTTTCACATATCCCATTGAGTGTGATGTCATTGGATAGGTCTCCTAAAATGCAACAAAAAATCTTATATGATATTTTGATTTTAACCCTTCAGTCACGATATATTTGCATTTAAATGTCGTTATCATAGCGCCCCCCCCCCCCCTTAATTTCTAAACTATCTTTTCAGAAAATCTGAATTTTTTTTTAATGTAGCTTTTAATTAGTACTTCCACTGAAAATTATAACGAACACTGTCAAAATTATTTTGGACCCCCCTCCCATAGACTGAAAAATGAACTCACTTTTTTTTTCACTTAACCCAATGAGTGAGGTATCTTTAGATAGGTCTCCTAAAATGCAACAAAAAATGTTATATGACCTTTTGATTTTAACCCTTCAGTCACGATATATTTGCATTTAAATATCGTTATCAGAGCGTCCGTTGAAATAAACTCTTGTTTATAAATCGTAATGACTACGGAAACCTATCATGTACGTGCCCAACACGCACTTGGCCGTTTTATTTAGTGTTCTGTGACAAATTTTTCTAATTTTTATTGGAACAATAAATAATATATCGTCACTGAAGGGATAAAATCAAAAGGTCATATTACATTTTTGTTGCATTTTAGGAGACCTATAGCCCAGGAAAATAAAGCGAAAAAACGCTGGTTGTGCGAAAAAAATCCAAGTGAAGTTTTCTCACCGGTATTATTTTTATTTGGGCATAAGAAATAAGGTGTGAAAAGTCCATTGCGAAATCGTGTGCGCAAAAAAATGTTATTCAAGGTCAAAGGTCGCGAAAATCGTGTTTTTCTAAATATCTTGTAAACTATTGATTTTACGACAATTTTAGTTACTATTAAATCTGTTTTTTAACTAATTTTACACAAAAAAAGTTCTATACAAAATTTCCGTAGGACCAATAATTCTCGAGATATACGGCTGAGAAAAATTGAAGTAAAGCGCGTACTCCACTACATGTTACGTACAGTAGTGTATACTAATATAATAATACATTTATAATATAAGGCTTTATGCTTAGGAGAGTTGTTTAATTTACACAGTCATATTTTTTTGTCTGTGGTGTTTCATTGGGAAATATTTTGTTTTACTTTTTTAATAGCAAATAATTCTTGTTTTATTTGTAGTGAAACTTTATAATTTTTACACTCGACATGAACAGTCACAGTATATTTTCGTTTTGTTTTGCCACTCGATAAAGTTTCACTACAAATGAAACAATAATTATTTGCCATTATAATAGTAATACAAAATATTTCTATACGAAACACCACAGACAAAAAAAATATAAATGTGTAAATTAAACAACTCTCCTAAGCATAAAAGGTTTATATTATAAGTATATTAGTATACACTACTGTACGTAACATGTAGTGAAGTACGCGCTTTACTCCAACTTTTCTCAGCCGTATATCTCGAGAACTATTGGTCCTACGGAATTTTTGTATAGAACTTTTTTTGTGTAAAATTAGTTAAAAAACAAATTTGATAATAACTAAAATTGTCGTAAAGTCAATAGTTTACAAGATATTTGGAAAATCACGATTTTCGCGCTCTTTGACCTAGAATAACTTTTTTTGCGCACACGATTTCGCAATGGACTTTTCACACATTATTTCTTATGCCCAAATAAAAATAATCCCGGTGAAAAAACTTCACTTGGATTTTTTTCGCAGAAAATCATTTTTTCCTGGGCTACTATCTATAGACATCCCACTCAATGGGGTAAGTGGAAAAAAAATGTGAGTACACTTTTCAGTCTATGGGATCGGGAGCTAAAAAAATATTGACAGTATTCTTTATAATTTTCATTGAAAGTACTAATTAAAAGCTACATTCTCAATTTTTTTCAGAAAATAGAGGGGGGACGCTCTGATAACGACTTTGAACGCAAATATATCGTGACTGAAGGGTTAAAAATCAAAAGGTCATTTAACATTTTTTGTTGCATTTTAGCAGACCTATCTAAAGACAACCCACTTAAAGGATTAAATGAAAAAAAAAAATTATATACTTTTCAGTCTATGGAAAGGGGTCCAAAAAATATTTTTTTCAAATTTCTTATCATTTCTGTTTTTGGGTTATCAGTCTTCATCCGTATACCAAATTTCATCTTAATCGGTATAAAACTTATATAGAGGGTTATATAAGGGTTCCTAGTTTTCTACGGAACCTTAAAAAAGTGATTACAACATTCGAAACTAATTTCGATTAACGTATTTTAAAATAATTAATTGGAAAAAAACTTACGTTAATGTAACGCTTTTAACCTCCTCCCCTCTCTCAAAGCCTTACATAATTAATTGACTCTTCCTAATAGAAAAAATATTTATAAATATATTTTACACGATAACCAAAAAAAAAGAAGCTTATTGTTAGTTGTTATACCAACCGCTGAGCCAATGGCTTTTTCCAAGTCCTGCTACTGTTTCCCCTATACTTTTTTAAACTAAATTAATAAATAGTTGTACCTATATGAACTATCACAATCTAAACAAATATTAAAAGGAATACTTAATATTTATTATCAATAACAATAGATTTATATGACTTCTATAATTTATATGGAAGTTTATTATCTAAATCGAATGTAAAAAGCCATTATAGTATGTGTACTATTTCTGCACTATTTGTTGTCTGGAAAAGTATTGTGGCTCGATTTCCGGGTTTTAATGGAAACGGATTGAAATATATGATTTTACTATTTTCACTATTACGTCCGTTTGTATGTGTGTATTCTGTATGTATGATCATATGTACATATGTACATGTGTATGCAGATGTCGGTATCAGCCTTTTTGCGACCTGAGGCATGTTATTTTTACTCACCCTTTTGAAAACTTTAATTGATTTTATCCTGTGGATATTTTTTCAATATTTTTAGAAAAAAATACTCTAATTTATATCCAATAAATAGTAGCCCACAAAGTTGTTGAAATTACTTCATAAACCCTCGTTTTATAAATAAACAAATTTTTTAATAATAAAATAGCTAGGGGTGTACCGGAACTGGAATTTTCGATTCCGGCCGAAACCGGAATCGCCAGAGTTCATCAAAAAATCCGGCCGGAACCGGAATTTAAAAAAAAACATTTTATTTTAATTAATAATAATAATTAAAACAATATACAGATAAAAAAATCTTTCTAATGCCGATGTAAACTGTGGGCAAATGCACAGATATAGAAATTATTTTCAAATATACAAGGTGCTACAAAATAGTGTGGCACGGTTAAGCTAATTTTTTTTTAATGGAATGCCCTGAATATTTTTGCATATTTAACACTTCTCTTAGGATATTTATTCATATCTAAAATATTAACACCATCTGATGTCCGGTTTAAACGTAATAATATTTTTTTCAAAAAATTGACTTTTACATTACTCCACTTAAAAATTCACCAATTCCGCGGCCGCAGCTTTGAAGACGAAATTAAATATGGACCTAATTATAAGAGGTTGGTGGGTGCTGTTGTTTAAATATCTTAGAGACACCATGTACAGGGTGTTCAAAATTAATTTTCAAATTTTGAGAACTTCAAAGTATTTTTCTTAACTATTTCAAATGGAACAACCTATATTTTTTTTTAAGATGTTATGTAGAATTACATAACGAACATTTTTTGTTTGTACATCCTTATGGTTATTTGTAACCATTTTTGATTTATTGAGCAAAAAGTACAAAAGTCAACAATATTTACTAAAAAAAATATTTTTTTTCAAACAAAATAAAACACTCGCTTAAAAAAATATGTTTTTTTTATTAAATTAAATCCGGCATTCTTATTAGGACACCTCTAATTTGATATAATAATTTTTCTGTCAAAAAAATGTTTTTTTAAAGGCTTCTTATTTTTGATGGAAATAGATATTACAACGAAAAATATAGATAATAATATTCTCTATAACTTGTATCTAAAACATTTTTTCTAAATAAAAAATAATTCGAAAAATTCAAAAATAGATTTTTTCCTAAAAAATAATTTTTAATTTTGGAGGGAAAAATGAACAGAACATAAATTATAGATAAGAGCATTTTCTATAACTTTAATGTAAAACATTTTTTTCTACTGCGCAACGAAAAAAAAATTTGAAAATTAACGTCAGTAAACATTCGTTTCCGGTTCAGTGATAGTTTTCAAAAATAGGAAATACGCATCTAGAGTATACAGAACCTTAAGTTTAAAATTTCATGTTTGTAAGTCTCGCCGTTTTGGCTGTAGAGCATTCACAGACACAGACATACTCAGATGTCATCGAGATTTTAACGGAATTACACGTATTGAGGGTCTCAGAAACCCTCAATACGTGTAATTCCGTTAAAATGTCGAGTTCGATTTTTTTTTCATGATCACTATACTTTATTTTACAGTAATTTCATGTATTTATAAAAAAGTAAAAATGTATGATAACCAATTTGCATCCTTCAAAAGCGATAAAAACTTAAACATCTTATTTTTATGTCATGTGTATCCATAATTTTAAAAATCTCAATTTTCTAGGTCAAACTGTTCCGTAGTTATAAAAGTGTGACAGACATTCATTGATAAAAACATCAACAAAGCAGCAACAGTTTAAAAAAAGTTGCTTATTCTACCAACACAAGTTGGAAACATGTTGAGTTTCGATTTTATTACTTTGGTATAAAACCGCCAAAACTATTCGTATTTTTGAAACTAACATTAATTCTAGGATCAAAAAAATTATGAGGCACCCCTTATAAGTAAGTATTTGCCGGTGTCATATGTCTTTAGCTGTAGAGAAATATGTACACAGTAGATTTGTGCTTTTCATGAGAGCGGAATGTCATTTTATATTATAACAAACACAAGATATTAAAGCGGAGTGTAATATTTCGTTTGTGTTAATAATCAAGTACTCGCTGCTTTTATTACACGCTTGATAATTTATTATGTGACCGTCATTACACCAACGCTTTATGTGCTGTAAAAATGTCTGCAAAAGCTGATTCTTTTTGGGCTAAGATTAACTTCTCTGAATTATTGTCGTATGGGTTGTTATATTATTTTTATTAATTTTTATACATATTTATCAACATTTCTATTCCTATGTATGTATATATGTAAAGCTTTAACCAGGGAAGGGGGTAACTACCTACAGCTTATGATTTGAAATCTTTATTTTAAGAATACGGTTAACCCTTTACCGTATACGGCGCCATAAATAGCACCACTAGTTAGTTTCAAAAAACTCGTTTCCTGATTATTTAATTTGTATTTTTTGTGTTTAATGCATATATGTAGTACCAAATATAGCTCGATAAAATTATAAGTTCTAATGCATAGAGTGCAATATATAGTGTATTCCAAGATGATTAAGCCATAGGAAATTTAAAATGGGGACAATTAGAAGTGTTGTAATAGCCTTTGGTCAAATTTAACGATGTGTCTTGATGCTTTTTGAAATGCCGCCACAAAATTTAATAAAATTTTCATTAGTATTTTGTTTTCAGTTTTGTATCTGTCAAATATTATTAAAACATTATACGCTAGGAAACCATCTGTTAAAAACAACACGTCGCCACCTAGTGAGCGACGCTAACAATATTGGGTTTGGACTTTCAAAAATAGACTCACGGAAAAAATTAAAGGACCACTTAAATTTTTTGAAAAATTTGCTCATTTTCAAATATGATCCTTTTTTACTTTTTATAGGATATGAAAATTGAAGGAAATTTTATCATCTTTTCGAATTTAGGGTTATTTTTGTATTATTAAACTTATTTTTGTGACCAAATCGCAGTTTAATAAAAAATAAACAAAATGATTTTTTTTTGCAATTTTGGAAGTTACCCACGGGAATATTTAATTTTTTTCTAAAATTTCAAGGTAACCATTTTGTAGGAAATTTTAATTGCTTTAAAACGCTTTTCTCAAATTTGTTTTAGCATTTTTTGGTGTCGCGGTATTCGAGTTTGAATGAAAAAAGTACCAATAAGTTTAAAAAAAAAGAATATTAAAGCTTAAACAATCACCTATTGTCTAGTAGTATTTAAAAAATGATTAATTTTAACTTAACCCTTCAAATACGAAAAACAAAACAATGTTCGAATTTAAAATAATCCTGTGAAAATAACCTTTTTTTAATCATTAACAAGTTTTTCTTTGGGATTTTTGTTTTTCGTAAAATAACCAATTTCGGAGAAAAATTGTAAGAGGGAAAAAGTTTTTCCTTCTTGTTAAAGAATATTCATAATTTTTTTCAGATGTTTTATATCAATATTGTGGGATCAAGTTTATTTTTGGTTACTTTTTTCATTAAAACTTGAATATCTCGACATCAAAAAATGTGAATCATTTAAAAAAAAGCATTTTGAAGCTGGGAAAATTTACTAAATGATGACTATCTTGGAATTTTGAAAAAAAAAACTTTGAACACCATATTATTATGAAAGACTCTTGATTTCGACAGTTAAATTAATTTTCATTTAATTTTCACCGCTTATTAGTTCAAAATAACTGAATTTTTTTGTCCACACGTAGTTGACTAAAAAAAATTAATTATTTTTTTGCAGTTATAGAAATTTGACACGGGGATGTTTGATTTTTTTTCAAAATTCCAAGATAGTCATCATTTAGTCAATTTTCTCAGCTTTTGCTAAAAAAATTATAAACAACAAAACCAAATTTCATATAGTACATCCTCCCCACTAAAACAATATAAGTTATTTAAGTATCTAGATATCACTTTAAGTAATGTATCTTAATTCGGTCTTAAAATTAAAAATTGTGGTTGTCTTCTTACAATTAGCTAATGTCGGACGCTGGCCCCAGGAGTATATTTACCGTATAAAAGACATTTTCTCTGTCGTTGTTATAAACTGAACAATCAAGTATTACCCACCTACTCATCCCTTAGATACAATTACTTATATATAAGGTACTGGCACCAGATATGGCTGCTATAAGAGCACAGTGGCGTAGATAGCTTTTTTCGATGGGGGGGGGGATATGACTAGGGCCGTAATTAGAAGCTCGGGGGCCCCCCAAAAAAGCAAAATTAAAAAAAAAATCATTATTATAATTTTGAATTGAACGACCTTTTTTTTTTTGATCATATAGTTATATAAAGTATAGTTAGTCTACTCCTTATTACTAAAAAAAAAAGGTCATTCGATTGAAAACTAAGCAATAACTGAAGACCTTTTGAGATTTCTCATGAAGTACTCATGGGGAGGGATTGATCACCTTAATCCCCCCCCCCCCTATCTACGCCACTGTAAGAGCAAGGTTTACTGTTTTTGTGATTGACGGTGTATTGTATGTGTAACACCAATAGATGGTGCTAATCACAACATATCAACAGTTTAAATCTTTAAATTGATGTGTTGTCAAAATATTTTAAAAACAGTAACAAATTATGTTATTTTAAAGGGATTAGTGTTATTTTGTACGTATAATGCAGTGTTTACACCAAAGAAAACAAAACAGCAATACGGTGTTTGAAAACACGTCGTATTTAAAAATGCATAGGCTTTATTGCACTTTTGTCAAAAAGACACAATGTTGCTGTTTTGTTTTTTCGGTCTGAACACGGCATAACAGAATACTGATGGAACCATTCGATCTTCTCGTTTGTATTGATTTGATGACCGATCAATGTCTTTTATTATCATACAAAATGATTTGGTTAATTGGCTAATTTAATAAAATTATTATATTTGCTATTCAGTCAATCAATTTATAATTTGTTTTTATTTTGAGGTTTAATTTATTTTATTATTTTTTATTTTCAAAGTTTCAATATTTTTCGTTATAAACTATATTAAAACTATCTTTAAGATGTATGAATAATATTACGTTACTATGCTTCGAACTAACATTTTTTATATGTGTATTATTCCTCCCCGACACGTGTATCAAGGGTTTCCGGGGTTGGGGTTGTTTAATACAGTTTTCAATTTTTTTTTTCAAAACATGAAATTATAACTTACAATTAGATATGACAATTTATCTCAAATGATGTTGTTATATTATGTATAAAGGACCAAACTTCCGGTGAAAACAACTTTTGTTTTGGTTTTTAAATGTTTATATACCTACGAAAAATTTATATTTTATTAAAAATGTATGAACCCTTCCCAACTCCCCTACATATAATATTTCCTAACGGACAATATAGGTACCTATGGAAAATGTAAACATTATATAGATTTTCTCATCTCCACTCATATCATGTCGGAATGATTTCGCACGTGAGTTAAAATAAGGTTCTTGAATACAAGACACTGAAACCACAGTGACACATTAAATTTATTGCAGTAGTATATTGTCAGTTTGCCGGGTTTATTGCACGGTTGACAAATTCTCATTCGCAGCTCCATTTTGCTTGTTTCAACAGGGTTACTACATATATCATGTTATTGATCGCTCATTTAACCGCTTTACTTTACCTTACCAGTTGGACTGGTCATCCCCAAATGTCAATCATCTTGAATTAGTTCTTAACAATATCAACATCGAACAATGACGTTTCGTTATATCGGTAATATTTTGTAGTTTTGCTGTGATTTCAGCTATTTTTCTGCTGTCTTTGCTGTTTTTCGTTGTTTCTGATATATACTCGTAATAATTCTTCAATGTTATCCAAAACTTTATTATGTCTGTTGTACACCAAACTGAGAAAACATATTGGCAGTGGCGTCGCTAAGGGAGGAGGGGCGACCCGCCCCGGGTGACACCCGTCTCATATGTTAAAAAATAAAGCCTATTTACTTCATTGTTTTGGTTATTTTAAACTTCCAGGAGGTAAATTGTGTAAAATAAAACGGCCAAGTGCGTGTTGGGCACGCACATGATAGGTTTCCGTAGTCATTACGATTTATAATCAAGAGTTATTTCAACGGACGCTCTGATAACGACATTTAAATGCAAATATATCGTGACTGAACCGTTAAAATCAAATTACATTTTTGTTGCATTTTAGGAGACCTATCTAAAGATACCCCACTCAATGGGGTAAGTGAAAAAAATTTGAATACAATTTTCAGTCTATGGGAGGGGGTCCAAAATAATTTTGACAGTGTTCGTTATAATTTTCAGTGAAAGTACTAATTAAAAGCTACATTCTGAATTTTTGTCAGATTTTTTTAACTGATAGTTTAGAAATTATGGTAGGGGGGACGCTCTAATAACGACATTTAAATGTAAAATGACTAAAGGGTTAAAACAAAATGTCATATAACATTTTTTATTGCATTTTAGGAAACCTATCTAAAGACACCCCACTTAATGGATTAAGTAAAAATTTGTCACCCTAACTAGCGATGCCACTGCGATATACCTACTGTTTTCTACTGATTTGTTATTTAAACAATATAGCCCAGTCAAGGAAGCAGTGAAAAGTGAGAAAAAGGGAAATTTAGGGGGCAAGCAATTTTATGATTGATTCTTATAGATTTTGAACCGGGGAATTCGAAAAAAATAACCCGGACAAGCGAAAAGTGGTGCAACACCCTTAAAAATAGGGTTTAAGGGTGAAATCCCCATTTCCAACCGTTTTTTCAATTTATCACAAAATCTAAAGCGACGATGGTATATTTTAATCGTTGATATATGTTCAGGATACTCAGACGAATCGATTGTGACCACATATACTTAATTTGACCAAAAATTACCTCTTCCAGAGGGCTTAAAAGACAGAAAAATGCATCTTTTCGGGAAAATAGTTTACAAATTAATAACTTTTGTTAAAATCATCCAAATGACTCGTAATTAGCGTCAAATTGTTCCTGAAGTTCCAAAGAATAATGACCAACCATAATTTAAAAAAATATTAATCGTTTAACTAATAAAAATTGCTAATGTTTAAGGGTAAGTAACATATTTTTTTGAAAAACTACCCTTTCACTAAAATTTAAATAAACACACCAGGGTTAAATATTTTTTAGTGAAACGAATTGATTCTTATAGATTTTGAACCGGAGAATTCGAAAAAAATAACCCGGACTAGCGAAAAGTGTTGCAACACCCTTAAAATGGGCTTTAAAGGTGAAAAGCCCTTTTCCAACCGTTTTTACAAATTATCACAAAATCTAAAGCAACGATGGTGTATTTTTATGATTGATATATGTTCAGGACACTTAGACGAATCGATTGTGACCACATATACTAAATTTGGCCAAAAATTACGTCATTAAAAGGGCTTAAAAGACGTAAAAATGCATCTTTTCTGGGAAAATAGTTTAAAAATTAATAACTTTTGTTAAAATCATCGAAATGACTCGTAACTAGGCTCAAATTATTCCTGAAGTTCCAAAGAATAATGACCAACCATAATTTAAACAAATATTAATAGTTTAACCAATGAAAATCGTTAATGTTTAAGGGTAAGTGCATTTTCACGTCTTTTAAGCTCTTTGGAAGAGGTAATTTTTGACCAAATTTAGTATATGTGGTCACAATCGATTCGTCTAAGTGTCCTGAACATATATCAATCATAAAAATATACCATCATTGCTTTAGATTTTGTGATAAATTGAAAAAACGGTTGGAAATAGGGTTTTCACCCTTAAACCCCATTTTTAAGGGTGTTGCACCACTTTTCGCTAGTCCGGGTTATTTTTTTCGAATTCTCCGGTTCAAAATCTATAAGAATCAATCATAAAATTGCTTGCCCTCTTAATTTCCTGTCAAAATGCTTCCTTTACTGGACTGAATCTATTATTTTGTTTGGAATAATGTAATTTTTTTAATTGTATACAACACAAATTCAATGTATTTCTAATCGCACTTGCACCCGTTCTAATAATTGAATATTATTTTGGGGGGTCTCATTTTGTTTGTATGTACAAATAGATAAATATACAACCCTGATGTTTTTATTTTAATTTTAGTAAAAAGATAGTTTTTCAAAAATTTACGTTACTTACCCTTAAACATTAGCGATTTTTATTAGTGAAACTATTAATATTTTTTTAAATTATGGTTCATTATTATTCTTTGGAACTTCAGGAACAATTTGAGCCCAGTTACGAGTCATTTGGATGATTTTAACAAAAGTTATTAATTTTTAAACTATTTTCCCCGAAAAGATGCATTTTTAAGTCTTTTAAGCCCTCTGGAAGAGATAATTTTTGGCCAAATTTAGTATATGTGGTCACAATCGATTGGTCTGAGTGTCCTGAACATATATCAACCATAAAAATATACCATCATCGCTTTAGATTTTGTGATAAATTGAAAAAACTGTTGGAAATGGGGTTTTCACCCTTAAACCCCATTTTTAAGGGTGTTGCACCACTTTTCGCTAGTCCGGGTTATTTTTTTCGAATTCTCCGGTTCAAAATCTATAAGAATCAATCATAAAATTGCTTGCCCTCTTAATTTCCTGTCAAAATGCTTCCTTTACTGGACTGAATCTATTATTTTGTTTGGAATAATGTAATTTTTTTAATTGTATACAACACAAATTCAGTGTATTTCTAATCGCACTTGCACCCGTTCTAATAATTGAATATTATTTTGGGGGGTCTCATTTTGTTTGTATGTACAAATAGAAGGTATCTACCTTGGTTTCACTAAAAAATATACAACCCTGATGTTTTTATTTTAATTTTAGTAAAAAGATAGTTTTTCAAAAATTTACGTTACTTACCCTTAAACATTAGCGATTTTTATTAGTGAAACTATTAATATTTTTTTAAATTATGGTTCATTATTATTCTTTGGAACTTCAGGAACAATTTGAGCCTAGTTACGAGTCATTTGGATGATTTTAACAAAAGTTATTAATTTTTAAACTATTTTCCCCGAAAAGATGCATTTTTAAGTCTTTTAAGCCCTCTGGAAGAGATAATTTTTGGCCAAATTTAGTATATGTGGTCACAATCGATTGGTCTGAGTGTCCTGAACATATATCAACCATAAAAATATACCATCATCGCTTTAGATTTTGTGATAAATTGAAAAAACTGTTGGAAATGGGGTTTTCACCCTTAAACATCATTTTTAAGGGTGTTGCACCACTTTTTGCTAGTCCGGGTTATTTTTTTCGAATTCCCCGGTTCAAAATCTATAAGAATCAATAATAAAATTGCTTGCCCTCTTAATTTCCTGTCAAAATGCTTCCTTTACTGGACTAATATCCGATATTTGATATAAACTAGTATATAGAAATACTCATAGTAAGAGTTCTGACAATCCAAATCGATTGATTGTATAGTAACCAAGTTTTACTCACATCCAACCGTATTTTCTGATTTTATCAATCAATATTAATAAATGTACTTCATTTTATTACATTATGTTCAATTCTAATTTTATTTCTTATACTTGTTAAAAAAATACATAAATTTTTTTTTTTAATAAATCGCGTCACCGCCGTTAAAAATGGTGACGCTGTAATAACTCTCACTATAGTAGTTCCCAATCTAAACTAAAACCTAACAAAACGCTTTCTGCAGGACATCAAACTTAAATGACAGCTTATGGTTTTTATTATATTTAGTCCGGACGTTAAGAACTTTTCATCTGCATTTTTTGATAGAAGAATGAAAATTGGTATAGTTGTACATTAAACCTTCCTCTACAAAACTAGAAATGGCGCCATTTCAAAAACCCGTGTGGTCCCTCTTTTAGGGGCAAAAATATCTCCGCGGATTTAGTTTTTCTTATTTATCTCGCAAATGGTTATCCGGACGACACAAATAGAAGACACCCAAAATAATGTTTATTAGATTCTAAACAAAAGTTGTTATTATAAATTTTACGATTAGAGTCATCGTTGCCGAATAAATGGGGGTTAAAATTATGAGAAAATTTGCGCGCGCGGTAAAAGTTGCGTTCATGCTCAAATATCTCGTAAACGGGTTCTCTGATGAGAAAAATTAATAGGACAAATATTAAAGAGCATACAATGTTCTATTAGATATGTTAATCTGTTATCCGGTAAAATTATTTTTAATGAATTTTTTCACTATAAGTAGAATGACATATATGACAATTTAAGAAAAGTTCTCTCGTTCAATTTTTTTTCGTTATATTGTAAAGTTATTTAATGGTTCTTTTATAATAATTTATGAATATATAGAGAAGGAAAGAGAAAAATTATGTGAAATTGACCTCAATTTCTCAATAAATCAAAAAATAACTATACGGAAAAAATATATATATTTTTTAATTATAAAGTATTATAATATATGTATTATAATATAACATAAGTACATATTATGTACTTATGTTGTAAATATGACAAAACACTAAAATTATAAATATTTATAGGCTACAAACATGTTTTTATTCTCTTTTGCTGGAAAAACTTCTAGTGCAGAATCTCTTGATAGTTCCTATTTGTTAAAACGCACAAAACTTTAGGATGAATATATTCGTCATAAAGTTTAGAATAATAAACAATTAATTATTTTTTACTAAATATTGTACTTTTTGAGTAATTTAAAGTTAAAATTAATGACTATTAGACGATAACAGTAAAAATTGTATCGGATATATTATCATTTGTTTAAAATCTTGTGAACGGTTAATTGGATGAAAAAAATGTATAGGAATTAAATTGTAGGCAATAAAATATTGAATAATATTTCGTTATGTTTCACATGTCAAATATTAAGGTTTCCGAGTAAATAAAGGTCAAAGTTACAAATTAATTGATATATTACATGAACGATGTAAAGCAGGGTATATTTGTCACACAATATTTTATGCCAGTTTTTTACAATTCAAAAGATTATAGAAAATATAATAGAGTGGACATATATCTATCATACATAAATTTTACTTTTACAAAAAATATGATAGTTTTATTGTTAATCATGATTTCTCAGTATTATTATTTTGTATAATATGTTTAGTATGTATGGTAATAATTATTTTTTTATAAGGGCCCATCTTTATGAATTTATCCCTGCGATTCATGGCGGAAATATAAAATTTTATACAGTTGTACATCAAACCCACCTCTACAAAACTAGAAGTGACTCTACCCTCAAATCTCGTGCGGTCTGCCATTGAGAGGTTCACATATCTCCACGAGTTTTCTTTATTTAAATTTTTTAATTTTTAATTTTGCAAGTGGTACGATAAATATATACATATTCATATATGCATCTTATTCATCTCTCTATACAGTTTGTATTGTAATAAAAAAACATGTACAACTTTTATTATTTATAAGTTATATATTTACCAGGCAAACAATATTGTAGGGAATATGAAATAAATATATAGACATTATTTTCTGGTTTAACGATATTAGTTATGTCCAATTTATATTAAAAATTCATTGAGCCAAGTTTCTTATTTGTATTATATTATTTTATTTTATAAATTTCATATTCTTTTCAATATTGTTTGTCTGTTGTACATGTTTTTATGTATATATTTATCATACCATTGTACCAGTTGCAGAATTAAAAATTAAAAAAATTAAATAAAGAAAACTCGTGGAGATATGTGAACCTCTGAATGGGAGATCGCACGAGATTTGAGGGTATAGGAGTCACTTCTATGTAGTTTTGTAGTGATGAGTTTGATGTACAACTGTATAAAATTTTATATTTCCATCATGAATCGCAGGGTTGAATTCCTAAAGATCAACCGTAATAAAAAAATAATAATTACTACCATACATACTAAAAATATCATACAAAATAATAATACAGAGAAATCATGTTTAACAATAAAACTATCATATTTTTTGTAAAAGTAAAATTAATGTACGAGTATGATAGATATGTATATGTCCAAGTCTTGATGCTTCCGCGCTGATCTTGATATGGATCTTGGCTTTTGGGTGTAAGCCGCGTCGATTTGGTCGTGTTATCGGCCAATGTTTCGTCACATATTGCAGTGTACATCTTCAGGGCTCTTCTAAAAGTGCACTTTTAGGACCGAATTCTTTATAACACTGGGCCCGATTTTGGTGTCTAGAGCAAGGATGTGTGCCTAAATGTTAAACTAGGTGAAGATCCACTTGAGAGGAGTTTAAAAAATATATAATTTTGCTAATGACCGAGAATTAACATTTCATAAATATACGTGAAAGTTAATATTTTGAAAAGTTTCAAAATATGTTGGTTTTTTTAAATATTTTATTGACAATTTGGCGGAAACGTTCTTATGATGGAGGCTCCGACAGTACAGAGATACAAAGCCAGAAAATCGCTTAGAAAACGAATTAGTGACTACAGTGATATATATTCTACTTTTCAGATTTTTTTGCAATTTGAAATGTAATTCAGTTACAAAATTAAAAAAAAGTAAAAAATATATAAAGTTTAGTAGACTTTGATAAGTCGCATCATACCATAAAATTCAAACAGAACAGTATCAGTATTTTTTCCGGGATGAATAATGGCGGTCTCAAAAAAAACAATTGAATGTCGAATGTTAGTTTTATTTTTACTGCATGTTCAAATGTTAACATAACTGCCAAAATTTTATTTTAAATTCATACTTTGTTAGTTTTTCTTGTAAATTTAATTTATACAGGTATTAATAGTAGTAATATAATATTAATATCAACAAAGGCTATCGCATGTTCAGTAAAGCTAATAATAATTATTATTATTAGTTATACGGAGTGTAAATATTTTGATAGATAATAGTTTTGTGTATACAATATACATTATGTAATGTTGTCAAAACAAAATGTACCATCAATATAGTCGTATATCTATCATGAATACATCAATGCATTGGAAATTGTTGCTAAATATAACCAGTAAATCAGTAGCGGTGCGCAAGTTGTTAAGAAAATCAAATAGTGATATAAACAATTTTTTTATACAGGTTGATTCAGCACTATCGTGCCAAACTTGAACGGTACATTGAGAAAAATATTTTAACAAAAAACATTATATAAAAATGTGTCCGGAAATTTGTCATGAGGGGGTTACAACTTACAGCCCTCCAAAATTTTTACTCAAAATTAGTTTTTATTTAATATCTAGAGAACCCATTGTGCTAAAGTTATAAAATGTAATACAGAGTTTAGTATTAATAAGTGTTCGATATCCAGTATCAACCAATAGTAATTTTGACCAGGGTTGTATGGGCCCAGGAGGCCCATCGATTTTTATCTATTATTTTTTATTCTTCAATTTTTTCCTGAGTTAAAAATTTGAATAAGACTGTATGAGACAAAATACACAAAAATATACTTTGCTCATTTATCATAGAATAAACCGTTTGGAGCAATATCGATGCAAAAGAAAGCATGCAGAATTTTACTTAATACGGATGCTTCAAATTAAACATAATAAATTTATATTCCTGTTCTTTGATTAAAGGTAAGAAAAAAGTTCATGTACATATATTACCTAATACGTGTCCTCTTAGACCTATAGCCAGTTCTATTAATGTTGCAAGTAATTTACTAACATAACTAGAAAGCGATACTTAAAATGGCTATTTGTTGGTAAGGATGAATTTTTGGAGATATATATGTATTATTTTTTTGTCTTATTTTTTATCATGGAACAAGAATATAAAAATATTTTTTGTAATTTGAAGCATCCGTATTAAGTAAAATTCTGAATGCTTTCTTTTATATCGACATTTCTCGTAAACGGTTCATCATATGATAAATGAGAAAAGTATATTTTTGTGTATTTTGTACCATATAATCTTATTCAAATATCTAATTCAGGAAAAAATTAAAGAACAAAAAAATACTAGATAAAAAACGATGGGCCCACTGGCCCCATACAGCCCTGATCTAAATTATAATTATTCAATACTGGAAATCGATAACACTTATTAATACTAAACCCTTTATTAAATTTCATGACTTTAGCATAATGGGGTCTCCAGATATTAAATAAAAACTAATTTTGAATAAAATCTTTGGAGGGCTGTAGCCCCCTTACAAAAAATTTCCGGAAACATGTTCATATAATGTTTTTTGCTTAAAATATTTTTCTTAATTTACTGTTTAAGTTTGGCACCACAGCGCTGAATCACCCTGTATATTAAACTCCAAAATTAAGGGATCACTAATTTTTTTCAGGTATTTCCGCGAAAAATGGTCGTAGAACAGTTTTAAAAAATACTTTAAAAGCTTGAACGTTCTTGTTTTTTAATCATTTGTTGAAAATTTTAATATCCTTAAGGATAATATCTTTTTTCGAAGATGAAACGCCAAAAAAAATTTTCAAAAATGTATATCAATTTTGAGAGGCTCTACAGGACTTGAGAATTTTTTTTGGTCAAATCAAATAAAGGATATTTGTAGATTAAACTTTTTTCTTTAATTTGCTTTTTTTCTATTGCTGTACGACCATTTTTGACCAAGTTATTTGCAATCAGAGCAAAAATTACACATTTCACTTTGAGCACCTATAACTAGGAAACAAAAAATCGTAAAAAAAAATTCAAGGACAAATTTAGAAAGCTGAAAGTTTTTTCTTTAACGGCCTTTAGTTGTTAATTGATAAAAAAATTATTTCAATCTAAAAAATCCCCTTGAAATGTTTGGACACAAATAACAAATCAAAAATGGTCGTAAAGTATTACAAAAAAAAATGGAGAAAAAAGTCTGATTTACAAAAATAATTCATTAGATTTGATCAAAAAAATCTACCATGGTCCGCATGGAGGCTCTCAAAATTGTTTTAAAATTTTACTATTTTTTTCGGCGCTTCATCAAAAAAAGTGGTTATTCTGAAGGACAAAAACATTTCAACTAATGATTGAAAAATAAGAACACTTAAGCTTCAAAACCTTTTTTTGAAAACTCTTTTATGAAAATTTCTCGCGGGGAAACAGCCATTCAAAAATACCTTTAAAAAGTTGGTAAATTTAAGTGATCCTTTAACTCTCTGATAGCAATATGGCATGTTTGAACGCTTAGGTTATAAAGTAAAAAAAAATTGAGCGATTCAGGGTTTTGTACATATAGCCCGATCATTTTAGATCAAATTCGTTGTAAGATGCAAAAAAACTGCCTAGTTGAAACTTTTGACGCAGTTGTGTGTCCCCGGCGGAGTAGATGATGAAATCACATTCTTGCCCATAAATTAATTACCGGAAGTGTCCGCCATCTTGGATTTTGTGTTTTTGTTGATTTGAACGCGTATTTTGCATTTCTCGATAAAAAGGTGAATAATAATTTTGTAGAAAATTTAATTCTCTACAATCTTTATACAATCAATATTGTTGAAAAAACATTATTTATTGCCAATAATAAGCAAAAAGTGTTAAAAATTAGAAGAGTGGCGCAGTTTTTTCAATTTTCGTGCCATTTTTTATTGAAAATAAGTGGCATATTTAAATGATAAAGTTGTAGAGAACTTAATATACAAGTTTTTCGTACGACGTGTAGATGACGGCCGAGAACGCGCTCAATACAGCGGTATGGGGGAACTCGCGCTGTTTAAAACAATATAGTTCAATACACGATAGTTCAATAGTGTGTCCGGCTTTCCTAGCGCACTTCCCGCACGAGATAGAAAAAAATGTTTGGTGCATAATATTATTGATTTGAAAAGATCAACGTCGTATTTTCAATAATACAGGATGTCCCATTTTTGCGCTATAACAAAAACAAAAATTTCTTTAAATGCAACACCCTCTAATGTTTTAAATCTTCCAATATCATTTTTTTAACCTCTATATTAACGTATGTTCATTTTTTGATTCAGTGACAGTGTTGCCAAATATTTTTTTTTTCTGAAAAATAATCCATATTCAGGCTCAACCATAAAGAATCGTAGCTGTGTGTGTTCTCGGCCGTCATCTACACGTCGTACGAAAAACTTGTTTGTACTTGTTGAAAATTGAGTCCTCTACAACTTTGTCTTTAAATATGCCACTTATTTTCAATAAAAATGGCACAACAGTTGAAAAAACTGCGCCACTCTTCTAATTTTTCAACAATATTGACTGTATAAAGATTGTAGAGAATTAAATTCTCTACAAAATTATTATTAACCTTTTTATCGAGAAATGCAAAATACGCGTTAAAATCAACAAAAACACAAAATCCAAGATGGCGGAACTTTCGGTAATTAATTTATGGGCAAGAATGTGGGACACACAACTGCGTCAAAAGTTTCAACTAGGTAGTTTTTTTCGTGAAAAAATCTAAAATGATTGGGCCAATATATCGATTAATATTCAGAAATGTAGTAATCAAATATCAACAAATATTTCTAATTCAGTACATTTAAACCTTATATTGATACTTTTTGTGTAGTAAAAAATGACAGTAACCGTACATTTAATGAAGTTATGAATGAATTGATAAGTATTACCAAGAAGTTAGTCTAGAATTTAGATTTAATCCAAACCAGAGTATACGATTCAAATGACAGTTATATGGCATTTATAAAAGACACAGCGATCTAAAAGTAGTAGTGATTAGTAAACATCATAGGACGCATAGCGTCTTTACATTTATTTTCACTACTCTAAAATCTAGACCAAATTCTTAACAATTTGACACCTAGCAGTGTTTGTTTAATTTTACTACTAGGCCAAATTCTTTATAATATCGTGCATTACTACCAACTAACAAATGTAAATTAGGGGAAGAAGTATTGTGACGTAATATTACAGAAGTTGTGTACAAGATTTTGACGAAAGAGAATTGGGTCGAAAACAACAAAAAAAATCTTGGAGTTTATTATTTTACTTTTTACTCGTATTATAAATTTAAAAGAGATGTATGCAAAGTTTTAATATTTGTTAAAATTTACAAATAAATAAATTTACATAACGAAATTAGTTGCTTCCATCATAAAAATAAGATATTTAAATAAATTCAACATCGACAGAAAGATCTTGCATTGTGATATTATTCATTTTTATTAATATTCAAGCAAGTACATATATACCTGAGGTCGATATTTTTGTAATTTCATTTTTTGCTTCAAAGAAATTCTGAATTTTTTGTTTTGCGTATCCCATATTCAAGTTGACAGCGGTCCGTGGCGCATTTTCCAGAGATATATTCTAAATATGCAAACTATTCTCCTCCACCAAATCGATACAGGTATTAATTTTATATTCGTATCTTCATGTAGATTTGTTTTCTCTTTCACTTCGTTCTTCGCAGAAGATCGTCACATCTCGAATTTCTTAAATTAATATAAAAAATGTTTAGCTTCATCGATTAACGCAAACCTGAACTTTAATTAGAGTTAATTAACTCATTTTTATGATTAACTTATAGATTTTCATCGCCGACAGTGGCGCCGAAGTCTGATGGTCAGGGAGGGAGGGGGGTAGTTACCACCGCAAAATTTGCAGTAAGAGGGGGCAATGACGACTTCCCCCCCCCCCAAATATATTTGGATCCTGTTTTTTTAGGGCGGATTTGAAGTGACGCGGCGACGTGCAATTATTAAAATCTATTTTCTGTAAATTTTTTTACTCTTCAAAATTCTAAATTTTTGTAAACTGATGTTAAAAAGCTCACAAATAAATTATAAAACGAGTCTAGTCAAACAAAGAAAAATAAAAAGTGAGTACAGTGAAACCTAGTTAGTACTATTTGCATACGTTTTCCTTTTTATTTTTTTAGGTCCTGGCATTCTTCCATAATACCCCATGTTAAAATATTTCGTTGTACGTTTTTCTCGTTAATACGTGTTTTCCCCCAGTCCCTTAAAAAACGTACTAACGAGGTTCCACTGTATTTCTTTTTTTTCATTTTACAAATAGGTAATATGATATTAATTAAGTTAAAGAAAATTGAAGTCAATTTTGAATTTTAAGAACACCAAGTAATTTTAGTAATTTTTAGGTCAGCTTAATTTTTGAGGTCCGTACTACCCTCCCAGAAAAAATTGGTTTCGACACCACTGATCGCCGCAGAATTTATTTGCGTAAAATGATAAATAATAAATAACAGTCTAAAAAATCGGATTGAAAAACTAAACTATTGTCAAACATCCATACTAAATTAATAAATACGAAAGTGTCTCTGTCTGTCTGTCTATTTGTTACATTTTCACGGTTAAACCGCTGAACAGATCTGGATGAAATTTGGATAGCTTGCATCCTGAGGAAGGCCATAATCCGAAAAATTAAAGGAACAAACAATTACAACTTTTTTTTAAGTGATTTTTGAAGAGCTGTATCTCTGTAAAAAATATTCGTATACAAATAAAACAAAAAGCATTTTAAAGCTTCAAGTTTCTAGTTTTGAGATTTTTTAGCATAATTTTTTTTGAGTTACGGTTATCGCGCAATCATAAGAAATATTGGGACACAAAAATTTTCCTTATTTTTTTATTTTTTTTTAAGAATCCGCGGACTCGGGAAATTTTTAATTTGTTTTTTTTTGGTCCCTTTCAAAATTATTCTTTTGTCTTCAATCATCAATATATCAACAAATAATTATTAAACAGTAAATTTAAGGACAGTTTTAAAAACTTGAATACATTTCCTACAAGACCCTTTCATGATGAAATTTCCCGAGCTCGCGGACCCTTACAAAAATAAAAAAATAAGGAAAATTTTTGTGTCCCACTATTTCTTATGATTGCGCGATAACCGTAACTCAAAAAAAAAATATGCTAAAGAATCTCAAAACTAGAAACTTGAAGCTTTAAAATGCTTTTTGTTTTATTTGTATACGACTATTTTTCACAGAGATACAACTCTTCAAAAAAACACTAAAAAAAAGTTGTAATTGTTTGTTCCTTTAATTTTTTGGATAAGTGTATTAGATAAAAATAAGGTGTGTGACATTTGTACCAAAACATCTGAATTTTGTTTTCAAAAACAGAAAAGCACGGCAACAAAGGCAGTAAATTTTGAAGAAAAAAATAACAAACTAAACCTTCATTTTCACAAAACCGACAACATGTACCTCTAATGTGAAAGTTAGGAAACGGGTTTTGAACTAGACAGCCGGTTAACTTACCCGCACCCGCTCAAGCATTTAAATATCCCGCCTAAAAAATTTTGAATTTTGTGAGGGGATTTTCCTTCGTAGCAAAATTTTTTTATGGAATATCTTTAAAAAAATAGTAATACAATTATGAAAAACTAAAATCATTTATTACCCGCCTCAAATTAAATTCTAAATTCAACAATTCGATTTTTCTTTAATCCAGACTTTTCTGTTTATATTGAAATTTTGATGGTTCGAATTAGAAAAAAATCTAGTGAAGCTCTATTTAAAAATAAATTATTAATTGTTTTATAATCCCCCTCCCCATGTAAACAATATCCAGTCAGACCAAAATATAAATCTGGCAACCCTGCTTGAGCAGTTTTCAAAAAATTGCTTATTTTACCAACACGGGTTAAAAAGTTGTGTTTCTTGACAGAGTTTTTATTTTATTGTTTTAGTGGAAAACTACCTTAAAAGTAAATTTCTCTATTGTCTTCTGAATGATTCATTTTATGATATAAATATCAAGTACCCCTATATACTCGTATGATTCGACCTATTTAGACAACCGTTTAATCATTATTATATCACATAACTACATATAATCTGCAACTGATTGTAAAACAAAGACACATTTATCTGTTGACAGGCCGAAGTACAATGGTTCCAGGACTCTTTCCATCTAGACTCAACAGACCGAAGATCAATGGAGAGTCATGACGACAGACACGTCCTGACGATACGCCGAGTGCAGGCGACAGACTTCGGCAACTACAGCTGTCACGTGAAGAACTCTTTAGGCGGGAACAAGGGATACGTGCAGCTGACCGGCAAACCGTCGCCCGCCCGTATAGTGTCCGTCACTCAGCACTCGTGTGTACCCGGCGCACACAACATCACGTGGCACATAGATAGTCTGCCGCCGCTACAAGAGATTAGGGTGCTCATTAGAAAAATGATGGTAAATGTCGTAGTATAGAGTCGGTACAAAAACCTACGACTCCAACTTCTACTTTTTTACTGTACTTTTTATTTTTATTTTTGACGTGAATAACGTCTAGATACTGGGTGGAAATTTCAGAAACTTGATGTAACGCGTAAAGATTAGTTTTGCGCACTAGCGTAAAGGACCCCGCACAAAAGCAATGGAAAAACACTCTCGGTGGATTTTGACCAAACCCACGGAAATAGATACTACATTAAATAATATAGTGATCAAAGTTGTCCATAGAACATGGGTCCGCAAACTCGATCTTCATGGTCATTTCAAGGTCGTATTACCAAAAAATCTTTAAAAAATATATTCAGAGATTTTCGGGGTCGCTGAATCCGAACCGAGGTCTACTTTTCTGTATCGAGTGAAGGGTCAAGGTCGATTCAAGGTCAAATAAACAAAAGGCCATTACAAAAATCTGAAAAAATGTACAGGTAGGTTTTTGGGTCTCCGAACCCGAATCCGAGGTCCGCTTTTCTGTATCGAGTCAAGGTCAAGGTAGTTTTAAGGTCAAATTAACAAAAGGATGTGACTAGATACAAAAAACGGACCTCGGATTTGAATTCAGTGATACCAACCTAATTATTAAAACTATTTTATTACTTATATCCTTTTGTTAATTTGACCTTAAAACTACCTTGACCTTGACTCAATACAGAAAAGCGGACCTCGGATTCGGATTCGGCCACCCAAAAACCTACCTGTACATTTTTTCAGATTTTTGTAATGGCCTTTTGTTTATTTGACCTTGAAATAACTTTGTTTTTCACTCGATACAGAACAGCAGATCTCGGATTCGTATTCAGCAACCCCGAAAACCTCTGAATATATTTTTTTAGATTTTTTTGATGATTTTTGGTAATATGACCTTGAAATGACCATGAAGATCGAGTTTGCGGACCCATGTTCTATGGACAACTTTGATCACTATATTATGTAGTATCTATTTCCGTGAGTTTGGTCAAAATCTACCGAGAGTGTTTTCCATTGCTTGTGTGCGGGGTCCTTTATAATCAGTATATCTCGACACTAAGAGTATTTTTATTTCCAATATTTTTCGATGGTTGAATTGAGTAAAAGTGATAAATTCACAGAAAAAAATGATATTAAAAAGATTACGAATAGAAAATAATAATTAAGAAGTGAATTTTTTAACAAAAAAAATGGTTTTCATTTTTTTTTAACTTTGATCTAACCTTTCAAAAAATCTGAATAAATTATATGTTGTCTGGAGGTACATGAGCTTTGAAAAAAAAATTATTACATAATTGTGTTCAAAAAGCATCATAGTTAAAAAAATTTAAAAAAATTAAATAATTTTTTTTCCAGGATTAATACCAATAAATATTGCTTTAATTTTTTTTAGAAGCTTCTATAGGCCTCTGAAACATAAATTTTTTATCAAAATCGGTTAATCCAATCCGAAGAAAAAAAAATTTTTTTTATATTCACGTTTTTTTTATTTTCCAAAAACCAGTTGAGGTTCGGAGCTGAAATTTTCAGGATCTGAATATTTTTATAGTATCAACATATCTTGAAAATTTCAATCCAATATATTTCGGTGGCAATTTTCATATGCTTATCCCCCTATGCCCTTTAGCCTAAAAACGGTTTTTAAAAACGGACAACAAAAACTGACTTGAAAAAAAAACAGGTTTTTAAATTTTACAAATGTCGAAAAACCTACATATCCTAAATATTTCATTTGTGCAGTAGCGAATTAAGGAGAGAACCAGTTCAACCTGGGCCCCAAATTATAGGGAGCTCCTTGAGCGGCATGGTAAAAGTACATTTTGATAGTTTGAAAAGTAAAAAAAAATATATGAAGACCTTTTTTTGCTTTTCAAATAATTTCAGTAATTAAGTTAGTTAATTTTATTTTTTTATTTAAATTAAAATATTTCATAACACGGGGCCATAATTTACTCAGGCAGCTTGATATTAAGATATTTATTTAATTAAAAATCCAGTTTTAAAAGTAGGTTTTTATAGATTGTAGTTTATTACATCATTATTTAACTGCGGGTGGCCGCAAAGTTTTGACGGTCGACCAAAAAACTACTTCATGGGTGAGTTAGTAATACCACAAGTGTTTTGCTGCTTTTTTGCTATCAAAAGCGGTCATTCCCAAGGGTTCGTTATCAAAAGATGATATGCTCAAATATATACTTAAACCGTTTATTTTGAAAATATATAAATAATTATAATTGAGTTTTTGTATAATAATTTCAGTTAATAATAATATTAATTTTTCTAAAAGTATGTCAAACTTCTCCCTTCAAATATTAAAAAAATATATTATACATTCCTAAACGAAACTCGCGACATAACCACTGCTTTAAAATTTTTAAAAACTAAATCCTATGTACTTCTAAACAACTTAATTTGACTTAGCAGGTAAATGATACCCACCAACAGGGTAAATGGCACGACATCATTCTAACACCGTCATCGACTGAGAGGTTGAACCACATAATGTCCTACTGCATGCGGGACCTAGAGCCATCGTCAGGGTACGAGCTGATGATCCAAGCAAAGAACAAGTACGGCTGGAGCGAATTGTCGGATATGCACCATTTCTTCACACGTGACATCACTAATGCCGTGCCGAATATTGAAGATATGGAACTAACATCTAACGAAACCGACCGTGTGTTTATGTCGCTCTATGTACTTTTTATTAATGTCGTTTTATGTGTGATAAACTTTGTCGTTTAGGTATATTAATTTTTAAAATAAATTAAAATACATGTACAGTAAAAATATTTGCTTGATGATTTTTTCCAGTCTTTCCGTCAGTAGCGGTGCGCGAGCAGTATTCAGGTGAGGCCATGCGAGTTGCTATCATAAATCTAACACATTCGGATTTTGTCATGTCTTCCGAAAAGGCAATTATCTGCCGTACTGACTATGTCGAATGTGTCTGATCTAAACACAAACTGTCACTGGACTCACATGAATAGCTTGCGCACCGCTACTATTTTCCGTCCATCACAGCAAAATATTTCGTAAATTATACAGGCTAGAAACTTGAAATGCAAAGTAGCCACCAGATATAGATTTTTTTAAATTGGAAAAAAAAATAGAAAGAGAAATGTAATTGATCTAATATTAGACAATTTTTATATTTCGGCGTACGAGGTATCAAAATATAGGTCTTAATTAGTAGAACTAGCCTTTTAAACTCAAAAATGGTACCAAAAAGTAATTTCAAATACACCCTTTCCTTGGTAAGTACTGGAGTAAACAATCTTGAAGATTCATGGTAGCAGGGCTTTGATAATACTATCAATGACAAATACTATGGTCAACAATAGTATTTCAAAATGGAGGGAGGTTTGGCCGAGGCCGTAACTAGAGGCTCTGGGACCCCGTAGCACCAAGTGACCGAGGGGCCCTCACTATATGCAAAATATAAAAATTGAAGATCTTTTTTTTTGTTCCTCAATCTTGAGGATTTTTTTTAGGAATTTTTACGCTGCCCGAAGAGGCCTTATTCTCGGGGGGTCCGGTGGTAATTACGGCCCTGGGCCTGATCCCTCTATCTCCTCCACTGCGCTTGTGTAATAGAACCGCTGGCTATCACATTGTACTCTACTTCAGCCGGCTCTGTGGAAGTTAAAAATTTAAAATAAAATATCAAACTGTAACATTGCTCTTTTCCAAGAAAATTGTACAAATAAAATAATTACCTAATTTTACCATTTGTCAAAAAAAATAGAAGTACTTAAAAGCTAGTTTATTGAGATAAAAAAGATTCCTTTTGTCAGAAAATATTCTAAATTTCAACTTAAATGGTTAATGAAAAACATTTATAATTTCGGAAAAAAATCGGACAATCAAGTATCAAAAAAAACACACATTATAAGCCAGGTCCACATTGACAAATATTTGCATTGTATTTAACGTTTACGTGGGAATTAAAATTTACTCATGTATGAATGAAAAAGATTTGACAAACACACAAATATTTTTAGTGTTCCCAAATTTGTATGTTGATTTTTCTAAGTACAACAATACACAAATATACATCAATACACATACATATATGTATATACATCAAATAGACCCGCCTTAAAACGAACAATTTTTATATAACTTCTTCTATATTGATTCAAAATTACATTTTATAAAAATATACAATCTATTAAAAAAATAAAAATTATGAAGGGGATGGTGGAGCTGAGGAAGTTGGACTCAAAGAAGTTTTAATGATAGGTGGCGAATGAGATTGGGACAAAGACCATGCAGGGTTTGGGCAAAAATTATTATCAGGTAAATATGAACTTTGGTCACTATTAGTCAACCCAGAGAATATCTGATGTTCCCCTGGTTGATTATACTTCCCAAGTTCAGCTTCGTACAACACCGTATTTATTACATGCTGAACTGTAATTCTAGCATGTTCACTTGGAAGCTTTCGTAATTTGAAGGCAATTTGTTCACCAAACACAGAATATTCATCTCTCTCACTGTACATCTGTCTCATAATGGAACACGCCTCACTTATTATTGAATTGCCTTGTTTCTTTTGTTTTGACGTAACATCACTTTTCTTTGGTAACGCGAATTGTTTTTTGGTTGGAGGACTTTCGCTGTTCTCGCTATGATCATCACTTAAAACTGGCTTTGTTAGTTCAACCTTCACCGCTTCTACAATAGGTGTGTTGTCAATGCTTGCATCGGAATCACTTTGTTCCTCTTCAACGTCGGAATTCTGCAATTAATTAGTTTGTGTTTTTTATTTCATCAATCAATGTGTCATCCAGTAGACGTTCCATACTGTGAACCCGGTTGGACACTCCTCAAAGCCACTATACAGCTGTCATTTATAATAGAACAGATTGCGCCAGCGCAATTCACAGTAAGGAACATCTACTGTATCCATAGAGATATAAAATAAATGGAGTGGTAACTACCATAGACAAGGAAAGATAAAGGGCAAATAACACATTACCCAGCGTTGTTACCATATCGCTCCACGAGTATTATTCAAATTTTAAAATAAATATCAATTGTTTCAAATTATAAAATGAATTAATAACAAATGTTTCATACTGTCTTTAAAAGTATTTCAGTGATAATTGGTTGACAGAGAAACGTCTATTTGGAATTATCATCTCTCATATATACCAAATTCAATTGTAATTCAAAGCATATTTGCATATTATAAATTTTCATTTGACTCCTCATAATATGCATGGAAATGGTGAAACTAACATTTAAGAAAAGATGTCTGCCGTATAATTTTGGTAACAGTTTCATTGAATACGTTTACGCAGCGCTGTTTTTCCGGTTTTACTATAACCGATGTAGTTAAACCATTTTATGTGGTGCTGTTTACACATACAAGAATAAGTAACGTCAGCTGGAATTATAATTCCGATTGAAATACGCTATAAGTTCAATGGTGTACCAACCAGAAAACCAAAAATACTTTGTCCCCTTTACGTCCTACGAATCACGTTTTCTTTTGTTTTCCATCTCTTCGTCTCAGGTGTTTTAACCATATTTTAACTGACTACGCTTTCTCAAATGTTAATGCGAAGTGCATTACGATGAAATCCCTATACTCCGTAGATACTTATATTTTTTGAAGTTGGCTAAATAGATATAACTATATCCATGCAGTTTACACGTGTTTTTATTCCATCTCTATTCCGGTTTAGTTATGCTATGCCTGTAGATCAACAGGAATAGCATAACCAAACCTGACTAGTTATATCGGGTGTAATGTGCCACTACACGTATTTTTAAACTCGGTTTTACTACACCGGTTACAGTAAAACCGAAATAACTGCAATGTGTAAACGTGCTCATATACGGACTAGCATTGGTTGTTATGTATTCATAGTTTTTCCTAATAGTCCAGTGAACGAAGCAATTTGATGGGAAATTTTCCGGAACAGCAATTTTATCATTGCTTCTTATAGATGTTGAGCCGCTGAACACGAAAAAATAACGCGCCCGCGTGAGGAGTGGTGCTTCACCCCTAAAAATGGGCTAAAAGGGTGAACATCGCGTGTTCCCCCCTTTTTTTCGATTTATTTCAAAAACTAAATCGACGATGGGGTTATATTATGATTGATATTTTTAGTTGATACTCAAACGAATCAATTGAGACCGTTTAATAAAATTTAACGAAAAAACACCCCTTCTAGTGGGTTAAAAAACCGTTAAACTGTTAATTTTCAGTCCTAATCAGTAAAAATTGAATAACTCTGGGTCACATCATCGCCAAGACTCGTATATTGGTTTAAATTCTTCCTTAAGCTCCAAAGAACTGAGATCAACCGTAATATAGCCAAATATGAATAGCTTTACCTATACTAGCCAATATTTAATTTTTTTGTCACGAAATGTTTTTTTTTAAATTTGTGTTGCACTAAAAACCAAGTAAAAAAATCAGGAATCAATATTTTTTTTACCAAATTGCACTTGTGGCTTCTATTTATAACTACGATCAAGGCTGCATAAGAAAGAAAGTTGTTCACCCTTTTACCCCATTTTTAGGGGTGACGCCCCACTCCTCATGTGGGCGCGTGTTTTTCGTGTTCAGCGGCTCAAAATCTATAAGAATCAACGATAAAATTGCTGTTCTGGAAAATTTCCTATTTTGACCATTTTCTCTGCTTCATTGGCTGGACTATAATCTAAGGTAACTACAATGAAAGAACGCGGGATGGTAGATACCTTAGATTAGTTTATGAATTCATAACAAGCTACTTAATCGATTATACGAAATTCTTAAGTAAGTACTTCGAAAAAACAACCAAAAAAAAGGAAAATATCAAAAAGAAATGATACAAATTTTATCACATAAATTTAAAAACACAAGTATGAAATGAAAAAACATTAATTTATTATAACTATAAAATATTAACTTAATATCATCTAACGCCCTAAAATAATGATGCCTTCTCTTATGACTTTTTTCGGGCCCTAAAATTCAGGGTTAAAGTTGTTTATTTGCTTCACGACTTGAGACTGACCTTAGGTCTGGTTTGAATATGTGGAAATTTTTCTGATGAAAAATGTTGTTGCTGATAGTATGAAGGCTGTAAATTCTGCGATGGTGTAGTAATGTACTTAGTTAATGACTTCATTATATCTATCCGAAATGCGAGCTTTTGGCCTGGATGCAGCGTTTTTAATGTTGATAACAGTGACTTGAAGAAGGACATATCATCAATTTCTGATTCATTATATGCCTCTTTTGCTACATTTTGCTGGGATTCCATATTATTTGTTAATGTATTATCTAAACGTTTTACTTTCTTCCTAAACTGTATACTCTCATCACTTGACCTAGTGTTTTTGAGTTTGAATTTATCAACATTATCTTTTGTGATGTGTTCTGTAGTAGAATTGGAAGTGGAACATTCTGTCGAATGAAAATCAATGACGTTACTTAAAAAGTCCAGTTGCTTTGCATAAACGTATGATTTTATAAGTTTTGCTTTTTCTACTGGTTTCTTTTTCTTAACGGTTCGTTTATGACGAACGAACGAATCTCTGATATTTCGCCATTTCGTTTGTAGGGTTTTCTCTAAAATTAAAATAAAATATTAATTTATCATATCTAATAGTAATAGTTCACTAATTTCACCGAAATAGTAAAAAAATAAAAATTAATGATTTTAGGTATATAGACCATAATGTATATAAGTTATAGGGAATTGAAAGTTACATATGTACATAGGTACTGTACTTCAGGCTGTTTAATTTAAAAAATAGTTTTCTTTTGAAATTTTGAAAATTTGCATATTTTTAATAATTAAACTCTACATGAATATGTAGAGCATAGTTTAAGCTACTGCCACACGAAAACGGAAGAATTTTACAAAATTAAATCAAAAATAGTGTCTAAAAACTTCAAGAATTATTTTTATCTCGTTAACACGTTTTTCAAAAATATTTTTCTTCTTTACAGACTATAAACCTCCTTAGCAGGAATTAAATAAGGTGTAAATAAACGGGCCATTCCATTTTGTTTAAATTTCATTTACTTACACTTTTTTCGGGGCCACACTCCATATTTCATTTTTTTTAAATGCATACATATATACATATATCATTTAAAATTTTTAAATTGTCTCTATATTTTAAAAGACAGGAGATATCGAATAAATACATTGACTCATTCTGTATAATATAACCCGGTATTATAAAGAATTTGCTTGAGTGACAACACACTCACTGATGTAGCGAATGAAATCGTACATATCACAACCTTGGCGCATGCGAGATAAGTACAATCAGCGACTTAAAATAAGTACTGTTAACTGTACCTCATAAAATTTACTACCATTTATAACCAGTGCTTTAAAATATCGAGCAATTTCAAAACAATTTGACCTAGCAGATAACGTTAGCTGGAAGTTAATTCGCATTTGCACTCAAGCAAATTCTTTATAATACCGAGCATAAGATGTTTTATTCAATTAACTACAACTTTAAATTACGCGCCCACATAATTATAGTTCTCATAAGCAAGTCTAGAGAGAGCGTGCCGTGTTATTCCCATAGAGATGCAAATATATAATTCATATCTATGATTATTCAAAAATTGAATGCCGTACTTTGTTAAATTTTGAATAAATTATACATTGTTTTACTTACCAATTTGTACTTTTGCAATTTCACTTTTATCATTAAAATGAGGTGCAAACATTTCACATAATTCAATCCATTCATTTTTTCTCAACGTTCGGCTTTTATATTCTTCAGTTGATGGATCCCATAAAGCCGGTCGTTTACGTACTTCATTAATAAATAGCTCTGCGTCAATTGCATCCATTTTAACGTGCACTCCACAAAACAAAAACTTTTCGCGTTGTTGAAATACTATCGCATACAAATACAAGTGTCCGATAATAAAACACGTACGTTTGGATTAAACATGTACAAGAACATTTAATGTATGTATTTATGTTGTTTGTGTGTTTTATAGCTGTGTAAATGTGCATACGACAGTTCATTCAGAAAGGAACGACACGTTTCTCATATGACACTGCAAACGTCAAACGGCCACGTTGCTATGGACGTTCTAAAGCATACGTTTTTTCGTCGTAACGACAGTGATTCTCAAACAGTTAGGTAAAATATTTAACTTTATTTATCGCGGACTAATAAATTTACAAAATGAATATACATAGAAATGTATTGAAAGAATACTTATAAGATCAAAGTAGATACGCGTAGATCTTTTTATTTTATTTAGATCTACGTCGATCACCAAATCACCACATATATTATATTTTAATTAGATTAACTTAGTTCTCAACTTAAATTTGATCTACGTAGATCTAAAAATTAATTCGGCGCCCGTCTTTGTTTCTTAGATCTACGTCGATTACGCATAGATCATAGATCTATGGTAATCGACGTAATCTAAATTTCGAAAAAAATAATACCTGTACGTGGATTTAATTTCGTCTACGTATGTAGATTTAAAAAAAAATAACAGATTCTTAAATAAGTTGTTTAAATTTTAAATGCATTATTTTACAATTGAGGGGTTTGCAGTAACAACGAGTTAACTCAATTTTTAGGCCAAACAGAGTTAACAACCGTTTCTTGGGGGAAAAAAATCATTCTTTCGTTTGGTTCGACAAAGAGTTACCTACCGTTGATAGTTCTCAAGGTATCCGCTAGTCGCTAGAATGAGTTAGCTGCTTCATTCGCTTGGGTCAAAATGGAGTTAACTCCAGGAGCTGACTCTATTTTGGGCTTAGAATTTAGTTAGTACACTCGTTACTGTGTTATTTCTTGAAATAAACCAATTTTCTTGAAAATTGTTCTTATTCAATTCTTCCTTACTTTAAAAAGAAAATAATTTTCAACTATTTGAGCCAAAAAGGAGTTAACTCCAGAATAAAATTGACTCTAGAATTGCGAATTTGACGAATTTCTCAATGGAATTTGGCCAAAACATGAAGTGATAGGTGACAAATAATAATTGGACGAAGACAAAGGCAATTTAAATACATTCTCCATTTTTTTAATAGTTTTATCTATTTTCCCACCAATTATAAAAACTGGAGTTAACTCCTTGTTGCTGCAAACCCTTCAATTCAAGAACTTTGCGATGGAAATCTCGAATAAAAAAGTCAGACAAAAAATCCCCCGGTTCTATTTTTTCATATCGATTACAGATAAGGATATTTTATTCTTGGTTTCAGTTTCGAATACGGATATGAATTATTACAAAGTTATGAATAAGTTTTTATAACGAACCGCAAAAATTATCTATCGATCCAATTTCAGCCCGCCAGTTGTGCAGCACTGGTCTAGTTTAAATCACATCCTTCAGCTGCCGCATATACCTTCAAATGAACAACACGGCAATGCCGAGTTTAGATCGGTCACGTTCGGCTTATGTCGTCGCTGTGTAATTAGAGCATATCTGAGCAGATGACAAATATCGAACGTGTCTAGTTCATTCTCAAACTACATTCTAGTTGACTCCTTCTATTATCCATGATTTACGTACGATTTTATATTATTTTGAATTTTCCAAATTTATACTTACTTACATTTTGAATTTGCTTTAAAGTTATGTTGGCAACATTGTCAGTAATTCAAAAATAGGAACAAACATTTTTTAAATTAAATATAAAAAATAAATAAACATACCTTCCGTTTTTGTCTTACTCTTCGATCTGCTAGAAATTGCATACTTTTATATGCAAACCATTTACTGACATATTTACTAATGCCATTAGTTGACATCCGCGATAGTTTTTCTTTCTTTGATTCTCTAGAAAAGTGTGATAATAGATTTTTAATTTTTCTTTCTATTTCTGCCTTATCAATATGTAAAAAATCCGATATTTCAGTTAACGCTTCATTCCTTCTATTTTTATTTTTATAACCACTGTTCCTGTTGTCCCATAGCACAGGGCGCGATTTATACATTTCAATAAATTTTAATACTGTATCATGACTCCAATCCATATTTAAAATGGTTTTAAAACACTTGATATGTGTAGTAATTTAGTACAACAACGTCAAAAAGCCAGTCGGCCTCGATTACAAATTCGGCTTTGACAAAAATCGACAGTCGTCAGCAAACTTCATGAGAAATTGTATGGCAACTGTTGAAAGCCAATTCTCGCGAACTCGATTGTGCTCGTGCCAGTTGGCAATGCCGAATACCAAGGCCGCTTCAGTGACGAAGGGGCGGGCTAGGAATTTTTCAGATGATAAGGTATTAGAAAGCAACAGGTTCCACCGGATTTGAAACCCACCTACTAAAAATATTACATAAAATGAAATTTTATAATTAATTGAATATAAATGGTTAGTTATTTTTTTCTCTTCAAAATTTAATTGTTACTGTACCGTTCCTTAACGCATTATTAATTAATATTTGAAATATGATACATTACTCCCATTATCTATATCTATAAAAGAGTTTGTCCTTAATCACTTAATTACTCACTCACTCACTCACTCATCAACGTACAACCCAAACCCCTGCTCCAAGAAACGTAAAATTTCAAGAGTATCTTCCTTTTATGACGTAACCACCCACTAAGAAATGATTTTTCGAAATTCAACCCCTAAGGGTGGGAAATTCAGGTTAAACTCTTTTAAATTTTGATATATTTATCATTTGGACAAAATAATATTCAATAAAAATAAAAATTACGACATTAAACCCCTAATAGCGTGGGAAGGGTGGGTTTTTGATATTTTTATATATCTACATAGATATTTAAGTTATAAAAGAGAATTCGGGCAAAATAGTCTATAAAAATAAAAATTTCGACAATCAACCCCTTGACAGGGGGTGTATTTTTGATTTGTATAACTAGCGGACTTGCTCGCAGCTTCACCCGCGTTTTATAAACTTTATGTTGTCAAAACAAATATTATTTTCAGTTGGTGACTTACCTCGTAGTATTTTTTCCCGCCGAATCGAATAAAAAAAATTACAACCCGTTATACGTGACAGAGGGTGAAATATGTAATTGTTTTTTTTTGCTTTTTATTCATTATACAAAATCGTAAATATCTCGGCTGCTATGCGAGATAGGGGGTGGTTTAAAAATATCACGAGGGTGGAGGTTTTACGGGAAAACACAACCCCCTATCTCACATAGCAGCCGAGATATTTACGATTTTGTATAATGAATAAAAAGCAAAGCAAAAGAAAATACAACATAAAAAATTCATAAAACGCGGGTGAAGCCGCGGGCAAGTCCACTAGTACTTGTATAAAGAAAGTTTGTGTGTGTGTTTGATTGAAGTATCTCGAAAACTACTGGACCGATTTTAGTGAAACCTGTATCAAAGTGTTGTTTGAAATCTCAGAAGTGCTATAAGGTATATATCATCACTCTATCACTAAAACAGCTGAGAAGTAAATATTTACATTTGAGAACTACGACTCACAAACTGGATCCAGTCTTTTGTAAGTTTTATAACCAGCCTCATCTCAATGCTCATGTATTTTTTCTATGCTAACTCGACTAATAATAACAACAAAAAAAAAAAAGAAAAATATTTTTAAACTTTAGTAGAAAAAACTTTACATAGTGTACACACATCCTGGTGGGGTGAAATAAATGACAACTATTTCATAACAAATATTTTTGTATTTAATTATATTATCATACATTAGTACTAATAAATACGTTATTCATATACTAATATGTAATTTGTGTAAACCAATTAACAAAAGTTCATGAAGATTGTAATAATTATTATAAAACATAATCAGAATCATATCCTACCATTAAATATACAAAAGTTTAAGCAACGGTATTTTCACAACAGTAATTGTATAACTTTCTCGTGAGCAGTTTGTGTTTCAGTTTATATCTACACAGATAGGCCTAAATTATAGATATACAAGTATAAATTTACAAAATGTGGATTTATCAAAGAGTATGTTCAAGATAAAAAACAAAATGATACTTGACAATTGACGCTATATAGTCATTTATTTTTATATGCAATTAAAATTTTTATTGATCTCAAAAATTTAATTAAGACAAAGTAGTATGATTTGTTGGTAATGCTTTTTAAATAGAATTCAATGTCTTATTCTGTTTATAAATACTATAGCCGTCAATTATTCAAGTTCATTTTGTACCTTTAAACAAACATTTGATATGAACAAGAACCAATGTTCGATTAGAATTTATCAACTATTGGATTTTAAAAAGTAAAAACAATTATGAGATTATCTTAAAATACATATGAGCATATCAAATGTCACTTATAAAGATTAACTTTGATTTATCCTACAATTATTTTAGAAAATGTATCTTTATATTTTCACTACGTCAGACTAAATTAAAATACGTAAGAAATAAACAGGTAGAATTAATGCGAATTCTATGGCAAAACAAATTCATCAAACAATTTTATAATTGTATTTATAAAAATCAATCTTAAATGATTTTATAATATTATTGTTTAAATATTGAAATTTTTTATGATGTCTTGAATCAGTCAAATTCGCAAAAAATCACCATTTTTTTTAAATATAGTATTTGTAAAAGAAAACTTATATTATCTTTGGCCATAAATCTTATATATAAAACATATACAGGTGTTTAGTCTTTGCTTTATTATCCATTTCAAATATATCGTCATGCTATTTTCAAACCTCGTATTAGGTCAAATTTTATATGAGGAAGAAAAAACCATTAGGTGAAAAATTTTCAAGAAAAAGTTTTTGATGTACTTACTTTAAATTTATAAAAATATAATGTGCCGTAGAATTTCTTGTTATGTTATAATTACTTATTATTCTTTAATTGTATTTACCATTTTTTTACACCAGATGACATTAAAAAAAATGTTCTGAGGTTTGAAAACTAAGCCTACGATATGCATACAACCTTTTAAAATGATTGTATCAATAATAAAACAAAGACACGATTAAAATTAATAATAAGACTTATTTCTATACTTAAATTTACATTAATTCAATCATTTATAACTTGTTCAAACCAAGATTTGTTTATAAATACAAATATTCTAGATCTTTTAAAATTAAGAAAAAATATTATTAAATAAATAAATATAAAATTATGACACTTTGCAACATTCGATAATAAACTTAAAACTGATATGAATTGAATAATACCATAAAATCATGTAAATTATCTATTAGAAATTTAGCACAGATTATTTATTGGATTTATAAAAATAATTATTTATATTTCATGTCTCTATTGATGTGTACATAGACATAGAGTTGTGTATATAAAATGATATTCTACCAATAAAAAATTTATCATAACTTGACTTAATACTTTTGATTTTCATTGTACTAAATAAGAAAATAATTAAAATAAAAAATATATCTTTTTCGTAAATATATTTACTTAAAATATTAACAATCTCTAATATCAGAAATAAAATATTTCAATATCAAAAAAATGTATAATAAATAAATAAACGTAAATAATTTATTAATATTTCAATAGTTTTTTCATATCCCAATTATAACATCAAATATTCCAATTAGAGAACATTTTCCATTTTGTTCAACATTTATCCTATTACTCGATTATATTCTCGCAATGTGTTCTAAACAAAAAATGTTAATGCGTTTATTGTATTTATAATATAACACAATTAGCTTAAATATTTATGTTCAATTAAATAGTTTCATATAGATGTACCTATATACAAAAATATAAACAAATTGTATTGTACCATTAAAGCAAATTTGTATGCAATTATAGTAAGAAATTAAAAATTAGTTCTTAATCGGAGTCAAATAAAACTAGCAATAAAACAATATATAAAATTTTATAAAACTTCATAATTTTTTTTAAATTTAATATTGATCCCTAACCGCCAAATTATCGTCAACGACAAAAAGTTAATTATATAGAAGATATTTAAAAAAACACTTTTAGTTCTTGATGCCAATAAGTATATAAAAATTTTAACTCTCGACTAAGATCAATCCTGCTGACATCAAATTTGTGAAGAAAATTAAAAAAAAATTTATATTGATCATAATTTACGATAAAATTGTTTTCTTTCTTACTTTTTAACAGAATTACAGGGCTACAAGGTTACAAAATTCAATTTCGGAAAAATCGTTGCTTACAATAATAGTTCAGCGATCAGGGCTCGATATGCTTTAATAAAAAAAATTTTATTGATGAAATTTGTATAATTTATATATTGCCCTATTATATTTTACATCGACATCCAATTCTTTCATAGTTAACAGTATGCTACACAAATATAGTCGTAATCTTTTATTTTTTTAACACATTAATCATTTATGACCCTTATTTGAATATATTTTCACCTTAAAGAAGTTTTTTCTCGAACAATTATAATTTTAACGTTTCACAATTATTACTAAATGTAAAATATACCTATTAATTAAAATAATTGCTTTAATAACGCTATTCACTCATCATTCAAAACATTCCTTGGTAACTAATCAATTTCCACTGAGATAAATTTACTTAGTTTTCATTCCAAATCAAATATACTGGAAAAATTAATAAATTGTATGTTCAAACGATAATAATAAAATTCCTCCTCAGCCAAAATATTACGTCTTATACATTACATTCTAATATAAATGTATTAGAAATGTCCATTCTCTGGAGACAAGTTCTTCTGAAGTCACAATTACTATATTTTCTGAAGTAATATAAAATAAAAATTGTAGTCTTTGTTAATTTTTATGAATATTTGGTCAGATATTTGAAAAGAAATAAAAACTAAGTATATGGCGACACAAATATACACTATCCGATTCATTGTTTCTTTGCTATATATTAAAACTACTCACTTTTAGAAAATAAATAAAGAAAGTATGATGAAGATTCAATAGAAAATTGTAAAATATTTTTAGTAATTATTATTTAATAACTACAAATTCATTTTATCTCAGTACTTATTAAAATTGTTTGTACTATTCCTTTATATCATTGCATCTATCATATTTAAAAATGTCTATTTAATATTATTATCCTTAGAAATATATTCTCACGGTAATGTAAACACACTGGTAATATTAACTTCAGTTCTGTTTATTTCACTTAATGATACTAGTTCGAATGTTAATAATGTTGGTATAATCGTGAGTTAATTATTTGTATATAATACTGCACTACGAATTATCTAATATTGAAAAACAATTCAGTTGTTGAGTAAAAAATCACAATTGTAAAAACCCTGATTATAATATTTTTCGGTACTGATTTTTCATCAAAAAAATTGTTATAATATAAATACTTATTTGTATAGTATCGAGGAAATTCCAACTATCACCAATCTAACTATAAGACATATTGGTACGTTTTTCAAGGAATAATCAAGCCATCCCATGCTTTACTATTAAATAAACTATTAAATTAATCAATTCATGCCTTTCTAATTCAAGTCAAAAACATTTTGCATATAAAACTAGTCCTTGTGTTTATAAACCAAGGAATGGCTGTTTTTATAAATAAACTTATACAGTGCATAGAATATTACATCATTTTCAAGCACTCTATATTTTTATTTATACACACCAAACGTGTATTTACAATTAAGATAGATTTTCACATACTCAAACCACTCTGTATCATTATCAATTTCACAACTGACGTTTTAGTATCCTTTTCTCAATCAAAACAATACAGCCATGTACCTACGTGAAAACCAACCTTCATGGAGTAATTTAATACAATAGTAAGACAGGATTCTCAACAAAATCTAATATGTACATAAAAATACAACGATCACACTACTGACATTTTGATATGAAATAAAAATATTACATACACAGAACATTACAAAGATTTGTGAGAGGAAGTACTTAAGATAAGTGTATAGTTATAAATAGAAGTGGAAGATTATTGAACAAATGAACAATCAAAATATTCTAATGATTTGGAAACCCATAATGGAATGATCATTCATCATCTGAATAAATTTATTCAAAGTGTTGTCTTAATCGTTAAGACTTCGACATATGAGTCAAGTAACCTTTCATGAATTTATAAAGCTTTGTTTTGATTTTTATGGAAACTTCTTACATCTTATAATTATAACTTTTAATTTTTTCTGTTAATTTGTCTTATTATGATTGAAAAAAATTTGTTTATTTCATTTTTGTATCCTCTTAGATTTATAAACTTTTCAAATACATATGTTACTAAATACATTATTTGAATGCTTAGTTTTCACTATCAAATATTTTGAATTCCAAGTTATTGGAATGATCATTAGATTTCGCCCACCTCTAGTTGTAAATTTGTTTTCAATTTAAAAGAAAGCTATTTTTAATTATAAATTTTTCGTCATGCTATTATTATCTTATTTATTGTTAGTGATAAAAGATATAATAAAAGACTTAAAGCAAAAGTTTTTATAAAGCTCAAAAAATTAATTCTATCTATGTAGATCAAATTTTCATTGATTACAGTAGATCTACTTAGATTTCAATAAATCGTAGAAAAACTGTTAACTCTTGCTAACAGCATAATTTTATAAAAATTGTAGTTACTGTTAATGTGTTAATTTAAATAAGTTAGTGCAAAGGCAAATAACAAAACTTAGATTTACATAGACCGAAATAATTTTTTCCCAGGTAAAGGGAAGCTATTGTTAAAATTTTTACATCAATGTGTCTAATACATGCAATATTTCCAATTAAGAAAAATTTAAAAAGCTTTATTATATTATAAATTAATTCATCAACTCTTCCTGAGATTTGTACACTGTTTTACTATTTATTAACATAATCTTTGAATATGCAAAATTAATTACAGATCTTTCTGTGAAGTAAATTGAAACTTTATACAATTGTCATTATAAAATACAATCTGGCAATATTTTATTTCGTATATTTTATATTTGTATATTTTCACCGTTAACTTAAATTAGTCAAAACTATTGTTTTTTATTGATTTAGCGTTTCATTTCATATATGGTGAATCTATATTTTTTTATGTATTACAAGGGGACACCCAGAGATTAGATGCTGTTTAAAAAAAATAGAGTTGTAGTAGTGGCATAGATAAACATAACACCAAGTCGTTTGACGGAAAACTCATAAATAACCGAGAAAAAATTTATGAAATTCCTGTGTAAATTCACATAACTTATGTACCAATTCACTTGAAGACTAATATATCACATACGATAGCACAGTGGTTTACGCTACGGACCGACAACGGTGAATGGCTAGATTCGATCCTCGGTGCGATCATTTTTTAATATTTTTTTTTCAAATCTTCTTTTTGTTGTATTATTTAATATCTAAACAAAAAACGCAAGTCGTACTCATGTTGAATGCAAAATGTATTTTTTAGAACAAATTAACATCACTTTGATTACACCCCGTTTTCACGCTATAATTCTACATATTTTATGTTTTCTTTTTAAGGTGTAAAATTATCATTGTTTGATCATATTTTATGACCAAATATTCGATCGAATTATCTAATGATTGAATATTTCAATGAATGAGAGGAAATGCTAGTATGGAGTAACCATAAATTGTTTAGACATTTTTTGTATTCACAATATAAAAATTTAACGAATCAATTTCCAGCAAAAACTGAACAATTTTTCGGATGATAGTTATCATAAAAACAGTTGAATATTTGATCATCTGATCAAACAATGATAATTTTACACCTTAAAATGATCCATTATTATAAATTATGTTAATTTTTTATAAAAAGAAAACATAAAATATGTAGAATTATAGCGTGAAAATGGGGTGTAACCAAAGCGATATTAATTTATTCTAAAAAATACATTTTGCATTCAACATGAATGCGATTCGCGTTTTTTGTTTAGATATTAAATAATACAATAAAAAGAACCGGAAAGAATTGAAAAAAAAATTAAAAATCGATCACACCGAGGATCGAATCTAGCCATTCACCATTGTCGGTCCGTAGCACAAGCCACTGTGCTATTGTATGTGATATATTAGTCTTCAATTGAATTGGTACATAAGTTATGTGAATTTACACAGGAATTTCATAAATTTTTTCTCGGTTATTTATGAGTTTTCCGTCAAACGACTTGGTGTGTATGTTTGTCTATGCCACTACTACAACCCTATTTTATTTTTTTTTAAACAAATTGATGCATCTAATCTCTGGGTGTCCCCTTGTTAGAGAACTATCTATCAACAAGAGTTCTATGTTCCAGATGTCAAAACATATTGAAGATTATAATATATTTCAACAACAGGAATATGGACAATGATGAAAGTTAATTTTCTACATTCTTAATTTTTACCAATCACAAAATAATTTGAAATGCTAAAACGATAAATAAACAAAACTTCTTACTCTACTTGAAAGTAGTACTACGAAAATTATGAAAAAAATTAGTCTTATTCACAGAAATAGAACAAACATTATCCGACCTGCCTGCTTGCTCTCACTCCACCTCAGCATTCACTGTATAAAAACATACCATACCGATTGTATGACTTCAGACCATTTCAATACAACAGTCACTATACTATATTAGAGAAATAATCAAATATTCAAATATACTGGTCAAAATTTCAACTTTCCGATTAATGCACAAATGAAACATTTAGTGAAATTGGAAACTGTAAAATGTGTGACTGTTTAAAATGAAATTGTAGTGAACATTAAAAACATTTGGCAAATTGAATCTCTAACTCGTGCTTGTGCATTAATCGATAATGGGAAAAATAAATATTTGTGTCCACGCTCATACGCACTGTAAAAAAAATTCAATCATTCAATGATTAAATTAAATATATTCATTCTGTTCTAATCTCAAAATAAATGTATGTTTGTGGACACTTACTAATACAGTAGAAATTGTAAATATTTGTTATTTTTAGTAAGGTTGTATTCATACAATATTTTTATGTTATCAACTACCAAAACGAAAACTTCAATCACTATTAATATAATTATAAAACTACAATACACTACGTTTTCAAGTCAATCGCAACTTTCATTATACCTTAATAGTCGAGTTAGAAATGTACTAACTGTGTAATATTAGTCACTTTTGATAAATAGTTGTATAACAAAAATTGTCTATGCGCACGTTTGTTCTAGAAATAAATAAAATACGTATATGTATAAAAAATGTACAACATACATAATATTGGAATGTTGATATATAATCGCGAGTAAAATTATAGTTATTAATTATGATTAACTAACGCTGAATAAGCTATGTATATTGCAATCTTATAAAAAAATATTATTACATAAAATGAACGATTTTTATGATCCCAAAACAACACAGTACTGTTTATACGGATTTCTTAAAAACTAATTAATATTTACAACTTACAGATATACGATGTAATCTCATGAGAAAAAACAATACAAATATATTTTTCATATTAAACATTATCATAGTAACTTAGGATTGTACTTAATATAATTGATAAAGGTTGGTAATTCAAGTATTAAATATGTATGTTACACATTTTAATAAATAAATAACAGGGAATAAAATCATATTTACAAAAAAATAAAGATCAATATTCTTCAATAGCGATTGGTACTTAAATTGTTGACGTGACTTTTAATACAAGTTGTACCTACTTCGATTACAGTTCGGTTACGGCATACAGTTGTCGATCGACATCTTGATTTTCGTAAAGAGCTTCAATATCATCTCTCCTTTTTGGAATGTGTACGGTAGGTTTCATTGGATCCATCGCTTGCCTCGGAGGTCTCTGGAGCGACCTGAACTGTGCCAGGTTCGCGGCATTAAGCGGCATCTCGTCCGGGACGCGCGGACACGGCGTCTCTCTCAACTGTGCCTTGGCTTCATCCGGTGTCAGCGGAAGCGGCCGTCTGCCGAGTGTACTGTACTTTGTCAGAGTCGCTGTACGTTGTGTATTTGTTCCGAGATTCGAAGCTACGCCGATAGCGGTATTGTAAACACAACCACGTGCTTTAGAAGTCAGTATATCTGTTTTCTGTGGTTTGCCCGCATTTTCAGGATCATAGATCTGACTAGAAGTGACGTTAGGCTGATTGGTAGCAATAATATTCGGTTGGTTCGATTTACGTTGTTTATGCTGAGACGTGAGTGTGTAGTAGCTGCCAGCGAGTGAGGTCCCGCAGGCAGGAGGCTTATCTCAGTAGAAATCAGACGATTCCAGAGTCTTGCATTGTTTGCTCAGAGTCGCGTACTTACCTGTAACAAAACATACATAATATTCAAGTCAGCAACGGATTTACCATTAGGTCAATAATACTACAACCTAGTCTATAGTCTAGGTTATAAGTATGGTAGAATTTCTACTATAAAAAATCATAAATTAAAAATTTTACTGTACTTTTGGTATAAAAAATTTTAAATAAATTTGCTCGATGAAAACAGTTTTTTACAAAGTTATTTAACTTATGTACTAAGAGCCCCTTTAAAATCCTATGTACGCCCACATTCAAAGGATATATAAAGAGAGAAGGCCTAAATTAATTATGAAATGGTCACCTAAGGAAAGAAAAAAAAAGAAGTCGACCAGTGGTTAAATGGAAAACATCGGTCCAAAACATAATGATAGAATAGAGAAGAAGATTGGGAAATAACTAAAATGAATTTGTTTAAATTAATAATTAAACAACAAATGAAGAATAATACCATTATTGGGTCCGGACAAGTCGTGGTGTGCTGAGGCGTGGGATGGCAATCGTCCCAGTGTTGCATGTCCGGAGCGCAGATGACTGATATGGCTCCCTTGTCCATCTCGCCCGAGTGTAAGACTATGTCGGTTGTCGCATCCATCTCTGTAACCATCCATGCGGTACATTGTATACACACTGTACTAGTTCTAGACTATTATGCTATACTATAACTAACGCGTTTAAAACTTGTGATACACAACGTTTGTCACAATTTAAATTAGTTTTAGTAATGAATAAAGATGGATGTTTTATTTTAGGTGGTGTATCACAAATTTTCTTTTCAACTAAAATGGTGACGACTGACAACAAGATTAAGTGATATTAAAATTGATAATAACTAGCGAATAAAAAAACCAACATAAAATATACTATTTTGAAATTTAGCAACCACAATTGATTTGTACGAATATAAAAGATATAAGATCGAAATTATGCACATGCAAAGAAAATGAATAACAAATATTTCAAGAATTCGACATTTTAAATATGTAATTTTTCTATTTATATAATTTATTGATTTTGTTCTTCTTAAATTATAATATATATTTTCCAAAAACTTTTATAAACTTACCTCAATAATTCTACTTAAAACTAAATAAGTACGCCTTAACCAAACAAAACAATAACACTCAATACGTGTTCCGACTTCACAAGAAGTCTTCATCAGGAGTCTAATAATACGCATTATTGATGAGGACTTCTTATAAAATTGGAACACGTATCGAATGACATTATTTTATTGTGATTAAGGTGTACATATTTATGTAGTTTTAAGTGAGTAAGAAACCAGTTTCTCCGTTTTCTGGTTGTAAATAATTCTAAATTATTTTTTATCATGAATGAATATAAACATGAATACTTATTTCCCTAAAAATAAATATTGTTCTTTTTACTTAAAAACTTGTTTTAATAGGATATAAATATATTATTCGTAAATTGAAATAGGATGGATATTTTGATTTAAATTGGAGCAGGTTGGCTTGTTAATAAAAATGTAAAAATGCAACATAAATTATAAAAAAACACTATCATGTATTTGCTGCATATTACAAAACACAGATGTATAAAAAATATATATGAAAATATTCAATTTTCATTTGAAAAATAGCTGAATTCTTCTCAACAGAATATGTATTAATCATTATCGAAATCAAAGTGAAAACTTATATGCATAAAATAATTCGCATTATTAAATATTCATTTATATATATTTTTTTGCTAAATAAGATAATTTGCATTCAACATGCGATATTCTAATGATAACAATCATGCAAATGAATTTCATGTAATACAGTAATGTTAAAGTAATGAAAAATATTTTTGAAATTTTTTATTATTGATATAAATATTAAAAAGATCCAAAATAATATACAGGGTAGTTCAATAGTGCGTCCGGCTTTCCTAGCGCACTTCCTGTAGGAGATAGAAAAAAAAGTTTGGTACATAATATTATTGGTTTGAAAAGACCAACGTGCATAAAAACGTGGTGAAATGGTTACTTTTGTGAAAATTATTGAATATCTCAGAAAGTATGAGGTTTAGGCTAAGATATTTCCTACACAAATTGAAAAGAAGAAAAAAACCCATCGAATAGTGAAATAAAAAAAGGGTAGTCACATTTGAAAAAAATGAGTTTTATCATTTTGAAGATTGCAAACTTTGGCATTTTTTTATTAACACTCTGTAGAACTAAATTAAAATTGTTTATTACCAAAATGTTACTCTTTACATGGACTAACATTATTGCTAAAAAAATTCATCACTTTAAAAAAAACGAGGTCGCTACGATTTTTTATAGTTGAACCTGAATATGGATAATTTTTCGGAAAAAAAATTTTAATTTGGCAACACTGTCACTAAATTAAAAAATGAACAGACGTTAATGTAGAGGTTAAAAAATTACATCGGACGACATAAAACGTTATAGGGTATTCCATTTTAAAAAATCTTTGTTTTTGTTATAATGAAAAAATGGGACACCCTGTATTGTTGAAAATAATTTTACGACGTTGGTCTTTTCAAACCAATAATATTATGTACCAAACTTTTTTTTTCTATCTCCTACAGGAAGTGCGCTAGGAAAGCCGGACGCACTATTGAACTACCCTGTATATCATAATTATAACAAAAATCAAACAAAAAGGAATACTTATGGAATCAGCACTGTGTCTGTCTGTCTGTCACAGCCTTCTAGCTACTGAACCATATCAATTTTTATTTAATTACAAAAAATAATAAAATATTACCCCCCTTTTATTATAAATTAATACTTATCTTATCTTCTCATTCGTTAAAACAAATGCTGATCATCTTTACATGCTAGAATAATACATTTTTATAGTAACAATTTAATCATTTTTTTTGATTAGGAAATTAAAATAAAGATTCTCAAAAAATTAAATACATTATAAACTCATTCTGCATAAAAATTCTAACGATTCATTTAGACAGTTTTAAATAAAAAATGAAAATTAAATTCATCATTACCATAATACGAACTTCATAAAAATAATAATTAAAAAATATAATTGAATTGCATATAAGAATATTCACATACAAGCAAACGTGCTCAAATTTTCAGATGAAAATAAATATTAAAACTAAATATAATGTTGCTAGATAAAATGTAAGTTGACTAATCTAACTTATACATGAAATAGGAATAAATATAATATTATTAAGGCACTTACGTCTAATGTTATCATATTATACAGCACAAACAACAATAAAAACACACTGTAATGTTTTTATTTTAACACAACCCCGCCGTATTATTTAAATAACTACATTGTATCTAGCAACACACGACTAAATAAAAAATAAAAAAAAGCTGCATCATGCGCAGGCATGCTCACAGTTCATCAAAGAACTGAAACGGCAGTGGGGCCGTAGGCAGCTGATGAGACTGGGGGCTGGGCCCCGCTTTGTTCTGCAGTTTCTCAGCGGCCAGTCTATGCTGGTCCAGCTGCAAAGCGGCCACGTAACTGGGCGGAGGACCCAGACTCCCAATCGCATCCACCGCTTTGGCCGCCGCAGGCACTGGAAACGATGTTGAGTACGACCCTTGGCTGCGATGATGATGCGGGGGCCCTCGAGGAAGCGTCCCGGCCTGCAGCGTCCGTGCAGCAACCGCTTGCGATGCTGCTGAACCAGATGGCAGGAACGGGTCTGACTCGTCCACCGGTGAATAGTCTCGTCTTCAAAAAAAATATTAACAATATTATGATAGTAATATACAATTTCTTTTCATTTAATTGGTTGATTAAGATAGTACTTGTACAAACATCATTTCAATAATAATCTTTATTATTTTTGTGCGAACTACATTAATTGCCTCAACGACATATGGTAAATGAATATATGAATAAAAAACTTACAATAAAATTTCAATAAAATGCATTATTCAAAATGTTGACCGTTTTGTTTTTGAAATACAATTGTATTTATAATAATAACCCTTTGCTGTTTGGTAGTTTTTTATCAAAAAAAAGTGTTTAGTCATAAAATTAAAAAACAGCACTTATACAACCATGGAAAGTATTAAACTTTAACAAAGAATCTACATATCGACGAATTGAATAGAACAATCTGGCAACATTGTATGCAGCTAGATGTTTGTATGGAAGGGAGCAAATTTTCTTGAATTATTATAACATCCATTTGAAGGTGCATTGGGCAAGTGTGTTTGTAATAATCTATAAAGACAGCTTTGGGTCAGTGGCGTAGCGAGGGGGGGACAAGGGGGTCTATCATGCCCCGGGCGCCACTTATAGAAGGGCGCCAAATGGTCCTTAACTTTTTGAACCGCATAGCATAAACCCAATTTATAAAGAGCCATAGGCCAAAATATGCAACTGAAAACTTTTTTTTTTTTTTGGTATTATGAGCGTAACTTTTTGATAGTACTGTAGCACGAGAACTACCTTAACAAAATAAATATAATATTGTTATAGAAATATCAAAAACAGCGCTTATGCCCTGTTTCACAGATGGTAGATATCCAAGAGATAAATGTAAATTCTAGGTTTAGCCAAAGTTTTTAACTGACTGTTTAATATATATCCTTAAGAGTTCATTCTGGTCAAATTTAATTGTTTATATAAATAGAATGGACTAAAATCTTGGAATTCTTTGTCTTTTACAATATATCTATCTTAAATAATTACAAAAATAAAATTTCAGTGTACGTGATACATACCGTTTACGTAAATAAATCCATGTATGGCTCGCTAGACATACTAATATGGAGAGTAGTAAACCAGCGACAGCCAGTGACAGTGTGAGTAAAGCTAAGCCGAGGAGTGCTCCACCACAGAGACCCTTCATAGCTGACACCCATTGTGTGTAAGGTGCACGGCAATCAAGCAACGCTGCTAGTGAAGCCAATCCTCTGTCTGCCGCATTCACCTATTAAACAAAATAAATTACAAATATTAATAAAATATATGAACTAAGTTTCTGGGCTATTGTACATGTCGTATTTTCTTACTTGAGGTTTCGACTCAGAAAGAAAACATGAGAGTTGAAAAGTCAAGTAAGGATATATATGCAACAACCTGAAAACTTAATTCATACGGACAACAACCACAAAAGCCTATAGTAATACTGTCTAAAAATAATTTTGAATGAATCATTTTATTTTGTATGATTTTACGAACCTCTGTTGTAAGTGCAGACAATTTAGGTTGTAGTTCTCTATTCTTAAATAAATCCAGCGCTATCGGTGTCACAGTCCCCAACCCCATTCTCATCCGAGCTACATTCTGTTGCGCTTCTCTCAACTTCTGTGTGAATGGATTAGCTCGATGAGGTTCACAATGAGTGTAATAGTGAACAATTTCAGGGGATCCGACTAGGTAAGATGCAACGTGACTGTCTGGGTCCACACAAAAGTCAGCCATCGCTACTGTTATGGCCAAGCCGCCAGCAGCTAGTAACCAAGCAGCTGCGGAACCGATAAGAGCCAGCACCGATGTAGCAACCAGACATCTGCGTGATCTCCGTGCGGCTCCGGCGAGAGCAGCTCCGCACAAAGCAAGAAGGGCAGATAGAATGCCCATGGCAGCTGACCAACGGATCATTTCCCATCTACAAGAAATATTAATAATATTATCAAAGTATTTACAGTAATATTTTGAGTGGAAAATAAATAAATTTAGTAATATTTAAACCAAAGTTTCGAACCGTAATTTTTTTCGTTTCGGTTTTCATTCGGGTTCGAGTAAAAAAATATATTTCGGTTCAGTTCCGGGTTTTTGTTCTAAAAAAAAATAACGGTTTTTCCGGTTCAGTTCCGAGTGATTAATAAAAAAAAATTATTTATATTAAAAATTTATTTTCTACCATAATTTAGAACATTTTTACTTGTATGATAGTCCGAACGACAATTGAAGTGGGAAATAAGATAATTTAACGCGTATATGAACCGAAAAAAACGATATTTTTATTTTGGTTCAGTTCCGGCAAAAAATAACGGTTTTTCCGGTTTTCGGTTCAGTTCCGGTTTGAAGCCCTGATTTAAACCAATACTCACTTTGAAGCAGCCGACTGCGTAACACCAGGTATTCCAACCCCTAGTTTGACAAGAGGTTTAGCAATCTCCTTTGCCGCCCTTTCCGCATTGGTAGCATTTCTTTTTACAGCACTTAATGCTGCGTCTAATTTAGCAAGTGCTGTTGTATTCGATACAGGATTCTCAAAAATATCACCTAAATCTGTTAAATGGGGTTGGATTGAATTTGACAAAGAGTCGCTTATGGTCCGAGTCTACAAAAAAAAAACAATTCAGTTAGGAAATATTACAATATTATTGTGATTTTCAAGATATAACCATCAAGACGATGTGATATTTACCCAGAAAACAAGAATCATTAAATTGTAAATTGTAAATGTATTTTCCAAATATTTGTAACAAAATTCACAAACAATACAAGAAACATGTTTTGCAAGCAAAAATCTGTTCAACAGATGTTCAACCACATGTTTGGGTGTAGAAAATGTTATAAATTTTTACTGCATGAGTAATATTATCTTTTACTGAAGTACAATGTTATTTTAGTACATAAAATAAAACAGAAAAGATATTTGACAACATACCTGATTTCTAACATTTGAAACAATATTAACAAGTTGTTTGGCAGATGATAAAACTTGCAAACATCCATTATGAAGATCGTCATTTGCGTAAAGTCCTAATCCCGTTGTTGCAGCGCAAAGTAAAGCAGCGGCAGCCAAAAATAATCGTGGGGCTGTAAGCGGAGCAGAGCTCTTCCCTTCTTTACCACCCTTCCTTCCTCTATCACTGGATTTGTGACTACGCCCTTCGCAACACTTACTCGACAAATAAAGAAGTAATATCACTAGTGTTACTAAAAGCCATGCTGCAGGTATCGATGCTATTATACCAAGACTCTGAAACAAACAGGCATATTATTATTATTAAATATCCTAAATTACAGAAACCCTTTTCGTACGCACCTCTAAATAAACTTTTGACTGGATAGCAAACGTACTATTCACTTTCTGCAAAGTAATATTGATATGGGGCAGTTCGTGCAACAACTTGGCCAATTGCGAAGGAGTGTAATCACCGTCAGAGACCCCCATCGCAACCACCCCAGGTCACGTCACATATACTGAGTCTCTCTGCAACCTGGGGGGACGTCACTCGTTCTACAAAGCAGATTACAGCCACACAAGATCAGGTCATCCTGTTCATCTACGACTCCTATGCTTGAGCAACTGCAACAATAATAAATATTTATAATTAATACAGATCTGTATACTCCGATTAATTAATTTGTAAAAAAAGAACATAAAAAATACAACATTTTTTAAACCTTTTTTATTTGAATTTTTTTCCCAATTTAAAATCAAATTTTTAAAACAAAGCTGGGTATAAGTTCTCATTTCAAAAACCATAGTTACCATTGAAAAAAAAAATATCAAATAAAATGAAATTGCCCCTGTGAACGAAACTTAATAACTTTTGTCTAAAAAATTGTTCTGTAAGCAACATAATTTTCAGAATTAAAAATTCGTAATATATGTAATTACATATTTTGAACATCCGGTATAATAAAACGGTCGATTTTAGAAACCGTTCTTTTACTAGTTTTACGTTAATTAAGGGTAATTCATTTAAATTTTAAATATACCTACACGCCTACACCTAGATAACAATTAGTAAATTAAATATTATTAATATAACAAGTTTCAATTTATAGATGAACTATTGAAAACTAATCAAAATTATGAAATGACGCATTTTAAACACTGTCAGTAATGATAAACCATATCTACAATTAGGGGTTTTCCAAAACTCATAAAATTTTATCTACATTTTTTTAATAAAATTATATCTGTACGAACAAAATGTAGTTATAATAAGATTTTCATAGTAGGTAAATGTAAATTTAATACCATGTTTAGAAGAAGAAAAACAAAACAGCAATACGGTGTTTTAAAACACTTCGTATTAGTTCGTATTAAAAAATGTACAGGGTTTGTTGCACTTTTGTTTTGTTTTTTCAGTCTAAACACGGCATAAGCATTTTTTTTCCTGGTGTATTTGTCATGTCGAATATTTTAGCGATTTATTTGCAATTAAATTTAAATATAAATATTTATTAATTTAACAAACGTACTACACTAAAAAATATAACATACAGACATTCGAAGTCAATGACACAGCTGATGAATTAAAACACAATTAATCAAAATTATTTACCCATTTTATTAATTGTTTTAATTTATTAGCTATGTCGAATAAACTAAAATGACACTGTATAGTAGTGTATATGCCTTTAAATTTTTTGACGCCTTCTAAAACCTTTTATACAAAAAGTATTCTTTACACTTGACTTATGTCCAGTAAATTAGGGACCTTAGGGACCATCCATAAATTACGTCACACAAATTTAATGGTTTTTACCCCACCCCTCACCGGCCTTGTCAAGGTTGCCACATTCGTGACCCCCCCCCCCCCACCACTGTTGTGGTGTCACACAAGTTTTGAAACAATAAGTAGGTACTCAAAATCAACAACAAAAAATAATTCGGGCAAGACATACACGAGTGTATGTTTCGAAGTACGTACTACGTGGAATGTTTGGAACCACTTACAGGCGCCATTTTTGAGTTAGAAAAAAAATTAAAAATATGGTCATGTTCTACTAATTGAGATGTACATTTTGACATCGTTTCAGATTGAGACAAAAAAAATGTTCTCCGATTTCAAAATTTTAAATTGATTTATCCGTTTCACGTCAAGAAAAACACTTTTCGTTCCGTGTTGTATGTCTGTGTGTCCGTCCGTTCGTGTGTCCATGTATCCGTCTGTCTCCTGAATCCTTGTCACACGCATAACTCATGAACCACAGAATCAATATTATTGAAACTTGGTTGGATGGTTGGGTCTGTCTTGAGGACGGCCCCATTTCAAAATCATCAAAATCGTGTGTAAGGGGGATGGGTGACACCCCAAAATATTTATTTTTTCAAGATATCTCAAGAACGGCACATGTTACGTGAAAATTTTATAGAATATTTTAAAAATTCGTGTTTTGTTTTTCTAAATTGATATTTGCTTGGATATATAAAATGTAGTTTTGACGTTTCAAATGTCATTTTGACGTTTTAAATGTCATTTTGATTTTTGCATAAATTTAGATTGAAATTGTCAAAAAATTAAAAATATAGAAGTCGGTTAAAAATATTCAGGTGCGTTTTAAGAAAAATTTCGAAGTAATATTTTTTAGTAAAATTGAATAAAAATTAAATGGTTAACCAATTCCAGGTAATTATATAAACACTATCGGTTTTTATTTAAATTGTTGAATAATTAACTACCTTTGATGAATTTAGCACGAGGAAGCACTGTGCATTTACTTGGTAGATGTTTTTTTTTCTACGTCCTATAGGACCGGAGATATTTCAAAAACAGTGTGGCGGTACCCTCGAAATGTATCAAAAATGCATAATTATGCAATTTTCTCGGGACGCACATGGCCGATTTTTCTAAATTTTTTATTTTCAACTCATCTTTGAACATATAAAGAGAAAATCCAAAAAAATCTAACTTCCCGAATGCATCACTATTCATCACTTTTTTTGTCTCTACTAGCTTTTGATCTAATGCAAATTCTTTATAATACCTAACATTATTAATTAATAATTTTCTTAAGGTGGAATCAGTATATTTTTAAATTGTCGGTAATAATATATTTTAACCTGGAAGGAATTATATTTCATCGTGAGAAGTCTCTACCCGATACCACCGTTGATTCAACGCTGTTCCCGTTATTATATGCGTCACATTATGAAAATGAGTACTCTATATTTTATGTAACAAAGAGCTCTGAATATTTGATAAGAAATACAAGATTAAAAAGAATAAAACAAATGTGACGATAAGGCCGTTTGAGAAAGCCCCTTGCACAATCTATATTCTGTGCACCGCTCGTTTCCATTCTCGTTGACAACACCAATCATATTTTTAAAGAAGCAGCGAATCATGGACGTCAAATCTCCTACATCCGCACTTCTTTATTCACGACAACAAAAACAGGAAGTGTCGACCGCCGCCAATGGAGATAACCGTAAATAGCTATCACGTACGCGCGGGTGTATCATTAGTCGAGTGGCTGGATACTTACAACACTCAGCATGTACCAATCATATCTGCTACCGGTGAGCGTTGGGAAAAATGCAAATAATAATGCAGGGGCGCAGTACCGGACTGGACAATGCAAGACAAACAAACAAATGTCCGTGGGGCCATACGATCAAACTAATGGAAGCTAAACATTTTGACATAAACTACGTCTTCCCTAGCGGTATAAGGGAAGGGGGGGAGGGAACTTCGTGAGAACGACTGCAAGTATTATGTCACACTTTGAAAGCTTATAAGGTACTGGCACCAGTTATGGCCGCTGTAAGAGCAGGTTTACTGTTTTTGTGACTGACGGGCTTCTTTTTTGTAATTCTCATGAACTCATGTTACTGATAAAACAAGTAACTCTTTATTTAATCAATTTAATTACTAAAGTTCGCAAATATAGTTTGTTTTTTAAATTATAGCCTTTTATTTTGTTTGTTTTTTCTCCAGTAATGGATAAAGTAAAACCAGTAATGAACACGCAGTGATGGACACTTTCTAATGATTAAAAAATGATAAGTACTATGACACAAACGATATAAAAGAAATAATCGTCAAAGAAACAATGTAAAGCAGTTGCCACCATTTTGACACCTATTAGCTGACTGTCATCAAATCACGCTGTAAGACAGTTAAATATATATAGATTTATATTCAGAAATGGCAGTAATCAAATATCAACAAATATTTCTAATTCAATACATTTAATTAAATAATAGTTATTACTGGGGTTATATCCAAGACTGGTGCCAGTACCTTATCTCCGGAACTAATAATCATCGAGCAATTAACAAAACACCAATAATTTATTTTATAATAACCTTTCATCTCTCAACTCTTAAATACAGTAGCGTAAAAAAGTTAAGCTAATTTTCATAGGTTTTGTACATATAACTGACCCATGTCACAGATGAAGCTGTCTAATACGTTACTGGGTGTCAATAAGACGGTTTTCTGGGCCTCGTACTCATATTGTAAACTTTTAACGCATCAGTGAGATAAACTCCCAGTTTTATCAAAATCTGTTATTGGTATTAGCCATGTGAATTTCGAAATGGACAAATCAGAACTCAGCATTTGATATTTAACAATGTGTACCAAGCTGTTAACATAAACAAACTGGTAACATCGATAGAAGAAATCGGGCAAAAGTCTGTTTAGAAACTATTATAATGAAGACAGCTTTAAATTTTTCCTTTTAATTCCCGCGAGAGTACCCCGTTAAATTTAAGTTTTCAACATCTTTAATGAAGTTCTTTAGAATAATTTTCACGAGTTTACAAATTTAGTAATTAAGTTTACGAAATAAAATCCGAAAAAAACGATTTTTAAATTTTTAAAATACAAATAAGAAAAATGGCGGTCACAAAATATCAAACACTAGTCCGACACTGCGGGAACGGGGGAACTGGGGGACTCAATACAGGCCTATGCGCTCAATGTAGGCCATAAAGAGTCACTCACGCTTCTTGTTGATTTGATAATTTTAGTACCAGAATAAAGAAAATCGTTCAATATTTCATACAAACGAGTACCTATATTTGCTAATAAACTGATAAACTATAGTTATTGTTAGTAGAGTTGTAACGGATATTCGGATCCGCAACTGTGGATTATCCTCATTAAATTACATATCTTCATCCGCATCCTTATCCGCAACTTTGATTTTTTTTAAATCCGCATCCTCTTCTGCATCCTTATTTGTCTATGAGGATATTTTGTACAAAACTACAAACTAATGTAGTTAAAATCAGTTAGATCATGTCGAATAACTTGTGACAACAATAAAAATTTGATTTCATAAAGGACCCCGCAATATCCTTATGGGAAACTGACTTCCGTTAAATTGATAAAATTTTTGATATGTTGCGTATTTTGCTTAATTTTAAGTATTATTTTTTTTCTAAATTAACATTTACACACAAATACAATAAATCTTATAATTATCAAATAAATTAATAATTCACATCCTCATCCGCATCCTCCAAAATAGCATCACAATCATCCGCATACCCAAAATATTTACATTCATCCGCTAAAACAACATCCGTTACAGCCCTAATTGTTAGTAGCTTTGACTTCTGAATCACTCGTAACATTTAGTTATGAAATATAACTGTTTGGTCTATACTTTTACCTATTTAAACCAATTTATTTATTGCCAAAACACCCACATATAGTGAATCATTAAGAGCATTAAAATCGAGCGAATAAGGCGAACGCGATGCGACGTTTTCATAAAAACACTCATCTAAATCTAAGCTAACGCTAACTGAGGGTTATTAAATATAAATGACAACCCACTAATAGTTCGAATGAATGTTATGGTATATAATAGCATATATTGATACATGTGAGTAAGTAGAAATCAGCTATTTATAAGCAGTAGTGACAAGTGTACATCATAAAATGCTTAGCAACTGTTCTAAAATGAAAATCCCGAGTAAATTCATAACAATTTGACACCTCGCAGATAACGTCAGCTCAAGGTATACAGAGTGGGGCAATAGTGCGTGGAAGTTCGATAACTCGTAGACCATAAAAGATTAGACGTAATAATATTTTTTTCAAAAAAATTTACTTTTACATTACGTTACTTAAAAGTTCACCACTTTGAAAACGAAATTAAATATGAACCTTATTGTAGGAGGTTAGTGGGTGCTTTTGTTTAAATATCTTAGAGCCACCATGTACAGGATGTTCATAATTAATTTTTTTGAAAAAAATATTACATTTAAGAGAAGTGTTAATAATGCAAAAATATTCAGGGCATTCTGATTAAAAAAAAATTACCTTAAGCGTGCCACACTTTTTTGTAGCACCCTGTATATTTGAAAATAATTTCTATGTATGTGCATTTACCCACAGTTTACATGTGCATTAGAAAGATTTTTTTATCTTTTATGGTCTACGAGCTATCGAACTTCCACGCACTATTGCCATACCTGTATAAAGACAAGGAAGTCTCATGCAAGGTTAGTAAATGACAAGGTTGCTTCATAACTTTTTGACCAATCAGCGGCTGCGTGCGATGACGTCACCCTGAGGAACTTTCAAACGTTGTTTCATATATTAAGTTGTTTTCAAATTATTTCGAATTTTTGGATATTTGTATTTAAAAAAAGTAAATATTATTGTTTATTACAGAAGCACAAATTATTACATATAATATTTCTTCATAAAAATTTATAAATGATGTCAGAAATCAATACTTAAAGAAAATACATTTGTTGGTTACACATAAAAAAACACTTGTTTAAAACTATAATTTATAATAATAAAATAATAAAAATTTAGATTTAAAACTCAGTACATTATCAATATCAAATGAAAATATTTAAAAACAACTTCAGCTTAACTGAAATAAAGAGTAAATATAGTTTGACAGCCATTTATAATGTCAAAGAGTTCCTCACGATGACGCAATCTCCCGTCTCATGCCACTCCCCGCACAGAGTTATGAGGCAACCTTGTCATTTACTAACCTTGATGCCCGGTATTATAAAAGACCTAACAAAATTTGTAAGCTAGCAATTACATTCACATGAGGTATTAATTCTGTACTAGTATCTATGGATTAGTTATTGAATTTAGAGCAGTGACACTTCAACTAATTGTAACACAGTTGGCATCTTTGACCGTACAAAATAATTTTCATAACATCATCACTGTTTTAATACCGTTTGTATTTACCTACAACGCGTGCGCGAAACTTGTCAAAGTCATCAACAAACCCCAAAAGAACTGTCATATAAGTTTGATATCTCAGTTGAAAGCGTTTGTTAGCTAACAAATTTGTTAGGTCCTTTATGATACCGGACATGAGTCTCATGAGCTCCTTGACCAATCAGCGTTGGCGCGGGAATTGACGTCACCACGAAGTCGTATTCAAATGTTATAAATGTACAATAGAATATCAATTACAAAAGAAATTCTTTAATTATTCTTGTCTTCGTATTTTTTGATATTTTAACAATACATATAATCAAAAAAGTACAAATTCGACATTCCAAAACCATAAAAAAAGCTGTCACAGACAATTTGGTCTAATCGCGAAGCGTCATTTTTACTATTCTTAAGTTGGCGATACGTTCTGTGATTCTGGCAGCTCTTTATCATTTTTCCATGTCCAATTTTTACTTCTTTGATTGTATGTGTTGTTAAAATATAAAAAAAAATTCGAAAACAAAAATAAATAAATGAATTTTTTGTAATTGATATTCTATTATACATTTATAACATTTGAATACGTCTTCGTGGTGACGTCAATTCCCGCGCCAACGCTGATTGGTCAAGGAGCTGATGAGACTACATTGTCTTTATATACCTTGGCGTCAGCTTAGCTTTTTATATAATACCCTACATCAAAATACAGGAAGTTGATTGAGTAAGACACGTAAAAAGAAATTATCCATTTACGACGGAGTTTCGTTCCGACAATGGTCATTAGAAGTAGAATTTCATGGAAAATATTAAAATCAAACAAGTGATTTATTGAAATTGAAATATTTTAATAATTTTGACTTCTGGGTATAAATCGCGTCGATTTGGTCGTTTTATCGCACATTGCGACGAAATGTTTGCCGATAGAACGACCAAACCAACACGGCTTATACTAAGAAGTCAAGATCCATATCAAAATCATCGCGGAGCCTAAAAGCTTGTTTATATTAAATCTATTATTTTCTAAAACAGCAACACAAAATTATAAAAATATTTTACACGTAAAACTTTCGCATACATTCATAAATATGAATATAATATCGAGTTACAAATACGCATAAGATATACATATGTAGGTAGGTACGTAAATAACAAAAAAATATGTTAAAATCAGCTGTGTCTATACAGCACTTTTCTGTCCTCCTGCTACCCTATATGTCCGTCACATGTGTTCGCCCTCATGTTTCATTTGAAACTCTCGCTCAATTGGGCGCAGTTCATCAAAATAACCATCCAAAACTCACTCATTAACTACATCTAAAATTCCCACCCAACGCAACATTATTATCATATCGGTCATTCCATAAATAACTGCACACTTTTTTGGTTATTGTCACCGATTTTTTAAATGTTTACATATTTTAGTACTAGTTAAAAGAAGATTTTTAACGGTACTTAAAAATCGAAAAAAATTCTCCCCCAAAAAATATCGACTTTTGAAAATTTGATGTATTTTTTTTTGAAAACGAAATATCTCAAAAACTACCAAAGATAAAAAATATTTGGCTACACAAATTTTTTGTTTAAATATTTTTTATTTATTTACAAAATTGAAATTGAAAATTTAGGGGATATGTCAACTCTGAATTTTTAAAATAAAAATATATGTTATAGCTCGGTCATTTCTGAATACATATCACTTTAAAAATTTATAAACATATGAAAACTTTACGAAATATTAATTTTTTTAGGTAACGGCGCGCTGTGTTCGCGCTGCTTTAGGTACAACACTACACGACTGTGCCAGAGCATTTAGTATTTACTGCAAATAGCTATATTTTCTAATATATAACTGATTTCAGTATATTTATGGATATAATTTAAATAATCATATTATGAAAATTTCATTGAAGTTAAATCAAAATAAAAATTTAATTTTGGAAATATATTTTCTATTTAATATAAATTATCTTCATAATATATTTTTAAAACATTTTTCACAACTCTTACATTAGGTTAGTTATTATTAATTTGTGAAATTTATTAATCAAGTTAATATGTATATATGTATGTTACGGCTAAAACCCGAAGTGCGGCTAGAACTAGGTGTAGTCGATTATATTCGGCTAGAACTAGGTGTAGCCGATTGTATTCGGCTTTAAAATTTTAAGGGTTGTGCTACTCATAGCGTAGAGTAGAGGGTTGAAAAGATTCTCGCAAAATTTTTATTGCAAAAGATGTTCCCCTTGAAGGCAAAATCGACGTGTTCGCGCGTTTTTTCAAAATCTTATTTTAACATTTTTAACTGACCAAAAGCGCGGCCGTTTCGTTTTAGTTGGGCCACCCTGTATATGTATAAACAAGCTGCTCAGATGTCATTATAATTAATATCATAAAACTTTATTTATAAATAAATAAATTAATTACGTAAGTCTTTGGAAGAGGTCAGTAAAACTTTACAAATCCTTACGTAATGGGGAGGGGGGAATTTAGGTGCGTCTCTTGCGTTTTTTTTTCTAGTTAATTATTTAAAAATACGTTAATTGAAATCAGGTATAAATGTGACAATGAAATTAAACAGCAAACAATTCGCGAAAATAAATTTTGATAGTATGGTTTTCAAATAAAAAAATATTGATAAAATAGAATCATTTATTATGAATACAGTAACCCAAATTCAGAAATATTGATATTAGATTAGAAACCATCAGCTCATTTATATATTCATAACTAACATTCTGTTACATATTTGTTACCCTAATAGTACACGAAAGGGCTTTATCTAAAATTATATGAATTGCAAATGTTATATTATCTTTCCCCTCCCTCATTTAAAAAAATATTTAAAAAAAATCATATTTAAAAATTGTAAAAAATATTTTTTTTTAATTTAATACTGTGATATCCCCGAAATAGAAATACTTAGAAAATACTGTTGTGAGTGAGACTTGGCTACTATAATCAATCAGAAATCGATTCGGACCATCCGAATTGTTATTATGAGTAAGTTACTTGGGGGTAATAAGGACTAAAAACCAAAAAAATATGTTTAAAATTCCCGTACACGCACATGAACCTGTACATACATATACATTTAATGTAGACAAGTTCATTCCATTACATAACTTCGCGGTTCCCCATGCCCTGCCACCAATTTTAACTTTTGTTTCGAACAGCCAAGAAAATTCGTGCAAATGATTGTATTTTCTTTATTAATACATTAAACTAAAAAGTTTTTGTTTAAAAACGATCTAAGTTAATTATATTTCAAACATAAAATTTATTGTTTCTTTTTGTCGTTCTCAATATAAATATTTTCTAAAAAAATTCAAAAAAATTACATGCAAGTAACAAGGACTATCTATAAAATTAGTAGCTAAATCTAATCTTGAGCTAACAAAGAATGTTCAGACTGGCTGATATGAAGAAGTGCAGTCGATGTAGCAAGTGGTATCACAGGGGAATGTGTCGGTCTATCAGCAGAAGATGCAAATGATTTCGAATGCCATAACAGTTGTTAAAACTGATCTCAATTTCCAAATATACATATGTTGATACTTAGATTAATTTTGAAGATTTTACTCTTAGGCCTTTTTTAATTTTAATTAATATAATTAAAAATAATATTTTTTTAAATTAACATAAATAGATCTTATTATACTACGGTAGCATAATAAGGCCTATTTATGTTAGTTTTAAAAATGGTTATTTTTGTTTTGGTTATTGATAGAATTTATCTTTTTGTTGTTTTAGTTTATTTAGACAGATTAATAATACATTTTCTTGATTACATACAATGTTTTACATTTTATTTTAAATTTAAGCTTAGTAGGCCTTATTATCCGCAAGTACCTTATCTCTACTCCAGTAACTGCAATGCTTTAAAAGGGGAATGCGCATATAGTTATTTTGAAAACCACTGTCATATTCTATTTCCTATGACTAAACCAACACTTTTAAATTATCCAAAGATTCGATATTTCATTCTAAAAATAATCTACTGAACATAAATCTTCGAATATATCAAATAAATCCGTTATGTACAAATACAAATATTTACATTGCTTTTACTCAAAAAATGTACACACACAATACAGACATAAATGCATACATAAAAGTTATAACAAGCAAGCGTGGTGGCGAGTTCACACACACGCACACACATACACATACACCTAGTAGCGTTCTAGCAGCAGATCGATTGTAGCCACACCCCAGTGGATTTGCCACCCCCGTCTACTCTTACTTATTTACTACTCTATTAACTGTCAATACTACGGCCTTCCCGATAAAAACAAATGACTCATATAAACATGCTTTCTTACCCCATATTTGCATAAATATGCAACCATATGTGCTTATATTGGAATATGTATTTATTTATAACACCCTAAGCCAGACCTGTGCAACCTTTTTTTTGCTGAAGGGCCACTTTGCATTAATTGATGTAACCTGTGAGCCACTTGTCCGTCATTAAGGAGTGGTTTATCCTCTCTTCCTTTCTTCGAAAGATGAAGAGAAAATAAACATCTTGTAAAATATACTAATTATTACAGGCGCACAGGAAAGTTTTGTTCTCTTAACCGGTCTAGTCGTATTTTTGAGTGCTGAAAATGAATTATTTGCTATATATCAATTTTGCGGGTCTCCACAATTTTTTTACTAAATCTAATTAGTGAATTTTGTAGATCAGATTTTTTTCTTTAATTTGCGTTTTTTAAATGGCTGTTCGATCATGTTTAACCAAATTATTTGCGATGCAAGCAAAAATCACACTTTTAACTTTGGACACCTGTAACTATGATTTATAAAAGTGTTGATGATCGTAAAAAAATCTAAGAGCAAAGGAAAGCTGAAAGTTTTTTCCTCATAGCTCGCTCAAAAATTATCGTACATAGAATACAAAAAAAAATTCTGTATTATCAATATTTTTTTGTAATCTTTGTCAAAATACATGGGCTTAAAAAATTACACAGCCACACAAAAAAAAAGTGTGCGATGCTAAAAAAGCGACCTATATAGCATTGTAATTGGTCGAGCATAGTCGAAAACCAAATTTTTGGAATTTACTGCTTACCAGGTTTTTTTATTAGAGCTTGAATTTTGGATTTCGGTTGAATTTTTCCAAAAAAGTGTACGATACTAAAAAAACGACCTACATATTCGAGCATAGTCGAAATCCAAATTTTTGGAATTTTCTGCTTACCAGTTTTTTTTATTATTTAAGCTTGAATTTTGAGTTTAGGTCGAATTTTTCCAAGTTTACTAAACCTAAAATTCAAGCTCAAAAAATTTTGATTGACTATGCTCGACTAATACTACAATGCTATATAGGTCGCTTTTTTGGTATCGCACACTTTTTTTGTGTGACTGTGTTATAACCAAAATCTGTTGAAATCGTTTAAAAGTGTAAAATTATAAATACAATAGATTTATTGTTATTCTCCATTTTTTTCCACATAACTATTTAACATTAAGCAAATAATTTTTTTTTAAATACTATACAAATATAGTTTTAATAGAATGAATAGTTTTAAAATAATTTTCTAAACATCTCAATGCGATAGAATACAAATGTAGTAAAAAGACATAAAAACCACAAAATTCGGAAAATGGGTGAAAGAAAGGTGATATTGCATGTCGTAGACAAGCTTAAATACCAGTTGATAAGATTGCAGTGGTTTTAAAGCAGTGGTTGCCAACACATCCAATTCGTTCCTAATTTATGTGTATTTCCGAATTAATTATTTAATAATATTTATTATTATTTAATGTCTTGTGCTATTAAAATGTTTTTGAATACTGTTTTAAGGGTTAACAAACTTGACCGGAAACCGAACAGCCAAGTCATCTTGTAATTCTAAATTAAATTTTAATTTACCAATTGTACATATTGAAAGAAATACTCGTATAACAAGACTGCCTGTTTATCTAATACAAACTAATTAAATCATGCCAACATATATTTATATCAGTACTTGTTCCACTTATTAAATAACAATTACTTAATTATAATAAACTAACTGTTACTCGCGACTTCGTCCGCGTAGAATTTGTATTTTTTTACCTACGTTACGACAAATGCATCTTAGAAAGACAAAAACACCCCTTTAAAAGCCCTCTCCTCTTCCCAAAAAAAACACTTAATATTCCTATTATATTTAATTTAAATATTACGCAACAATTTTTTTTATATCAATAATATGTATATTTATGAATTTTTAGTAATCGGCAATAATTTGAATATTTTTTAGTGCATTTTTCGATGTTATTATAAAGAATTTAGTCTAGACAAAAACTAAACCAAACGCTATATTAAGGTTATTATACTCTATTTCATTTAAGAATGCAGTGGTTGCCGTGGTTTTTGACGGTAAAATGCACGATTCGTACCGTAAAAATCCTGGCAACCACTACATTCTTTTAAATGAAATAGATAAGAGTACCTATAGTTAAAAACATAAAAAAGTTATCTGCATGAGTCAACCGATCAAATAAAATTTTTTTAAATAGTTATTAAGATGTATTGGGACTTACGAAACGTCTGTATGTAATTATGTGTTTGTTTGTAGTTTCTTGATTATCAAAGCAAGCTTGAAATGTTTAAATTTAAAGCTCACCTGTTGTCAGAAACACGCAAACTAGAGGAAATTGTTCTCTAACCTTAAATGTACATCATCAATCAGATAGGCTTTGCCTTTTCATACCTAAGTGTATTAAATGATACAATCCATTTGATCAGTAATGTCTGTATTTAAAGCAGTAGCGTAGCAAAAGTTAATGATGATACGATATTCTTTGAGTAAGATATGTTATTTTAATAATTATTTTATTAAAAATGGTTTACTTTTACTTCATCATTGCATAAATTAAGGAAGAATCTAACATTTTAGTAAAAAATTCGATTCTTTTTTTATTTAATAAGTAGGTACACAAATTCATACTGAAATTCAAAAAACTTCAAGAATTATGAGCCCTTAACCGACTTAGAGCACAGGTATGCAAAAACTAACGCTCTTTCGCGAAAAACTTTTTTCACAAATGGTTGACATAATAAATACTGAACCGATTGGCTTGAAATTTGGTCTGCATATTGAAGAAACATCTCTTTATCGTAGGATGAACCAGAACAACAATATATTTTTTAGATAACCTGAAAGTAGTGGCGAACGAAGGAAGGTTGGTACCCGAGGTGGAATGTTATATAAGTACTTATGTACTCCCCTCAATGCAATAGAATGACCTTTTTTTTCGATGTCGCGCCAAATTTGACGTCCCCTAAAAATTACTTTGGCGCCTTTTTGGACCCCCCCCCCCTTAGTCCGCCAGTGTCTGAAAGATAGATACTATACCAACCAGCGATCAAAGAGCTTAATACGACGTGATGATCGAGGACGTTTAGAAGTCATATTTATTATTAAAAATAAAAATAAAATAAATTACAACTTATTCAATGATAAAAAAGATTACAAGTTTGAGATTAATTAAATCAATGGTTTCGTTAATGAAAATTCCAATATTTTGTAATATTTTTAGACCTTAAAATGAGATTGCCCCTAAAAATTTAATTTGTATGCATAATTTGTATGTATTCGTTGATTCAAAAGCTTATAAAAAATTATATCAAGTGTCGTTAATAGTGATTCTATAATAAAAAAAAAATCTTGGCCCATCGCTGCATTAAGTATAGTGTTCAGTAGTGACTACTTTTTTATTATTTACGGTTAGATCGCTTCAAGCTAAATTATTACCATTCAATTTCCTATAAACGCAGTGAAATCTAGTCCACTTTTACAACGTTATGAAATTTTATGTAATATTTTTTCCAATATACATAAGATTTTTGTCTTCTGCCAACTACTAATATTCCTTACAATGCAAATACTTATAATACATTCTACTATTCTAATAAATAATGAATTTGAACAAGGGTCACCAATGTTTTTCGGAAAAGGCCCATATACCTATAAAATTTTGAAATGTATGGCAGGCCGGAGAAAAAAATACTATTCGAGCCTAAAATATAAACAAATTAAATCGTATTTACATGGAAATATAGGTGCTTTAAATAAGAAAACAGAATATATAGGTGTCCCGTAAGTTAGGGCCCATATAGGGAAAAAATAGTCCACATATTTATTATGATTTTTGCTATTTTTTTAAAACCGATCTGAAAAAGCTTTCTGCAATAATTCAATATTTTGAACAAATGCGTCAATAAATAAAATAAAAAAGGCATAGTTTTCGATAAATTGTCAAATGGAAAATGTGCAAATGATGGAACCGAAATCGCCGGAATTCACGAAAAAATCCGGCCGGAACCGGATTTTTTTTCAAAAAATTATAAATTTTAATTAATAATAATAATTAAAACAATATATGTATGCTTTTTGCTTCCTCGCTTGTCAATAATTGAGACAAAAAAAAAGTTCTCCAATTTCAAAATTTTAAATTGATTTATCCGTTTCACGTCAAGACAAACACTTTTCGTTCCGTGTCTGTCTGTCTGTCCGTCCGTCTGTCCCCTGAATCCTTGTCACACGCATAACTCATGAACCACAGAACCGATATTATTGAAACTTGGTCGGATGGTTGGGTTTGGTTTGAGGACGGTCCCATTTTAAAATCATCAAAATCGTGTGTAAGGGGGAGGGGTGACACCCCAAAATATTTATTTTTTCAATATATCTCAAGAACGACACATGTTACGAGAAAATTTTATAGAATATTTTTTGTAGAGCATTAAATTTCCTATATGGGTCTACTACGATTGTTGTAAAATATTTCCATACAAAGATTTATCTCAATTTATTTTTAAAATTCGTCTTTTGTTTTTCTAAATTGATATTTGATTGGATATAATGTCCTTTTGACGTTTTAAATGTCATTTTGACATTTGCATAAATTTAGATTTAGATTGAAATTGTCAAAAAATTAAAAATATATGAAAAAATATTCAGTTGCGTTTTAAGAAAAAATTCGAACTAAGATTTTTTAGTAAAATTTGTATAAAAATTAAATGGTTAACCAATGCCAGGCAATTTACCCTAACACTATCGGTTTTAGTGAATTTAGCACGAGGAAGCACTGTGCATTTACTTGGCAGATGTATTATATAGATTATTATCTTAAATTAATATACCATTATTTTATACGGTGTTTATTAAATGGTAGAGGCGTAGAGTCCTACAATATATTATAAAAAATATTATTTTTTATAAATCTTCGTAAGATCGATTATTTTAAATTGTTTGTATATCATACGTTCTTCTAATTACATTTTTATTGTCAAATTATAAATGTGAAATCATAAACAGCATCTAGACATATTCACAATAGAGAAGACGGTATAAATTTTTATAGATAAAATAATGCCTACTACCTGAAGATCAGATAGTATGCATAGTCTATTTGGAGAGATTATTCTCGGAGGCAGGAAATGTTTTTGACGAAAACATATTTAGGGCTACAGTACTATTTTTACAACCATAACAATTGGAAATTTTCAAAAATCTTTAATATACAGAGAGAGTCATATCAGGTGGAACAAACTTGAATCAAAATCAAGCAAAAAAGTTCATATAAACATGTGTCCGAAAACTCTTCGCGAGGAAGATACAGTCTCTCAAAGATTATGTCTCAAATTAGTTTTTATTTAATATTTCGAGAAACAATTGTAATACCGTACTTAAATTTGACACCCGGTTTAGTATTATACGTGTTATCAATTTCCAGTATCAACCAATGATTATTTAGACCAGGGATGCATGGGGCTAGTCCGGCGAGTGGGCCCTTTGAATTATATCTAGTTTTATTTATCCATGTGGCCGTTCACCGCCTCTTCTGAACTGGCACCCCGAGCAGTCGCCCAGCCTTCCTAACTAAAGCCAGCATTGCTGTTATACATTAACAAAAAAAGCCAAGAATTTTAATAAATATAAAAATTTTAAACATCAACCATTCTTTTTTCCAAAGCTTACTTGACAAATTTAATATTGCACTCAAGTGATTGTTTATCAGCTAACAAAAATAGTTTTCCATGGCAATTGTGATTTTTATTCAATAATGTATCTTTATTATGAGTTGTTTTACTATCGAAAATACGAAAAACTTTGCGATCATTTAATAAAAACTAATTTTAGACAAAATATTTGAGAGTCTGTAGCTCTCGCGAAAAATTTCCGAAGTATATATATATGAACTTTTTTTCTTGAAATATTTTTCTCGATCAACTGTTCAAGTTTGTACCACCTGATATGACTCACTTGTATAATTCAACAGTTCAATGTCCGTAATATAATGACATTTTTGTTATTATTATAAAAAAAATTACTTATTTGGTCAATTAATGTTATAATTACACATAATTATTATATTTATTTTTGAATTTTTAAACAAAAATAGCATATACATATATTATTTATGAATTTCTTAGTAGACAGCAGTAATAAAATTTAAAAATATCCGGAAAATCGTGACGGAATTTACTAATTCCGGCTGGAAACGGAATCGGGATAAAATCGTGCACCCCTACCTACAACGGTACAAAAAAATGTCATACATAAATATATATATATGTATAAATGTATAAGTATATAAAAAAGAGAGAGCGGTAGTTTGAGAACCGCTGAGTGATAAATATAAAACTTTTTTTTTAATATTATATATTATATAAATATATACTAGGGCTGCACACGAGACGAAAATCATCTTGGTTTTTTAAACTGATTTCTTCTCTCGATCTCGTCTCGTAAAAAAATACGTTAGATTTGTCTCGTCCGAATTTGCGGCACGCTCGTCTCGGTGTGCAGCCCTAATTGTTACTAAAAGCGGAGTTTAACCCTTTGGACGCGAGCATGTTGCAGAACACTTATTTCTAATTTTATTTACATTTTCTTTTCATTCAAAGTGGTCTAATGTCAATTTTGCATGAAATTGCATATAAGAAAGTTGATATTCGTGTGTAGTACATTGAGGATTAATGTTTCAGTAAAAAAAATAATATAATTTTTATTTTACATAAATATAAAATTTACATACAAAAATTAATAAGCAAATTTCACTGACATTTACATTTTTTTTTCTAAAATAAAATTCGATTTCCGTGTGCAACGGCGTTTTTCGAGTCGTAGACCAGCGATTTCCAAACTGGGAGGCGCGCCACCTTAGGGAGACGCGAACTAGTTCAAAGGAGGGCGCGAAAAGTTTAACAGAAGTGTAATTTTCATAACATAACATTATTCTTATATATATATTATACAATTATATATATATTATTACAATTTCAAGTATTGAAAAAAAAGTTTAAAAACTGTTTATTCCAAGATAATGATAAAATTCACAATAATTTATACCTTCAGGGTTCAACTAAGTTCTACGTATAAAAATTATTGTGAATTTTATCATTATCTTGGAATAAACAGTTTTTAAACTTTTTTTTCAATACTTGAAATTGTAACTTTCCATTTTTCACCCCTCCAAGAGTTGTACACCCGCTATCGATGCACGCACAAAGTTTTTACTCTTTGGACTTTGAAACAACACCACACTAATGATTTTTATGAATTTTCATATTAATATGACAATTTTTACCAAAACTGTGTTACATTGAAAAAGTGTCCCACTAATTGTGACAAGCAGTGTATATCACATATATGTATTTATACATTATTATATTTATATTATTTCCTTTATTTACTGGGTGAATAGTAAAAACTTGTTATTATTCTATCAATTACGTTTTTTTATTTATTTATTTTTTTATTAATACATTTCATACCTTTTTAAAATGTATCTTTATTATTTTATGAAATAAAGGGGAGGGGGGGGGCAAGATAAAATGTTTTTAAAGGGAGGCGTAATAACATAAAGTTTGGAAACCACTGTCGTAGACTATAGTCGATTTTTGCGTCAAAGGGTAAAAATACAATCGACTTTAGTCTATTTTCATGTCCATAGGGTTAAAATAAGTATCATGCCAAATTCTGATACGGGTCTATTTACTCCGACCATCAGTTACGCTACTGGAGTCGTCATTTCACGAACGCCAGTCTAGAGAGTAGTATGTTTAATTTAAATTAGTATTCGAGAAGACAGAAAACAAAAATGAAATTTCAAGAAATTCCAGTCATGTTTAGTAAAATATTCTCTTCTTTTTTTAATTCCATTGGAAACACGAAAATAACTTCTTTTACTTTACATATGCAGGAGTGGATTAAAATAATTATCTGCAAAAATTTAAAGCAAGACATATCTAATGGCTTCTTTTACAATTTAATATCACATATATTTTTTAATTAGGGAACATCTAATAATTTTGTAACGATTATTTTTAAAATTTCAACCCCCGGCTTATTCGTAAGAATTTGGTGACTCCCTCCCCTTTATTTACGTAAGATTCTTAAGATTTTTCGATTACCCCCTTCCCCCTCCCAATCGCCTTACGTAATTAATGGACTTACAATTCCCTTACAATAAATAAATTTAAGAAAAAATAAAACGGTCTGCGTGTTGGGCACGTACATGATAGGGTTCCGTAGTCATTCTCACTACGATTTATAAAAGAGTTATTCCAACTCTATAATGCTATAATGTTCGTTATAATTTTCATTGAAAGTATTAATTAAATAAAAATTATATTCTGAAATTTTTTCAGATTTTTTTTCTGATAACCACATTAAAAAGTAAATATATCGGAACTGAGGGTTCAAATCAAAAGGTTATTTGACATTTTTTGCTGCATTTTAGGAGATATAAATGAAAAAAAAATGTCAGTACACTTTTCAGTCTATGGAAGGGGTCCAAACATTTTTTGACAATATTCGTTATAATTTTCAGTGAAAGTACCAATTAAAAGCTACATTTTGCATTTTTTTCAGATGTTTTACGCCGATAGTTTAGAAAATAGAGGGGAGCGGGCGCTCTGACTTTGAACGTTAGTTTTTGGTGTACAGTCAGTTTTCTTTCTCTATTTTCTCTCTAGATTTGGATTATAATTCGTGTTTTACACCCTTTTTTGAAGCTTAAACACAAGTTTTTATAAAAAATTTCGTAGGACCTTTAATAAATTTGATATTTTTAGAAATGCAAATTTTAAATGTTTTCTCTTTTAAAGATTAATTTAAATTATTTTGCTGGTGTTTTGTCAATTGAAATTCCAATCATCGATATTATAACAAGTATTTTAAAGATTTTAATTATTTTTATATTGATCAGTATTCTCTATTTATGTACATAATCAAATATAAATACGCAATACATATATACGTACATGTACAAATGCATATATGTGTAATGTATTTCAATGAAATATCACAGACTTATGTCAAGGATAACTATGTAAACTAGTACAAATTAATTAACTACATACATTTATTAGATTAAGAAAAATTATAATGAATCAAATGCTTTATGATTTAATAAATAGGCACTTTCAGTATTTATTCCGACAATAAATAATCAACATTTTAATTTTAATAAGCCCATTTATACGAATTTTTGACTATTTAAATATAAAATTATCAAAATAAAACAGGAAACATAATGATTATAATAATCTGGTAGATTAACAGGAATATTTACAAAATAAATATTAAAAATATATTACGACATGAAATTGTTAATTTTTAGTGTATTGGCAGTCCTTCAAAATAAAAATACATATAAACAATGACAATTTATCGTTAGTTATTTATAAACATAATAAGGGAGTCTGCCAAAAATTGAAAACAAAAAAAAATAGTCTTGGGTAAAGTAAGAATTTACTAAATTTAATTATACATAATTAAGTGGTTAAAAATAATACTATTACTAAATCATTAAAATCTTTTGTGATGATCATTTTTCTGTAATCAGACGAGTCATTATAGAGTTATTTGAAGGACAAGCTGGTAAATAAGAAGTACATTATATATGAATTTACTATATTATAACATAAACGTAATGAGGTAGAACAATAATTTATTTTATTTAAATATTTGTGTTTCACAATTTTCAATGTTAATTTATTGCTTCCTCGCAATATCAAAGATACGAGAAGCTATGTGATCGTTTCAGATTGAGACAAAAAAAAAGTTCTCCAATTTCAAAATTTTAAATTTATTTATCCGTTTCACGTCAAGACAAACACTTTTCGCTCCGTGTCTGTCTGTCTGTCCGTGTGTCCGTCCGTCCGTCCGTCTGTCCCCTGAATCCTTGTCACACGCATAACTCATGAACCACTGAACCGATATTATTGAAACTTGGTCGGATGGTTGGGTTTGGTTTGAGGACGGTCCCATTTTAAAATCATCAAAATCGTGTGTAAGGGGGAGGGGTGACACCCCAAAATATTTATTTTTTCAAGATATCTCAAGAACGACACATGTTACGAGAAAATTTTATAGAATATTTTTTGTAGAGAATTAAATTTCCTATAATATGGGTCTACTACGTTTGTTGTAAAATATTCCCTTACAAAGATTTATCTAAATTAATTTTAAAAATTCGTGTTTTGTTTTTCTAAATTGATATTTGATTGGATATATTAAGTGTCATTTTGACGTTTTAAATGTCACTTTGGCGTTTTAAATGTCACTTTGACGTTTTAAATGTCATTTTGACATTTGCATAAATTTAGATTTAGATTGAAATTGTCAAAAAATTAAAAATATATGAAAAAATATTCAGTTGCGTTTTAAGAAAAAATTCGAACTAAGATTTTTTAGTAAAATTTGTATAAAAATTAAATGGTTAACCAATGCCAAGCAATTTATCTGAACACTATCGGTTTTAGTGAATTTAGCACGAGGAAGCACTGTGCATTTACTTGGCAGATGTTTTTTTTCATAGCATTTTTTTTTGTTTTTCCTAAAAATGTTTATTCGCAGTCCTACAATCATATTAGTGCAGTAATTCTCAAACGGAATACCTACAGCAGATACGCCAAAGTGGTGAAAAAACTAATTTTTTTTAAACCCAAAAGATCTCTTTAAAAATAAAAAAATCTATAAAAGGTTACTTTTTATTTTTTATATTAGAATACCTTTTAGAACTGCTGGACCAAAGTTAATGAAACTAGATTTGTTGCAAATATTTAGCGTCTAATCTGGAAGCCAGTAATATAGTATTAGTTACTAGCTATTTTTAGTTTAATTGTATTTTATATTTTGGCAAAGAATAAAGAGTAGGGACGCACAACAAGATGAGAATTTTCTCATTCTTAATCTCGTTTCGGTCACGTGTACACGACGAGAACAAGATGACCCCAAAACCTGATGGCTACACAATTTCCACGAAACGATACTTATGTCTCGTGTCATCAAGGCAAATATGAGTTTTAATTATTTATTTTATAAATACAATTAGGGCGTTTTTCCACACACCGGCAAAACCGGTGACGGCGCCAGTTACAATGTAAACAAATCAGAGCTTTTCCACGTAGACCGGTCCGGCTAATTTGCCGACACCGGTACCGTCAAAATGCTGCCGACGTTGAACGGATTAGTACCTTACAGTCAACAGAGGATGAGCCCAATACTGCCTTTTTTATATTTGTCATTTATATACTTCCTTTTGAGGTATAACAATCCAAGAAAGTAACGCTTATTGAACAATGCAGACATGTTTCTATCACTACAGCTAGAACTCAACTGCACCGGCACTGAGAATGCCGGTGTGTGGAAAAAGAGCCATGGCCGGTGCCTTCACCGGCAACAGCACCGGTTTTGCCGGTATGTGGAAAAACGGCCTTACGCACTACGATTTTCATACAAATTCAAGGATTCCTCGTTTCGTCGAGTGAGGTATCTAATGAAATCTGATAATTCAAAGAATTGAAATATGTAAACGTTATATTATTATTGATGATGATGTGAATGTCTTGTCAGCTGGATGCTCTCCTTTCCTGACAGCTCCTTCGTGTTGACGTTTCGAGTAGGTGTGTGTGTGTGTGGGGACGTTGCAAATAGGCCGATCATTGCAGGTTGAGACAAACTGGGGGGCCGTGAATATGAAAAAGGATGGGGTTCACTTGGGGTTGGGTTACATATAACATTTAACTTCTCATATGGTCATATTTGTTTCTTTTATGAATTCCATTATTTCCTCGTAGGAGTCTGTTTGACATAGCAGATGTTGTAGGTTTGTGATTTCTATGCTTTTCTTTCTTATTTTATTATTATTAAAATCTTCGTTTAACAAGATTTCGCACCAGTTCACAAACGGTGCCGAATTGTATAAAAAAAATATTATTACTTTTCAATAAAATTTTATAAATAAAATTCAAAAACTAACTTATATTATTTTAAGTTTTACATCAATTTCTTTCAGATTTTCGAACTAATTTTCTTTGTATTTTTTTAATACATTCTTATTTTCAAGATTTTCAGAAACTTTTTTTACGTGATTTTTGGCTTATTTTAATTGATTGATTTGGTTTAACGCGGTTTTAAAAAATTACGGAACGTATCCCTAATTTTACAATGTAAGCAATGTCTTTTTTAAAACGATTTGCTGTGGAACGTATCTACCGCGTAAAAAGACACCCTACTGTATATATTTATATACTGTCTCCGGTTGTTATATCTTAATAAATCTTATCGGAAATATTTTCTGTATGTATCAGTTACCTACAATAACAATATACGTTACCTAACTACTCGACAAGTTATACATTAGGGTGTTTTTTTATATTTTTTTTTCGGTCCCGCAGGCCTATGTTTTAGCTTTGGATCAAAAGTAAATTGTCCCAAAATTTCAAACTCTTAGATCCAACCTGTGGACGGCGCAAACCAAGTCTTTTCCCCATTTGATTAACATGGGAAAAATTACTTTTTACTTATGCGTGAATATCTCGTTGAAAAATTTAATTATTTTAATTTCTTACAGCAGTATATCATAGAAAATTAAATTTCTTACAAAAAAGATCCCAAGTGCTCAATTCATAGATCGAACATTTTTAAAGATATTATGTTCGTTTAAACATTATCATAAAAAGTAAAATTCAATTTTTGTGATAATTTTTAAACAATCATTTCTAAAAATTTATTAGATTTATGAATTGAGCACTTCATTCTCTACAAAATATTCCCCTGAGAAATTAAAAAAAAAATATTTTTCAACGAGATATTCACGCGTAAGTAAAAAAGTAATTTTTCCCATGTTAATCAAATGGGAAAAAGATTCGGTTTACGCCGTCCACAGGTTTGATCTACGAGTCTGAAATTTTGGGACAATTAACTTTTCATCCAAAGCTAAAACATAGGCCTGCGGGATCCAAAAAATCAAAATCAAAAAAACACCCCAATATATGTAAGTAGTAAGTACATATATATGTTTTAACAATAGCAAACGACGATAGCAAATAATAAGCTAAAAATATAAAAATAATAAGCTAAAATATAAAAATACCAGACACTTAATTAAGGATAAAAATATCCATGACATTATTTGGATAATCAAATTTAGAAAATATTCGATTAGATTATATTTTACTGCAAAAGCAAAAGTTTTTTTACAGCCATTATTTTTGTACTTTCTTACGCCTTATTTAAACCAAACTGACAAAATATTATGTATTTGTATATGTGTTATGTCGGTTTGGTGTAAAACAGGCGTTTATACAAGTACTGAAGAATAATAGAAAAAATATTCCACAAACTTCTGAAATGTATGTATTTGAATTATAAGTCTCGACAGTACGCCAAAAGTGGGCTAAAGATACAATTTATAAAAAAAATATAGTATTCAAATGAAATTATAAATAATCTTGAGTTATTATTTATTAACTCATTTTTCTCCCTGTGTTTTCTTAGTATTCATACCTCTAAGAAAGTATAGTTATCATGAAAAATGTATTAATTAAAATATCTACATGTTTTGATCTTCCCACAATCAATTTTAACTCAAACATCTAGTCCTCAAAAGAAAAATGTGTTTTACTTTATATCAATATAGTATTATTTTTAATACATTAATGCTCTTTTCGAATGAGCGAAGTAACATCCCCTAAATATACGCCACTGCGGTAATAAAACTGTTTTCAATTAAACATCATACAGTTACCACTTTCCATTTTTAATCTCTGAAGTATGCTTTTAGAATACCTATGTATTATTAATTTATACGCTAGGTATTCTCTTTTAATGTTCCATTGTATACAATAATATAAATAATTTATATATCCATTATTTTTTGTACTGAAATTTTGTACAATAATCTATTTTTACAAAAATGCACTTCCTGTAAATGTAACTATCTATTGATAAAATATTAACTGCTGACATTTGTATTTTTATGCAAAATCATGAAATAATTTAAAAATATTATTACTTGAATATTTTAGTATTTTAGTATTGCTTTTACAGTAATTTTAATTACTTATGAAGTACCAGGTATACAATAATATAATACATGATAATATTTTATTAATGCATGCTTCAAAATAAATATTTATAAACAAAAGACTCTAATTATTGACTGTAACTATAAATAATTATGTACACAAAATATAAACTTTTATTTACTCAATTATGAGTTATTTTTTTCTCAAATAAGATGCACGTTTGACATTTATTTTGATCTTTCGGTTACTAGTTGACAATTTTACGTTTTCCTGATTTTTTAAAATAGTTTTTTAATATTACCTGCATTTTTGTAAATATATGTAATTGTGTGAATATGTATGTGTATATAATAATATATATTATATAGTAATATATACATTGTACATATCCATTATTCGATAATATGTATTATATACATTTACGAAATATTATTCTATCTGTGAGAAAATGCACGAGGATATAAATGTATATTATATTATTGATCCTATAGCAATTATGGTAGAATACCAATTATAAAATGTTATAATGAAAACACAATAGCCGGTCGTGTACGAAAGCACATCGACTCCAGCGAAATAACAATATTTGAGATTGTACAACCCTATTTTATCCGAACATAGAGATTGTAAACAGAATCAATCATAAAATCTGAAAATTATGAATAGCTACATATGCAAAATAATGTGGAAACGTATAAACACATATTTAGGGGTCTTATTTGAAAGATATATTGAAAATAACTTACCTGACATTTGTGTAAATATCCGTACTTTGCACACAACACACAAAACACACCCTAATATCACAAGTTGTTACTCACTACTAGTAGAAAAGAGATGGCTGCAAGAGGAACGGAAGTAGTTGATAATGAAGTAGCTTTCGAAAAACCCGTCTCGATTTGTTCGGAGCGCACGCAAATGCAAAGAAATAAAAAGAGATAAAGTACGTACGTCACAGTATTACAGTTTCATTTATTTCGACTTATTATTGCAAAAATAAATGGAAGTGCACCACTGCACTTCAAAAATACATATCAGGCATCTTAATTTAATTAAATATACAGCTGCAAACTTGGAAATAATGTAAATGAAACAGTATCGATATTAAAAACAAACCTACGTGCACTCATGCATATACACTGTCTTTTATTAGCGAGAGAGCTGAATGGTCCCTAGATTATTGCGCTAAATAATCTGCCCGGGAATATTGAACCCACGAACCCCACGGACCATGTGTGTGATGCTGCGATAATTTCAAAGATTAATTGATTCATAGTAAATGTCCATGGTATTCAAATGCTATAAAACATATATGTATCTCTATCTCTATTTTTAACTAACAATGTACAGGGCTGTATTAGATTAAATATACACTACATATTGCCAGAACCGGGTCTAATTTTTACCGCCCTAACCAAACAAATACGTTATTTATTATTATTGCCTTTAACCCAATCGTGACCATCGTTACATATATGTAACAGAGCGCTTTTGTTAAGATTTTGCGTTGCTGTAAGATTATTTTAATTCGAATGGGTTTGAAATCATACTTATTTTCGAGTATTGGACTGAATCTTAGATTAGGAAAGACTATGGATACATAACAACCAATGCCAGCCCGTATATGAAAGTGTTACCAAAATTTGTCGGCGGCCATATTTTTTCAAATGTCAAAACCGCATATTATCCCAGAGGCGTCAGTTGAAAATTTATAATATGCAAATATGCTTTAAATTACAATTGAATTTAGTATGTATGAGAGATGATAGTTCCAAATAGACATTTCTCTGTTAAACAATTATCACTGAAATATTTTTAAACTCAATATCAAACATTTTTTTATTAATTAGTTTTATAATTCAAAACAATTGATATTTATTTTAAAATCTGAATGATACGCCAATGATCCGTGGTGCGATATGGTAACAACGCTAGGTAATGTGTTATTTGTCCTTTATCTTTCCTTGTCTAAGGACTGAATACATCAAGGAAAGATAGACGACAAATAACACATTACCTAGCGTTGTTACCATATCGCACCACGAAAAATCGCTCCACGGATCATTGAAGTATCATTCAGATTTTAAAATAAATATCAATTGTTTTGAATTATAAAATTAATTAATAATAAATGTTTTATATTGAGTTTAAAAGTATTTCAGTGATAATTGATTAACAGAAAAATTTCTATTTGGAACTATTATCTCTCATACATACTAAATTCAATTGTAATTTAAAGCATATTATAAATTTTCCCTATGGGAAAATATGCGATTTTGACAATTCAAAAAAGATAGCCGCCGACAAATTTTCGTAACACTTTCATATACGGACTAGCATTGGTTGTTATGTATCCATAGTCTTTCCTAATTTAAGACATCAACAATGCAATTACCAACATTCTATTTGTCTTTCAACCAGTGGCGTAGATAGCTTTTTGCGATGGGGGGGGGGGGGATATGACAGTTTTTAATCTCATATTTTTGGTTCAGGGACCCTCAATACGTGTAATTCCGTTAAAATCTCGAGTTCGATTTTTTTTTATGCAGGGTCGTAACTAGAAGCTCGGGGGCCCCGGGGCAAGAGGTGGTTGAGGGCCCCCCAAAATATGCAAAATTAAAAAAATTATTATTATAATTTTGAATTGAATGACCTTTTTTTTGATCTTATAGTTAATAAACTGTAGTTAGTCTACTCCTTATTACTAAAAAAAAAAGGTCATTCAATTGAAAACTAAGCAATAACTGAAAACCTTTTCTTTTTTTACGTATGTAGGTACATATAATAAAGAATATAAAAAAAATAATTTGCTTTTTTAAAACCGACTAAAAAGATGAAAATAAAATTCTATTAGACTCTTTTCGTACTAACTATTGCATTTTTTTTAAAAGTTGATTTTGTTCATACTAGAAGAATTTAAAAAAATGTCTGAGTTTTCTCATAAAGTAGACTCGTGGGGGGGATTGATCCCCATCCTATCTACGCCACTGATTTAATATGCATATTATTAATATCACTTGTATACCTATTTTATGAACATGTTACATTTTTGTATTGTAGCTATATAAAATGTATATTTATATTTTTTTTTGTCACGACCAAAAAATATTAATAATAATTAATGTCAATAAATATCCATCTTATACAATTAAACAAAATATAGTAATACAAAATGTATGAGTTATTCAAGAATCGATAAAAACTTACAACATACCAATTGACTAGGGATGTGCCCAGCGTTACATACATATATGTCACAGCTGTTTTATCTGAAACTATAGTTATTACAACAAAATCCCTGGAGTTTTAATATACTTAGATAGGTATGAATTGATGACAGAAAAATCAGCGATATCGGTAACAAAAAAAACCTCGGGCACGATTGGGTTAAACTTACAATAAAAGTCTAACTTCCTACTAAAAAGATACCTAATAATATATTAATATACCGTGCTAAACTATGGTGAAGTGCCGGGTAGACTCCTCCCCCTAACGAAATAAATATCTTACTGCCGAAATATAATATATTTTAGACTCTAATTTTATAGTAAAAATGTTTATTCATTCCCGAAATCCCCCCAAACCAATTTTTTCATACAAAAGAAACGAGTTTTATAGATTTTTCAAAACAGTAAGTATATTATATACTTCTTCCAATTGAGCCTAGGTATTGAAGATCGACATACTAAACTTAGTTTTTGGATATACTAATAAATACAAAAATGCAAAAAAACATCTTCGTGGATCCTACAAGTACTGTGACAAAAACAATTAAAAATTTTCGTTGTAGATCAAGCTTGTCCAACCCGCGGCCTGCGAGGATCTTTGGTGCGGCCCTCATCAGATAATTTTTTTAAATAGGTAACATCGATTGACAACTTATTGTAAAAAATATTTTGAACCAACTTTAAAATCAAAACAAATTTGAATATTTCGGAAAATTAACATAATACAATTTATTATATAATATTTATAACAAAACCAAGCTTCGAATTTTGACAGCTAATTTTCCCTTATTACGATTCTGCATTATTAATTATACAAAATAATTAATATAACACGTAGCACATTTATAAAAAGATTCTACGATTTAAAAAATGAGTTAAAATGTTTTTGGAATCAAAAGGGGAATTGAAAGACCCGAATTTGGCTTTGAAAACTGAAAAAAACAGACTTAAAAAAAAAACTAAAAACATTTAAAAGTAAACTTAATAATTAAATTTAACAGTTTTTGAAGTCGGTTTTCTTTAATAAACAGTTTTTTATTGGCTTAACACCGATTTCAAAAACTGTTAAATTTAATTATTAGGTATACTTTTAATTTTAATAGACCGAGCTCTGATAACAAAAAATGGTACGTCATCGAACATTTCAAATTTAAAATGTGAAAATGGTTGTAAATCATGTAAACAACATATTAGACCCGGCAGACTATTAAAAATATGTTAATTGCTATGCTTAATAAATTTTTGAAATTAGTTTAAAAAAACAATTAATATACCTTACAAAACACCTGCATGAAATTTACACAGTTTATAGTAAATAATGTGCAATTTTTGAAAAAAAAATGCTGCTTAGCAATTTTTGTTAATAACCTTGTCTGCCTTAAATTTTTATAAGTTATAATTTTCAACAAAAGTACGTCACATAACACCTTTTTTTATTTATAAATAATTATTATATATTAATAATAATTGTCGTTGGTAGTCCCACCAAAACCTCGTTACCAAATTTTTTTCAGATATTTTGAGCCGGTAGTTACAGAGATAGAGGGGGGGAGACAGAATAAAATACTGCTTTTAGCCCCCTACAGGCGCCATTTTAGAGTTAGAAAAAAAATAAAAAATATGGTCACACGTCTTGGTATACAATTTTTTTGTTTTTTTTGGATTTGCTTTAAAGCCCCCTACAGGCACCATTTTTGATTTAAAAAAAAAATAGAAAAAGGGTCAAATTCCGCTTGTTTGGTTATACATTTTAACGTGCCACTTGCCTTGGTATAAAAAAAATATTTTTTTTACCTAGCTTTAGCTTCTTATTGCCCCCCCTGAAAAATTATTTATTCAATAAATTTGTACATATTTTACTAGAGGGTGTCATTTTACATGTTCAGTAAAAATTTCAAGTTTCTAGCTTATATAGTTTACGAGCTATTTAGCTTTGAGTGAAAAGGACGGACGGACGGACGGACGGACGACAAAGTGAGATTAATAGGGTTTCTTCGGACCCTAAAAAATGAAGTTTGAGATCTCCCGTATCTGTTAAAACTTTGCTGACTGGAAATTTTCGTTAATTACCTTGTCTGTCTTAATTTTGAATGTGCAGCATCCATGCATGAGATAGATGTCAGGCTCTTTTTTTAAAATAAAGTTTGAGACCTCCTCTATGCATATAAACTTGTGTGCCATCGAAAAAATGTTTTTTACTATGTCAGTCTTAATTTTGAAGCGCCGCACAGTGGGTCTAAATCACACTTTTTTGCGCGAAATTTCGCTTCAAGCCAATTTTCAACCAATTTTAATGAAGTCAGTGGCATTTGAAAGATAAATAGTTGTAGTTTCTGAAAATTACCCCAAGAATAGTCAATTCACCCTCTTAATTATTCTTTCATCCCCTTAAATCTGAAAAATCGATTGAACGATAAATTCATAAATTAATAAATGGAATAAGATAATATATTCTGCACAAATATAAATATTTATTTGTTAGTACTATTATATATAGCCCGGTCAAATTACTCATAAAAATAGTGGTCAAATAACAAAAATTCCGACAGAGCTAAATTTTGGTGGAGACCTTGGGTACACCTTTAGAAATAAAGTGTCAAAAGTCCCCATCGATCCCATGTGTGCTAAAAAAGTTATTCGGGGTCAAAGGTCAAAATTTGAGGTTTTTTGGATTTTTTTCGAAAACGGTAAGTTATATCAAAAAAGTAGCTTAGACAAAAATTATAGATGATAAAATTATCTACAAAAATGGTCCTTATACTTTTTTTCTAAGAATTACCATTCCTGAGATATCGCGATTCTAAAAGTTGAAGGAATCACGTTCTACATGATATACACATACATATATGCCACGTATAAACATATTCAGGCACTTAATACAAGTAAAAATGCCTATTTGTGTCTCTTGTATGTATAAACTATACTATTCTGAGAATATACACTCAAATGAAACTCAGTCCCTTGTCAATCCCCTCTACCCGCATTGCCTTGAATAACATCTGGCTACTCTATTGTCCACGTGGCGACGCTCATATACCTGTTTCTTTTCGAGTGGTATAAATGAAATACTTTTAGTGTTAGACGTTCCTTTCGAGTGAATATACGTATTTATTACTATGTATGTAGTTTCTACCATTATAGTTTGTGCTGATCAATATTTTTAAAAAATATCTCAATTTTGCTTTATTTGCAATAAACTTTTGACTGTCAGTACCTATTAGGTCTCAGGAAAGATTTATAACAATTGTCATGATATTTAGCTTCAGCAGCAACTAAATCATATTCAAAATTAATGCGTGCAATAACAGCTTTTGATACATCATCCGAACGATCTTTAGATACTTTCAAAAGGGATTCTTTGAATGTAAGTGTAGTAACTTTATAAATTTTTCTTCGAATATTCTGCGCTCGTTTTTTTTTCAGACTCTTCATTCGCTTCATCGCCACAAAATAAGCAGTCTTTTTTAAAACAAAAGTTGGATTCACTTACTCGCGCTCTAGTACGAGGTGGACTTACTTTTGAAGTACTGGCCTCTTCATCCTCATGTTGTTTCGGCAATCCACGTGACTTGTAACGGACTTTTCACTTCTTAAATATTCATCAAACTCATCACTTCTTGCGATACTTGCATCGATCAAAGTTTGCATTCCACGACTAACTATAACAGTTTTACCGTCAATCAAAAGTTTATTGCAAATAAAGCAAATTTTTTTAAAATATTGATCAGCACAAACTATAATGGTAGAAACTACATACATAGTAATAAATACGTATATTCACTCGAAAGGAACGTCTAACACTAAAAGTATTTCATTTATACCACTCGAAAAGAAACAGGTATATGAGCGTCGTCACGTGGACAATAGAGTAGCCAGATGTTATTCAAGGCAATGCGGGTAGAGGGGATTGACAAGGGACTGAGTTTCATTTGAGTGTATATTCTCAGAATAGTATAGTTTATACATACAAGAGACACAAATAGGCATTTTTACTTGTATTAAGTGCCTGAATATGTTTATACGTGGCATATACAGGGTGAGTCATTTTAATCAACGCAGTCAAATATCTCGAAAAGTAAGCGAAATTGAAAAAAACGTTTCAAACAAAAGTTGCTTGGTTTCAAGGGGGACAAACAGTGGTGACCTTGCGGTTGACCTTCAAATCATTTTCAAGGTCAAATCAAGGTCAACTTTGGTTTTTTAAATGGAAACCTATATTTTTTATTGCTTATTCGTATTCTACGTGAAAAAATGAGTATCTTTAGTAGGGAAAATTTTTCTTAAAAATGCTTTCTTCTCTTGGTGGAGGGCGCTGTAAAATTTATCAACGAACTCAAATATCTGAAAAAAAGTTGCACCTAATAGCTCAAACTACTTTTAGCATTACCCAGAAACAACGGCGTGGACGTAGTAATTGTGTTTCTTTTGGGGTGCTTTTTTAATGTGAGTCCTCTTGCCTCTTACTTTAAAAAAGCACCCCAAAAGAAACACAATTACTACGTCCACGCCGTTGTTTCTGGGTAATGCTAAAAGTAGTTTGAGCTATTAGGTGCAACTTTTTTTCAGATATTTGAGTTCGTTGATAAATTTTACAGCGCCCTCCACCAAGAGAAGAAAGCATTTTTAAGAAAAATTTTCCCTACTAAAGATACTCATTTTTTCACGTAGAATACGAATAAGCAATAAAAAATATAGGTTTCCATTTAAAAAACCAAAGTTGACCTTGATTTGACCTTGAAAATGATTTGAAGGTCAACCGCAAAGTCACCACTGTTTGTCCCCCTTGAAACCAAGCAACTTTTGTTTGAAACGTTTTTTTCAATTTCGCTTACTTTTTGAGATATTTGACTGCGTTGATTAAAATGACTCACCTGTATGTGTATATCATGTAGAACGTGACTCCTTCAACTTTTAGAATCGCGATATCTCAGGAATGGTGATTCTTAGAAAAATAGTATAAGGACCATTTTTGTAGATAATTTTATCATCTATAATTTTTGTCTTGGCTACTTTTTTGTTAAAACTTATCGTTTTCGAAAAAAATCCAAAAAACCTCAAATTTTGACCTTTGACCCCGAATAACTTTTTTAGCACACATGGGATCGATGGGAACTTTTGACACTTTATTTCTAAAGGTGTACCCAAGGTCTCCACCAAAATTTAGCTCTGTCGGAATTTTTGTAATTTGAAATGTCTATTTTGACCGGAGTAATAGTATGTGTAAACATGTGTGAACATATTTAAATATATACAGAGTGAGTCATAAGTTCGTATTTCTTCGATATCTCCTCTGTTAATAATTAGAGAAAAATTTTAATTTTGTATGATATTATAAGTAATAATACACATCTAAACTTATATTAAAATATATAGTGTGACCCCGAAAAAGGTGTATCATTACAGGGTGAGTTGATAATGCGTGTCTCTTCGATATCTCCTCTCTTTTACAAGATACAGAAAAAATTCAAATTTTAGATAATATTACAAGTAAAAATGTACATTATAAGAATGTATTGAAATATACAGTGTGACCCCGAAATAAGGTGTATCACAAATATAATGTATTTTTAAATGGGATGACCAATTTATTTCTACCTTATGTAACTATTGTTTAGAAGATCAATAGAGTGGTACAATATTTTTTAAAAACATTGAGGGGAAGGGGTAAGATATAATTTTTTTTCTTAGTTGACGTTTTCAAACATTGTTTTGAAAAATCATTTTCGTTTTGGTGTGGCATTAGTTTAACCTAGACACCACTAGTAATCCATTAGAAATTTGTTTTATACAAGGTGCCCCTGAAAAAAACTGGAAATATTCAAAAATTATTTATTTATGTTTAATGAAGGGCTTCAAGGGCATTGAGAGGTCAATTTTAAGATAAACATATTTCAAATTGCACAATTGTTGTTTAAACTAAACAATACAATTTTTGTTTGATATTTTTAAAGGACCTTTTATATGTTTTTAATTCAATAGAGATTTTTAAAGTTTTTTCAAAAAAATGAATCTAAATCCTGCAAGTTTAGAGAAAAATTTTTTAAGACACGAAGCATGGCCGGCCGAACGGCCAGGCGACCCAGGCGACAGCCTGGGGCGCCAATTGTTTTAAACTTATTTTCTATGTTCTGTTCTAGGGCGCCAAATTTAAGCTGTATATATTTTTTGAATAATAGTTTTGATTTTTTCTGCAAAATAATTCATTTTACTTAATAAAATGCTTATAGTAGGGCAATGAAGGGAAAAATTGCCCTGTTTTTGGAACAAATTCGGAGTGCAATGAAATTTGGTACCCATATAGTATACATAATAGTACGTCTGTACACAAAAGTCCCCATCCATAGGCCTTGTGGAAAAAAAATTACAGCCGTTTGAAATTTAATTTAGTTTTTATTGAATAACTTCAAGACAAATAAAGATACCGAGACGTGCCTTACATTAAAATTTTCAAAAATATTTGCTTTACAACTTTATTTCAATATTTTCTCCAACGTATCTACATAAATTGCTGAAAAATCTTCGTGAATCTGAAAACTAAGTGCGTTTAATCAAAAAAAATATGTTTAAATGGATTTTTAAGCTCTTAAAACTGATAATCGAGACAAATGTCTTCTATAAAAGTTGTAGAGAATAAAATTTTACAATTATTTATGTAAGGTAAAATATTCGATGCGTAAATTTTTGTTAGATATTTTTATTTTAAAAAGTCAAAAAAACAAATTTTAATTTATAAAATCGTATAAATAGCATGCTATGAAAATTAGCATTACATAATAAAATAACATATTGGTATAGAAAATTAATGAAAATAAAGGTAATTAATAATTCCAATACTTCAAATAAGACTTTTAATAACATATTATGATAACAATGTACTGAGGTGTAATTTGTAGCCCCTAGATTTAATATTATTGTATGTTTTAATAGTTTTAAATATAAATCTTCAAGACATTTTATTTTATATTAAAAATACGGATATTAGATAAGAACAAAATCAGAGTATCATAAAAATTTGCACATATGTAGTACTTATATTACATTAGACATGTGCAAAAGTCCTCATAAATTGGGGATATGGAAAAAAATTATAGCTGTTTTAATTTTGATATGATAAATTACTATGTATCATATTTTCACTTATTATTAACCGTTTTTTACTTGGACATTTACATATTGTGTATCTCTGTATAGCATGTACATTATGAACAATTGAATTATGATCATTTTGATAGAAAATTTTGATTTTTAAATCAAACGGTTGTTAAGATATAAATTTATTTGTTTAATTCGATTTTATAAAAATATATTTTGTTATGTATTTTATACCCATTTACAGATACGCTTATAACTTTTCTTTCGGGTTATCAATTAATGGGGATTTTCAAACAAGCGTAGTAGATACATTAGTGAGTGTATCTGAAAAAGTCCCCATACATTCAAGCCATAGGACAAAAGTTACAGCCGTTTTATTATTACGGTGTGGTGAATTGTTATCTATGTAATGTATTAAATGTAAATTTAATAATGGGTGATTCTCTCAAAAATTTAAACCGAATTTTATTCCCATTTGATCAATGTTTTCGTTCTTATTTAAGAAGTAACCATTTTTTTAATTTCCCATCGAGACTCTTCATAAAATATTCTTAAGTTTTTTTTTTAAATATACATAGATCGTAATTTATACAACATCGTATTTATAAAAACAGCTGTAACTTTTGTCCTATTGCTTCAATGTATGGGGACTTTTTCAGATGTACTCACTAATGTATCTACTACGCTTGTTTGAAAATCCCCATTAATTGATACCCCGAAAGAAAAGTTATAAGCGTATCTGTAAACGAGTATAAACCTATAAATAATAATGAAAAGCATTTTTTTTTTTAAACTTAAGAATATTTTATGGAGAGTCCCGATGGAAAATTAAAAAAAATGGTTACTACTTTCAATAAGAACGATAACATTGATCAAATAAGAATAAAATTCAGTTTAAATTTTTGAGAGAATCACCCATAATTAAATTTACAGTTAACACGTTACATTGAAAACAATTTACCACACCGTAATTATAAAACAACTGTAACTTTTGTCCTACGGCTTCAATGTATGGGGACTTTTTCAGATACACTCACTAATGTATCTACTACACTTGTTTGAAAATCCCCATTAATTGATACCCCGAAATCCACATCCGCCCCCTGCCCCACCTCTTCCTTCAGCGCCCCCACCACTTTTTATAATGACACCTGCAAAGGTCATAGTGCAGGTGCAAAGGTCATTCAGCTCTGAGGTCACACCTGCAATGTCAAGGTCATTGACCTTAAGGTCAAGGTCATGACCCGCCAATCAAGTCTTCCTACTACTTACGACGCGGTCGTGGATGTCCGTGCGGCTCGATATTGTGGCTGGGCGTCGCGGACGACGGCTGGGCGTCGTAAGTAGTAGGAAGACTTGATTGGCGGGTCATGACCTTGATCTTAAGGTTAATGACCTTGACATTGCAGGTGTGACCTCAGAAGTGAGGCGTCGTAAGTAGTAGGAAGACTCGATTGGCGGGTCATGACCTTGACCTTAAGGTCAATGACCTTGGCATTGCAGGTGTGAGCTCAGAGGTGAATCACCTTTGCAGGTGTCATTACAAAAAGTTGAGGGGGTGCTGGGGGAAGGGGGCAGGGGGAGGATGCGTATGACGGCGGGGCGTCGTAGATGTCGGCTAAGCGTCGTGGATGACGGCTGGGCGTCCTGGATGACGGCGGCGATGTCCGTGTAGCTTGGCAGCGGGGCGACGGCGGGACGTCGCGGAGGTCGACTAAGCGTCGTGAATGTCCGTGCGGCTCGATATTGTGGCTGGGCGTCGCGGACGACGTTGGCGATGTCCGTGCGGTTTGGCAGCGTGGCGACGGCTGGGCGTCGCGGATGTCGGTTGGGCGTCGTAAGTAGTAGGAAGACTTGATTGGCGGGTCATGACCTTGACCTTAAGGTCAATGACCTTGACATTGCAGGTGTGACCTCAGAGGTGAATGACCTTTGCAGAGGCAAAGGTCATTGACCTTTGCAGGTGTCATTATAAAAAGTGGTGAAGGCGCTGAAGGAAGAGGAGGGGGCAGAGGGCGGATGCGTATGACGGCAGGGCATCGCGGAAGTCGACTAAACGTCGTGGATGTCCGTGCGGCTCGATATTGTGACTGGGCGTCGCGGACGACGGTTGGGCGTCGTAAGTAGTAGGAAGACTTGATTGGGGGTCATGACCTTGACCTTAAGGTCAATGACCTTGACATTGCAGGTGTGGCCTCAGAGGTGAATGACCTTTGCAGGTGCAAAGGTCAATGACCTTGACATTGCAGGTGTGACCTCAGAGGTGAATTACCTTTGTAGAGGCAAAGGTCATTGACCTTTGCAGGTGTCATTATAAAAAGTGGTGGGGGCGCTGAAGGAAGAGGGGGGGGCAGGAGGCGGATGCGGATGACGGCGGGGCGTCGCGGATGTCGGCTAAGCATCGTGGATGACGTAGGACGATGTCCGTGCGGCTCGATATTGTGGCGACGGCTGAGCGTCGCGGACGACGGCTGGGCGTCGTAAGTAGTTGGAAGACTCGATTGGCGGGTCATGACCTTGACCTTAAGGTCAATGGCCTTGACATTGCAGGTGTGACCTCAGAGGTGAATGACCTTTGCAGGTGCAAAGGTCAATGACCTTTGCAGGTGTCGCTATAAAAAGTGGAGGGGGCGCTGGGGGAAGGGGGGGGGGAGGGTTGGATGCGTATGACGGCGGGGCGTCGCGGATGTCGGCTAAGCGTCGTGGATGACGGCTGGGCGTCCTGGATGACGGCGGCGATGTCCATGTAGCTTGGCAGCGGGGCGACGGCGCACAGTGTGGCAGAGCTGGACAAATGCATTTTTTCGAAGTATTTTTCTGAATGTTTTTACTTATAGATTCTTTTTAAAAACTCAAAGAATCAAGAACATGTATAAATATAAAAAACATTGCAAAAATTATAGTACACTTTAAGATTGATGAAAATAGAAACGGTTGGAACTTTTTTCACTTTTCAACTAGTAATTATGTTTGTTTATGTCTTTATTAAGAACATGTATTGAAATAATTAAATTTCGAGGGGATTATTGAATGCACTTCTGAAACACTTAAATTTGTATGATTTTTCAACTTTGCGTAAACTTTTAGTAGTGTGCCCGGGCGTGCCCTGGATTGAAACTATTTACGTTTTATAAATTAGGACATCTGAAAACTATGGTCAAAATTTCAGCTGCCGGTTTTTGCCGTTTTTTCATACGAGCATTTTTCCTGGAGAATCTAAAATATTTAAAAAAATGAAAATTTCAAAAAAAATTCAGAAAGCAGGTTTTATCGGTAAATTTTATTTTATTTTCAATGTATATATATTTCAGGAGCGTATTAAGAATTTTTCATAGGAGGGCACTGATATTTTGTTGTTATTCAACTTGATAGTAATAAAACATAATATCCAATTGATTGTACTGTAATTTAAAAAAAAGAGCTTTCTATAATTGTATAAATTAAATATTATAATTTTTTATATAAAAATATTATAAATTCTGAAGAATATGAAAAAAAATTATATTTTCAATAAAAATTTTTAATTATTTTACAAATTTCGTTATAAAATTATTAAATTACATTATAAAATAAATTAATAACAATAATTATTATTTTATTATTTTATTTGTTTGATTCATATAACTAAATAAATTTTTTTTTTAAATCAGGATTTTTTCAGATATTTTATATAACTGAATTATAAAATTTAAAAAAGTTAAAAGAAATTTCAGGACTTTTTCAGAATTTTTTTCAGACTTTTTTTGTTAACTAAATTGGGCATTTAATAAGGCATATTCCATAATTTGTACAGATTTTTTGCGGTTAAATTGAAGGTTGGGCGAACGTTTGTCCAAAAAAACACTGTTTTGCCACACTGTGCGGCGGGGCGTCGCGGAAGTCGACCAAGCGTCGTGGATGTCCGTGCGGCTCGATATTGTGGCTGGGCGTCGCGGACGACGGCTGGGCGTCGTAAGTAGTAGGAAGACTTGATTGGCGGGTCATGACCTTGACCTTAAGGTCCATGACCTTAACATTGCAGGTGTGACCTCAGAGGTAAATGACCTTTGCAGGTGCAAAGGTCAATGACCTTTGCAGGTGTCATTATAAAAAGTTGTGCTGGCGCTGGGGAAAGGAGGGCGCAGGGGGCGGATGCGTTTGACGGCGGTGCGTCGCGGATGACGGCTAAGCGTCGTGGATAACGTAGGACGATGTCCGTGCGGCTCGATATTGTGGCGACGGCTAGGCGTCGCGGATGTCGGCTGAGCGTCGCGGACGTTGGCTGAGCGTCGCGGACGTCGGCTGAGCGTCGCGGACGACGGCTGGGCGTCGTACGTAGTAGAAAGACTCAATTGGCGAGTCATGACCTTGACCATAAGGTCAATGACCTTTACATTGCAGGTGTGACCTCAGAGGTGAACGACCTTTGCAGGTGCAGGATCTTGCAGGTGTCATTATAAAAAGTTGCGGGGGGCGCTGTGGGGCGGGGGCAGGGGGCGAATGCGGATGACGGCGGGGCGTTGCGGATGTCGGCTAAGCGTCGTGGATGACGTAGAACGATGTACGTGCGGCTCGATATTGTGGCGACAGCTGGGCGTCGCGGATGTCGGCTGAATGTCGCGGATGACGGCTGGGCGTCGAAAGTAGTAGGAAGACTCGATTGGCGGGTCATGACCTTGACCTTAAGGTCAAAGACCTTGACATTGCAGATGTGACCTCAGAGGTGAATGACCTTTGCAGGTGCAAAAGTCAATGACTTTTGCAGGTGTCATTATAAAAAGTGGAGGGGGCGCTCGTGGAAGGAGGGGGCAGGGGGCGGATGCGTATGACGGCGGGGCGTCGCGGATGTCGGCTAAACGTCGTTGATGACGAATAGGCGTACTGGATGACGGCGGCGATGTCCGTGTAGCGGACATCTACGACGCTTAGTCGACTTCCGCGACGCCCCGCCGCCGCCCCGCTGCCAAGCTACACGGACATCGCCGCCGTCATCCAGGACGCCCAGCCGTCATCCACGATGCTAAGCCGACATCCGCGACGCCCCGCCGTCATCCGCATCCGCCCCCTGCCACCCTTCCTCCAGCGCCCCCACCACTTTTTATAATGACACCTGCAAAGGTCATTCACCTCTGAGGTCACACCTGCAATGTCAAGGTCATTGACCTCAAGGTCAAGGTCATGACCCGCTAATCGAGTCTTCCTACTACTTACGACGCCCAGCAGTCATCCGCGACGCTCAGCCGACATCCGCGACGCCCCGCCGTCATACGCATCCGCCTCCTGCACTCCCCTTTACCCCAGCGCCCCCTCCACTTTTTATAATGACACTTGCAAAGGTCAATGACCAATGACATCCACGACGCTTAGTCGACTTCCGCGACGCCCCGCAGTCGCCCCGCGACCAAGCTACACGGACATCGCCGCCGTCATCCAGAACGCCCAGCCGTCATCCACGACGCCCCGCCGTCATACGTATCCGCCCCCTGCCCTCCTACCCCCAGCGATCTTTCCACTTTTTATAATGACACCTGCAAAGGTCATTCACCTCTGAGGTCACACCTGCAATGTGAAGGTCATTGACCTTAAGGTCTAGGTCATGACCCGCAAATCGAGTTTTCCTACTACTTACGACGCCCAGCAGTCGTCCGCGACTCTCAGCTGACATCCGCGACGCCCCGCCGTCATACGCATCCGCTTCCTGCGAACCTCCTTTCCCCAGAGCCCCAATCACTTTTTATAATGACACCTGCAAAGGTCACTGACCTTAGCAACTGCAAAGGTCATTCACCTCTGAGGTCACAATTGCAATGTCAAGGTCATTGACCTTAAGGTCAAGGTCATGACCCGCCAATCAAGTTTTCCTACTATTTACGACGCCCCGCCGTCATACGTATCGGCCCCCTGCCCTCCTTCCCCCAGCGATCCCACAACTTTTTATAATGACACCTGCAGAAGTCATTCACCCCTGAGGTCACACCTGCAATGTTAAAGTCATTGACCTTAAGGTCTAGGTCATGACCCGCAAATCGAGTCTTCCTACTTCTTACGACGCCCAGCAGTCGTCCGCGACGCTCAGCCGACATCAACGACGCCCCGCCGTCATACGCATCCGCCTTTTGCGCTTCCTCTTTCCCCAGCACCCCCACCACTTTTTAGAAGGTCAATGACCTTTGCACCTGCATAATGACACTTGCAAAGGTCATTTACCTCTGAGGTCACTGTTGCAATGTCAAGGTCATTGACATTTGCACCTGAAAACGGTCATTCATCTCTGAGGTCACACCTGCAATGTCAAGGTCATTGACCTTATGGTCAAAGTCATGACCTGCCAATCAAGTCTTCCTACTACTTACGACGCCCAGCCGTCGTCCGCGACGCCCCGCCGTCATCCGCATCCGCCCCCTGCGCCCCCATCACTTTTTATAATGACACCTGCAAAGGTCATTCACCTCTGAGGTCACACCTGCAATGTCAAGGTCATTGACCATTGCATCTGCAAAGGTCATTCACTTCTGAGGTTTCACCTATAATGTCAAGGTCATTGACTTTAAGGTCAAGGTCATGACCTGCCAATCAAGTCTTCCTACTACTGACGACGCCCAGCCGTCGTCCGCGACGCCCAGCCACAATATCGAGCCACACGAACATCCACGACGCTTAGTCGACTTCCGCGACGCCCCGCCGTCGCCCCGCTGCCAAGTTACACGGAAATCACCGCCGTCATCCAGGACGCCCAGCCGTCATCAACGACGCTTAGCCGACATCCGCGACGCCCCGCCGTCATACGCATCTGCCCCCTGGACCCCCCTTCCACGAGCGCCCCTTCCATTTTTTATTATGACACCTGCAAAGGTCATTCACCTCTGAGGTCACACCTGCAATGTCAAGGTCATTGACCTTTGCACCTGTAGAGGTATTTCACATCTGAGGTCACACCTTCAAAGTCAAGGTCATTGACCATTGCACCTGCAAAGGTCATTCACTTCTGAGGTTTCACCTATAATGTCAAGGTCATTGACTTTAAGGTCAAGGTCATGACCCTTCAATCAAGTCTTCCTACTACTTACGACGCCCAGCCGCCGTCCGTGACGCCCAGCCACAATATCGAGCCGCACGGACATCCACGACGCTTAGTCGACTTCCGCGACGCCCCGCCGTCGCCCCGCGACCAAACTACACGGACATCGCCACCGTCATCCAGGACGCCCAGCCGTCATCAACGACGCATAGCCGACATCCGCAACGCCCCGCCGTCATACGCATCTGCCCCCTGCCCCCCCCTTCCACGAGCTTACCTTCCACTTTTTATAATGACACCTGCAAAGGTCATTCACCTCTGAGGTCACACCTGCAATGTCAAGGTCATTGACCTTTGCACCTGTAGAGGTATTTCACCTCTGAGGTCACACCTTCAAAGTCAAGGTCATTGACGTTAAGGTCAAGGTCATGACTCCTCAATCAAGTCTTCCTACTACTTACGACGCCCAGCCACAATATCGAGCCGAACGGACATCCACGACGCTCAGTCGACTTCCGCGACGCCCCGCCGTCGCCCCGCGACCAAGCTACACGGTCATCGCCGCCGTCATCCAGGACGCCCAGCCGTCATCCACGACGCCCCGCCGTCATACGTATCCGCCCCCTGCCCTCCTACCCCCAGCGATCCCACAACTTTTTATAATGACACCTGCAGAAGGCATTCACCTCTGAGGTCACACCTGCATTGTCAAGGTCATTGACCTTAAGGTCTAGGTCAAGACCCGCAAATCGAGTCTTCCTACTACTTACGATGCCCAGCAGTCGTCCGCGACGCTCAGCCGACATCCGCGACGCCCCGCCGTCATACGCATCCGCCTCCTGCGCTCCTACTTTCCCCAGCGCCCCCATCACTTTTTATAATGACACCTGCAAAGGTCAATGATCTTTGCACCTGCAAAGGTCATTCACCTCTGAGGTCACACCTGCAATGTCAAGGTCATTGAACTTAAGGTCAAGGTCATGACCCGCCAAACAAGTCTTCCTACTATTTACGACGACCAGCCGTCGTCCGCGTTGCTCAGCAGACACCCGCGACGCTCTGCCGTCATACGCAACCGTCCCCTGCGCCCCCTTTTCCCTAGCGTTCCCATAACTTTTTATAATGACACCTGCAAAGGTCATTCACCTCTGAGATCACACCTGCAACGTCAAGGTCATTGACCTTAAAATCAAGGCCAAGACTCGCCAATCAAGTCTTCTTACTACTTACGATGCCCAGCAACAATATCGAGCCGCACAGACATCCACGACGCTTAGTCGACTTCCGCGACGCCCCGCTGCCAAGCTACACGGACATCGCCGCCGTCATCCAGGCCGCCCAGCCGTCATCCACGACGCTTAGCCGACATTTGCGACGCCCCGCCGTCATACGCATCCGCCCCGCCGTCATACGCTCCTTTCCCCAGCACACCCTCCACTTTTTATAATGACACCTGCAAAGGTCATTCACATCTGAGGTCACACCTGCAATGTCAAGGTCATTGACCTTTGCACCTGCAAAGGTCATTCACCTCTGATGTCACACCTGCAATGTCAAGGTCATGACCTGCCAATCAAGTCTTCCTACTACTGACGACGCCCAGCCGTAGTCCGCGACGCCCAGCCACAATATCGTGCCGCACGGACATCCACGACGCTTAGTCGACTTCCGCGACGCCCCGCCGTCGCCCCGCTGCCAAGCTACACGGACATCGCCGCCGTCATCCAGGACGCCCAGCCGTTATCCACGATGCTAAGCCGACATCCGCGACGCCCCGCCGTCATACGTATCCGCTTCCTGCGCTCCACCTTTCCCTAGCGCCCACTCCACTTTTTATAATGACACCTGCAAAGGTCATTCACCTCTGAGGTCACACCTGCAATGTCAAAGTCATTGACCTTAAGGTCAAGGTCATGACCCGCCATTCAAGTCTTCCTACTACTTACGACGCCCAGCAACAATATCGAGCCGCACAGACATCCGCGACGCCCCGCTGCCAAGTTACACGGACATCGCCGCCGTCATCCAGGACGCCCTGCCGTCATCCACGACGCTTAGCCGACATCCGCGACGCCCCGCCGTCATACGCATCTGCCCCCGGCGCCATTCTTTCCCCAGCACACCCTCCACTTTTTATATGAGGTCACACCTGCAATGTCAAGGTCATTGACCTTAAGGTCAAGGTCATGACCTGCCAATCAAGTCTTCCTACTACTGACGACGCCCAGCCGTCGTCCGCGACGCCCAGCCACAATATCGAGCCACACGGACATTTACGACGTTTAGTCGACTTCCGCGACGCCTCGCCGTCGCCCCGCTGCCAAGCTACACGGACATCGCCGCCGTCATCCAGGACGCCCAGCCGTCATCAACGACGCATAGCCGACATCCGCAACGCCCCGCCGTCATACGCATCTGCCCTCTGCCTTCCCCTTTCCACGAGCGTACCTTCCACTTTTTATAATGACACCTGCAAAAGTCATTCACCTCTGAGGTCACACCTGCAATGTCAAGGTCATTGACCTTTGCACCTGCATAGGTAATTCACCTCTAAGGTCACACCTTCAAAGTCAAGGTCATTGACGTTAAGGTCAAGGTCATGACCCCTCAATCAAGTCTTCCTACTACTTACGACACCCAGCCGTCGTCCGTGACGCCCAGCCACAATATCGAGCCGCACGGACATCCACGACGCTTAGTCGACTTCCGCGACGCCCCGCCGTCGCCCCGCGACCAAGCTACACGGACATCGCCGCCGTCATCCAGGACGCCCAGCCGTCATCCACGACGCCCCGCCGTCATACGTATCCGCCCCCTGCCCTCCTACCCCCAGCGATCTTTCCACTTTTTATAATGACACCTGCAAAGGTCATTCACCTCTGAGGTCACACCTGCAATGTGAAGGTCATTGACCTTAAGGTCTAGGTCATGACCCGCAAATCGAGTCTTCCTACTACTTACGACGCCCAGCAGTCGTCCGCGACGCTCAGCTGACATCCGCGACGCCCCGCCGTCATACGCATCCGCTTCCTGCGAACCTCCTTTCCCCAGCGCCCCAATCACTTTTTATAATGACACCTGCAAAGGTCACTGACCTTAGCACCTGCAAAGGTCATTCACCTCTGAGGTCACAATTGCAATGTCAAGGTCATTGACCTTAAGGTCAAGGTCATGACCCGCCAATCAAGTTTTCCTACTATTTACGACTCCCCGCCGTCATACGTATCGGCCCCCTGCCCTCCTTCCCCCAGCGATCCCACAACTTTTTATAATGACACCTGCAGAAGTCATTCACCCCTGAGGTCACACCTGCAATGTTAAAGTCATTGACCTTAAGGTCTAGGTCATGACCCGCAAATCGAGTCTTCCTACTTCTTACGACGCCCAGCAGTCGTCCGCGACGCTCAGCCGACATCAGCGACGCCCCGCCGTCATACGCATCCGCCTTTTGCGCTTCCTCTTTCCCCAGCACCCCCACCACTTTTTAGAAGGTCAATGACCTTTGCACCTGCATAATGACACTTGCAAAGGTCATTTACCTCTGAGGTCACTGTTGCAATGTCAAGGTCATTGACCTTTGCACCTGAAAACGGTCATTCATCTCTGAGGTCACACCTGCAATGTCAAGGTCATTGACCTTATGGTCAAAGTCATGACCTGCCAATCAAGTCTTCCTACTACTTACGACGCCCAGCCGTCGTCCGCGACGCCCCGCCGTCATCCGCATCCGCCCCCTGCGCCCCCATCACTTTTTATAATGACACCTGCAAAGGTCATTCACCTCTAAGGTTTCACCTATAATGTCAAGGTCATTGACTTTAAGGTCAAGGTCAAGACCTGCCAATCAAGTCTTCCTACTACTGACGACGCCCAGCCGTCGTCCGCGACGCCCAGCCACAATATCGAGCCACACGGACATCCACGACGTTTAGTCGACTTCCGCGACGCCTCGCCGTCGCCCCGCTGCCAAGCTACACGGACATCGCCGCCGTCATCCAGGACGCCCAGCTGTCATCAACGACGCTTAGCCGACATCCGCGACGCCCCGCCGTCATACGCATCTGCCCCCGGCGCCATCCCTTCCCCAGCACACCCTCCACTTTTTATAATGAAACCTGGAAAGGTAATTTACCTCTGAGGTCACACCTGCAATGTAGAGGTCATTGACCTTTGCACCTGCAAAGGTCATTAAACTCTGAGGTCACACCTGCAATGTCAAGGTCATTGACCTTAAGGTCAAGGTCATGACCTGCCAATCAAGTCTTCCTACTACTGACGACGCCCAGCCGTCGTCCGCGACGCCCAGCCACAATATCGAGCCACACGGACATCCACGACGTTTAGTCGACTTCCGCGACGCCTCGCCGTCGCCCCGCTGCCAAGCTACACGGACATCGCCGCCGTCATCAGGGACGCCCAGCCGTCATCAACGACGCATAGCTGACATCCGCAACGCCCCGCCGTCATACGCATCTGCCCTCTGCCTTCCCCTTTCCACGAGCGTACCTTCCACTTTTTATAATGACACCTGCAAAAGTCATTCACCTCTGAGGTCACACCTGCAATGTCAAGGTCATTGACCTTTGCACCTGCATAGGTAATTCACCTCTAAGTTCACACCTTCAAAGTCAAGGTCATTGACGTTAAGGTCAAGGTCATGACCCCTCAATCAAGTCTTCCTACTACTTACGACACCCAGCCGTCGTCCGTGACGCCCAGCCACAATATCGAGCCGCACGGACATCCACGACGCTTAGTCGACTTCCGCAACGCCCCGCCGTCGCCCCGCGACCAAGCTACACGGACATCGCCGCCGTCATCCAGGACGCCCAGCCGTCATCCACGACGCCCCGCCGTCATACGTATCCGCCCCCTGCCCTCCTACCCCCAGCGATCTTTCCACTTTTTATAATGACACCTGCAAAGGTCATTCACCTCTGAGGTCACACCTGCAATGTGAAGGTCATTGACCTTAAGGTCTAGGTCATGACCCGCAAATCGAGTCTTCCTACTACTTACGACGCCCAGCAGTCGTCCGCGACGCTCAGCTGACATCCGCGACGCCCCGCCGTCATACGCATCCGCTTCCTGCGAACCTCCTTTCCCCAGCGCCCCAATCACTTTTTATAATGACACCTGCAAAGGTCACTGACCTTAGCAACTGCAAAGGTCATTCACCTCTGAGGTCACAATTGCAATGTCAAGGTCATTGACCTTAAGGTCAAGGTCATGACCCGCCAATCAAGTTTTCCTACTATTTACGACGCCCCGCCGTCATACGTATCGGCCCCCTGCCCTCCTTCCCCCAGCGATCCCACAACTTTTTATAATGACACCTGCAGAAGTCATTCACCCCTGAGTTCACACCTGCAATGTTAAAGTCATTGACCTTAAGGTCTAGGTCATGACCCGCAAATCGAGTCTTCCTACTTCTTACGACGCCCAGCAGTCGTCCGCGACGCTCAGCCGACATCAACGACGCCCCGCCGTCATACGCATCCGCCTTTTGCGCTTCCTCTTTCCCCAGCACCCCCACCACTTTTTAGAAGGTCAATGACCTTTGCACCTGCATAATGACACTTGCAAAGGTCATTTACCTCTGAGGTCACTGTTGCAATGTCAAGGTCATTGACCTTTGCACCTGAAAACGGTCATTCATCTCTGAGGTCACACCTGCAATGTCAAGGTCATTGACCTTATGGTCAAAGTCATGACCTGCCAATCAAGTCTTCCTACTACTTACGACGCCCAGCCGTCGTCCGCGACGCCCCGCCGTCATCCGCATCCGCCCCCTGCGCCCCCATCACTTTTTATAATGACACCTGCAAAGGTCATTCACCTCTGAGGTCACACCTGCAATGTCAAGGTCATTGACCATTGCATCTGCAAAGGTCATTCACTTCTGAGGTTTCACCTATAATGTCAAGGTCATTGACTTTAAGGTCAAGGTCATGACCTGCCAATCAAGTCTTCCTACTACTGACGACGCCCAGCCGTCGTCCGCGACGCCCAGCCACAATATCGAGCCACACGGACATCCACGACGCTTAGTCGACTTCCGCGACGCCCCGCCGTCGCCCCGCTGCCAAGTTACACGGAAATCACCGCCGTCATCCAGGACGCCCAGCCGTCATCAACGACGCTTAGCCGACATCCGCGACGCCCCGCCGTCATACGCATCTGCCCCCTGGACCCCCCTTCCACGAGCGCCCCTTCCATTTTTTATTATGACACCTGCAAAGGTCATTCACCTCTGAGGTCACACCTGCAATGTCAAGGTCATTGACCTTTGCACCTGTAGAGGTATTTCACATCTGAGGTCACACCTTCAAAGTCAAGGTCATTGACCATTGCACCTGCAAAGGTCATTCACTTCTGAGGTTTCACCTATAATGTCAAGGTCATTGACTTTAAGGTCAAGGTCATGACCCTTCAATCAAGTCTTCCTACTACTTACGACGCCCAGCCGCCGTCCGTGACGCCCAGCCACAATATCGAGCCGCACGGACATCCACGACGCTTAGTCGACTTCCGCGACGCCCCGCCGTCGCCCCGCGACCAAACTACACGGACATCGCCACCGTCATCCAGGACGCCCAGCCGTCATCAACGACGCATAGCCGACATCCGCAACGCCCCGCCGTCATACGCATCTGCCCCCTGCCCCCCCCCTTCCACGAGCTTACCTTCCACTTTTTATAATGACACCTGCAAAGGTCATTCACCTCTGAGGTCACACCTGCAATGTCAAGGTCATTGACCTTTGCACCTGTAGAGGTATTTCACCTCTGAGGTCACACCTTCAAAGTCAAGGTCATTGACGTTAAGGTCAAGGTCATGACTCCTCAATCAAGTCTTCCTACTACTTACGACGCCCAGCCACAATATCGAGCCGAACGGACATCCACGACGCTCAGTCGACTTCCGCGACGCCCCGCCGTCGCCTCGCGACCAAGCTACACGGTCATCGCCGCCGTCATCCAGGACGCCCAGCCGTCATCCACGACGCCCCGCCGTCATACGTATCCGCCCCCTGCCCTCCTACCCCCAGCGATCCCACAACTTTTTATAATGACACCTGCAGAAGGCATTCACCTCTGAGATCACACCTGCATTGTCAAGGTCATTGACCTTAAGGTCTAGGTCAAGACCCGCAAATCGAGTCTTCCTACTACTTACGATGCCCAGCAGTCGTCCGCGACGCTCAGCCGACATCCGCGACGCCCCGCCGTCATACGCATCCGCCTCCTGCGCTCCTACTTTCCCCAGCGCCCCCATCACTTTTTATAATGACACCTGCAAAGGTCAATGATCTTTGCACCTGCAAAGGTCATTCACCTCTGAGGTCACACCTGCAATGTCAAGGTCATTGAACTTAAGGTCAAGGTCATGACCCGCCAAACAAGTCTTCCTACTATTTACGACGACCAGCCGTCGTCCGCGTTGCTCAGCAGACACCCGCGACGCTCTGCCGTCATACGCAACCGTCCCCTGCGCCCCCTTTTCCCTAGCGTTCCCATAACTTTTTATAATGACACCTGCAAAGGTCATTCACCTTTGAGATCACACCTGCAACGTCAAGGTCATTGACCTTAAAATCAAGGTCAAGACTCGCCAATCAAGTCTTCTTACTACTTACGATGCCCAGCAACAATATCGAGCCGCACAGACATCCACGACGCTTAGTCGACTTCCGCGACGCCCCGCTGCCAAGCTACACGGACATCGCCGCCGTCATCCAGGACGCCCAGCCGTCATCCACGACGCTTAGCCGACATTTGCGACGCCCCGCCGTCATACGCATCCGCCCCGCCGTCATACGCTCCTTTCCCCAGCACACCCTCCACTTTTTATAATGACACCTGCAAAGGTCATTCACATCTGAGGTCACACCTGCAATGTCAAGGTCATTGACCTTTGCACCTGCAAAGGTCATTCACCTCTGATGTCACACCTGCAATGTCAAGGTCATGACCTGCCAATCAAGTCTTCCTACTACTGACGACGCCCAGCCGTAGTCCGCGACGCCCAGCCACAATATCGTGCCGCACGGACATCCACGACGCTTAGTCGACTTCCGCGACGCCCAGCCGTCGCCCCGCTGCCAAGCTACACGGACATCGCCGCCGTCATCCAGGACGCCCAGCCGTTATCCACGATGCTAAGCCGACATCCGCGACGCCCCGCCGTCATACGCATCCGCTTCCTGCGCTCCACCTTTCCCTAGCGCCCACTCCACTTTTTATAATGACACCTGCAAAGGTCATTCACCTCTGAGGTCACACCGCAATGTCAAAGTCATTGACCATAAGGTCAAGGTCATGACCCGCCATTCAAGTCTTCCTACTACTTACGACGCCCAGCAACAATATCGAGCCGCACAGACATCCGCGACGCCCCGCTGCCAAGCTACACGGACATCGCCGCCGTCATCCAGGACGCCCAGCCGTCATCCACGACGCTTAGCCGACATCCGCGACGCCCCGCCGTCATACGCATCTGCCCCCGGCGCCATCCTTTCCCCAGCACACCCTCCACTTTTTATATGAGGTCACACCTGCAATGTCAAGGTCATTGACCTTAAGGTCAAGGTCATGACCTGCCAATCAAGTCTTCCTACTACTGACGACGCCCAGCCGTCGTCCGCGACGCCCAGCCACAATATCGAGCCACACGGACATCCACGACGTTTAGTCGACTTCCGCGACGCCTCGCCGTCGCCCCGCTGCCAAGCTACACGGACATCGCCGCCGTCATCCAGGACGCCCAGCCGTCATCAACGACGCATAGCCGACATCCGCAACGCCCCGCCGTCATACGCATCTGCCCTCTGCCTTCCCCTTTCCACGAGCGTACCTTCCACTTTTTATAATGACACCTGCAAAAGTGACCTCTGAGGTCACACCTGCAATGTCAAGGTCATTGACCTTTGCACCTGCATAGGTAATTCACCTCTAAGGTCACACCTTCAAAGTCAAGGTCATTGACGTTAAGGTCAAGGTCATGACCCCTCAATCAAGTCTTCCTACTACTTACGACACCCAGCCGTCGTCCGTGACGCCCAGCCACAATATCGAGCCGCACGGACATCCACGACGCTTAGTCGACTTCCGCGACGCCCCGCCGTCGCCCCGCGACCAAGCTACACGGACATCGCCGCCGTCATCCAGGACGCCCAGCCGTCATCCACGACGCCCCGCCGTCATACGTATCCGCCCCCTGCCCTCCTACCCCCAGCGATCTTTCCACTTTTTATAATGACACCTGCAAAGGTCATTCACCTCTGAGGTCACACCTGCAATGTGAAGGTCATTGACCTTAAGGTCTAGGTCATGACCCGCAAATCGAGTCTTCCTACTACTTACGACGCCCAGCAGTCGTCCGCGACGCTCAGCTGACATCCGCGACGCCCCGCCGTCATACGCATCCGCTTCCTGCGAACCTCCTTTCCCCAGCGCCCCAATCACTTTTTATAATGACACCTGCAAAGGTCACTGACCTTAGCACCTGCAAAGGTCATTCACCTCTGAGGTCACAATTGCAATGTCAAGGTCATTGACCTTAAGGTCAAGGTCATGACCCGCCAATCAAGTTTTCCTACTATTTACGACTCCCCGCCGTCATACGTATCGGCCCCCTGCCCTCCTTCCCCCAGCGATCCCACAACTTTTTATAATGACACCTGCAGAAGTCATTCACCCCTGAGGTCACACCTGCAATGTTAAAGTCATTGACCTTAAGGTCTAGGTCATGACCCGCAAATCGAGTCTTCCTACTTCTTACGACGCCCAGCAGTCGTCCGCGACGCTCAGCCGACATCAGCGACGCCCCGCCGTCATACGCATCCGCCTTTTGCGCTTCCTCTTTCCCCAGCACCCCCACCACTTTTTAGAAGGTCAATGACCTTTGCACCTGCATAATGACACTTGCAAAGGTCATTTACCTCTGAGGTCACTGTTGCAATGTCAAGGTCATTGACCTTTGCACCTGAAAACGGTCATTCATCTCTGAGGTCACACCTGCAATGTCAAGGTCATTGACCTTATGGTCAAAGTCATGACCTGCCAATCAAGTCTTCCTACTACTTACGACGCCCAGCCGTCGTCCGCGACGCCCCGCCGTCATCCGCATCCGCCCCCTGCGCCCCCATCACTTTTTATAATGACACCTGCAAAGGTCATTCACCTCTGAGGTTTCACCTATAATGTCAAGGTCATTGACTTTAAGGTCAAGGTCAAGACCTGCCAATCAAGTCTTCCTACTACTGACGACGCCCAGCCGTCGTCCGCGACGCCCAGCCACAATATCGAGCCACACGAACATCCACGACGCTTAGTCGACTTCCGCGACGCCCCGCCGTCGCCCCGCTGCCAAGTTACACGGAAATCACCGCCGTCATCCAGGACGCCCAGCCGTCATCAACGACGCTTAGCCGACATCCGCGACGCCCCGCCGTCATACGCATCTGCCCCCTGGACCCCCCTTCCACGAGCGCCCCTTCCACTTTTTATTATGACACCTGCAAAGGTCATTCACCTCTGAGGTCACACCTGCAATGTCAAGGTCATTGACCTTTGCACCTGTAGAGGTATATCACATCTGAGGTCACACCTTCAAAGTCAAGGTCATTGACCATTGCACCTGCAAAGGTCATTCACTTCTGAGGTTTCACCTATAATGTCAAGGTCATTGACTTTAAGGTCAAGGTCATGACCCTTCAATCAAGTCTTCCTACTACTTACGACGCCCAGCGGCCGTCCGTGACGCCCAGCCACAATATCGAGCCGCACGGACATCCACGACGCTTAGTCGACTTCCGCGACGCCCCGCCGTCGCCCCGCGACCAAACTACACGGACATCGCCACCGTCATCCAGGACGCCCAGCCGTCATCAACGACGCATAGCCGACATCCGCAACGCCCCGCCGTCATACGCATCTGCCCCCTGCCCCCCCCTTCCACGAGCTTACCTTCCACTTTTTATAATGACACCTGCAAAGGTCATTCACCTCTGAGGTCACACCTGCAATGTCAAGGTCATTGACCTTTGCACCTGTAGAGGTATTTCACCTCTGAGGTCACACCTTCAAAGTCAAGGTCATTGACGTTAAGGTCAAGGTCATGACCCCTCAATCAAGTCTTCCTACTACTTACGACGCCCAGCCACAATATCGAGCCGAACGGACATCCACGACGCTCAGTCGACTTCCGCGACGCCCCGCCGTCGCCCCGCGACCAAGCTACACGGTCATCGCCGCCGTCATCCAGGACGCCCAGCCGTCATCCACGACGCCCCGCCGTCATACGTATCCGCCCCCTGCCCTCCTACCCCCAGCGATCCCACAACTTTTAATAATGACACCTGCAGAAGGCATTCACCTCTGAGGTCACACCTGCATTGTCAAGGTCATTGACCTTAAGGTCTAGGTCAAGACCCGCAAATCGAGTCTTCCTACTACTTACGATGCCCAGCAGTCGTCCGCGACGCTCAGCCGACATCCGCGACGCCCCGCCGTCATACGCATCCGCCTCCTGCGCTCCTACTTTCCCCAGCGCCCCCATCACTTTTTATAATGACACCTGCAAAGGTCAATGATCTTTGCACCTGCAAAGGTCATTCACCTCTGAGGTCACACCTGCAATGTCAAGGTCATTGAACTTAAGGTCAAGGTCATGACCCGCCAAACAAGTCTTCCTACTATTTACGACGACCAGCCGTCGTCCGCGTTGCTCAGCCGACACCCGCGACGCTCTGCCGTCATACGCAACCGTCCCCTGCGCCCCCTTTTCCCTAGCGTTCCCATAACTTTTTATAATGACACCTGCAAAGGTCATTCACCTCTGAGATCACACCTGCAACGTCAAGGTCATTGACCTTAAAATCAAGGTCAAGACTCGCCAATCAAGTCTTCTTACTACTTACGATGCCCAGCAACAATATCGAGCCGCACAGACATCCACGACGCTTAGTCGACTTCCGCGACGCCCCGCTGCCAAGCTACACGGACATCGCCGCCGTCATCCAGGACGCCCAGCCGTCATCCACGACGCTTAGCCGACATTTGCGACGCCCCGCCGTCATACGCATCCGCCCCGCCGTCATACGCTCCTTTCCCCAGCACACCCTCCACTTTTTATAATGACACCTGCAAAGGTCATTCACATCTGAGGTCACACCTGCAATGTCAAGGTCATTGACCTTTGCACCTGCAAAGGTCATTCACCTCTGATGTCACACCTGCAATGTCAAGGTCATGACCTGCCAATCAAGTCTTCCTACTACTGACGACGCCCAGCCGTAGTCCGCGACGCCCAGCAACAATATCGTGCCGCACGGACATCCACGACGCTTAGTCGACTTCCGCGACGCCCCGCCGTCGCCCTGCTGCCAAGCTACACGGACATCGCCGCCGTCATCCAGGACGCCCAGCCGTTATCCACGATGCTAAGCCGACATCCGCGACGCCCCGCCGTCATCCGCATCCGCCCTCGGCGCCATCCTTTCCCCAGCATCCCCTCCACTTTTTATAATGACACCTGCAAAGGTCATTCACCTTTGAGGTCACAACTGCAATGTCAAAGTCATTAACCTTTGCACCTGCAAAGGTCATTCACCTCTGAGTTCACACCTGTCATTGACCTTAAGGTCAAGGTCATGACCTGCCAACCAAGTCTTCCTACTACTTACGACGACCAGCCGTCGTCCGCGACGCCCAGCCACAATATCGGGCCGCACGGACATCCACGACGCTTAGTCGACTTCCGCGACGACCCGCCATCGCCCCGCTGCCTAGCTACACGGACATCGCCGCCGTCATCCAGGACACCCAGCCGTCATCCACAACGCTTAGCCGATATACGCGACGCCCCGCTGTCATACGTATCTGCCCCCTGCCTTCCTACCCCCAGCGCCCCCATCACTTTTTATAATGACACCTGCAAAGGTCATTTACCTCTGAGGTCACACCTTCAAAGTCAAGGTCATTGACGTTAAGGTCAAGGTCATGCCCCCTCACTCAAGTCTTCCTACTACTTACGACGCCCAGCCACAATATCGAGCCGCACGGACATCCACGACGCTTAGTCGACTTCCGCGACGCCCCGCCGTCGCCCCGCGAAAAAGCTACACGGACATCGCCGTCGTCATCCAGGACGCCCAGCCGTCATCCACGACGCCCCGCCGTCATACGTATCCGCTTCCTGCCCTCCTGCCCCCAGCGATCCCACAACTTTTTATAATAACACCTGCAGAAGTCATTCACCTCTGAGGTCACACCTGCAATGTCAAGGTCATTGACCTTAAGGTCAAGGTCATGACCCGCCAATCAAGTCTTCATACTATTTACAACGACCAGCCGTCGTCCGCGTTGCTCAGCCGACACCCGCGACGCTCCGCCGTCATACGCAACCGCCCCCTGCGCCCCCCTTTCCCTAGCGTTCCCATAACTTTTTATAATGACACCTGCAAAGGTCATTGACCTTTGCACCTGCAAAGGTCATTCACCTCTGAGGTCACACCTGCAATGTCTAGGTCATTGACCTTAAGGTCAAGGTCAAGACCCGCCAATCAAGTCTTCCTACTACTTACGATGCCCAGCAACAATATCGAGCCGCACAGACATCCACGACGCTTAGTCGACTTCCGCGACGCCCCGCTGCCAAGCTACACGGACATCGTTGCCGTCATATAGGACGCCCAGCCGTCATCCACGACGCTTAGCCGACATTTGCGACGCCCCGACGTCATACGCATCCGCCCCGCCGTCATATGCATCCGCCTACGGCGCCATCCTTTCCCCAGCACACCCTCCACTTTTTTAATGACACCTGCAAAGGTCATTCACATCTGAGGTCACACCTGCAATGTCAAGGTCATTGACCTTTGCACCTGCAAAGGTCATTCACCTCTGATGTCACACCTGCAATGTTAAGGTCATTGACCTTAAGGTCAAGGTCATGACCTGCCAATCAAGTCTTCCTACTACTGACGACGCCCAGACGTAGTCCGCGACGCCCAGCCACAATATCGTGCCGCACGGACATCCACGACGCTTAGTCGACTTCCGCGACGCCCCGCCGTCGCCCCGCTGCCAAGCTACACGGACATCGCCGCCGTCATCCAGGACGCCCAGCCGTTATCCACGACGCTAAGCCGACATCCGCGACGCCCCGCCGTCATCCGCATCCGCCCTCGGCGCCATCCTTTCCCCAGCACCTTCTCCACTTTTTATAATGACACCTGCAAAGGTCATTCACCTATGAGGTCACAACTGCAATGTCAAGGTCATTGACCTTTGCACCCCTGCCTCCCCCTTCCACGAGCGTACCTTCCACTTTTTATAATGACACCTGCAAAGGTAATTCACCTCTGAGGTCACACCTTTAAAGTCAAGGTCATTGACGTTAAGGTCAAGGTCATGAACCCTCAATCAAGTCTTCCTACTACTTACGACGCCCAGCCGTCGTCCGCGACGCCCCGCCGTCGCCCCGCTGCCAAGCTACACGGACATTGCCGCCGTCATCCAGGACGCCCAGCCGTCATTCACGACGCCCCGCCGTCATACGTATCCGCCCCCTGCCCTCCTACCCCCAGTGATCCCACCACTTTTCATAATGACACCTGCAAAGGTCATTCACCTCTGAGATCACACCTGCAACGTCAAGGTCATTGACCTTAAAATCAAGGTCAAGACTCGCCAATCAAGTCTTCTTACTACTTACGATGCCCAGCAACAATATCGAGCCGCACAGACATCCACGACGCTTAGTCGACTTCCGCGACGCCCCGCTGCCAAGCTACACGGACATCGCCGCCGTCATCCAGGACGCCCAGCCGTCATCCACGACGCTTAGCCGACATTTGCGACGCCCCGCCGTCATACGCATCCGCCCCGCCGTCATACGCTCCTTTCCCCAGCACACCCTCCACTTTTTATAATGACACCTGCAAAGGTCATTCACATCTGAGGTCACACCTGCAATGTCAAGGTCATTGACCTTTGCACCTGCAAAGGTCATTCACCTCTGATGTCACACCTGCAATGTCAAGGTCATGACCTGCCAATCAAGTCTTCCTACTACTGACGACGCCCAGCCGTAGTCCGCGACGCCCAGCCACAATATCGTGCCGCACGGACATCCACGACGCTTAGTCGACTTCCGCGACGCCCCGCCGTCGCCCTGCTGCCAAGCTACACGGACATCGCCGCCGTCATCCAGGACGCCCAGCCGTTATCCACGATGCTAAGCCGACATCCGCGACGCCCCGCCGTCATCCGCATCCGCCCTCGGCGCCATCCTTTCCCCAGCATCCCCTCCACTTTTTATAATGACACCTGCAAAGGTCATTCACCTTTGAAATCACAACTGCAATGTCAAAGTCATTAACCTTTGCACCTGCAAAGGTCATTCACCTCTGAGTTCACACCTGTCATTGACCTTAAGGTCAAGGTCATGACCTGCCAACCAAGTCTTCCTACTACTTACGACGACCAGCCGTCGTCCGCGACGCCCAGCCACAATATCGGGCCGCACGGACATCCACGACGCTTAGTCGACTTCCGCGACGACCCGCCATCGCCCCGCTGCCTAGCTACACGGACATCGCCGCCGTCATCCAGGACACCCAGCCGTCATCCACAACGCTTAGCCGATATACGCGACGCCCCGCTGTCATACGTATCTGCCCCCTGCCTTCCTACCCCCACCGCCCCCATCACTTTTTATAATGACACCTGCAAAGGTCATTTACCTCTGAGGTCACACCTTCAAAGTCAAGGTCATTGACGTTAAGGTCAAGGTCATGCCCCCTCACTCAAGTCTTCCTACTACTTACGACGCCCAGCCACAATATCGAGCCGCACGGACATCCACGACGCTTAGTCGACTTCCGCGACGCCCCGCCGTCGCCCCGCGAAAAAGCTACACGGACATCGCCGTCGTCATCCAGGACGCCCAGCCGTCATCCACGACGCCCCGCCGTCATACGTATCCGCTTCCTGCCCTCCTACCCCCAGCGATCCCACAACTTTTTATAATGACACCTGCAGAAGTCATTCACCTCTGAGGTCACACCTGCAATGTCAAGGTCATTGACCTTAAGGTCAAGGTCATGACCCGCCAATCAAGTCTTCATACTATTTACAACGACCAGCCGTCGTCCGCGTTGCTCAGCCGACACCCGCGACGCTCCGCCGTCATACGCAACCGCCCCCTGCGCCCCCCTTTCCCTAGCGTTCCCATAACTTTTTATAATGACACCTGCAAAGGTCATTGACCTTTGCACCTGCAAAGGTCATTCACCTCTGAGGTCACACCTGCAATGTCTAGGTCATTGACCTTAAGGTCAAGGTCAAGACCCGCCAATCAAGTCTTCCTACTACTTACGATGCCCAGCAACAATATCGAGCCGCACAGACATCCACGACGCTTAGTCGACTTCCGCGACGCCCCGCTGCCAAGCTACACGGACATCGTTGCCGTCATCCAGGACGCCCAGCCGTCATCCACGACGCTTAGCCGACATTTGCGACGCCCCGACGTCATACGCATCCGCCTACGGCGCCATCCTTTCCCCAGCACACCCTCCACTTTTTATAATGACACCTGCAAAGGTCATTCACATCTGAGGTCACACCTGCAATGTCAAGGTCATTGACCTTTGCACCTGCAAAGGTCATTCACCTCTGATGTCACACCTGCAATGTCAAGGTCATTGACCTTAAGGTCAAGGTCATGACCTGCCAATCAAGTCTTCCTACTACTGACGACGCCCAGCCGTAGTCCGCGACGCCCAGCCACAATATCGTGCCGCACGGACATCCACGACGCTTAGTCGACTTCCGCGACGCCCCGCCGTCGCCCCGCTGCCAAGCTACACGGACATCGCCGCCGTCATCCAGGACGCCCAGCCGTTATCCACGACGCTAAGCCGACATCCGCGACGCCCCGCCGTCATACGTATCCGCCCCCTGCCTTCCTACCCCCAGCGCCCCCATCACTTTTTATAATGACACCTGCAAAGGTCATTTACATCTGAGGTCACACCTTTAAAGTCAAGGTCATTGACCTTAAGGTCTAAGTCATGACCCGCCAATCGAGTCTTCCTACTACTTAAGACGCCCAGCAGTCGTCCGCGACGCTCAGCCGACATCCGCGACGCCCCGCCGTCATCCAGGACGCCCAGCCGTCATTCACGACGCCCCGCCGTCATACGTATCCGCCCCCTGCCCTCCTACCCCCAGCGATCCCACCACTTTTCATAATGACACCTGCAAAGGTCATTCACCTCTGAAGTCACACCTGCATTGACAAGGTCATTGACCTTAAGGTCTAGGTCATGACCTGCCAATCGAGTATATCTACTACTTACGGCGCCCAGCAGTCGTCCGCGACGCTCAGCCGACATCCGCGACGCCCCGCCGTCATACGCATCCGCCTCCTGCGCTCCCTCTTTCCCCAGCGCCTCCACCACTTTTTATAATGACACCAGCAAAGGTCAATGACCTTTGCACCTGCATAATGACACCAGCAAAGGTCAATGACCTTTGCACCTGCATAATGACACCTGCAAAGGTCATATACCTCTGAAGTCACATTTGCAATATCAAGGTCATTGACCTTTGCACCTAAAAAAGGTCATTCACCTCTGAGGTCACACCTGCAATGTCAAGGTCATTGACCTTATGGTCAAGGTCATGACCTGCCAATCAAGTCTTCCTACTACTTACGACGCCCAGCCGTCGTCCGCGACGCCCCGACGTCATCCGCATCCGCCCCCTGCGCCCTTACAACTTTTTATAATGACACCTGCAAAGGTCATTCACCTCTAAGGTCACACCTGCAATGTCAAGGTCATTGACCTCAAGGTCAAGGTCATGACCCGCCAATCGAGTTTTCTTACTACTTACTACGCTCATCCGTTGTCCGCGACGCTCAGCCGACATCCGCGACGCCCCGCCGTCATTCGCATCCGCCCCCGGCGCCATCCTTTCCCTAGCACCCCCTCCGCTTTTTATAATGATTCCTGCAAAGGTCATTCACCTATCAGGTCACAACTGCAATGTCAAGGTCATTGACCTTTGCACCTGCAAAGGTCATTCACCTCTGATGTCACACCTGCAATGTCAAGGTCATTGACCTTAAGGTCAAGGTCATGACCTGCCAATCAAGTCTTCCTACTACTTACGACGACCAGCCGTCGTCCGCGACGCCCAGCCACAATATCGAGCCGCACGGACATCCACGACGCTTAGTCGACTTCCGCGACGACCCGCCGTCGCCCCGCTGCCTAGCTACACGGACATCGCCGCCGTCATCCAGGACACCCAGCCGTCATCCACGACGCTTAGCCGACATACGCGACGCCCCGCTGTCATACGTATCCGCCCCCTGCCTTCCTACCCCCAGCGCCCCCATCACTTTTTATAATGACACCTGCAAAGGTCATTTACCTCTGAGGTCACACCTTCAAAGTCAAGGTCATTGACCTTAAGGTCTAAGTCATGACCCGCCAATCGAGACTTCCTACTACTTAAGACGCCCAGCAGTCGTCCGCGACGCTCAGCCGACATCCGCGACGCCCCGCCGTCATACGCATCCGCCTCGTGCGCTCCCCCTTTCCCCAGCGTCCCTTCCACTTTTTATAATGACACTTGAAAGGTTCCGCGACGCCCCGCTGCCAAGCTACACGGACATCGCCGCCGTCATCCAGGACGCCCAGCCGTCATCAACGACGCTTAGCCGACATCCGCGACGCCCCGCCGTCATACGCATCTGCCCCCTGCCCCCCCCTTCCACGAGCGCCCCTTCCACTTTTTATAATGACACCTGCAAAGGTCATTCACCTTTGAGGTCACACCTGCAATGTCAAGGTCATTGATAATGTAGTAAACAAAATAATTTCGATTATATTATAATTTAATATTACACATTATTAATATATGATGAGTATAGTATAAGCACATACACAAACATACATGGAGAGACTTTTTCTTTTAATAATGTTTTTTTTCTCATGTCACCATGTAAGTTTGAGTAACAAAAAAAAAAAAATGTATCAGAATATATGTATGTAACACAAATTATTGTATACTTCCAACCTTCCTGTAATGTAATTATATTACTAAATACAGTATTTTTCTATTCTATTCTATTCTATTCTATGTCAAGGTCATTGACCTTTGCACCTGCAAAGGTCATTCACTTCTGAGGTCTCACCTATAATGTCAAAGTCATTGACCTTAAGGTCAAGGTCATGACCTGCCAATCAAGTCTTCCTACTATTGACGACGCCCAGCCACAATATCGAGCCACACGAAAATCAACGACGCTTAGTCGACTACCGCGACGCCCCGCCGTCGCCCCGCTGCCAAGCTACACGGACATCGCCGCCGTCATCCAGGACGCCCAGCCGTCATCAACGACGCTTAGCCGACATCCGCGACGCTCCGCCGTCATACGCATCTGCCTCCTGCCCCCCCCCCTTCCACAAGCGCCCCTACCACATTTTATAATGACACCTGCAAAGGTCATTCACCTCTGAGGTCACACCTGCAATGTCAAGGTCATTGACCTTTGCACCTGCAAAGGTAATTCACCTCTGAGGTCACACCTTCAAAGTCAAGGTCATTGACGTTAAGGTCAAGGTCATGACCCCTCAATCAAGTCTTCCTACTACTTACGACGCCCAGCCGTCGTCCGTGACGCCCAGCCACAATATCGAGTCGCACGGACATCCACGACGCTGAGTCGACTTCCGCGACGCCCCGCCGTCGCCCTGCTGCCAAGCTACACGGACATCGCTGCCGTCATCCAGGACGCCCAGCCGTCATCAACGACGCATAGCTGACATCCGCAACGCCCCGCCGTCATACGCATCTGCCCCCTGCCTCCCCCTTCCACGAGCGTACCTTCCACTTTTTATAATGACACCTGCAAAGGTAATTCACCTCTGAGGTCACACCTTTAAAGTCAAGGTCATTGACGTTAATGTCAAGGTCATGAACCCTCAATCAAGTCTTCCTACTACTTACGACGCCCAGCCGTCGTCCGTGACGCCCAGCCACAATATCGAGCCGCACGGACATCCACGACGCTTAGTCGACTTCCGCGACGCCCCGCCGTCGCCCCGCTGCCAAGCTACACGGACATCGCCGCCGTCATCCAGGACGCCCAGCCGTCATCCACGACGCCCCGCCGTCATACGTATCCGCCCCCTGCCCTCCTACCCCCAGCGATCCCACCACTTTTCATAATGACACCTGCAAAGGTCATTCACCTCTGAGGTCACACCTGCATTGTCAAGGTCATTGACCTTAAGGTCTAGGTCATGACCTGCCAATCGAGTATATCTACTACTTACGACGCCCAGCAGTCGTCCGCGACGCTCAGCCGACATCCGCGACGCACAGTGGGTCTAAATCACACTTTTTTGCGCGAAATTTCGCTTCAAGCCAATTTTCAACCAATTTTAATAATGTCAGTGGCATTTGAATGGTAAATAGTTGTAGTTTGTGAAAATTACCCCAAGAATAGTCAATTCTCCCTCTTAATTATTGTTTCATCCCCTTAAATCTGAAAATTCGATTAAACGATAAATTCATAAATTAATAAATCGAATCAGATAATATATTCTGCACAAATATAAATATCTATTTGTTAGTACTATTATATAGTACCTATGTGTAAACATGTGTGAACATATTTTAATATATACAGGGTGAGTCATAAGTTCGTATTTCTTCGATATCTCCTCTGTTGATAATTAGAGAAAAAATTTAATTTTGAATAATATTATAAGTAATAATACACATCTAAACTTATATTAAAATATATAGTGTGACCCCGAAAAAGGTGTATCATTACAGGGTGAGTTCATAGTGCGTGTATCTTCGATATCTCCTCTCTTTTACAAGATACAGAAAAAATTCAAATATTAGATAATACTAAAAGTATAAATGTACATTATAAGAATGTATTGAAATATACAGTGTGGCCCCGAAATGAGGTGTATCACAAATATAACGCTTATTACTTACATTACATGAAACATTTATGAAAAAAAACTCTTAGATTTTATGCTTAAAAATAAACACTTCGTGTCTTAAAAAATTTATGCATTTTAGTATATTTCGTTTTTAGTATATTTATTTATTTTAGGTGCAGGATTTACCTGTCATGAAAAGTTGTAGTGTATCGAATACCTATTACATACTTAATGACAAAAAAATATTTTGTTCCATTAAAAAATAGTTTTGTAACATATATTTTTTGAATAATTGTAGTTTTTTCAGGAGCACCTTGTATAAAACAAATTTCTAATGGATTACTAGTGGTGTCTAGGTTAAACTAATGCCACACCAAAACGAAAATGATTTTTCAAAACAATGTTTGAAAACGTCAACTAAGAAAAAAAATTATATCATACCCCTTCCCCTCAATGTTTTAAAAAAATATTGTACCACTGTATAGATCTTCTAAACAAGAGTTACATAAGGTAGAAATAAATGGGTCATCCCATTTAAAAATACATTATATTTGTGATACACTTCATTTCGGGGCCACACTGTATATTTCAATACATTCTTATAATGTACATTTATACTTTTAGTATTATCTAATATTTGAATTTTTTCTGTATCTTGTAAAAGAGAGGAGATATCGAAGATACACGCACTATCAACTCACCCTGTAATGATACAGCTTTTTCGGGGTCACACTATATATTTTAATATAAGTTTAGATGTGTATTATTACTTATAATATCATTCAAAATTAAAATTTTTCTCTAATTATCAACAGAGGAGATATCGAAGAAATACGAACTTATGACTCATCCTGTATATATTAAAATATGTTCACACATGTTTACACATACTATATAATAGTACTAACAAATAGATATTTATATTTGTGCAGAATATATTATCTGATTCGATTTATTAATTTATGAATTTATCGTTTAATCGAATTTTCAAATTTAAGGGGATGAAACAATAATTAAGAGGGTGAATTGACTATTCTTGGGGTAATTTTCAGAAACTACAACTATTTACCTTTCAAATGCCACTGACTTTATTAAAATTGGTTGAAAATTGGCTTGAAGCGAAATTTCGCGCAAAAAAATGTGATTTAGACCCACTGTGCGACGCCCCGCCGTCATACGCATCCGCCTCCTGCGCTCCCCCTTTCCCCAGCGCCTCCACCACTTTTTATAATGACACCAGCAAAGGTCAATGACCTTTGCACCTGCATAATGACACCTGCAAAGGTCATATACCTCTGAGGTCACAGTTGCAATATTAAGGTCATTGACCTTTGCACCTGAAAAAGGTCATTCACCTCTGAGGTCAAACCTGCAATGTCAAGGTCATTGACCTTATGGTCAAGGTCATGACCTGCCAATCAAGTCTTCCTACTACTTACGACGCCTAGCCGTCGTCCGCGACGCCCCGACGTCATCCGCATCCGCCCCCTGCGCCCCCACAACTTTTTATAATGACACCTGCAAAGGTCATTCACCTCTGAGGTCACACCTGCAATGTCAAGGTCATTGACCTCAAGGTCAAGGTCATGACCCGCCAATCGAGTATATCTACTACTTACGACGCCCAGCAGTCGTCCGCGACGCTCAGCCGACATCCGCGACGCCCCGCCGTCATACGCATCCGCCTCCTGCGCTCCCCCTTTCCCCAGCGCCTCCACCACTTTTTATAATGACACCAGCAAAGGTCAATGACCTTTGCACCTGCATAATGACACCTGCAAAGGTCATATACCTCCGAAGTCACAGTTGCAATATCAAGGTCATTGACCTTTGCACCTGAAAAAGGTCATTCACCTCTGAGGTCACACACCGACGTCATCCGCATCCGCCCCCTGCGCCCTTACAACTTTTTATAATGACACCTGCAAAGGTCATTCACCTCTAAGGTCACACCTGCAATGTCAATGTCATTGACCTCAAGGTCAAGGTCATGACCCGCCAATCGAGTTTTCTTACTACTTACTACGCTCATCCGTTGTCCGCGACGCTCAGCTGACATCCGCGACGCCCCGCCGTCATACGCATCCGCCCCCGGCGCCATCCTTTCCCTAGCACCCCCTCCGCTTGCAAAGGTCATTCACCTTTGAGGTCACACCTGCAATGTCAAGGTCATTGACCTTTGCACCTGCAAAGGTCATTCACTTCTGAGGTCTCACCTATAATGTCAAGGTCATTGACCTTAAGGTCATGACCTGCCAATCAAGTCTTCCTACTACTGACGACGCCCAGCCGTCGTCCGCGACGCCCAGCCACAATATCGAGCCACACGGACATCCTCGACGCTTAGTCGACTTCCGCGACGCCCCGCCGTCGCCCCGCTGCCAAGCTACACGGACATCGCCGCCGTCATCCAGGACGCTCAGCCGTCATCCACGACGCTGAGACGACATCCGCGACGCCCCGCCGTCATACGTATCCTCCCCCTGCCCCCCTTTCCCCAGCGCCCCCAACACTTTTTATAATGACACTTGCAAAGCTCATTTACCTCTGAAGTCACACCTGCAATGTCAAGGTCATTGACCTTAAAATCTAGGTCATGACCCGCCAATCAAGTCGTCCTACTACTTGCGACGCCCAGCAACAATATCGAGCCGCACAGACATCCACGACGCTTAGTCGACTTCCGCGACGTTCCGCCGTCGCCCCGCTGCCAAGCTACACGGACATCGCCGCCGTCATCCAGGACGCCCAGCCGTCATCCACGACGCTTAGCTGACATCCGCGACGCCCCGCCTTCATCCGCATCCGCTCCCTGCGCCCCCTGTCCCCTGCGCCCCCTCCACTTTTTATAATGAGACCTACAAAGGTTATTCATCTCTGAGGTCACACCTGCAATGTCAAGGTCATTGACCTTTGCACCTGCAAAGGTTATTCACCTCTGAGGTCACACCTGCAATGTCAAGGTCATTGACTTGCAATGTCAAGGTCATTGACCTGCAATGTCAAGGTCATTGACCTTAAGGTCAAGGTCATGACCCGCCAATCGAGTATTCTTACTACTTACGACGCCCATCCGTCGTCCGCGACGCTCAGCTGACACCCGCGACGCACAGCTGACACCCGCGACGCCCCGCCGTCATACGCATCCGCCCCCGGCGCCATCCTTTCATCAGCACTCCCTCCACTTTTTATAATGACACCTGCAAAGGTCAATTACCTCTGAGGTCACACTTGCAATGTCAAGGTCATTGACCTTTGCACCTGCAAAGGTCATTCACCTCTGAGGTCACTTTTTCAAAGTCAAGGTCATTGACCTTAAGGTCAAGGTCATTGACCTTAAGGTCAAGGTCATGACCCCCTAATCAAGTCTTCCTACTACTTACGACTCCCAGCCGTCGTCCGCGACGCCCAGCCACAATATCGAGCCGCACGGACATCCACGACGCTTAGTCGACTTACGCGACGCCCCGCCGTCGCTTAGCTGCAAAGCTACACGGACATCGCCGCCGTCATCCAGGACGCCCAGCGGTCATCCACGACGCCCCGCCGTCATACGTATCCGCCCCCTGCCCTCCTACCCCCAGCGATCTCACCACTTTTTATAATGACACCTGCAAAGGTCATTCACCTATGAGGTCACACCTGCAATATCAAGGTCATTGACCTTTGCACCTGCAAAGGTCATTCACCTTAGAGGTCACACCTTCAAAGTCAAGGTCATTGACCTTAAGGTCAAGGTCATGACCCACTAATCAAGTCTTCCTACTACTAACGACGCCCAGCCGTCGTCCGCGACGCCCAGCCACAATATCGAGCCGCACGGACATCCGCGACGCCCCGCCGTCGCCCCGCTTCCAAGCTACACGGACATCGCCGCCGTCATCCAGGACGCCCAGCCGTCATCAACGACGCTTAGCCGACATCCGCGACGCCCCGCCGTCATACGCATCCGCCCCCTGCCCCCCCCTTCCACGAGCGCCCCCTCCACTTTTTTTATAATGATACCTGCAAAGGTCATTGATTTTTGCACCTGAAAAGGTCATTCACCTCTGAGGTCACACCTGTAATGTCAAGGTCATTGACCTTAAGGTCAAGGTCACGACCCGCCAATCGAGTCTTCCTACTACTTACGACGCGCGCACAGTGTGGCAGAGCTGGACAAATGCATTTTTTTGAAGTATTTTTCTGAATGTTTTTACTTATAGATTCTTTTTAAAAACTCAAAGAATCAAGAACATGTATAAATATATATATTTCCCGCCGAAAAAGTATCTTAAAAATGTGGCAAAGTTGATTGTATTTGATTTCTCAATTGTTGCAAAAATTATAGTACACTTTAAGATTGATGAAAATACAAACGGTTGGAACTTTTTTCACTTTTCAACTAGTAATTATGTTTGTTTATGTCTTTATTAAGAACATGTATAATATTTCAAAGAAATATATTAATATATATTTCTTCAGGATTTTTTCAGTATTTTTTTCTGAATTGTATTTGGAATTTAGTAAGGCGTATTCAATAATTTTTTCAGATTTTTTATATTACTGAATTATAAAATTTAAAAAAGTAAATAGAAATTTCAGGACTTTTTTCAGGATTTTTTTCAGACTTTTTTTGTTAACTAAATTGGGCATTTAATAAGGCATATTCCATAATTTTTTCAGATTTTTTGCGGTTAAATTGAAGGTTAAGCGAACGTTTGTCCAAAAAAACACTGTTTTTCCACACTGTGCGGCGCGACGCCCAGCCGTCATCCGCGACGCTCAGCCGACATCCGCGACGCCCAGCCGTCGCCACAATATCGAGCCGCACGTACATTGTTCTACGTCATCCACGACGCTTAGCTGACATCCGCAACGCCCCGCCGTCATCCGCATCCGCCCCCTGCCCCCGCTCCACAGCGCCCCCCGCCACTTTTTATAATGACACCTGCAAAGGTCGTTCACCTCTAAAGTCACACCTGCAATGTCAAGGTCATTGACCTTAAGGTCAAGGTCATGACCCGCCATTCGAGTCTTCCTACTACGTACGACGCCCTGCCGTCGTCCGCGACGCTCAGCCGACATCCACGACGCCCAGCCGTCGCCACAATATCGAGCCGCACGGACATCGTCCTACGTTATCCACGACGCTTAGCCGACATCCCCCTGCCCCCCCTTCCCCCAGCACCCCCTCCACTTTTTATAATGACACCTGCAAAGGTCATTCACCTCTGAGCTCAGACCTGCAATGTCAAGGTCAATGACCTTAAGGTCAAGGTCATGACCCGCCAATCGAGTCTTCTTAATAATTACGACGCCCAGCCGTCGTCCGCGACGCCCAGCCACAATATCGAGCCGCACGGACATCCACGACGCTTAGTCGACTTCCGCGACGCCCCGCCGTCGCCCCGCTGCCAAGCTACACGGACATCGCCGCCTTCAACCAGGACGCCCAGCCGTCATCCACGACGCTTAGCCGACATCCGCGACGCCTCGCCGTTATACGCATCCGCACCTGCCCCCCCCCCTTCCCCCAGCGCCTCCTCCACTTTTTATAATGACACCTGCAAAGGTCATTCACCTCTGAGGTCACACCTGCAATGTCAAGGTCATTGACCTTAAGGTCAAGCTCATGACCCGCCAATCAAGTCTTCCTACTACTTACGACGCCCAGCCGTCGTTCGCGACGCCCAGTCACAATATCGAGCCGCACGGACATCCACGACGCTTTGTCGACTTCCGCGACGCACCGCCGTCGCCCCTCTGCCAAGCTACACGGACATCGCCGCCGTCATCCAGGACGCCCAGCCGTCATCCACGACGCTTAGCCGACATCCGCGACGCCCCGACGTCATACGCGTCAGCCCCCTGTCCACCCCTTCCCCCAGCGCCCCCACCACTTTTTATAATGACACCTGCAAAGGTCATTGACCTTTGCACTTGCAAAGGTCATTCACCTCTGAGGTCACACCTGCAATTTCAAGGTCATTGACCTTAAACTCAAGGTCATGACAGGTAATAAAGTCTTCCTACTACTTACGACGCCCAGCCATCGTCCGCGACGCCCAGCCGTCGCCACAATATCGAGCCGCACGGACATCCACGACGCTTAGCCGACATTCGCGACGCCCCGCCGTCGCCCCTCTGCCAAGCTACACGGACATCGCCGCCGTCATCCAGGACGCACAGCCGTCGCCACGCTGCCAAACCGACATCCACGACGCTTAGCCGACATCCGCGACGCCCCGCCGTCATCCGCGTCGCATTAATTTTGGGTAATTTTTGTTCGAAGTATTCTCAACTAATATACATCGAATATATTATATAACATTGGCTTATATATTTTATATAACATGGACTCGTCTATTATGTCATCAATGTAAGGTTAAGGTGTGAATGTAATGCATAAACATCTTTATTCTGCTTTACTTAATGCATAATTGTAAAATAAAATGACTGATTATTGTTTATAATTTTCTTCTCTATAAATTAAGTTTAGTAAAATTTTCTATTAGTGGTCACTATCGAGATAATTACCTGAAACTAGAGGCGAGTAATGTTTTAGGGGTTGGTTTTTCGATTTTAGGGGTTGATACATGGAGTAATTTTGGTAAACTTTGTGTCCTAGTTACACTTTGTCAATGTACTACAAAACCTTACATAAGGTAAAGGCACCAGTGGTGGCCACTATAAGAGCAAGTTTTCAGTTTTTTTGGATTAATGAGCTTGTTTTTTGTAATTTTCATGAAATCATGTTACTAATAAAACAAGTAACTCTTTATTTAATCAATTTCATTACCAAAATCCGCAAATATAGTTTTTTTCTTTAAATTATAGCCTTTTATTTTGATCATGTTTTTTCTCCAGTAGTGGCAGAGGTAAAACCAGTTATGGCAACCCAGTGATGGCAAAATGATATTTCTAGTACTTTGTTATAAAAAAAATTTTTTTAAACTAAAGGTAAATATCATGAAATGTCATACAATAAATAAATAAGTAAATAGATTACATTTTTAATTAGAGCAGGGTCGTATTAAGTAAAATTTATAGTTAATATTTAATAATAAATCATAAGTAATTAAATACTAAGCAATGGAACTTTTGATATCGATGTTATTAAACCGATAATGTTATTGAATATTTAAGCCAGGCACGTATTAAGAAGAATTTACAATTAGTATTTTCTCATAAAATTTGTTTAAAAATGAAAATGTTAACTAATTGAAGTTGTTATATCTATGTAATTAAACATAATGTATATTGAATATTTAAGCCAGGCACGTATTAAATAGAATTTAAAATTAATTTTTCCAATAAAAACTGTATAAAACGAAACCATTTAGTAATAAGTTATGGAATTAATGTAGTTAATACGAAAATGTATATATGAATATTTTAGTCAGGTACGTATTAAGAAGAATTCATAATTAATATTTTCCAATAAAAACTATATAAAAATGAAACAATTAAGCAATGACAGTTATGACATTGATGTAGTTAAACTGAAAATGTATATATGAATATTTTAGTCAGCTACGTATTAAGAACAATTTATAATTAGAAAATTTTCTGATAAAAATTCTATAAAAATGAAAATATTAAGTAATGGTAGTTATGACTTTGATGTAACTAAACCAATAATGCATATTGTATATTTAAGCCAGGCACGTATCAAAAAGAATTTATAATTAATATTTTCTAATAAAAATTGTATAAAAATGAAATCGTTATAGCATTGATGTAGTTAAACCAAAAATGTATATATTAATATTTTAGCCAGGCACGTATTAAGAAAAATTTATAATGAATATTTTTTCATAAAAATTATATAAACATGACCATGTTTACCATCCGCAGTTGTTATATTGTGATTTTTGAGTCAGGGGCGTATTAAGAAAAATATACAATTAATATTATCTATTATAATTTCTGCAGATGCTTCAGTAAAACACATGTGTGATAGTTACACAATTAAATTTATTTTTTTAATTAACAAATTATAAATCACAAATAATAAGCAAGTATTTAACTAACAATTAATTATAAAAATTTATAAATTATAAATTTATAGTAAGCAAGTTAATTAACAGTCGTCTTTATGTTAACCACACTTTCTTCTGATGATGAATTCACATCACATATGTTATGCCAGTATCTTATAATGAATAAAAAGCAAAAAATATAAAAAAAATGATATTTCAATATCTATCTTAAAATAATATTATTTCTACTGTTAATAAGTATAAAAAATTATACAACACGAGCGAAGCGGGTACGTCCAACATAACTATCATTAATTTTTCTTTTTTTGTATTTTTTACGATAAAAATGATTTGTAAATTTTCGTTAATACAGGTCTGCCTAAACTGCACAGTCCTATATTTTATTTAAATTATATCAACATAACTGTCTAAGCTTTTCTTTAAATTTTTGTATATTTTAAATATAAAATATTATAAATTTTCGTTAATACGGGCCTGCTCTAAATTTTCAATATTATAATTTATTCAAATACTGTCAATATAACAACTATTTTTTTACCTTATAACTATAGAATATAATTTTTTAGAAAATATTATTTAAATTACTTCCTTAATACGGATCTGCTTTAATTATTCAATATTTTTTTGTACATTAAACAATTCAAACAAACATAACAATTACCTTAAATTTGACTTTATGTTTTTATATATTTTTGCATAAAATAATATCAATCGTAAATTTTCCTTAATACTTACCTGACTTAATTTGAATATGTTAATTGCAAATTTATCTTTAGAATTATAATTCACTATATATTAATAATTTCAACCCGCCTGCTTAACATTTTTCACACCTATTAATGAAAACTACATTTGAAAACATCGCTGCCACTACTGGGTATTAGTGAAAAATGAATACCCAGTAATGGTTATTGAACACAAAACCCCTCCTAGAACAATAAAATTAAATTTAGTGGTGACCTTATCTTTAAGATATGTTCAAGAATGGAACATATTAATTTCACTTCAAAAAAAAAATTTAAGCAGCATAAAAATCACTAATAATCAAACTCGCTCCACTAATCATTTACATAAGAAAATACACACTACGTAAATTTCGACTGATCCGCGATGTTTAAATGTCCACCATTTTGACACCTATTGGCCGATTGTCATCAAATCACGCTGTAAGACAGTTAAATATACATAGATTAATATTCAGAAATGATTATAATCAAATATCATCACATATTTCAAATTCAGGACATTTAATTAAACATTTGCCATTACTGGGGTGCTTGCCAAGACCGGTGCCGTTACCTTATCTCATAATTATTATATTTTATTTGATATTTTTAATGGGTGTAAGTTTATATGATTTTCTAATAAAAATTTGAAAATATTTGTCGATTAAATGTTTTGTACGGTTTACTATAATTTACTCTAAGTACGACAATTTTATTTGCTTATAAATAAACGACCACTTATTTTTTTCAGGAGTATATGTTCTACAAAGCATTTTTTTATAAGGTTCATACTTTTCACATAAAAGTAACTAATAACTAAAATTGTCTATAAAAAATCACCCAAAAATTCCAGAAATCATCTTTTAAGTCCCATTTTTTTTAGTTTATAACAATTTTTTTATATATATGTTTATATATATATATATATATATATATTTAAATATACCTATTTTGTAGGGGTTTTTTTTAGGTCAAAATATTAATTAAAGAACTAAACCAATGTTCAAATCATTTTAATTAATAGCGCTTATTTTAATTTTCAACATTTTTGTCTTCATCAGAAATTAATAATTATCCAATTTAAACAGTAATTAGTGTGACCATATGTATGTAGTAAAAGATGCATATTACATCAAAAAAATTTTTTTTAAATATTAAAAAGTACCCATTCTTGTACAAAAGACTAAAAATATGTAAATGTGATATCCAACAGATAAAACAATATATAAAAACAATTTCTTTAAAACATTAAAACTTAAAAATTTAGTTTAAAAACGTTAAAAATAAATAAAATTCGTATCACATTGTATCACATGTTGAAAAGTATTTATACTTTAGTATAAATACTTTTCAACATGTGATACAATGTGATACGAATTTTATTTATTTTTAACGTTTTTAAACTAAATTTTTAAGTTTTAATGTTTTAAAGAAATTGTTTTTATATATTGTTTTATCTGTTGGATATCACATTTACATATTTTTAGTCTTTTGTACAAGAATGGGTACTTTTTAATATTTAAAAAAAATTTTTTTGATGTAATATGCATCTTTTACTACATACATATGGTCACACTAATTACTGTTTAAATTGGATAATTATTAATTTCTGATGAAGACAAAAATGTTGAAAATTAAAATAAGCGCTATTAATTAAAATGATTTGAACATTGGTTTAGTTCTTTAATTAATATTTTGACCTAAAAAAAACCCCTACAAAATAGGTATATTTAAATAATATCAAGATGGTCATATATATGAATACTAATATATATATATATATATATATATATATATATATATATTATTATGAGCATTTCCAGTAGTTTTTTAAAAAACAGGGCGCACGTATGTCACCGATTTTGCTCCCAATTTTTTTTCTCAAAGTGCATATCAAAAAAACATGTTTCCCAAAATCTTTTCCCCCCGCCCCCTTTTTTGGTCGAATTACGATTTTTTAAACTTTTGAAATCGAGCGAAATTAGACTTTTTTCGATAGTACCTTATTTTTCAAAATGTCCTTTATTATGCATGTTATAGGGCTCATTTTCTTCGTTTTTTGTTGATCTTTCATTTGAAATCGGTTTCAGAGCCGAATATTCAATTTTGGCCGAATGCGGTACCAAAACATTAAGTTTGATTTTTTGTAAAAATAGTCGATTTTGAAATTGCCGCCAAATATTTTGGCTTCAATCAAAATACTTCCGATAAAGGTCATTTTAATCTATTTTTTATGTAATTTCCAAATATTTAATTTTTTAATTTGGTCAAAAACTTTTAAAGTTACACTTGTTTTAAGATGTTTTATTTTCCAAAAAGCGCTATATACACAACATTAAAACTTTTTTTTCTATACTCCAAATAGCACCAAATTTTGGCAAAAGTTTCCTTTATTTATCCTTAAAACAACCCTCAAAAAACATTTTTTCATATTGAGCTCCTAAGTGAGATATAATTTTTATAAAACACCTATTTACTCGTGTATTAAAGATAAGAATTTACAGGAATTTTCAGTGTTTCTGAAATATCGGGGCTCCTGATAATCGAATAAAAAATATATCACTTAATTCATTATGAAATTCCATACAAATCTACATAAGTAAAAAAATTTTGATTAATTAAAAAACCTATAAAAAAAGAAAAGCCGAGCGAGCGCAAGCGGACCAGTCTTAGAAATGAGTACATACATAGTAATACATACCTATTAAACAACGAAGTTGTGAGACACTATTATATTTAAAGTTGTTATTAAATAAATTAGGAATCGATGTACATAGTTTTTATTTATTTGTAGGTTTTGTAATTAATCTAAAAAAAATTAACTTATATAAATTTGTAGGGAATTTCATAACGAATTAAGTGGTATATTTTTTATTCGATTATCAGGAGCCCCGATATTTCAGAAACACTGAAAATTCATGTAAATTTTTATCTTTAATACACGAGTAAATAGGTGTTTTATAAAAATTATATCTCACTTAGGAGCTCAATATAAAAAAATGTTTTTTGAGGGTTGTTTTAAGGATAAATAAAGGAAACTTTTGCCAAAATTTGGTGCAATTTGGAGTATAGAGAAAAAAGTTTTAATGGTGTGAATATAGCGCTTTTTGGAAAATAAGACATCTGAAAACAAGTGTAACTCTAAAAGTTTTTGACCAAATTAAAAATCTATAAATATTTGGAAACTACATAAAAAATAGAATAAAATGACCTTTATCGAAAGTATTTTGGTTGAAACCAAAATATTTGGCGGCAATTTCAAAATCGACTATTTTTACAAAAAATCAAACTTAATGTTTTGGTACCGCATTCGGCCAAAATTGAATATTCGGCTCTGAAACTGATTTCAAATGAAAGATCAACAAAAAACGAAGAAAATGAGCCCTATAACATGCATAATAAAGGACATTTTGAAAAATAAGGTACTATCGAAAAAAGTCTAATTTCGCTCGATTTCAAAAGTTTAATTAATCGTAATTCGACCAAAAAAGGGGGCGGGGGGAAAAGATTTTGGGAAACATGTTTTTTTGATATGCACTTTGAGAAAAAAAATTGGGAACAAAATCGGTGATATACGTGCACTCTGTTTTTTAAAAAACTACTGGAAATGCTCATATATACATATATGAGCATTTTCAGTAGTTTTTTAAAAAACAGGGCGCACGTATATCACCGATTTTGCTCCCAATTTTTTTTCTCAAAGTACATATCAAAAAAACATGTTTCCCAAAATCTTTTCCCCCCGCTCGCTTTTTTAGCCGAATTACGATTAATTAAACTTTTGAAATCGAGCGAAATTAGACTTTTTTCGATAGCATCTTATTTTTCAAAATGTCCCTTATTATGCATGTTATAGGGCGCATTTTCTTCGTTTTTTGTTGATCTTTCATTTGAAATCAGTTTCAGAGCCTAATATTCAATTTTGGCCGAATGCGGTACCAAAACATTAAGTTTGATTTTTTGTAAAAATAGTCGATTTTGAAATTGCCGCCAAATATTTTGGTTTCAACCAAAATACTTCCGATAAAGGTCATTTTATTCTATTTTTTATGTAGTTTCCAAATATTTATAGATTTTTTTAATTGGTCAAAAACTTTTAAAGTTACACTTGTTTTAAGATGTCTTATTTTCCAAAAAGCGCTATATTCACACCATTAAAACTTTTTTCTCTATACTCCAAATTGCACCAAATTTTGGCAAAAGTTTCCTTTATTTATCCTTAAAACAACACTCAAAAAACATTATTTCATATTGAGCTCCTAAGTGAGATATAATTTTTATAAAACACCTATTTACTCGTGTATTAAAGATAAGAATTTACAGGAATTTTCAGTGTTTCTGAAATATCGGGGCTCCTGATAATCGAATAAAAAATATACTACTTAATTCGTTATGAAATTCCCTACAAATCTACATAAGTTAATTTTTTTTAGATTAATTAAAAAACCTATAAAAAAATAAAAGTCGAGCGAGCGCAAGCGAGCCAGTCTTAGAAATGAGTACATACATAGCTATTAAACAACGAAGTTATGAGACACTATTACATTTAAAGTTGTTATTAAATAAATTAGGAATCGATGTACAAAGTTTTTATTTATTTGTAGGTTTTGTAATTAATCTAAAAAAATTTAACTTATGTAGATTTGTAGGGAATTTCATAACGAATTAAGTGGTATATTTTTTAATCGATTATCAGTAGCCCCGATATTTCAGAAACACTGAAAATTCCTGTAAATTCTTATCTTTAATAGACGAGTAATTAGGTGTTTTATAAAAATTATATCTCATTTAGGAGCTCAATATGAAAAAATGTTTTTTGAGGGTTGTTTTAAGGATAAAAAAGGGAAACTTTTGCCAAAATTTGGTGCAATTTGGAGTATAGAGAAAAAAGTTTTAATGGTGTGAATATAGCGCTTTTTGGAAAATAAGACATCTTAAAACAAGTGTAACATTAAAAGTTTTTGACCAAATTAAAAAATCTATAAATATTTGGAAACTACATAAAAAATAGAATAAAATGACCTTTATCGGAAGTATTTTGGTTGAAGCCAAAATATTTGGCGGCAATTTCAAAATCGACTATTTTTACAAAAAATCAAACTTAATGTTTTGGTACCGCATTCGGCCAAAATTGAATATTCGGCTCTGAAAACGATTTCAAATGAAAGATCAACAAAAAACGAAGAAAATGAGCCCTATAACATGCATAATAAGGGACATTTTGAAAAATCGTTCGATTTCAAAAGTTTAAAAAATCGTAATTCGGCCAAAAAAGGGGGCGGGGGGAAAAGATTTTGGGAAACATGTGTTTTTGATATGTACTTTGAGAAAAAAAATTGGGAGCAAAATCGGTGACATACGTGCGCCCTGTTTTTTTAAAAACTACTGGAAATGCTCATATATATATATATATATATTCTTGTAGCTTGATGTCTGCTTAATGAGTATATTACAAAATATTTCAAATTTCATGAATAGATCAGTGGAAAAGCGTTTAAAACGTCGTGTGAGAGATGCGTACTTTGAAGCCCCATTTGGATGTGTTCCGACGTAGTAATTTCGGGTAATTTTTGTCCAAAGTATTGTCAACTAATGTACTTTCGATTATTGTGGGACAGAAAGAGTTATCTTGTTCTTGCCGGTTAAGTCGAAAATATATGGTGAAGCTGCAGCTCTATTAAGGATACATTCAAGATTTTCAGAATGATGCCTTGGTCACCTTCGTGTTGATGTTCTCGAGTCTTCTGCAAAACTCTACCTTACATGCTCAACTGTGGCTTCGTTCCTAATTAAGCACGGTCTGCCTGATTTGCGGAAGGTCGCTTATTGAACCCAAGTTATCAAAACGACCAATCAAACGTCTAATCATTAATTCACTTGGAGAATCTATCACGCCGCGCCGTGCCAATGTTGTTTACATGATTTATAACCATTTTCACATTTTAACTTTAAGGTGTTCGATGACGTACCATTTTTTGTTATCAGAGCTCGGTCTATAAGTGTTTTTAGGGTTTTTTAAAGTCGGATTTATTTTTATCTAAAAAAGTTATTTATTTTTCTCTTTTGAATGGCATAAATTCGAGGTCCATGATCAGATTCTGATAAAATTTATATGAAATTACCTCTACTCTACTCTTTCAAACAAACAAAAATCGTCCAAATCGGTACATATTGGTCGGTGTTATGCCCGGAGCATACATTAAAAAATATATACAGCCGAATTGAAAACCTCCTCCTTTTTTGAAGTCTGTTAATAATAGAAGTCTCAGATTGAAAATAACAACTTAAGTCTGTTAAGTCATTTTATAGCTCTGTTTGAACAAAACAACGAAAACACTAGTAGCTAGGGGTTGGCGAATTTGGCCCTCACCGGGGGCGCAAAATTTAGAAGGGTGGCAAAATAGGTTTGAATAACATTATCAGGATTAAAAAGTGACATCAAGATTAAAAAGTGACACGAGGAATAAAAAAGTCTTCAAAAATTAAAAGATGACAACAAAAAAGAGGGTCTTTAATTACAACAGGGAGCGCTATTTTTAGTGTTCGCAGGCGCGGCATTCTACGCTACGTCACTGTTTCAAAATAATTTTTTTATCGTATATGAAGCACACAAAAATTGTATATGCGGTTCTTGGTAGATTGGGATTGTGCTATGCGGCCCAGAAGGTTCAAAAGGTTGGACACCTATGTTGTAGATTACAGTAGGTAATAAATTAGTACAATTGTTTTGATACTCAAATGAATCTTCATATTTTTTTTTAATTTTAAACAAAAAGTTCTTGTATTTTCATTAATTGTTGAAATACAATTTGACATTGTGCAGCCATTATTATTTAATATGTTCGTATACAATATTACTATTCATTCATTTATTTTCCTAGCAGCCTGTCTACTTCATACAAAGCGTACATTATGTATACGTGGAGCATAAAACCATATAAAACAAACACAAAGAACCCTCTTTTATTCCCTGTGTACTGCTACCATTTGTACACGGAGAGAAAAATCTTAGAAAAATTACTGTGCTCTGCACTATAAACGATGTGCGAAAGTCGAATATAGGCAATTTTATACGGTAAAATAAGAAAAATTAAAATTCTTAATATAAAATGTAAAGAAAACAATATTATTTTTTTAAATACAGCCCAGCTAAATTTGTAAAACAGCACAGTAAAAAGTTCCAATCTCGACAAATTTTTGTTTTTTATTGTTTTTCTTGAAGGTATGTAAAGTACAAGGTAGCCATGGGCGCCGGGAGGGGGGTGCAATGAGATGCACTTGCACCCCCCTGGCAAAAAAGAAAAAACAAAAAAAATAAGATACAATTTAAAATTTACGCACGTGAGAATATAAAAATTAAGACCTTTTTTTTTTAGTCGTGCTAATTACAATGCAGGTTTATTATTACAAAATTATTATTATTATTTTTTTTAATTATCCTCACGGGCCGCATGTAATTTAATTTTATATATCTAGATGCGCCCTCCTGAAAGAAATTCTGCCGACGCCCATGAAGGTAGCCTCAATAGCTCGGCGCGAGAGAGGGAAATACGTCATCTGGTGTGCCCAAATGTGGAGAGGGGGAATGATGTGCCCAGTCAAAACAAATATAGCTTTGTAACTCGGTGCTAGAAAGGGAAAATACTGGGGTGCCCAAGCTGATTGATCAAAAACTACTGAGGCAACCTGTGTATTTACTAACCTTGGTTTTTCTTAAAAAAATTACTACTTAAACGGCTGTAAAATCTTAATGTCCGGTATTATAAAGAAGCTCGCAAATTTGCTAGCTTGCAAGCACTCTCAAATGAGATATTAAACTTATATGACAGTTCTTTTGGAGTTTGTTGAAAACTTTGACAAGTTTCGCGCACGCGTTGTAGGTAAACACCAACGATATTAAAACATTTCATATTATGATAATTATTTTGTACGGTCAAAGATGCCAACTGTGTTACAATTAGTTGAAGTGTGACTGCTCTAAATTCCATAGCTAATCCATAGATACTAGTACAGAATTAATACCCCATTTGAGAGTGCTTGCAAGCTAGCATTTTTTGCGAGCTCCTTTATAATCACGTCAAATTCAAGGTCATCTGAAGATCATAACCTTCAAAAAAATCTGGAAAAATTCATACGTGTTTTTTTAAAGTATAAAAAGCAGTTTTGAACCTATTAAAATTTGGCATTGATATTTGATATCATGAATTACTTTTATTATATTTTTATTAGAAAAACCCACAAAGCAATATTTATTATTTATTAAAGTATTATTTAACAACTTGTAAAGTACAAGGTAGCCATGGGCGCCGGGAGGGGGGTGCAATGAGATGCACTTGCACCCCCCTGGCAAAAAAGAAAAAACAAAAAAAATAAGATACAATTTAAAATTTACGCACGTGAGAATATAAAAATTAAGACCTTTTTTTTTTAGTCGTGCTAATTACAATGCAGGTTTATTATTACAAAATTATTATTATTATTTTTTTTAATTATCCTCACGGGCCGCATGTAATTTAATTTTATATATCTAGATGCGCCCTCCTGAAAGAAATTCTGCCGACGCCCATGAAGGTAGCCTCAATAGCTCGGCGCGAGAGAGGGAAATACGTCATCTGGTGTGCCCAAATGTGGAGAGGGGGAATGATGTGCCCAGTCAAAACAAATATAGCTTTGTAACTCGGTGCTAGAAAGGGAAAATACTGGGGTGCCCAAGCTGATTGATCAAAAACTACTGAGGCAACCTGTGTATTTACTAACCTTGGTTTTTCTTAAAAAAATTACTACTTAAACGGCTGTAAAATCTTAATGTCCGGTATTATAAAGAAGCTCGCAAATTTGCTAGCTTGCAAGCACTCTCAAATGAGATATTAAACTTATATGACAGTTCTTTTGGAGTTTGTTGAAAACTTTGACAAGTTTCGCGCACGCGTTGTAGGTAAACACCAACGATATTAAAACATTTCATATTATGATAATTATTTTGTACGGTCAAAGATGCCAACTGTGTTACAATTAGTTGAAGTGTGACTGCTCTAAATTCCATAGCTAATCCATAGATACTAGTACAGAATTAATACCCCATTTGAGAGTGCTTGCAAGCTAGCATTTTTTGCGAGCTCCTTTATAATCACGTCAAATTCAAGGTCATCTGAAGATCATAACCTTCAAAAAAATCTGGAAAAATTCATACGTGTTTTTTTAAAGTATAAAAAGCAGTTTTGAACCTATTAAAATTTGGCATTGATATTTGATATCATGAATTACTTTTATTATATTTTTATTAGAAAAACCCACAAAGCAATATTTATTATTTATTAAAGTATTATTTAACAACTTGTAAAGTACAAGGTAGCCATGGGCGCCGGGAGGGGGGTGCAATGAGATGCACTTGCACCCCCCTGGCAAAAAAGAAAAAACAAAAAAAATAAGATACAATTTAAAATTTACGCACGTGAGAATATAAAAATTAAGACCTTTTTTTTTTAGTCGTGCTAATTACAATGCAGGTTTATTATTACAAAATTATTATTATTATTTTTTTTAATTATCCTCACGGGCCGCATGTAATTTAATTTTATATATCTAGATGCGCCCTCCTGAAAGAAATTCTGCCGACGCCCATGAAGGTAGCCTCAATAGCTCGGCGCGAGAGAGGGAAATACGTCATCTGGTGTGCCCAAATGTGGAGAGGGGGAATGATGTGCCCAGTCAAAACAAATATAGCTTTGTAACTCGGTGCTAGAAAGGGAAAATACTGGGGTGCCCAAGCTGATTGATCAAAAACTACTGAGGCAACCTGTGTATTTACTAACCTTGGTTTTTCTTAAAAAAATTACTACTTAAACGGCTGTAAAATCTTAATGTCCGGTATTATAAAGAAGCTCGCAAATTTGCTAGCTTGCAAGCACTCTCAAATGAGATATTAAACTTATATGACAGTTCTTTTGGAGTTTGTTGAAAACTTTGACAAGTTTCGCGCACGCGTTGTAGGTAAACACCAACGATATTAAAACATTTCATATTATGATAATTATTTTGTACGGTCAAAGATGCCAACTGTGTTACAATTAGTTGAAGTGTGACTGCTCTAAATTCCATAGCTAATCCATAGATACTAGTACAGAATTAATACCCCATTTGAGAGTGCTTGCAAGCTAGCATTTTTTGCGAGCTCCTTTATAATCACGTCAAATTCAAGGTCATCTGAAGATCATAACCTTCAAAAAAATCTGGAAAAATTCATACGTGTTTTTGAGATCGCTGAATCCGGTTCCATAGTTTTTTCGACTCTGCAACGTCTCCTAGAGGTCGTTCAATGTAATTTCAAGGTCAATTTTAAAGTTATTTCTGAATAAATTAGTTGAAGGCCGTCAAAAAAATCTGAAATATTCATATATATGTTTTTTGGGTCACCGAGTCCAAATACGAGGTAGGTAAACCTCCATCACGCCAGGTTCAAAGTCATTTGAAGGGTTAATAGAGAAATAATCTTCAAAAAATCAGAAAAAACCAATACCTATGTTTTTGAGATTACTGAGTCTGATTCCGTAGTTTCTTCGATTCTGCAACGTCTCCTAGAGGTCCTACAAGGTCATTTCAAGATCATTTCACTTAGTTAAGTAATATTATGAAGGAGGTTCTAAGGTATTAGTTTAGCTGGATAAGCAGAGCAAAGTATGCTGTGTGAGTGCCTCAAGCTTTGTTTTTGTTTGCAGCCCCATTATTTCAGATTCATTCATATGTAAAAGAGTGTGAAATATAATTTTTTTTTATATTTTGGTTTTCATTCATTATGCAAAATCGTAAATATCTCAACTGCTATGCGAGATAGGGGGTTGTTTTTCCTTCTATAACTCCACCCTATGGTATTTTCCCGTCGGATCGAATAAAATTAATTACAACCCTTCATATGTGCGAGGGGATAAAATCTTTATTACTAAAAAAAAAATTCCCCATACAAATTTTTCAACCCTTTTGCAATTCCTTAGGGGTTGAATTTTCGAGATACGAAGTAGCCTTTGTCCGTCCTCGGGATGCAAGCTATCTCACTGCCAAATTTCATCAAAATCGGTAAAGCGGTTTATTCGTGAACAGTTAACAAAGACAGACTGAGAGATACACTTTCGCATTTATAATATAAGTCGCGACTCCTATGTAAAATAAGGGGTTATTTTGTCACCCTAATAACCCCTCTTCCGTAGTATTTTTCCCGCTAGATCGAATGTAACCAATTACAACCCTTCATATGTGATAGGTGGTAAAATATAAAATTTTTCTTATTTTTAGTTTTCTTTCATTATAGAAAATCGTAAATATCTCAGCTCCTATGTGAGATAGAGGGTTGTTTTTCCCCCTAAATCCCCCTCCCCCGTAGTATTTTTCCCGCTGGATATAATAAAACTACTTACAACCCTTCATATGTAACGGGGGGTAAAATATTAACTACTAAAAAAAATTAAAAAATTTCCACCCCCTTGCAATTACTTAGGGGTTGAATTTTCGAGAAACAAAATAACCTATGTTCGTCCTCGGGGTGCAAGCTATCTTACTGCCAAATTTCATCAAGATCGGTTCAGCGGTTTAGTCGTGAAAAGGTAACAAACAGAGAGACAGACAAACACACTTTCGCATTTATAATATTAGTATGGAAGTATGGATTAAACTGTAGCTATGGAAATGAAGTTGTTAAATAATACTTTAATAAATAATAAATATTGCTTTGTGGGTTTTTCTAATAAAAATATAATAAAAGTAATTCATGATATCAAATATCAATGCCAAATTTTAATAGGTTCAAAACTGCTTTTTATACTTTAAAAATATCAATATTTTTAACTACGTTAAAAAGAAACGAAAAAAGGAAAATGTATGATCATATTTTTTTAGTATTTATAAGAAATGATGTAATTATTTTATAATTAACGGGAATAAATAATTAATTTATTCAAAACGGAAAATATGGTCAACCACAAGGAAATATAATTACGTTTTAAAAGAAGCGGGTTTAACCCATAGATAAGAAGAACAAATATTATAATATGGAGTATTAATTTGACATTCTATGAATTTTGACAGTAATTCGTAGTAACTTTATCGCTTTCATAATATTTTTTTATTATTAAGCTAATTAAAATTGTGTGACAATTATCATTTGTACTATGAACTATACGTACGTAATTCTACATCACAACATCAATTAGTCTTGTCAGTCATGTCAGTGTTTTTAAAATAATGTGACACAATACTCAATATTGGAAGACCACAATGTAGTAATTTAAAGTGATACATAATAATAAATTATAAGTTATTTAAATTATAAAAAAATACTATTTTAAAGTTCTAGTAAACTACTATGTGGTCTTTAAATGACATTTAACAAAGGATTTTTAGAATGTCATATAAATATATAAAAACCAGAACTTTCTTGAACAACGATTTTTAGTTCATATAATAAATAATGTTTCGTAGTAGAAGTTGGTTTGGTGGTGGTTGGGGTCGTCCCAAAAATCTACATTCAATAGAACATTTAAAATATCTATACAATGTGCTGTCTCGAAATCAAACTGTATCGGAGCATAATCGAGGATTACTCGTGGAAACATTAAGAAGCATAGCAGAAATTCTTATATGGGGTGATCAGAACGATTCTTCAGTTTTTGAGTAAGTACATTTACATTCATATTACAATCGAATCAAGTTATTTAATTTTTTTTATATTTTTAGTTTCTTTCTTGAAAAAAATATGCTCTCTTTTTTTCTTCGAATCATGAAACAACGCAGTGGTGGTTCAAGCTATGTCTGTGTTCAACTTTTACAAACACTCAACATTTTATTTGAAAATATACGAAATGAAACATCATTATGTAAGAAATTTTTACTATTAAAAATCCAATATTCAATATATATTTTTATTATTTCAGATTATCTTCTATCAAACAATCATGTTAATTCTATAATTGTACACAAATTTGATTTCTCAGATGAAGAAGTGATGGCATACTACATATCGTTCTTAAAAACATTAAGTTTAAAATTGAATGCCCACACAATTCACTTTTTCTATAATGAGGTAAGGATAATAATAGTGTTTAAATTTTTTGATACTATTCTACTAGTTATTTAATTATCTATTTTAGTGAATGTTTTTTATGAAAAAATACAATAATTATTATATATTTTTTTCATTTTTAGAATTTACTGAAAATTTTCAATTTAATGATGTCAAATTTTAATTAATAATATTTTTTCAGCATACAAATGATTTTCCACTATACACAGAAGCAATTAAATTTTTCAATCATTCTGAATCCATGGTTCGTATAGCAGTAAGAACGCTAACGTTAAATGTATACCGTGTAGAAGATACTTCTATGCTTGGCTTTATCAGAGATCGCACGGCTGCTCCTTATTTCAGTAATCTCGTGTGGTTTATTGGAAAACATGTACTTGAATTAGATAATTGTGTCAGATATGATATTGAGTAAGTTAATTAATTATTTATAAGTGTTTACTATCTAGATAATAATCACAGAAACCATTAACCAACAGTTAAAAAATAACTCTAATCAAATATAAAATTATATTGATAAGAAAAAAAATTTATAATAAAATCTTTGTAATAATAGTAAAAATTGATATACAGAAATGAAAAAAAAAAACATTTTAAAGTGCGAAATGTCTACCTTTCAATGCTTTCCACAGATTTAAATTTTACTTATTTTTCGCTGAGTTATAAAGTTATAAAACTAAATAAAAGAAATGTAATTTTTTTGTTTTTTTTTTTTATTTATTACTGAATTTTAAATATTGTCCTTTTTTCTATGAATATTTTTATGTACCTAATAATTTTTAAAATTTATTTCAGCCATCAATCTCAAAACCGCTTATCTGATTTAGTAGCAGAACACTTAGACCATTTACACTACCTTAATGATATTCTCTGCTTGAATATTACTGATCTAAATCAAGTGTTAACCGAACATTTACTACTCAAACTACTGATTCCATTATACATATACTCACTGATGAACTTTAGCAGTTCGGTACACATAAATACAACACTAGATTTATCTCTAGATGGAGTAACATTTAGTAGCGACAGTTCAAAAGCGTTCGCTGATAATTTATCATCATTGTTACGAAAATCTCCATATCATTATCGCCATTCTCCAGATCTAACGGCTGAACAGCAGACAAATCCAAGAGTATCTTGTGTCGTAGCACTGTTTCTTTTGTCTCAAGTGTTTTTAATAATAACACACGGTCCGTTAGTTCATTCGTTAGCGTGGGTCATTCTAAATGCAGACGTTTCTGTTTTTAAACACGGAGCTACTGAAATCTTACAATCGTATAGAGAAACGAAAGAAAGAGAATCAAGTGCAAATGTTCAGTCGGAAGATATCGAACAAGATTCTGCTAGTGTAAGTAACAGTAAGGAAAGAAATCATATGAATAATGAATCACCGGTTATTTCAAAAATTGAAAATCAAAATATAACAGATGAAGAAAAAGAACTATTAGTATCGTCTCCGAGATCAAGTACAGTCGATTGTTCTGTAAATGCATCGCAGTTGTGTGAAGGACACGAAGCCGCAGTTACGTTAGAGCAAGCTACTCGTAAGCCGTTTTTAGAAACGATACTCAATGCTCTGGATGTATCTGAAAATGACTACTCTGCACTCTTTGCTCTGTGTTTATTGTTTGCATTGGCCAATAACAAAGGTAAGAACTTTATTATTAATATAATCAGGAATCAAAATAAAGGTACATATATAAATAAAATAGATTTTAAAGATTGAAATCTACTTTTCAGAATTTTTTGTAAATTTTGTATATATCTTTTTTACAGAATATAAATATAAAAGCAATATGAAAATTCTATCTATTAAAAAGCAAAGATTTCAAAATTCAAAATGATTTTTTTTATTCATGTGATTACATATTTATGTACACTCGAACAAAAATTGCAAAAAAAATTGTTTGTTTGCTTTATTCTCACTTTAATTGGGTGAAAAATGAACAGAAGTTAAATTTGCAAAAGTCACTGAAAAGTAGAGACATTAATCTTTAAAATGATTTTTTATTTATTGATATGCAACCATTTTTACCATAACTAGAGAGTTTTGAATAGAATTGCCATTTTTTCTCTAGAAATATTTTCATCCTTATTGTTATAAAAATCAATATAGATTGAAACATATATAATGTTGAAGAAGTTGGTTAGCTAAATGTACAATTATCTATTATTAAATCAATAAAAATGATAAAATAACAAGTTTCTTTATTATAAATAAGGTAGAATATTGATTAAACGTATTGTTGTAGTTACACATTTAAAGGGTTAGAGCTGTACTGTATTCGTGTTTAACATATTTTTACAAAATGCAAATTCCCCATGAATTTAATCAAAACACATTTCAAGTGTATAAAATATCTGATTATGTTAAAAGCGGAAAATATAAATTAAACAGTTCTGACTTTAATGCGAGCTGTCATAGAATAAAACGACTAAGCGATTTATGCATAATTGTGATATCGAAATCCTGGCTAAAAAATCCAGTAATCAATGAAATTGCACAAACATTGAATGGATATCTACTTTGGGAAATGCTACCATGTAATTTGCCGCTGAAAATTACTGTGCCTGTAATAAAAAGTGACGTGTATTGGCAAAGATGTTTTAAATTTCGATGGCCTCTACTAAAACCTAACCGTATTTGCAATCAGTTCCATCCTGAAATTGTAACTTCAATATATTCTTCATTTTTAATGTCTTATAAAATACCTGATAAAATCTACAAAACATGGTGACAATTATTTCTTGAAAAATACTTACAAGAAACGCTGGAGAAAATAACACCAGAAAATTATATTCCCGATGATATCAATGATTTAATTAATTTGTGTTTGAATTATGTAACCACATTAAAGTTATTTCAATTACAATCGCCTACGTTTCCGAATGAAGATCATATTCCAATTAATACTATAATTTCTGGTTTACCGCATTTGAATGAAGTTTCGTTATACTTTGGTGAATGCAACGTTGGAATAGATTTTAATGTAAACAAGTTTTCAGTTTCCCTGAACGATTGCAGACATTTAGGAATAGCTGTTGGAAAAAGTCAAATACAATTTCTTCAAATAAATCGCACAAATTTAGATTGTTCTAAAGTAGTATTGTTGTTACAAGGTTTGAGTGAAAATAAACATTTGAAGATTTTAGATTTATCACATTGCATTATCGGAGATAGGGGAGCTATTGCGATTTCTGAATACACAAAAAACTGTCCTAGTTTACATACGTTATTACTTAATAATAATCAAATTGGTCCGAAAGGAGTGGAAGGTTTTGAAACTGCTTTGTCTGAATCTAAATTATTATATTTGGATTTGTGTTTGAATAGAATCGGAGAGGGTTTTAATTCCATAGCGAAAGGTATTGAAAAAGGCTCAAATCTTCAACGGTTAGGCCTAGCTGGCTGCGGACTCACAGAAAGTTGTGATTTGATAGAAAATATCTTAAGTAAAAATATGACATTACTTAATTTAGATATTAGTAATAACGATTTAAGGGAAAATATTGGAAAAATTATAATTGAAAGTTTAGAAGATAATACTCAACTGAAATTCTTAGATATAAGAACATGTAAAATTCTTTATAAACTGGAAACTCAGATTTACCAACTACTTGATAGGAACCAAAAATCTGAATGCATCACAAAGTTTAACACTCAATTTAAACTGAAGAAAGAAAAACATGAAATTGAATTAAATAAATTAAGAAATAAAAATAAAATAGAAAGTCAACTCTTAAGTTGGAATCCTCCTCAAGAGTCAAGCGGTGCCATTACAACAAAACGAATAAAGAGTTCTAGACGAAGTAGCATAGAGTCATTGAGACTTGTTAAAACACCAGATGATGGTTCTAAGAAAGACGTTGATATACGTGTGATCAAAAAAGAAATGAAATCTTTAATTTTGTTTTGAAACTTTTTAGAACATAATAATTGTATTATTCCAATGTATTTTAATAAACTATAATTAGATAAGTATTAACCAGTAGTAACAATGATTATAACATTTATCTTCTATCTGTATAAGATGTTTTATAATAAAGGTAATTAATATATTAGAATTCAATGTGCACCTACAAGAGTTACCAAAACACCCAAAAATGTACAACGAAATTATGAAATTTATCACAGAATCCAAAATAAAAATATAAATGTTAATTCCCATAATTTGTAACCTAAGTTAAACATAACCCTAGATCCCATGTATCTGGCCACCTTGTAGAGATCAGATCGAACCTTAAAATAGTGGCCCGATCTGATCCGAAACGTTTTTTTTTCGGCCCATTCCGATTTATAAGATTTTATATTAAGGTCCGATCCGATCCGGTCCGAACATTACAAACAAAAATTAAGCCCGGTTCGATCCGATCCGAATTTTGGACTGGGTATTTCGGGCCGGACCGGGTCGGTCCGAATCGAACTGGTCTTTTGATAATTCATATAATAAATTATATATATTAAAAAGTCACATGAATTTTATTGAGATAACGACATCGTTCTCAAAACAAACAACAGACAAAAACTATGGTTATGACTTATCAAATACAAATCCCCTAACTATTGAAACACGTGTAAGTCTAAACTCTTACAATTTTTATGGTTAGGGGATTTGTATTTGATCGTTCTCAAATTTAAATCTTTATTAATAGGTATATTTCTGAATTTTTATTTTAAAATATCAATATTTTGCATTATATTTATTGTATTTAATTGTTACTTATTATATTTTAGCCTGACGATGATTCTGTGAATCGAAAGCTTGCGGTTTCCTCTTCTTTAATAAATTTTGACGTTTAAACAAACAAGTTTGTTTTTATTAATAAGGAAGTATATAATATCAAAATATACTAATTCTAACCTGACTTAATCAATGTTTAGTAAACAATTAAATCACTGATATACGTTCAATTAAAGTATTTAATTTCTTTTATAAAGAAAATAAGTAAAACTAATAAAAAATATTAAAAATATCTCGGTGCAGGGTTTTTTTAAAAAAATACTAGCGATAAAATGTACTATTGCGTATAGGTTAGGTTATTTCTTTTTTTATGAAATTATAAGCCAAATTAGTAAAATTATAATTTTGTTAATAATATATAAAATAATAATAAAAGTAATTGTAAGTAAAAGTTTTGTTTTGAAAAAATAATATATTTATTTATTCTTTAAGTCCGACCCGGCTCGGTCCGATGTATACCAAGGTTCGGACAGGTCCGATCCGACCCGGCCCGAACATTACAAACAAAAATTAAGCCCGGTCCAATCCGATCCGAAGTTCGGACCGGGATAAATTCAGATCAGTTTGGACCGGCTCGGTTCGAACTGATCCTACCACCTTGCTATGATCGGTCCATAAGCCTCCTCACCATCCATCTTGTATCCCAATGACACACACACACCACAACATAACAGACAATAAACACCAACACGAAGGGGCTGTCGGAAGAGGATAATTCCAACCGACAGTTGAAGATATATTAAAAAAAAAATTCAATGTGACTCAACCTTTAAAGGAAGAAAATATAAATCATTCAGAAGGCAAAGGAACTAGCTCTATAGAATAATTCCAAGAGTTGTTATGTTTATAAACAGAAAATAAATAGGAAGTTAAATACAAAACCATTTTTCCACCCTATTGTAAAATTTGATATATGGCATTTATTTGGTTTTAGCTTTCAAATATCAATAAATATGTTTGTAATGTTTCAAAATGAAATATAAAAAATTCATTTTGTAAAAGAATTCTAAAAACTATTTCTAGACTTATTATTATTATTACAGGTATCTATCCCGACCTGCTATCCCCCATACTTGGCACTACCGGAGGCGGTGTGGCTTTGTGTGAACATCTGTTACGATTAGTGTCATTTGCATGCCAACCAAACAGTGGCGTGAGACTTGTCACCCTGGCTTTGACATTACGTCTCTTATCTAAGCTGACTCCGTTAATGACAAACACTCATAAACAGATATTAACAGCATCAAAGGAACAGAGTACAGCTGCTGTACGCAACTTTTATAAAAGTGAAGAAATTTTTCTCGACATGTTTGAACACGAGTAAGAAACTTTATTAACATATATTTTTTTCATTATTTAACCCTCCGTCCGACACCTATTCCGATAACCTTCGGATGGACACATGGTGTCTGGCTGGATCCCTATGCACTTGCATTTGTATGTAAATTTGACTCACCTTCACACTCATTTCTATTAAGCATGCAAACATTTTTAATCTCGTACCTTCCTCAATGGTTTCAGCATATGTTATTCTACATGTAAACAAACAAAAAATTCCTAAAACGCTTTTGGATTATGAAAAAAATTGTTTATTTTTTCCTTTGTTTTTGTATTTATTTTGAGTTATTTCAATGTTGTTCGAAAAAAAAAAAGATAACAATGAGTTTTATGATAGAATATGATACGAACTCATTTATTGGTCTTCAGAAAGTATATATGCGATTTTTGAATGTTTTGATTTGAGCACGTTTGACAGAAAAAACGAGTTTTTCGACGCAGCTTATCGCCTTCTTGTAAACAAAGTCTACAATCTCTCTTTAATAAATTATAAATAATGAATGAAGATTTACTATTTATGAATGAGGTTGTTATTTATGAGTTGATTTTATATTAACAAAAAAATATACAAAATGAATTATATTTATTTTTCAAAATTTTGTTTGGAGAACAAAGAGGAAAGAAACAACATAATAGCCAGATTATACACAAATAAACTAATGTGTACATGAATATATACGTGAATAGGGTGACCAGGTCTCAGGTTTTGACCCGGTGTCTCAGGGTTTGTCACACTGGATCTCCGGGCTCAGGGTTTCAGTGCAATTTCTCCGGGTTTTGCAAAAAATGATGACGACTAAAAAAAAAAGGTCGTCAAAAATAGAGCAGGGGGCGCAAAAGTGTAAATTAGGGTAATAAGTTTTATGAAAATAAAAATTAAAGAATAAAATAAAAATATAAAATAAAATAAAAATATAAAATAAAATAAAATAAAAAAGGGGTCTTCATTTACATGTCAGGGTTTACAAAAACTAAAATCTGGTCACCCTATGCGTGCATGTGTGTAAAGTGAGCATAAAAGATAGTTTGGATAAATAATTCCTATGAAAATCTAGAAAAAAGTAGAAAAAAGTCAGGTAGAATGACAAAAATATATCACATTCTATGCATTTTCCATGCAAAATGTATAGGGGTCCAGCCAGACATCATGTGTCAGCACGAAGGTGTACTTTTTAGATGTCCTTATAACAATTTTTTCTAAGGACTTTTCGTGATAATTTTTTTATAAATCGATAGCCAATAAAATTTTAGGAAGCTACCTGGAAGTACAAGTCGCTAGCTTAATTAGAATTATATTTCATTTACGATTTAAAACGAAAAAGGTCTGGCTGGACCCAGGTGTCGGGCGGAGGGTTAAAACATTACTTATATATTTTTAGATATTTTGAAATGTCAAAGGGACCTTTAAATGTTGAATGGTTATGCATGGATGCAGCAATACTTTTACCTCCAACAGCTACTCCAATGTCAGGAATAGAATTTACTAAAAGACGTCCATGCGGAGAGGTAAAATAAAATGAATATATAATTTCGTGCATTATATTGATAAAATATTGACTTTATTTTAAATTTAAAATATTTTAGGTGGAAAGAGCACGACGTGCAATAAGAGTATTTTTCTTAATGAGGGACTTATCAATGAATCTAAATGGGGAGCCGGAAACGCAGCTTCCGTTGACAAACCCGCAACAGTGTATTCAAGTTAATAATGTTTTAGATCTCAGTAAGTATGATTTCTTTATGTTAAACTTTCTTTATATGGACTGCATTATCAACAACTGTCAAATGAGAAATGTTTTTTTAAAGAAAATCATTTTTATTACAGATAACAGTGATTTAATTTCGTGTACAGTTATAATGAAGGATGGGATTAAGTTACGCAGATTTTTGGTTATTGATGTGATTCAGCTAATATTAGTGGAACCTGACACAAAACGTTTAGGCTGGGGAGTTGCAAAACTTGTCGGATTCCTACAAGATATCGAGGTAATTTCACCTTCGACTATTCCTTAATATTAAATTCTGAAAACTAATTTATAATTTGTACTCGATGTTTTATTTAGGTGCTAGGAGACAAAGATGATTCACGTTGTTTACATATAACAATTCAACGGCCTTTATCGAGTAACACAACAAACAGAGTTCCACTATTATCTGCCAAATTTATTTTTGACGATCACATTAGATGTATGGCTGCTAAACAAAGATTAACAAAGGTAAGTTTAAAAAAAATATGGATGGTTATATCTTTCTCTTTGAAATCATTTCCAAACAAAATTGAACTTAGAGGTGTACTGTTAAGGGTCAATTACATTGAGCGAGTTTACAAGCTACAAGCCAGCTTGTTTACAAGCAAGCGTGTCAGATAGTAAGATAGTGATGATGACACACAAAACTTTCCACTCGCTCAATAGCCAACTAGCTAGCGGTACACGTGTTGTGAATTTATACATTGTTGTTGTTTTTTCTTTTATTTGTTGAACTTTTCTGGGTGAAATGAAGTGGAACGTTAATATATTGTAAAATTCTTTAACATCTTCCAGCAGTACCCTTTGTTATGGAATTTAAAACATATAGACTATTGTAACACTAAATTAAAAGATGAAATTTTCCAACGCCTTTATAACGAATTAAATGAAAAAAAGTTAATTGGGGGAATGATTGTGAAGCAATTGAAGGCAAGAATCAATGCAATAAAATGTTAGCTAAGTTGATTATTGTAATAATGACATGTATAAGTAAAGTGTCGATTACATTGAGCGAGTTTACAAGCAGCTTGTAAACTCGCTGGCTTGTAGCTTGTAAGCTCGCTCAATGTAATCGACGCTTTACTTATACATGTCATTATTACAATAATCAATTTAGCTAACATTTTATTATACATTTTTTACAAGCAGCTTGTAAACTCGCTGGCTTGTAGCTTGTAAGCTCGCTCAATGTAATCGACGCTTTACTTATACATGTCATTATTACAATAATCAATTTAGCTAACATTTTATTACACATTGTTGAATTGATAACCAATCTTTATATAAAAACATTCTAAAAATCTGGGGGCTATTTTTAAACTTCCATTGTTACAGAAGTTCTTGATTAAACTAATTTAGAATCATAATTTTAATAGGGTCGTATGAAAGCACGACAAAAGAAAATGCAACAAATCGCTCGCCTGTTAGACATACCCGGAGCTACCGGTGGATTTGTAACATCGACCCCACTGAGTGTAGGGGGTCAGGCAGCTGGCTTAGCTGCAGGACTGAATGCACTGTCTCGTGCTGCTAATAGGGGGTTCAATCGAGGGTTCATGACAAGGCCCGGAGCGGTCCTTAGGATAGGATCTCCAAGCGCCACTGTCACCAAGGACTCAGACACAACTAGAACAAGAGACAGTAAATCTCCATCATCAGCAGCTAGAATTGCAATCAAAGGTGGGCAGCAGCAAGTTGTTAGATCAAGAGATAATGTGGGAACAAAACCAAGGTGTGTGTATCAGAACAAAATCTTCATTTTATTTTCAAATATTTTTGTAGAGTTAAGGTTATAATATTATATTTATGGTTACAGATCTAGAGAAGGTAGTCCAAGAATGCCAAGGCCACGGTCTGAAGAAATTCCATTAGAATTAATAAAGAAATCGGGCTCTATAAATACTGGCGACAAATTCTCATCTTCACATGCGCAAACTTCAAAAACAGTTAGTGAACAAGACTGTATTAGTGAAAACGTAATAGCGGAAAAAACAGAACTTCAAAATGATTCCAATTTGAAAAAAACTTCTGAAGAAACATCTTTTATTGCTCAACAAAATGAAATGGCTGTGAATAGTTCATCTTCAACAGGTGCAAAACGAAAAGGAATTGTTGAAACTGTTTAAGTATTCTATTTTAAACGCTTTAGGGAAAAATGTTTTTTATTTGTATAGAAAATGTAATTTAAATAAATAGTAGATGTAAAGAATCTTATAATGTAATTTTAAATTTTAAATAAAATGTTAAAGTATATTATTTTTCATTGTTGAAAAATTTATGACAGGAAGGAACATAGAAAATGTTGCAGACGCAGAAGAAAAAGTTGGGTAGCAAAATCTACAAGACTAAAAAGAGTAAAAAATGCGTAAAAAAAATTGTTTTTGAAACATTAATGCCCGGTATTAAAAAGAATTTGCTTGAGTGCAAATGCAAATTAGCTCCCAGCTAACGCTATCTGCTAGGTATTAAATATACAACCACTGATAGATGTAGCCAATGAAATCGTACATATAATGACTTTGAAGCATGTGTATTAAGTAGAAATCAGCGAGATAAAATAAGTGCTGCAAGGTGTATGCATAGCATTTTACATTATTATACATTTATTACCACTGCTTTAAAATATCTAGCAATTTCATTCCTGGAAGATAACGTTAGCTGGAAGCGAATTTGCATGCGAATTCTTTATAACACCGGGCATAAGTAAATTTATTGTTCAATACAGGAGACAACCGAGAAAAAACATAGACTGTAAGTGTATATACACACGTAAATTAACTAAACTATTTTTGGATTTTCTAATTATTTTTTAAAGATCCATAATACATACATAGTCCAGTAATTTTTGCTAGAAAACTTCATACTACCGCAGGATCTCTTCACGTAACAATTATTACAAATGTTTATAGACTACAACCATGTTTTTTATTATTGTTTTGCTAGAAAAACGTATTTATGCTACTGCAGGATCTCTCGATAGCTCCTATTTGATATGCAAACCTTCAAATTTAAGAAAATTTAAATGAATAGATTTGTCATAAAATTTAGAATAATAAGCAATCAATTATTTTTTACTAAATTTTATATTTTCCGTGAAGTTGGAAGTCAAAATCAACGAATATTAGACAATAACATAAAAAATGGTTTCCGCGCAATTTTTTTTGTTTTATAAAACGGACCAAATAAGAATTGAGAATGGCGTCACATCTGTTTTTGAAGAGGAGAGTTTGAATTTGAAGTTTATATCTCGATGTAGTTCTTTTTTTATAAAACAAAAAAGAATTGCGCAGATTGGTTGAATTAATATCTAAAAGTAATTTTAATTTTGGACTAACAGTTTATTTAAAACTTGACTGAAAAGGTAAAGGTTAAATCAATAAAAATCATATTTGGTTTTAAAATGATTCTTTTATATGTAACTTTGACCTAAAACATTTATTTAACAAAACTTATTAATATTACATGTATTTTATATAATTTATAAATAACGACAATACAAAACAGGGATAAAGTCTAGTTATTTATTCTTTTAATTACTCTACGAAAATAAACAAATTCCAAAATGTATTTGGGAATTCAAAGTTAAAAAGAATTTTTTTCTTAATATAAGGGCTTTTTTTTACTTTGCATAAATTAACCGACCCTTATTAAGTAAGGTTATTAAAGCAAAAACTTTTCATTGTTGATAAATTTAATCAAATATAATAAATTAAATTAAATGAAAATACTTCAACAAATAATATTAAAGTTTACTTCAATATAATATACAAAAAATATAATTTTAATATATGCATTGTAATTACATATACATTTTTAAACTACAGAATTATATCTAACAGTTGTTTCTTTGCAAATTGAGCAATCTACTATTCATAATAAACAAAAACAATTCGTTTTCACACTCGATTAGAACACTGAAAAAGATAGGCATAATAATTTAAGCTTCCTTAAATGTTAAATATGATTCAGTAGTAGAACATGATTTTTTTAAATATATTAAATTGTTAAAATAACACTAGAACAGCTTTTAACCATTAATCACCTGGTGTTTAACAGTCAAGTATTATTTCTACTACATATACGCAGTATAATAATAGTAACTTTTCCTACTATTTATTTCTACTTACGAATTTTTAAATTAGCTTCAATAAATATTCGTGCTGACTAGTGTTACAGAACGAACTATCATAATAAAAAGAAAAATTATATTAAATTTCACTGGTGTAAATAGAATAAACAAGACAAAATAATTCATCAGAGCAGGAATATTTGGGTTAAATTACGAGTTGCAGCGATGAATCGTTCAATGGTAAAAAGGAAAATTGTTGTAGACTGAAAGACATTAAAACTATACATACAAATTCACATATAAACGATATATACTCTGTGCCGTGTTTTACACATCAAACTAATTTAACATTTTTTATTGAATGACTGACGATATTGTGAAATACATACTTTTCAATTAATATTAGTACAGATATTAAATCTATATTTGTATCAAGCGTTAAAATTATTTTATTATATTACGAAATTTCAAAAACAATTATTTATTTTTGATACAACCATTTGTTAATAGTAATTATTTAATAACAAATATCAGTTTTATAACATTTACATTTATATACAGTGCCAGCATAGAAGACCAAACTTTGTTTAAAATTATCATATAAATAAAACTCATTACTTCCACAATAATTTGCACTTAAATTAGCAAATAAATAAAATTTGGTTCAGATCTCTATGTATAATTTTTTGGCACCCTATTAAATACATTATTTGTCAAGACTGCCGACACTGATCATGTAATAAGTGAATTTTATTTACAAAAGAGAAAACTTAAGCGGTGCGTGTAATAATATGTATTCCCGATTCCGTATCAACAGGTTCACTGAGATCCCCTACTTTTAGAGCAAACGCAGCTTCTTCAAATGGTTTCTGCATGGTTCCACGACCAAACGGTCCTAGATCCCCACCACGTCGGTATGAAGAACAATCCGAATATTTTTCTGCTAGCTCTGCAAAGGATGCTCGCCCTTGCACAATCTGCTCACGATATGCTGAAAATTATAATTTAATTACATTAAAAACCAAAAATACAATACCAACCACTTTAATCTCCGGTAATGGAGGTGATGAATAAACTGAATTAAAGAATAATTAATTAATAATACACTTACATTTGACGAGTTCTAATGCCTCTTCTTTACTTCGAGTGATATTTTCTTCACGCCAAGAGGACGGTCTCCTTGAATTACGATGTTTCACTAGTAAATGAGAACATTGTACTTGTTCAGGACCACTTGTTGTTACTTGCTCTGCAGGTTTATCGGGCACATCCCACTGAGACTCTTTTGTATAAATATTCAAATAGTAGTGTTGACCTGAAGAAAATTAATTAACGTACCTACAGTACCTATATTTTATTTAAAATAATTCATAATGAAGTAAATACGGAGAATAGGGGTATAAGACGTCACAAATGTCAAAAAATAGGTGTTTTTAATAAATAGTCTTGTTTTCATTCAAAAAATTGAACTGTTCAAATAATGTTATTACCGTATTTACATATTGTAAAATAAAGGGAACAAAATATTTATAGATTAAATTATTTTTATTAAGAATACCCCTTCAATCACAAAATTATAATTAATATTGCAGTATAATTCTTACCAGTGGATCGACTTAAACGTTTCTCCCAACCACTCGGCAATTGAGCTTGATCATCTGCCATGTTAGATAAATGTATTTTTTACCTAAAATTTATAATGAAAACACATACAACGTACAACCGGTATACAAAATCCTTAAATATATTAATTATTCCTTAAAATAGTACATAAACTATTTGAATTCTGCGACTGCCATAGGTCAACGCGGGAGCAGAAAACGAAAAGCAAATTCCATAGAGGAAACAAATATTAATTTTCCGTAGATTAAATATTTGACATTCAACTGTGATATTCAACGTAACATAGATTATTTACTAATATAAAATGATATCTTGAAATTATAATTTATTATTTTAAATATGTATTTAAATTTTTTTTTATAAAATTGTATATATTATTATGTACCTACCTATATCACGAAAAATGAAAATAATATTATATTAAGATTTATTAAAGGTATGTAGGTATCTATTTAAATAGGTCTATGATTAGGATATACATATTTTTAATTAAGTTAAAAGTTGAGGTTAAAATTTATCAAATTTTTTGTGAGGAAGTTTGTTTAATTAACATTAAATTAAAAGTTTCATTATTATTTTGAACATTTTCTTTGGTATATTAATTTTCTAAACTTCAACTTAAAATTTAAAAATACAAACTAGTGTGAAAGTATATAATAGGTGATAATAACCTAAAATTATTAATTATCTTTATTTATGTAATAAAACGATTGTATTTTATAAACGACTTATATTGCCTCTACATAAAGCAAATTAAACTTAGTTTTCTATATTCTATAAATAGCAAATTACCTTATTGCGAGCATTATCTGTAATTTAGATTTGCTTCATTTTTCATAATTTAGATGCAAATTGAATACTTATATTTAAATTTCAATATTCTCAACTTATTAAATTTGTCTATTGAAAAAATAAATAAACATATTTTTATTTACAGTAAAATGATGTCCCGAGGAATAATATTCTTTCGAAACATTCGTACATATTCGAATGCAGCATCTGTTGCATTAACCAAAGATCAACCAGCATTGTTTCGCACAACTGAAAATAGCCCTTCCAATCATTCAAAATCTGACTTGAGTCAATTTTACACTATATCAAATGATACAAAGGCCATATTTCAATTTGGAGGCTTCCCTAAAAATTTTCAAATTCAAGTAAAGACATTTTGTGAGTCATGTTTAATGATTAGAAATCCTGCTTTAGATATAATAAACTGTCTAAAAAACTCAGACTACACAAAACCTGTCGTGCGGTATGTTGTGTATGGAAAACAAGGAACAGGTAAATCATTAACGATGGCTCACATTATGCATTATGCATTTGAAAACAACTACTTGCTTGTTCATGTTCCTTGGGTAGCAAATTGGATGCGGAGAAGTAAAGAGTACACAAATTCAACAACTAGAGAAGGTTATGTGGACTTACCAATAGATGCAGCTGCTTGGTTGATTCATTTCCGTACACAGAATGCAAAGATTCTTGCATCCCCTGATTTGACAATATCTAAAGATTACGTTTGGTCTAAAAGAGAACTTACACCGAAAGGTGCAAAACTTTTAGATCTAGTTGAGCACGGTATTAATAGGATTAAATTCGCTTCTGATTGTGTCGTGAGTGTTGCAGAAGAAATTAAAAAATTGAGTACAGAAAAACGTTGTAGAACATTGGTTGCGATAGACGGATACAATGCCTTTTTCTATCCTCATACTCGTGTGTATACCGATGCTAAAGTTGCAGTTCCACCATCTAAAGTTACATTAACAGAAGCATTTCTAGAACTGACCAAATATGACTGGTGTAACGGTGCAGTTGTAGTAACTGTAGATGAATTAGCGGTTCCTGAAATTGCCCATGGATCTCCGTACCCATTTGAGTTACTTGGGAAGGCTGGTTTCGAACATTTAGATCCATTTATACCTGTTAGAGTAGATAATTACACAAAGAAGGAGTTTGAAAGCTGTATGATGTATTATAGAGATAGAATATGGTTGCAGACTCCGGGTGATGTCGAAATACAGAATCAAGAATTAGAATTTTTAAGTGGTAAAAATCCTTTTAAATTAATGCAACTTTGTGCACCATTGTAGTTTTATTTTTAAGTAATAAAGATGATTGCTAATTTAATAAGATTTATTGTTTTATTATTTACAGTATTTTCTAAAAGTACCTACATATTTTAGAATTTATTATTCTTCATATACTTACTTCACTAGAAACTTACTTGAGAAAAGTTTGTCTGTAATAGTGGTGTTTTATTATATACTCCTTAAAAAATTAAAGGAAAATTAAAAAAAATTCAAATTTTCAAGCAGTTATAATATCTCTGGAAAAAATTATTAGATTTGCTTGATCCAAAGCTCATTTGGGTGGGAGGGTGACACTCGATTTCCACCCCGGGTGTTACCCCCCCCCCCCCCCCCCCTCATAGTGGTACTACTGTCAAGGGCTTCTTTATAACATTTGCTACAGGCTGGCTTAATCCGGCACTGTCACTACTTCAGCTGCAAAAAAATACTAGGTACATTTTTTGATCTCTTATAATTTTCTTAAAGATTTTTACAAAACATTTCTTCACAAAATGTAGATTCGATTATTATTTTCTACTTTATTTATTAGTTCAAAAAATATTAAGTGAGTTTTAAAAAAATCTCATTCCTACCAAGCCCCTCCTATATTAAAAAATTATGTGCACCACTGATATTTACTTCAAAACAAGATTTATAATTTTCCTTATTTGTACAACCTTTAAGATACAATTAATTAAAAATGCTATTGTAGATATAACGGATACCCAAAAAATATATTCTTGTTACGCCTCTGTTTAATTAGCGACTATTTCAGAAGCCTTTAATTTCTCATTTTTCATCTGTTTACTTTACACTTAATAGAGTAAGTTGTGTAATTAATATAACGTACTAATTAATTTGCTTCAATTAAGAATACAAATATTAATAATAGACGTGCAGGAATTTTTGTCAATGAATGGCGCCAAAATTTTAAAAAATAACTTCATAAGACCACCCAAAATATTAGGTTGTTGCAAAAATAATGCACGTTTTTATTATGAACTTTAAACTTATATATTTCAAAATATAATTAAGCTACTTTATCGAAATAAGAACCATTGGATTCGATATACTTTTCCCAATTAGAAACAAGTTTGTTTATGCCGCTAACTTAAAACTCGAGAGTTTTGGAAGCAACAAATTGTTCGAGGCATTTTTGGCATCTGCTTGATTATTGAATTCTCTACCTTGTAGGAAGTTGTCGAGGTTCTTGAAAAAGTAATAATCAGTGAGCGAGAGGTCCGATGAGTAAGATGGGTGAGGTAAGGGTTCGTATCCTAATTTGTTCAGCTTTTGTAATGTCTCTTGTGCAACGTGTGGCCGCGCGTTGTTGTGTAGAAGTATAGGACTTTTCCTGTTGATTAATGCTGGACATATGGACCCCAATTTTGTATGCATTTCGTCAACTTGTTGACAACACCTTTCTGCTGTAATTGTTTCACCAGGATTTAAGAAGTTATAGTGATTAATCCCTGTACAGACCACCAAACGGGCACCATTATCTTTTTTGGATGCAAACTTGGCTTTGGAAAGTGTTTAGGAGCTTCAGCTTTATTTAACCACTACCTTGAACGTCTCTTATTGTCATATAAAATACATTTTTCATCGAATATTACAATACTTTTCAAAAATGGATCGTTTTTGTTTCGTACAAAAAGCATAGAGCAAATTTCGTAACGACGATTTTTGTGATTTTCGCTTAATTCGTGTGGCACCCATTTAATGCCATTTATTAAACTTTTTTGTTTTGCTAATCGTAGTTAAATGCCGTGAAATGGTTCCTGGGTCTACTTGTAACTCTTCTGCAAGTTTTCGAACAGTTAGCGTCCACTATAGTTTTCAACATGTCGTCATTAAACCTGCATGAAATTTTTGAAACCAACGCCGCACTGTGGATTCGTCAATGGACCCCTGCCCCCAAACTTTACTAATGTTTCTGGCCATTTTAGCCCAGTAAATAAAGGTTTTAGCTTCTAAAAAATTCCGACCAAGCTGAATTTTTGTGGAGACTTTTATTTAGATTTCATAAGCATACCCTAAAAAGTACCATTAATTTGAACCATGGGTTTATGTTTTTTTTAGGAGGTAAAGGGGGGGAAATTCTACATTTTTGCAATTATCGCAAAAATTGTCAATTTTTCGAGGAAAATAATTATGAAGAAAATTGTAGCTTATAAAATTCTACACAAAAAAGGCCCCTATACTTTTTTCGTATAATCAATAATTTTTTAATTAACGGTGCGATAAAGTTGAGATAATTGATCTTTTCAAAAAATACGTACTCTTTTCTACATCACTGCAGGGAGTACTGGGCGCGTTTTTTTATGTGATATCCTCATTAAGACAATAAAAATAAATTAATTTAAATCATTCGATCTTTCCTTTTCTCTAGATTTTTTTTTATAATCATTTAAAGTTATAGACTGAATTATGTTTGAACATAAATTATTCACACCATTAAAATATTACATATATGATTTTAAATTTATTTTTATATTGAAAGAAAAATTAGAAACTGCAAACATTGCTGTCAAACAAGCCCAAGATGATGCTAATGTACTTATCATAAAAACTGCATTAGAATACTATCAATCATACTAATAATAAAACAGTATTGGTTGGTGAGGATGTTGATTTGTTGATACTTTTAACTGCAAGTTAAGAACGTTACCTGATCAAGAAATTTATTTTTTTTAACTAGGAAAAGGAAAAACTGAAACGAAAGTATATTCATTCAAAAGTTTGGACAATTTTAACAACAGTAAAAATCACATTCTATTAATTCATGCTATTAGCGGGTAAAAAAGTTATAAAGTTGTTTCAAAATCACAAGGAATTACAGAATTATGCTGAATTTTTCAAAATGCCACAAAGTTCACCAGAATTAATTACTGAAAATAGAATTCGCTTACTTCTGGCAATGTACAATGCTCCAGTGAAAGAAAAATCGATTGAGAAATACAAATATCATTCGTTTGTTAAGGCAATCAGACTTAATAAACCGGTAAAATTGTCCAATTTACCTCTTCATGCAGCGCATCATAACAACATTTATTTAGAGTCTATTTCCAGGTCAAAAAATGCTTAAATTCTAAAACTGTAGAAAAAAAGTAATGCAGAAATCGATGAAGAAATATATCCAATGGCTTTCTTATTTGAAGAAATGGAAGAATCGACAGATAAACGTATTGAAAAAGTCGTTGAAAAAGATAAAGTTACACAGGAAATAGATCCGGAGGAAGAGACCGAATAAATTAAATTGATTTTTTTATTGTCTTTTGATGTGGATTAGGTCTACTGGGGATACCACATAAAAAAACGCGCCCAGTAATCTATCACCGACTTCACCGTGGTGGTATGGATACATATTATGAATACATATTTTTTTTAAATCAGTTATCTCAACTTTATCGCAGCGTTTATTTGAAAAATATTAATTATACGAAAAAAGTATAGAGGCCTTTTTTGTGTAAAATTTTATAAGCTACAATTTTTTTTATAACTATTTTCCTCTAAAAATTGATATTTTTAAAGATATTTGCAAAAAACTAGAATTTCCCCCCCTTTACCCCCTAAAAAACAAAAACTCATGGCTCAAATTAAGGGTACTTTTCAGGGTATGCTTAGAAACTCAACATAAAAGTCTCTACAAAAATTCAGCTTGGTCAGAATTTTTTAGAAGTTGTACCGATTTTTTTAGTTTATTTACTTGGCTATTTGCGCTGCACTGCAGCCGAGTTTGAACTCATAAAAATAATTTTTTTTCGACATCTTTTTTTAATCGCCTTAAAATAGGTGAAAATGAATTTTTATGAAATAAACGAAGTCAGTAAAAAAATCTTTAAAATGATGTACAACACTAATAGATCCCTATTATTCAACAATGCGAAAGTAAATCTAATTTATAATAACTGATATTTTATTTAATTGGAGTAAATGTAAGTAAAGTACCTATATGACTGTTTATGTACGCATTTTAATTTTATTGATTATTTTTGCAAGTATGAGTCATTATTTAATTAACATATTCACGCACTATTTTAACGATAAAAATTTATCGAATATAATTTTAATTTTGTAATATGATTGTTTCACTACGACCTTTTACTAACAATAAAATTAAGTAATAGTAAAAAATGTTATTTATAAAAAATGTGCAAAAGATATATTATCGTCCGATACGACTTTAAAAAAACTTAATTATTGAAAAAAGTTTTTTAGCCCTAGCAAGTACTTTTTAAATCAATTTCCCCGAATCAAAATTTTATCAAAATAATATTTAATAAAAAATAATTTTCATTGTCAACTCATGATTGATTAGAATTGAAATTACATAGCACTGTGATCTGTGAGTTAATTATCCATTTTAACATTTAAAAAAAAATTTACCAAAAATAATGACAGAATTAAAAAAGAAAAGAAAATTGTTATTTAAATTTCATTGTTGTGACTTGACGTTTCAAACGTCATTCGACACAATGAACAGTATGAATTTATTTTAAAATGCAAAAAATAAGAAATTGAGTCAATGTTTTAAATTTTAAATCTATTAATTTATGGACCTCACTGAGGTCTTTAAAAAAATATAATTCTACGTAAAGTACATAATATAGGTATCCAATGATCTAACTCCAACTTTGTGTACACGTCCCTGACTGTAAATCGCTGTAAATAATAGTATCTTTCAAATATTTATCCTCAGACTCATCCCAGTCTTCTTAAGAATTAATTACTGTGCTGGAACATATCATAAAAATACAATGATAACATTGTTTTGATTGAAGGGTAAAATAAAGGTAATCTAAAAATCTTACAAGCTGGTCGATTTCAATATGTCATTTTATTAAATTAATAATATGGTACAGATTCGTGCTTTTATTTACTGAAATAATTTCATTAATAGATTAATTAAGTTAATTAACTAATTAAAATTCAAAAATAAGTATTTTATCAATATTGAATAATACTGATACATAAATCTGTAGCTTTTATCTGTTGAATGAAATTTGTTTTTGTAGTCTATACTAACTTATACTTACGTTACGTTGTTTTTAAGGCATATAATCCGTTTTTAGGGATCCGAAGAAACCCTATTAATCTCACTTTGTCGTCCGTCCGTCCGCGCGTCCGTCCGTCCGTCCTTTTCACTCAAAGCTAAATAGCTCGTAAACTATATAAGCTAGAAACTTGAAAGTTTTACTGAACATGTAAAATGACACCTTCTAGAAAAATATGTACAAATTTATTGAATAAATAATTTTTCAGGGTGGGCAATAAGGAGCTAAAGCTAGGTAGAAAAAAAAATATTTTTTTATACCAAGGCATGTGGTACGTTAAAATGTATAACCAAACAAGCGGAATTTGACCCTTTTTCTATTTTTTTTCTAAATCAAAAATGGTGCCTGTAGGGGGCTAAAAGCAGTTTTTATTTTGTCCCCCCCCCTCCCTCTAACTCTGTAACTACTGGCTCAAAAAATCTGAAAAAAAATTGGTAACGAGGCTTTGGTGGGACTACCAACGACAAATACTAAAGTCAACAATATAATTTTAAATTTTGGAATTATAGGGAGGGGCGTCATAGAATTTTTGTGGTATGTCAAAATATAGATCTCAATTAGTAGAACTTGATAATTTTTTATATTTTAACTTTAACTTAAAAATGCACCTGTAAGTGGTTCCAAACATTTCACGTAGTACGTACTTCGGAATCCTTATGGCATACACTCGTGTATGTCTTGCCCGAATTATTCTTTATTAAAAAGTTTTTTTTTGGCTTGGCACCGATTTCAATAACTGTTAAATTTAATTATTTGGTATATTTTTCGATGTTTTTAGTTTTTTTTACGTCGATTTTATTTTTTTCTTAAAATTATGTTTTTTATTTTTCTCTTTTGAGTGGCGTATCTTCGAAGTCCATGGTCAGATTCCAGTAGCATAGCAAGAAAAAAATTCGGGGTGGTGGATAAATACATTGAGCAATTTTTTTAAAGGTATTTTGAACCGATGTTTTCTCAAAACACGTTTTTTTAGAACACTGAATATTATTTTTTGGGGGGGGGGTCATGTGCAGCCATTGGTAGATTGGGTTTATGATATGTGGCCCAAAAGATTCATAAGGTTGGACACCTATGCCTTAAAACACAACGGGGCCCTTTTTAGTGATTATGAAATCCGTCTTATGTTTTAAAGGATTTGTTAAACATTTATGAAAATAGATTTTAAATATGAAATCTAGCGACTACTATTAATAAGTTATTACAAAAGGATATGTCCTTCACCCATATATACGATATTAGCACATGGTGTATTATTGGAATTAATAAATTAATTTACAATCGATTACATTATTATTTTAACCGTTTGGTATAACTATAGACTTATAGATACTGCGTTAATCCGACTAGGTGGTATGTGAATGTTTATCCTCCTCCCCCACTAAAATAATCTTTACTATAAGCAATGTGGGAGCTGTATTCAGACCTTCCTCTGTTTTTTACTTGTCATCTAAGTTTACATAAAAACTATAAATATCTACCTCTATTATAAATTTTGTCTTCGTAGTCGAGAAAAAGCGAAAGTGAATTGTATTTTATTGAAAAATGTGTTATTTTCATATATCAATTAAATTAATAAACAAGCCATGGGGTGCGACCCTTGAGGTCCACACAACTAACTTCCCAGCATAGTATGACTATCAATATGTACTTGAATTTTGATTGCTTATTGTTTTTTCACTATAATAAAAAACTAGTACATACATACGTGCGTGTCATTTTTTTCCTGCACGAAATCTCGCAAATAAAAAGTGATATTGACGAAATTAATTCTCCCTCCCACCCTTAGGGATTTAATTTTCGAAATTCAATTTATATTGTAGAGTATTTGTGCTTTTCATTCGAGTATACATGCAACCAAAAATATTTGTTCCCATACAAACTTTTTTTTGAATTTTGGGAAATACTGAAATAAGTATTTAATTATTAAATTATTGTAGAATATTTATGCTAAGTTTCAAGTAAATCCGATCAAAAAAATTATTACTCATACAAACTTTTACACCCCCTTTTACCCTAGTAGGGATTGAGTTTCGTAAAATCCTTTTATTCAGATCATATTAACGTCAAGACGCTTCGAATGGTACCCCAACGAAGTCAATATCATTTTTTATTTGCGAGAGTAAAAATATGAATTTATTAGATTTGGCCTTAATACAATAAATAAATAAATAGCAATTAAGTCAAAACCCCTGAACCTTGAAACGTGAAAATTTAGTAAGTGTAAACTTTTTTTTGATACAGCTAAGGGTGAATTCAAGGAAATTATTCTTCTATTAAATACACGTGTATCAACTAATGGGAATAAATAATTGTTCCAGATTAATGATATTAGATTTATAAATTATATAGATGTTCATAAAAATGAAAATAGCGCGGGCGAAGCCGCTAGTTAAATATATAAAAGTACATTACATATAATAGGTATATATATATAAATAAAACAAACAAATATTTAAAAAAAACTCTAAATAAATATAAAATATATATTCTAAATCCTACCCTGTACAACAATAAGATAAATCCTGGTTTATTAATTTAAATTTATATGCAATCAATAAACAAACGGTAAGTTAATAATGAATTCAGTTCAGTTGGTGACAAGTATTTACAGCCATATTAATATTAATTAATTATAATCATGGTTAAATATTGTCAAATTATTAATAAATAATATATAATATAATATTAAATTGAAAAGCATTAATTTAAATATACTATAAAGTAAAAGAAAAGCATTTAAATATCAACAATACAATTAACATGAGCAGCGTTTATTTAATAATAAATGCATAATTGGTAATTACGTCTTATCTTATATAATAGTGATATCTCACATATGTAATGCATGTAGTATATAAAGTTGTTGATATGAGTTTGACTCATGTAGTTTGTGACGTCAGCGGCTTGGGTACCGCCATAGCAGCGCACACAGAAAGATTCAAACTGCTGTACTGCACGGTACCACAGTTGTCGAGAAGCTGTTGGGCAGTATACGTCAGAGTGTAGTGTAGTAATTGTTGTTAGTTTGATCACAACAGTTTATAAAGTAAAGTTGAGTCAAGATGGCAACGGAAGTTGAAAAGAATGTAGCTGCAGAAACAAAGGAAACAAAAGAAGAAGTGCCGGCCGACAACAAAGCTGCCGAAGTTACGGCGACCGCCGAGAAACAAGATCCAGCTACAGCGGAGGCTCCTTCTGCAAAGGAGCCTGCGCCACCCAAGGTCACCGTGCATAAAGCTAATTTTGAAAAAGATGTCGTTTACTTGTACCAATTTAGCCGTACACCACAACTACCCTCGATGTCACCGTATTGCCTCAAAGTTGAAACTTGGCTCCGGTTGATTGGAATGAAATACGAGGTTAGTGACATTTAAAAAAATAATATTTACACTTTATACCCTATCTAATACCCTATTTATTTTATTGTTTAATATTTATATTAAATACAAAAAATTTCAAAAATATATATATATACATATTCCATATACACATACATATATATATTTAGATGTGTCTGGATGGGGTTGTTGCCCTGCGCGTTACTGACAGGGTAAGCTTATATTAGAACCAAAGGCAGCCATTTTAACTGCCGGATTAAAGGTTCTTGTCACCGTACAAAATATAATTACATATGTATATAATGGTATATATGTAGAATAATGGTATCACAATATCCAATGCTAGTTTAGCCGGCGAAATATGACATATGCATATATGAACGTTAAACAAATATCTGTTTCCTACACCCTCACAAAAGTACACGACAGACGATCTTATCTTAAATCTTGATGAATGAACGCTACCGTCGAAATCACCGTGATTTTCAATTCGGATTTATTTGTTTCGAACAATCAGAAATGGTATATTTATTCTGGAAATATCGAAGAAAGAATTTAGGGTGTATAAAGTATGCACACTGCACACACCTATTTATACATACATGGAAATTAATAATCGCGTGATAATTTATGAAAGAATTTGAGAAATCTAGAACAAAAGCATCATGAAATTGACTTCTTTAATTGATAAGAAATAACAGTATTTTTGTCTTGATTTTTATATGTCATGAAAATTTCCAATTATATTAAACAATTCTGATATTTAGGGCGTGGAATATTTTTGTATTAAACATAATTTTTTTTCGTGATAGTCATATTTTAAAATTCATATAAAAAGTGTATAAAAAACATAATTTTACATATATGTTTATTTGAAATAATATTTAATATATGTACATATGTAATAATAAAAATGAGATATTTGTGTAAGCAAATAAAATAGTATTACTTTTTAATTCGTATATATTGATTGGAATTTCATTAAATTATCATTAAGGCAATTCAGGTTTATTAATATTACATTTTATTCATGTCATTTAAATGTTTATTATTCCTCAATGATTAATATTTATATGTAAATCAACTTAAAAATAAAAACTTTGTAAACTAAAGAAGAATGTAAAATCACCAATATATGCTATTATTTTTAGTTTCTATGTTTATGTATGTATGTCAACACTATTCCATTTATTTTTCTTCATCTTTCTTAATTTCTAGCTCCAGCGTTATTTTTAATATGGTATTTCAAAAGCCGAAGAATACTTAATTCTTTGTTCTTACATACGTACGTCATTTCTAAAAAGAATATGTATAAATATTAAAATCATTAATTTAGCAGTAAATATAAATATTGTATCAAATAGTGTTAGGATTTTCTATAATATATTGATTATTATTTTTACTATTCGATGAATTTTCTCAGAAATGATCAAACAAAGAAGATGATGCATGCAAACTTTTATTGTAATTGAAATGAATTATCTAAATAAATATATTTCGCTGAATCAGATATTAGATATTATGTTTTATTTTGCTTCTTGTAGACCGACTATAAAAGGACTTTCGTGATACTTAAAAATAATGAATGAATCCTTTCTTTTTTATTCAGTGCATTGATCCTGTTCACTTTTTCATGTTTCGTCTGGCTTATTTAAATTCAAGTGTGGGATTGGCAGATGTATATCATTGTTTTCTGGTCGTGTGAACAGAAATGTATATATATCATAAATTTATAATGGTAATATTTTATTCTAGCATATTGATGTTGCTCTCGAGTATAATGTTAAATTTTGCATATGTTGATTTTTATTTAACTCATTGTCAGTAATAAATTTGACTACATTTTGACCACACTTGGTAAAGTGTAAATATATTAATATGTGCGGAGGTTACCAACATTTTGTAGGAGAAAATCTATAATTTATACAGTAAGAACATCCGCAGAAAATTTTTCGAGGGAGGGAAAAAAAATGAAATTAAAATTTTAAAAATATTTTTCCAACGAGTCACCATAATTAATGTAAGAGCTTTTTTTTTGGTCTTGGAAAATCCAGAATTTTCCAATATAACATTTATAAAATGACAAGACAAAAATTGTAAAAAAAGACGATCCAGGGGGGAGGAAGCAATCAAAAGTGTAAAATATACTTAAATATTAAAAAGTGCAATACTATATATTAACATGAAATTATTGGTGTTTAAATATACTGTTAAAATGTGATCTTTTTATAATTAAGTATTTTTGAAATACATCTTTTTGCAATAATTCTGTATTTGAAACAAAATCTTTAATATAGAAAATGTAACTATGGATATATGTATAGTTTTCGATAGATTGTCAAAACAAAGATAATGCGAAAAAAATAGTTTTGAATAAAATTTTGAAACAATAGCACAAAAATAAGACATCAATCAGATGTCGATACAAAAAAAATGCATTAACATTTTAAATCAGGTCAAAAATAATCACGGGCCGTAGTTTGGCGTTGTAAAAAACATCATAAATCGTAAAAAAATATTCGCTTTGGTTTCTGAATGAACGGACAAAAAAAACGACTATGAATTAACCCATATTAAAATCGAACATATTTATTTTTTGTACTTACAAATATTTCTATATTTTGTCAAATAATTTTATCAGCCCTATTTAGGTTAGAATTTTTGATGTTCGTATAAAAAAAAACTGACGGATTCGTGCAGATTTATCGAACGTTCCGTACATCCTTTCATGAATCACATAGCGAAGAGGCAGGTAAGCTTTCAGACGGGCTTATACGGGTGCAAATATCGATTTTGAGCGTGTTTTCGTCGTATTTCAAATGGGTTTCTTGTTTGACCATATTTTGGTGAAAGCACTTCCGGTCTATGAAATATGATTGCGTGAGTTATTTAATTTCAAATATTGCGTTCAAATTTTCTCCCTAAAAATATATAAGTTTTAAAAAATAGGGCAAAATGATAAGAATTCAGCTTAGTATTTAGTTATTTTTATGGTCAAACTTATGATAAAATTACACAGCTACAAAAAAAAGTGCGGAGCCAAAAAAGCGACCTATATAGCATTATAGTATTGGTCAGGCATACCTAGTCGAAATTTAAAAAAAAAATTAAACCTGAACTTTGGGTTAAGATTGAATTTTTCCATGTTGGCTAAAATTCCAAAATTTAGGGTTTAGACTATGCTCGATTAATACTCTACAATGCTATATAGGTCGCTTTTTTGGCTCCGCAAATTTTTTGTTTTGTGTAGATGTGTGTATCTAAAATAATATGGACTTTCCTTTACATAATAGCTATATATTTTACACCCTGTATATACCTACCTAATGGAACTCGATAAAAAGTTTGTATTCATTCACACACTGTCTGACTCATCAACACCCCAAACCCCTAGACCTAGAAAGAACAAATTTCATGAATGTCTTATTTTATGACGTAAGCATTTACTAAGAATGAATTTTCCGAAATTTTTTGTGGGGGGGGGGATGTTAAACTTGTTTTATTTCGATACGTTTATTTGTATAACATTATTCGACTTTTAAAAGTCTTTTAAAAAAATGTTTCAGACTAATTTTAACAGTACGTATTATTATATTACATTTTATAAATTATGCATATGTAAATGATCATAAAAACGAATACAACGCGGGTGAAACCGCAAGCTGGTTGCTAGTACTAAATATAAATACATACATACATACATATATACAAAAATATAAAACCAGAAAATATTTTGTAAATCACAAATAGTAAAGAATTTAAAACAATCTAAAGTCAAAAGTCAGACAAACTACTCTGAATAACAACGTGATACCGAACTATGAATTTTGTATTAAATTGAGATGAAGATTATCCGTCTGTCTAGTAAATGTGATTATTTTAAAATATAGGGGTTCTCCCATAACGTCATATGGGTTGTGAATATGCGGGTTGACTTTGTACTATTTCTTTCTAGTTAATTGATAAAATTAGGTGGAATAAATTGATCAATACAGGATTATTCGGGGTCTTTAGTTATTGACCTTTTATTCTCATGAGTATTAATAGTTATTCTTTATTAGATATAATTGATTTAAACTTAAAAAAAAACGTATTGCAAATACTTGTTAATTTAACTTGAAATTAACCGGTATATCTTGTAATTTTAGTTAGATATATATAAATTTAAGTTTGTGATCATTGTTATAAATTAATATTATATTTAATTTATACGATAAAAAAAAGTTATATTTTGACAATAGAAACTAACTATATATATTACATTCGGATATAAGTTATTAGGAGTTAGGTTTAGTCAGAGGCTAGAAAAAATAGGTATTAATTTTTGTTGTATAATACCAAGTTTTTACGCTTTATTTTAAGTTAATTTCACGAAAATTTCAAATCAAGTTATGAATTCTGGACCAATTTATCTGCTTGATTGTTGAACGCTCTCTTACAAATAGTGCCTTGAGGTGGTTTATTTAAAATTAATTTAAATTAAAATGATTAATTTAATACTTTCTCTAGTGCTTAATCGAAGCTATGTTTTTAATTAAGCAAAATGGCGGCCCCTGAAAGTTTGTTATGCCTAGAATATACTGTATAAATTTTATTTAAATCCGCCCAGTGGTTTTTACAATATATTGCTCACCGTCTTTGAAAACGTAGTTTTGAGAAAAATGTATTTACATGTTCACTTTTAAATTATAATAAAGATTCAAATATATTTATTTATACAAATACAATGTATTAATTTTTTTACATATCTCTAAAACTATCCATTGGATCAACTAGAATTATTTTCAAAATATTATATAGGTACTTCAAGAAAATGTAAAAAAAATAATGAGGTTTTTTGAAAATTTTTACTAAACCTAAGCCCTTAATTCATAAGATTTGGTATATTTTATGCATAAGACATGTTTTATCAAAATTGCCTATCCCTGGTCGTGAAGCCAAATAAAATATTCAAACCGCTACTGATAGTGGTAATAATATTATCGGCAGAAAGTATTTCAGTACTTATCATTTTAAAAACAGTCAACTTAACCCTCTTAACGTTAGCACTGATAACTATTATAAATAATAATGTTTAGCTGATTAATATCATTGGAGATATGCTAAATAAAATGATAAAGCTACACACGAGATGAAATTTAGGTAAATACGTCTCATCTCGTCTTGAACTCGAATTTTACAACCTGACAGTCTCGATCTCGTTTCGTATATATGTGATCGAGTAAAAAATGTTCCTTTATAACCGAGATACCCGACGAGACTTATAAATAAAGTTGATATCTACTCATCAGAAATGTAGACTGTCTCGTTTCGTTTAATTTCAAGTGATATCGTCTCATCCACATTTAAGCCACTCTCGTCTCGGCCTTGATATCATAAATTATAAAAATGATTTAAGTTTGCAAAGTGTAAATTACAATAGGAAACAGGAAACGAAAATAATTTAGATACTATCTCTACTATCTTAAATTGAGAAAAAACAATTGCAAAACTTCCCGTACGTATAGAAAGGAAGTTATTGTAATTCCCCCGAAAAATTATATGCGAGTGTCCACGTTTTGAGACTCCCTTACTCATGCTTAACTATTTTTAGAATAATGTATGTATGCATGTATAAATTATGTATGCGAAAAAAAATTGGTTCGGCGATAACTCAATTTTTTTTTGTTCGATTTATCTTCATCTATACTTTTATAAGAAAATATCCGATTTTTCTTTCATATTAGACAATGTTTGGTTAAAATTAGTTATCTAGTTCCCAAGTTATAACAATCGTCATTGAGGGCAAAATTAATTTAACATACATCTAATTAGTTTATCTAAAGTTTTTTGTAATTCAATTTTTTAAGAGTCATCTTGTATATAAAATATCAATGTATTTTTATAAGAAATGAAAGTTAACATTTACTGAAAATGAAATATAATCTATTGTAATTAACAGTTATGTGACTGTTCAAGTGACAAAAATTAAAATTTGATTAATCCAATAGAGCGAGTAGTTCTCGGATTAATCATACCCATACCAGCCTTCTATAAATTCTATGAATTGAAAATAAAATAAAATATAACAATTTTTGATTCTGCCATAATAATTATGAAATCACAATTTCAATTCATTATCTAAATTGAAATCATTTCAATGTAATCACGATTGTTTAAAATAATTCTAAATAAAACACATTATTTACCTGGAAATTGTATAGTTCTATTAATATCGTACTGATGTGTTTGTGTTGGTGTACATTGTAGAACCAACCGCTAGTTTACAAAAATAAAAAAACCATAGCCGCCAATTTTTATAATCCAAATGACATCTTGTTTAAACATTCCTATCGGTCGCTTGTAAATGTAATTAGTTTTACTGTATATAATTATCAATTAAAGTTACAGACCCCTCTATACAAATAAAAATTAATTTAAAACATTTATAATTATTAGATGCATTCATTTATTGACACAATTAAAAATAAATAGGTACCCCGTATAAACTAGCTTAAAGAAATATACAAAAAATGTAAGAGCTTATAACTATATATTTTGAATAATATGGTAGGTAGGTATGTAGAAAATAATAATAAAAATAAGTTACTCACATGAATTTATGATAAAAATTTTTGATTTGAATTGCATTAGGGCAGTTGTATTCAGCAAAAAATCAGCTCTCCATCGATGAGCAAAAAGTGCAATTTAAAAAAAATACAGTTGGTACTTCAGCCGGTCCTGTTAAACGCCACAAAAAATATTCATATCTATCTTCAAAGGTGGGGTAAAAAAACAACATGAAAAATGACATGGAAAAAAATTCCTGGTTCTTCGAAGCTAACAGGAAAGATAAGATTTTTCAAATTGCCAGAATATGTGATATTATTTTATAAAATTAGTATTTATTGGTATACCGTATACAAGTGATTTCTGATAGAAATTCTTATCTCATAACGCGACTAACTTCACTAAATATTTTTGTATTAATTAAGATTATTGAAAATTTTTATTAAAAATTTCAAACATTGCGTTTGCGAAAATTTTCGTTAAAAAAAATCGGACAATTAGTGTTCAAAGTTTTTGCTTGAACAAGTTTAAATAAGGTCGTTTCGAATAAAAAACAATTGAAAGTTTAAAATTATAATTATTTACTTACTGTATCTTCGCTTTTGGGTGTAAGCCGCGTCGATTTGGTCGTATTATCGGCCGAAACGTTGGCCGATAACACGACCAAACCGATGCAGCTTACACACAGAAGCCAAGATCCATAACAAGATCACCGCGGAAGCCTCAAGACTTGTATTACTGTATCTTTGTCAATTTTTAATATTTCGACTTGAAATTTTTTGGAGATATTTTTGAATGAATATATTTTATATATGTACTTTAAGAAAATATTATAACGAAATCGATTATCCATGACAGTGGTGTTCCCCTTAATATATAGATATTAATATTTTGTATGTAACTTTGTAATCACCCATTTAATAGAAATATAATATCCCCATTTCATCCAAAACATCACGTAAAATACATTTCATATCTGTGACAAATTGAAATCAATTTAAAAAAAGAATTTCACTGATACAAATCAAGGATTATACAGGTAAAAAATACCTATACGGTATTTACAAGTGCATTATAACTTTAGTACGGTTATGTTCCTTATCTATGGTTTTAGTGAAATGTCTCTTCCGGTTGTCAAACAGTTATTTGACCCCGGCATCCGTTGTGTGTATGTGTATCCTGCATTTGCTTTTGCTCATAGCCATTTGTGAACATGACATTCCTTGCATTCTTTGGATTTGCTGTTAATTGATTTTATTTATTTATGACCGATATTAATTGCCACAATGGTTGGTGTAGGTTTTAAAAATATCGTACGTTTTTTAACGAATGATTGCAGCTAGGGTGAATGCATCTATTTTTGCCATATTAAGAGATATTTTTATGATAACATAATGGCAAAGTAATTGCTATTTTTTAATTACCATATGTCAATGAATTTCTGAACATTTTTTTTGCTATTAATAACTTTTTTTAATGCGTATATGACTATAAAGCCCATTAATAATAGATATCTAAATATATAAAAGAGTTTGTCTCGTTTCAATTACTGACTAATCTACAGCAACCCAATCTCCTGGATTAAACCTTGTTAGGCCCTGGACCACCAATAAATTATTTAAATAATTTAATTTACCAATAATTTTAATAAAGTTTCGCTGCATGCATTTGTTATCAAATAATTTTTGATTACAGATAGTTATCAAAATTGATTTATTTTATTTTAACGAAATATCTTAAATTATCTTTAATAATTTTAACTATTTACTACACAAAAGTCAAAAGTAAGTCCAATTTAATTTAAAAAATATCAAAATCATCAACATCTATGTATATTTTTTAACAAAGATACTTGTTATCATTCTGTTCAGCAAACCGGAAACACATACCTTTTATTTTATTCCATGACATCCTTTAAACTCTAAACGTTACAACAAATACTTATCCTCATTCTAGCTACATTCGACCACATCTAATCAGACCGAGACGATACCACTAAACAACGTAAACCTCTTCTAATCATCTCGATAAATCAAGTGAATTGTACGTAGGTACAGTCACCTGCATTAATGGTCTTGCAGTTAGTATTCATTTTCGTTTATCACAAACTTAGTAGGCTCCTCCCATTTGATTATTATAATATTTAAATCATTTCTCCATGTATCAAACAAAGACAGATATTTTGAAATTCATTTGCTAGATAAAGAACTACTCTTCGATTATAATAGGTACTTATGTATATTTGTGCAATTAAATTATTATGTAATCTATTGAAAATTATATACGTAAATTTTATGGCAATAAATATTTGATACTCCGAATTTTAGTATTTAAATATATTAAACTTGATAGAAAAAGATAATCGATGATGTTTGTCTTTAAATTTGAAATCTGTTGTAAGCGATTCTAGCCTTTAGGGTGCCAGACGAGTTTTGCAGGCGACTGTACATATAATTGCACTAAAAATTTGATAGTGCGCATTTTGTACAATCGAACATAAATTTTAATACTTTGCACTAAATTTTAACTCGTATTGAAGAATATGCCGGTATGCTGTTGTAATTGTCAAAAATCACGTATACTTATTGGTATTCAGAAAAAAGTTGATGCTCTAATAATATACATGTTAACTGTCCTTGGTTAGGGCAATATATTGGAGCGAATGGAGGTTGGTTAGTTTTGGTTAGGTTAAAATATAGAAAATCACAATAAATATATCATAAATATGTAATAAATAATCATTAGAAAATCACATAAAAATATCAAAACATCGGTGGGATCATTCAGTGCAAAGCTTAGATTAGGAAAGATTATGGATACATAACAACCAATGATAGTCCGTATATGAAAGTGTTACCAAAATTTGTCGGCGGCCATCTTTTTTTAATTGTCAAACCCGCATATTATCCCATTGGCGTCAGTTGAAAATTTATAATATGCAAATATGCTTTAAATTACAATTGAATTTAGTATGTATGAAAGATGATAGTTCCAAATAGTCGTTTCTCTGTTAATCAGTTATCACTGAAATACTTTTAAACTCAATATAAAACATTTAATTAATTTTATAATTCAAAATAATTGATATTTATTTTAAAATCTGAATGATACGTCAATGATCCGTGGTGCGATTTTTCGTGGTGCGATATGGTAACAACGCTAAGTAATGTGTTATTTGTCCTTTATCTTTCCTTTGTAAGGTGCAAAGTATTAAAATTTATGTTCGAGTGTACAAAGTGCATGCAATCAAATTTTTAGTGAAATGATTTAAAAAAATGCATTTAAATACAAGCCATAATTAAATATAGGTAGAAAGCCGTGTATATGTTTGTATAACAAGATAATTGTGAGACGATAATGCATAACGGAGTGTCACTAGTTTTATTTAAACAAGAAGATGCATTAATTATTGTAAGCGATTAACCATTAACACCGATTTCATAATTATTGTGAGTAAACATTACCGTGTGTGCTCCAAATTTTATGTGTCAGTGACCTACCGTTCGCTGCTGTTTTTGCTTCTCTTTTGTTTTAATTAAATACTAATTTGTTTTGTATTTGTAACTCAGTTGGTCTCCATTTTTCTTGTTTGTGTTGAACAACAATTATAAACTGTAATTATATTTTTTATAGTTCAGAAAAATTAACTTATAAATTAAATTAACAAAATATTATACTGTATACACTTTGTACTGTTAGTCTGGAATATTTTGTTTACTCCTTTTAGGGTTGATTATTTGAAAATCCCTTTTTACGTCATAAAAGGAAGACATTTGAAGTTTTAAGTTAAGGGAATTGTGGTGAGCGTTTATGATATAGTCATTCAGAAAAATCCGAAATAAAGAAAGCGGTCCTTCGAAAAATAAGAAAATTAGAAAATTTACTTGGTTCTTAAAGTAACATAAAAAAGTAACTAATTTCAATTAGTTTCATGTAGCCCCCCCCCCACCTTCCCTTCATATACCATTTGTGTGATACATGTCTAACATTAGTACCTAATTGCAATTGATTTTTGAATGTTTTTATACTATAACTTTTACGTTTATTTTTTATTTTTAAGAAAATACCTATCTGTTTTATAAGTATATATTATATGTATTTCTAAAAAATATAATATACCTATACATATAAAACTGACAAGGGGAACCCTTGAACCTGTTCTTTCCGATTTTCTTCATATTGAAATATGTTGTAGAAGGGGGTTCCCTGATAACACCTATACCCGGTTTTGGGCGTAGACGGGTAATAGTTTAGAAGATATGATCCAAAATATTTGTTAATGCTGCATATACCTATTTGTTAAAACTATAGACAATGTCTGTTAACTTAGCGGTAATGATAATAAACCCGTGTGTTCTATTCCCAGTCTGCTCTCAAATTTTTATTTTTAATTGCACACAGTGACATTATTTAAATATAAAGTTCTTCTATAAAATATCTTATGAATTTATTTTCAATGTTTATTTTTCATAATGTTTGTTAAAACTGTAGACATAAGCATAGTATATATGCAGCATTAAAAAATATTTTGGATCATATCTTCTAAACTATTACCCGTGTACGCCCAAAACCGGGTATAGGTGTTATCAGGGAACCCCCCTCTACAACATATTTCAATACGAAGAAAATCGGAAAGAACAGGTTCAAGGGTTACCCTTGTGAGGTCAATAAATAATTTTATATTTATACATAATAAAATGAATATGGGTTATAAAAATAGAACATTTCCAACAAATATAGAAAACTATTTGTTTATTTTATTTACTCATACGTTTACCTGTTGAACTACAGGTTTCAACGTCACGCGATTACCTGTCGGATAAAGTCAAAAGTGTATTAATTTATATTATACTGTATCGATATAAATCGTAACTTGTTCTAAATTTAAACCTTAATGTATACAAAGAAAATTCGAACAGTATTTACATGTGGTATCAAGTACAAATGAATTTTTTATTTCAAAATCAGATCTTATACTTATAGTCTGTTTCATTTAAGATTGTAGTGGTGGGCAAAGATTAGACGTACGATTCACAGAGGCAGTATTCTCGCACTAAGCTAGTCCACACAATAAAGATAGTAAGAAGCGATACTCCACGTTAAAAAAGTGGCAATCGTTTGTACATACACTCTAAAATTTGTAAGGAATAAAACTCACCTTTGTATTATGAATATTAGTTTTCTAATATACTAATGTCAATAATATAATACACATTTTTCTACAACCGTTTAAAAAAGTAGGCTTTTTCATTGAAATTTCAGTGCGCAAAAGTGTTTACTGTTTTCATAGTAACACATACATTTTAACATTTTTTTGCGAATAATGAAAATGAGACGGAGACGCGACTGAGAAAAGTATTGATCGCCCCCACATTTATTAAGTTTGGAGAGCACTGGTTTGTATTTTGACGTTCACTTAGTTGAAGAATTCTAAATAATATGACGCTTTTAACTTATATGAACTCTAACCCGGAAAACATTCAAAAATTAATACAAATATAGGTATAATAATTCGTCGTTTTCGATCCAATTATCGTATTACTAAAAGCTATTACAAAAACTGCAATGTTTCAAAGTCTGCATCCACAAATTAAGTGATTTAAACGTTGGACAAAAACTGTATTTCCTGTTGCCTTGAAACAGGCCAATCAATTAGAGAGAGAATTTGTATTTGATGTCGTTCTAATTACTTACATTAATATTAATTGTTGTAGTTTCACCCAGTTGCTAAGAGTCATGCAAGATAGACAAAAGAAAGTGTTTCTTATTTTTTCCTAAAAAATCATCACTGTTAAATATCAAATATTCATGTTTTTATACTACCTCGAAGATGATATCATGGTCACGGTGACTTTTTTGTTATTCGTATGCAATGATTTAAAAAAAAATGACAAATGTATTTTTAGTAATGCATGTTATTCACAAAATAAACAATTATTTATTTATATGATAATGTGTGTATCGTACGCTTTAATGAAACAAGAATTAGTTTTAATTTTTGTGTGGACTTTCGGAAATGTTAATTAATTAGATATTCACATTCTTGAATTATGAATCATACTGTTTTAATATTAGAATAGAATTTAACAGTGGTGTTAAAGTCATATATGAACACGGGCCACCAAAAGAGTCTACGGGCCGTATTTCCTATCACTCTAAGAAATTTCAATGTAATGTCCGGTATTATAAAGGAACTCGCAAAATTTGCTAGCTTGCATGCACTCTCAAATGGGATATTAATTCTGTACTAGTATCTATGGATTAGCTATGGAATTTAGAGCAGTGACACTTTAACTAATTTTAACACAGTTGGCATCTTTCACCGTACAAAATAATTTTCATAATATCACCACTGTTTTAATACCATTGGTATTTACCTACAACGCGTACACGAAACTTGTCAAAGTCTTCAACAAACTCTAAAATAACTGTCATATAAGTTTGATATCTCATTTGAGAGTGCTTGCAAGCTAGCACATTTGCGAGCTCTTTTATAATACCGGATATAAATCCAATTTAATATATCAAATAGTGATTGAAGAAAAAACATTTTTTTAAAAGCAAATAGAGATAAATATTCGTAAGGGAAAATTTTACTACATTTTTTTTATATAGAAATTGAATGCTCTACAAAAAAGATTCTAAAAAAATTTACGTAACATGCGTATCTTAAAATAATTATTTTGGGATATTATCCTCTGCCTTACACACGATTTTAATGACATTTATATGGACCATCTAGCCAATCATGTTTCTTAATATTGGTTCAGTGTTAATGACTTATGCGTGTGACAAGGATTCAGGAGACAGACACGGAACGAAAAGTGTTTGTCTTGATCTGAAACGGAAAATCTAGTAAAAAAAATATTTTCATTTTTGAAAAAATGAGCACATGTCTTCACGTATCTTTCAAATATTGGTGAAGAAACAAAAATAATATTTTTACTAGGGTATTTTTCTATAATTTCAATGTTTTAAAAATCATTATATTTTATTAAATTCAATTTTATTATTTTAATAAAATCAACCGGAATCTTTTGCCGAGGAACGTGTGTTTGGTACAATATTTTTTTGCATAATTCGATTTTGTTTGTACAGGAAATTGATTTTGAGATACAATCTTAAAACAGGAAATGGCAAAGATGTTATTAAAAGTTTTTGAAAATTAGATTTAATTACAGAAGAAAAGTTCTGCGTGACATACGAGCATATATTTCCTACGCAGTTGTTTTACAAGATTCAGCAACGAGGTACAAAGATGAATAATTCCTAATGCACGCTAAACAAACGATTTGCATTCATTTAAAGAAAGGCATGACAAGGTCGTACTTAAAAAGTTCTGGGCCATGTGCAATATTTAAAAAGAACATTGTGTGTGCATGGGCGTCCGCAGAAATTTATTTAAGGAAAAATTTGGATGAATCACAGTTTTTAGTTCCTTTAGAATTTGAGTTTTTGATGAAAATATCCATTTTGACCTTATCTGAATCCGTTCTGAATTTATTTGCAATTATAAAATATAGCCGAGTGAAACTTTATATTTAAAATCAATTTTCCAACAGGTGTTTACTTTTGTCAATTTTTGTCTGTCTGGAAAACTAGTTGATTGATATCAAAATCAATTGAATTTAACATTAGAGATGTTTGTTTCAACGTTAAAAAATTTAGCCCGACTTCCGATATTACCGGAAATACATAAATTTTTGACTTCGTCGGAATTTTACGTTTTAAAGGTCCCTGAATCGCATAAGATCATTATCTCAATAACGTCAGTGTATCTGTCAATCGGTCTGTCTGTGAACATAAATACGACAATATACTTACTAATTAATGTAAATGGTACCCTTTTTAACTCATTTGTGTACGCATATGTTAGTTCCCATTATACCCATTGTTAATGAGAATAATTAATTAATTCTGGAGATGAAAATCGGTCGACTTTGAAACAAGTATTTGCTGAAGTTATTTTTGTTTATAATATTTTCATTGGAGTATTTACATTAATTCATTGTTTTTCTTGTGTTTATTAGTACGCTGTGAAAATATGCGAATAAATTATATTCTGTTTATAATATCTATGTTTATTCATTGGTATGTTCGAAGTGGTATACAGCACAGGAATGTCTAGTATTTTATTTTATGATAGTGTTAACACTACATTGTTGATTTCTTGATTTTGTAATTATATAATGACTTAATTATTTTTATCTGTCATGATATTGAATTTACAGTTACAGTTTGATTCAATAATAAATAAAACATGTTATGAATTGGTTTAATTAAGTACACATGTGTTATAAGCTCAGTTGCGTCGCTAAGGAGAGGGGGGCAGCCCCGAGTGTCACCCTCAAAGGGAGGACACCCATGTATTATGTTAAAAAATAAAGAATGTTTACCCTATTTTTGGTTATTTTAAGCTTCCAGGGAGTAAAATGTGTAAAAAAAATTTGTCATTGAATGTCTATAAGGGGTGTGATAACCGGCCAATTTTTTTCTGTCGTTAAAAAAATCACAGGGGTGACACCCTTGACTTTTTTTGGCGGGGGAGGAGCGGCACTCTCGAATTCCGCCACAGATGTCCCCCCCCCCCCCCTAGCGACGCCACTGATATGCTCATACTTAAGTACATTATAAGTAAATATTGTTATGCCGATTTTTGAATTCGATATTTTGATAGAAAATCCATTTTGACTATATTTCTGTATATCTGTCTATTTATAAACATTGTAACTCAAAAAGATAAAAGTTGTAAAGAATTGTAATATCTATAATTTGTGCTCTATTTATTTTTCAGTTAGCTAGAAAGATTAAAAAAAATATAATTTGAAACACGTACAGTATAGACTTACAATTAGTACAACGTATATGAAAGTCAGACACGATTTTTAACCGGAAATGATTTTAATTATTTTAATTTTATAATTTTTATTTAAAACTTCAAATGTAAAAAAATGAAATTGATTTGAATTTTAAGTTTAATTAAACATTTCTTACTTGATATAGAAGAATTTAATAATGTGTAAAAGCAAACAAATAAAACAAAATATATGTTCTTAATGTTTGAACTAACACCACTTTTCCATTTAATAAGAAATGACCTTTAAAAGAAAAGTTAGAAAATAATCCTTAAAATATAGCATCATGAAATTTTATCCAATAATGCTATGAACACGAAGTGCGTGATTTATAAAAACAATTACTTTTTTATATTTTCTGATAATCTAAATAATTTGTAAAATGATTTTTTAAAACCCCGAGTACCTCGAAGCAGTTAATAATAGCTTCAATTAATAAACAGAGTGTGATGTTTTTGTCTGGCATTCGTCTAAAGGTCTATCAATTATTAGCAGTAATGTATTAGCAGATGATGTTTAGAAACAGGTCTGTGTCAATAACCAAAGCACTCTTCAATTGCACAACTAATTTATAACCTCCAAGTGGAATAACAGTGACTCATCATCCATCATACATATCTCATTGAGGTAGGGAAGTGTACTTCTATTATATTTATGTATGTGGGAAGTTTTTATTTTTAAAATATTTTTTCGTTACTCACACAAAAGTTGATTTTTTTTATTTTTCAAATTTTGAATACTGAAGTACATCAAATAAATATCTGCCATAGGAACCACGGGACTTTCTTATACGTACTACTGAGAGTGAACCGTGCAAGTGATTCTAATTTTATTAAAAAAATTCAGAATAACTAATAAAAGAGAGAATAAAATAAATGGGACATAAATTAATTCTCTACATGTATGAAAAGATTTTTTAAATAATTACTTTACCGGAAACGCATATATACTCTTATTTACTTATTTTTGAAATAAGAAAAAAATGTTTTAGATAAAAATTGTCGAGTATATTATTATCTCTTATGTCCCATACATTTTTTTCAACGTTTATGATTTAACTGTTCAATATCTTTAATACGTATTGAAATATAATTTTTTTTTCTTCAAAAATTTGTTTTTTCGAAAAAAAAAACAACGAATATAACATAAATTATAGATAATATTACGTAAAATTTTTAACTTAAAATTCAAAAATCGAATTAGTAAACATCCGTATCCAGTTGAAAGATCATTTTCAAAAATAGGGGGGTTTCTTCCCAGACAAAAATTAATCTTAAATATAAAATTTCACCCTTCTATTATTTGATTATAGCGTTTATAGACCGATCGACACACAGACATCAAAAAAAATATTCAGAATGGATTAAGGGAAGGTCGAAATGGATAATTCCATCAAAATCCAGATTTCGAAAAAAATAGGCTTTACTATACTTTATACTATACTTAGGTACTTATAATACTATATGTATATTTCATAGGTAAAAGAAAGTAGTATTAAAATTATATCTTAACTTCCTCCGACAGTCATAAATACTGTCAAACGTGCAGATATAAAAGTAGAGGAGTATTTAAATCCCCAAGTGTCACAAGTATCACCGCAAGTACACTCACAGTGTCAATAACCCTACACTTTCTTCCCCCTTTTCTTATTCTTAATTCATAAATGAGATGTTCAAATGCCAAAGAACAAAAAGTAGAGGAAGTGATGGTTTTATTAACAGACTTACTATAGAAAATTAAATGTGATTTACAAACATACAGTTTATTTGTAAATAAATAAATACATATAATTGGTTTATTGATAATTAGGTAGGTACTTGACTAATGAGATAAAAAATTAAAAAAAGTCAGGTAATATCAACGAGGTATTAATTCTGTGATATTATCTATGAATTTGTTTTGGAATTTAGATCCGTTGGTGTTTACTTACCGAGCGTGCGAGAAACTTGTCAAACACTTCAGAAACGTCAAGGGGAACTGTCATATAAGTTTGCATGATATTCTATAATAATATTCCGGACATTGGTTGTTTTTTTATCTGAATCACGAAATTTGTCTGTGTGGACTTTTAGAATAGTGTCCTTGGACGTCTTATATTTGAGGGCGCATATATAATATAGAGAATATAACAATATGCCAAGGCATCCTGTTGTGATGCAAACGTTTCTGAATAGTCAATCGTTTTTCTTTAGTATTAACTCAAGATGTATCCGTTGAAAAAAGTTGAAGAACCACTGATGTAGAAACAAACGTTAAAATAATTACCTTTACAAATTAAACTCTTACGTTTTTATAAAGCAAGTGATTTTGCGCGTAATCTTATATCAATTTTAATTGGCCGCTTTTCCGTTAGAACAATTAAAAGGCAATTAACTAAAATAATTTAAGAACATCTTAACACGTACTAACCTATAAATGACTCCCTACAACTCAATGTTCACATTTTTTATAAATCAAACAAAAAACGCGATTTGTAGCGGTAACAATATTTGATAACAGAACAATGGAATGTGTATTATTTGGGCTTTTGTCTTTTTCGATAAACGAATCGTCTGCGAGTTTTGTGCTTCAATAGAAATATGTACATAGGCGTGTTTAAAATATCGTGAATAATAAGTTAGGTGAATTGTTTGTACAATATTATATGTTGCCACATATACTGCTCATACATTACAGTATTTACTGCAAGTTAAAAATTCAACGAATTAAATCAACTTATTGTGAAGCCAGTTAGATTTGATTTGATATTATCATTCATATTTCTATTTTGCTGTAAATACTACATGTAAGAGCAGTATGTATGATCTTAACCGATTTTTAATATATCTTCTGAATTACATTTACATTTTTGTGATAAATTATTTTCTATATAGTAAGTTTTATTTGATTTCTTATTATTATTTTTTTGGTACAATCAATGTGATATTTCGGAATATACTGAGTATACATTTTGGGATTAATCAGGGCTTTTTTTGTAATGTAACGCGGTGGAACGGCGTTCCGGCACCTTTTTTCGTGGCATAAGAAAAGCTGCTTTAAAGTTAATTTAAATAATATTTGAATATAATTTTCTTTAGTAAAAAGCTTGAAAAGAAGTGAGTTCCGACACCTTTTTGTGAAAAAAAAGCTCTGGGATGAATTATTTAATAATTAAATCAGCGTCGTATATACAAGTACTTAGCACATGGGTACATACGACAATTTATAAATAGTGAAAACACGTGGCGAGTGCGAAAGATGAAAACCAAACAATGCATTATACGTTCTTATAAACGAGAATTATTTTTTGGAAAAATTCCATAATATATTACGCAAGTTTTTTAAGCTTTCTTGGTAATCGAATAGTATTTTTAGTGTTTAAAATAGATTTCGAAAAAATAAGAAAATTTTTTGAATAAATTTACTTGTTCTTTGGTTTAGCTGACATTGAACTTCGACCTTTAAAAAATCTACTTCATTTTTGCTATGTTGGTCAAAATATCAAGTATCATCAAAGTTTGTATGTTTGTTCTAGATATACTCCAGTTACGATAACACCGCCATTTTTACCAAAATCAGTGGTGACGCGATTTATTCAAAAATACATTTATGTATTATTTTTAGCAAGTATAAAAGATAAAATTAAAATTGAATATAATATGATAAAATCAGAAAATACAGCTGTAAGTGAGACACATTTCTGATTGATTGCATTAGCCAAGTCTCACCTGCAACCATATTTTCTAATTTTATCAATCAATATCATTAAATATATATACTTTATATTGTTACATTATGTTCAATTTTAATTTTATTTATTTATGCTAGCTAAAAATAATACACGAAAAAATTATATAGTAATTATTGATTATGACCAACTAATAATTCCCTTTAATTTAATCTATAATATGCAGATCTAACAAGTTAAAATTTACAGTTTGAATCAATAAAATTATTGAATATATATAAAAAAATGTATACTTTCACACAAGTCTACCAATCTTTATTCAGTAATGGACAGTATAAGACTTCTATATATAAGTTGCACTGGTGGTGGGACCTATAATTAAATACATATATATTATGTGTGTACTTTAACATCAATTTTAAATGTATTGTTTGCTTGGTTTTTCTAAGATCTTCTACGTATAGAAGCAAACTGAAAACACAATACTGACAAGAGTTAACTTGAGTTTATTTCTATACATTGCGAGACCACGTGTTACTAAACATGTTTTTACAGTTTGCCCTGTAATTTTTAATTGCCGATTATAGGATATTTTCAATAATAATTCAGTATTTTTGCTAACTATTTTTTTTCTTGGTCACATTGAATATTTTATTCTATGAAACTGTTATAATATAATTTTAGGCTGTAATGTTTGCAGTTTACTCATCGATTTATATTGACTATCTCATGAAATTTCTAAATTACAGAGCTATACACTATATGACAATTTCCCTTGATTATTTTGCTTCTTTTATAAATAACGCGTTATTTTTTGCAAACTATTTTTTCCGTGCACACAGATGAATTTTTGAATAAATCGCACCAACACCGGTTTGATTAAAAATGGCGTCGCTGTCGAAACTCTTACTATAGAGTATATCTCTAGTTTACTCTATAAAATATTCAACAATTGAAAAGGGTATAACTACGCCGCTGGGTTTATTAACTCCCAGATACCAATCCAATATTGTGTGAAATCGATGCGATATATGATGGCAGTAGACAACACATCTGCTAGCTGTAAAAACATTCCTCAGTTTTTGTGAGTCCACCATGAATGTACTCATCATATACACACGCTGTTCGTGGCAGTTTTTTTCTTCGCTCTATATTTTTAGATGACTTTTATACAGTATGTGTGTGGAGCTTCATTATAGAAAAAAATGACTTTTCACTCACGATTATATTGCCGTACATCTACTGTGTGTAAGTGCTACAGTCGTTTTTTCCTCTCTTGAACAGTATCTATGCAGAATTTTGTACTATTTATTTTTATGGTGGGGTTTAAAATTTAAGCATGTCAAAGTTTTATGTCTCACGAAGCTTTTTTCATATAAAACGTGCATTTAAAATCGTATACAACGTAAAAAATAAAATGTATGTAATTTTATTATTTAGGTACAACAAACCCTAATGTTTTAGAGTCAATGATATAAACAGTCGTCGAAAGTAGAGAATTATAAAAAAAATTGTAAAAATAAATCAAGTGCGAGTCAGACACTACGCTGTTAGTGTTCCGTATCGTACATTTTTGAAAATTTATTCGATTATATTTATGTAGGTATGTATTTAAAATTATATGGGTTTTATTTTTAAAATACCGTGTTCCTGTTTTATCTTTTCGGTCGAAACAGGGCATAAGACAGATACTATCCAAGATGATTGAACTTTATAACCAAAATCGAGAGAAAAAAGATGATTCAAACATATAAAAATATACGTATCTAAAAAAGTTTTTCTTTCTAATTAATTATTTTAAAATACTTAATTCAAAACGTATCGGTAGTTGAAATTGCTTATTTCATATAAAATCAATTAAAAATTTTAATGGAAAATATCTACTATTAAAAATTACACTTTTTCGCACATATGAGTTACTAGGAATTACGATTTTCTTAGAATTAAGTATTGTGATATAACTGAATAAAAAAATATCAAGATAATTTTCGTGATAATTTTCATTTAGAATCCTGAATGAATTAGCTAGTTAAATGTATAAATTTCACAATAATAGTATGAAAGTCAAAGACTTATAACAAAGTTGCAAGGCATTAGAACTTTTCAGTTATCCTTAATTCGTTGTTAATTTTTTAATGTTATGCATAAACCGTTCACAATGCATTGTGTTAAAGTGGTATAGATTTCAAATAATTTCTCAATTGAAAATATTACTAAAAACTGTACAGAAAATGATAATAACGATAGTTGATATTCTATATTATTCAGTTTACTATAAAAAATTAAAATATAATAACAAGAACTTATAGATAATAACGTAATATTATTTTCGAATACAACTATTATCTATTATTACCAAAATTATATGTTTCTAAAAAAATTAGTCATAATCTAAACAAAAATATTAACAGCAATAAAAGGATATGATTGTATGAATGAATAATAATAAAATAGTAAAATGATTATTTTAAGATTATACTAATTCACGTTACTTACTTTATAATTGTGTTAGTATGAGCTAGGTAGTAAAAAGTATCATCATTTATTTTAAACCGTCTAACCTTCGTTAGAGTAATTACCCAAACAAAGAAACACCTGATGGGAACCATGAGAAATGAATGTTTTTTCATAACACAGTAACATTGTGTTCTATTTTCTGAATCTTCAGACATATATTTTATTAATTAATTTATATGACTAACTCGTATTTCGATATGGGATTAAAACAAGGTACTTAACATAAATTTATTAAGTCTTTTGGGATGTGTATAGGAAAGCTAATAGAAAATAAACTATGTTATTGTTGTTATTTATTTTCTAAAACACTGTGCTTTAATATTATTTAGCGGTTTTAATTTTAGATTGGAATGTAATGCAAGTAATTGATCCATCCTCTTCTCAAAAAAGAAAATCATGAAAATGTCATTCGTGTATTTCTTATATTATTTTTATTTATCATAAGATCAACTAGAGTATCTAAAACTAGCGGACCTGCCCGTGGCTTCGCCGGCGCGGGCGTTGTATGATTTTTTTATGTTGGCAGCACAAATAACAGGGGATGAAATATATATTTTTAATTTTAATTTTTGATTTTTATTCATTATACAGGGTGGTCCGGTTTGGGATACAAATATTTTAAGAGCTAATTCCTTGGCTAATTGTGAGTAACAAATTGTACGGGAAGGTGGGGTCTATCTTCAACACCCTCTGAGCTACAGGATGTTTAAAATTTCCTTCAGAGTAGTACTTACAAACAAAGATTATCTCATAACTTCCAAAATAACGCAACTAGAGCAATCACAATGAGTCAGTTTCATAGGTAATTAACTAACGTATTTTTCAATATAAGCGTTATTGCTAGTGTGTTTTCAGTTCAGAGTTATTGCTCATCAAAGTCAAAAAATATATATTTTTTTTGAAAATTTCTTTGAAAATGACATTTTTCCCCAAAAATACCTATAATATGTGTTTTTTTTATCATTATTTTGGCGTCATAATGTTACCTACAAATTCGCTATGCCAAGTTTAGACCTGGGTCTTACAGTTTTATCAGTCAGTCAGGACATCTAAAATAAACGTACTTCACATAATCAAATAACCAGGTACGAAAGATATTAAATTTTAAAAATATGATTTGGTCAACCCAATGACATATAATATAATGCAACAAGTAAAATTATAATAAATAAATATAAACAATAATAATTGAAATAATATCGCAATAAATATTAAGGTAATTTTATATGGAAGGGGTCGGGGAGGGGGGGGGGGCATTTGTACTACATTTTTGTGTGTACATTTTTGCTGTACATTTAATTAAACATTATACAAAAAACAACTTTGTAATAATTTAACCAAAATACATTGATTTTCTTGACATGAAATGAATATGTTTTATAAAATTATCATTGGCATTAAATTACAATGAAATATAAAAAATGGGGACTGGGGGTATTCCACCAGGGAAAGTCCCTCCCAGCTCTTTCTGGATAAAATAAATAAACCATCGAAAAAAAATGGTATACATATGTATTCATTTTAAGGATCGCCACAACGAAGTTCTTCTATAAATTCAAAAACGTCGATTCTCAAGTACGAATAATTTTTGTTAATAGCCCATATTCCCAGATGTCTATGACATTTTGTCATGTTGGGTGTGGTTACATTCAATTTCATTAATTGCACCATGATGTCATAATTCATATCAATAATAAATAAATTAATGCATAAGTACTATACAGCTACCGGGGGTTCCGAACTTCTGTTAAAAGGAATATTTAATACAACGTTAACATAGTTCTGAAAATGAGCGATATGATATGACATATGTAAATGTATGTATAATCCACATACAAAGATTTAATTTTATACCCGATATCATCTTACCTTTTGATTGTTTTCACTTATCTCCTTTCATTCTTAAAAACTATTTTTGGAATCTTAATTTAATACAAATGGTCGCCCCGTGGGTTCGCCCGTGTTGTTTTCATTTTTATGAACATTAATAATTATTATTTTATTATTTTTTTAGGATTGATTTACCCCTATTAGGATTAAACTTGGAAATATCACTTCACGATACACGTTTATCTTACTTTAATATAAAAATAATTTGCTTGTTAATCACCTTAAGAATTGATATTCGGGAAATCTCTGCGTACGTCATATAAGAAAAACATCCCTAAAATTTTACATTTTTAGGTTCAAAGTAGAGCTGGGCGCGTGAGTATTTTTGCTCACGATCACGCACGCTCACGAGAGAAACATTTTTAGTCACGCCCGTTCACTCGGTTTACAAAAAAAATATTCACGATCACGCACGCTCATGAATCCTATATTTTTGTACTCACGCCCAATCACGCACAGTGGGTCACGCTCGTGACACGATTTAATGTAATTGTTGTAAATTAAATTTTGAAATGATAAAAATTAATGTTTTTTACGTGCAATATTTTATGTGTATATTTTATATTCATATTATTTCTTCTAAACTGTATTTTTAGTACAAGTAATAGCGAACAAAACAATAAGAAAATAAAACTACAATGCATTTTAAAATCTTTTTTGGTGTTCCGATATAGTTGGCAATACTGACCATGTAAAAGTGCTTCTAAAATTTGTTATACTGTATTTTTTAATGTCAAAATTCGTTTTAAAATTATAGCTAATGCTTTAAATTTTAAAACGAATTTTTTTTTAATATATGAAATAATAATTATTTCATATATTAAAAAAAATACTCCTATCAAATAAGTTTATAAAAAAAATTATCTTCAAAATATACTCACGCACGAAAAAAAATGTATTCAAGCACGGTTGTTTTAATTTTACTCACGATCACACACGTTCACGATTCAAGATTTGAAAATTGTTCACGCTCACGTCCGATCACGGCCGTGATTCGACGTGACCCGAAAAATTCTAATTTAGAGGTTCGGGCTGGGTGTTGATGAGTAAGTCACTAAGGACTCAATACTATATGCATAATGTGTAAATAAAATACAAATAAATAATATTTACTTCGGTTTGTAGTTATTTCTTCTTTTAGCCTTTGAACTGTTCCTATTATAAATGTGTAACTGCGTGCGAGGAACAGCTAGAAATATAAAACTATTACTTACAAATGTTACAAAAACGAATAAAACCAAAGCATAATTTGGTCTATAAATCAACAGATGATCTACAAAATAAATGTACATGTACATAATTATCTACGTTAACGAGCACATTAAAATTTTGACTCAACAACATATCGTTTTTAATCTATGGCACATCACAAAAGGATCTCAGAGAAGCAATTTTGTTTTATAATTGTTACATCTTAACTTTCGTAATTAATTAATGTATCCGAATATAATGTTAATAATAAATTAGCGGGGTCTTCCTTTGACTTTTCGTCTAATGTTTCATTTTCTATTATGTTTTCCGTTTCTTGCGGCGTGGTGCGCATGCGCGCCGCCACGCGCTCTCGTTACCATGGTGACTATCCGGGACACTTCGGGCGTGTTCTTTCTTGTTTCCAATGATTGTTTACAGCGAGTTACTAACAAAAATATACCCACGCACAAAACATACATGATAATATAATTATTTGAACGTAACGCAGGTACTTGTAATAATTTAATTTGTTAATATTATACATTAATTTATAAAATACTACAATTCATTTTTTTTTTGCATTTTGTATGAAACAAAAAGCAATAGGTGTTCCATATATTATTATAATATTTTAAACTTCTACTAATTTTAAGAAAAGCTAATAACTCATTGTCAGTCAAAAACGGTCGTACAGCGATAAAAAAATTAAAGAAATAGAAGTCAGATCTAAAAGTCATTCAATATATTTGATCAAAAAAATATATCACGGCCTATGGAGGCTCTCAAAGTTATATACATTTTCTATTTTTCTCTGGGCTTGTGTAATAATAAAGCAACATTTGAATTAAAAAAATAATGTATTTTGTACTTACTTTTAAATGATTTAAATTAAATAATTATCAATTAATTATTCAACAATATTCATTTTCTTAGATCTACCTGTAACTCTACCTTCCGTTAGTAGAGTATGTTATTAGGCATAGACGTTCTTTAATCATACTAATGAAAACAAAATACCTCCCTTAATCCCTCACTTAGCGCGGGTTGACAAACGCATTGATCCCTGACGCTTTGATTAGTCTCTGTCAATTACTCTCAATGTAGAGAACTCGTAAATCTCTGAAACTATGCCTTTGTTGTCATTACACTTTTGATTTTTAAATTATCTCTGATAATAAATCAAAATGGAAGATTTGGGATGCACATGAGACGTGATTAGAGTTAGTTAAGTCTCGTCTCGGTCTCGGATTTTATAAAGGACAATCTCGTCTCGAAAAAATAAGCGGGTCTCGTTTCGATCTCGTACACGTGACCGAGACGACAAATCTCAAAATGACATACCAATCTAGAAAAAAATATATGATCATATAAATTGTAATAAATAATAAAAAGCCTCATCTTAAATTTGGTGGGCCTTATCCCTAAAGTACTACGGTAATTTTTTTTATAAAGCAAAAAATTAAAAAACAATAAAAATCAATTTGCACCATAAACTTTAAGGCTCCGAAATATTACCCTAAAAAACAGAAAACACATAAATTTTTTTAACAAAAATTAAGATTATTTAGTTGTTTTTATAAAATTTAGCATTCGTCACCATCTCTCGCAACAAACTCAGAGGTACCGAAAAGTTAGCGCGGCGAGAGACTATTCGTTTTTTTTTTACACGGGCCTTATTTGCCGCAGGTTCCTTTATACATATTAATAAATAATTATCAATTTTTACTTTTTACAACTCACACTTAATTTTTTTTAAATAAGTTACAAAAATTCCTGATTTTTTTGTACATAATATAATTATGCACAAGCGAAAATAGCATTGGCCGTCCTCATTTAGTAATAATGATGCATATGTAGACAAACGGTTTACAAGCAATTACAATTAATACAGCAGATCACAAGACAGACAGACAGAGGCACGTCGCATTGTGAACAATCAGACATGATTATTAGGTCTGCCGACTTGTCTACAAGCTGCAAGCTACAAGCTATCTCACAGTGCACTTATTGTACTGTATATGTATTATACAGGATGTCTACAATATCTTCTAGTGCGAATTTAGCCAAGAGTTGTTTTAAATCAATTCGTTTTAATAGTGCTTCTTAACTTTAAGTAATCAGGCTTTATTTATCTACATAGATTTAAAATATAACACATAAAAACGTTTTTATAAATGCATTTAGGCTTCTGTGTATAAGCTAATCAATTTATTCGTTTATCGGCCAACGTTTTATCATACATTGCAGTGGACATCATCCGAGCTATATAATTATAATATAGCGAAATGTTGGCTGATAAAACGAATCAGAATGACCAAATCGACGCAACTTATACCCAGAAGCCAAGATTCAAAACGTCTTTGTTTTGGTTACAAAAGTGCATTTTTAAATACCTTTAAGTTTATCCTTTAATTTGTATTGAACTAATTCCGAGATTTGTCATAATGTGAATATTTAGAAAAGTATTTCACAATCAGAAATAAAATGTAATTCGGAAATTTTTGATCGTTGTCTTGATGTTTTTTTCGTAATGTATACTTACCAATAATTGTTTTTAATAATGAAAAATTAAATTACAATTAAAATTATATACATTTAATTATTATCGACATTATTTATTATGACCAATTTAATACTTTCAATGAAAAAATGTTTAAATATTAAATAAGTATAATAATTACCTCTCAACCAAAAAGCATAATATAGATACTAATTATCGAAATTTTATAATGACAGCAATAACATGATTAATTAATTAAATAAATAAAAATAAATTTCGCTCGTTTAAATTGCAATTAATATTACTCGTAAATGAGTATATTTTCTATACAACGTTTTTTTAACAGTATTCCGTTATCTGCCTGTGATATAAATATACTTTTGGGGTAATAAAAACAATCATAAATATTAACGCTTATTAACAGATGTTGAATTTATATATAAACAAACATCATGAATGTAATTATCTCACATAAAAACTTTCGGTAGTTACCACTGGCGCCGATGGTCCTGTAGAAATGAATATATACAATTTTCAAAGCTTTAGAATAGAATTTATAGTCTTTATTTGAAGTGTATATCGGCAATAATGTCATTGACTTCGTTAATATTTCATGAAAATCATTTTATATCATCTATTTTTACTGTTCCGTACATAAATCAGAAAAAGGAACACTTAAGAAATCAATGTGTCTGTCTGTCACAGCCTTCTAACTGTTGAACCGTTTGACCTGAGATATTACATGACCAATAATAGATCTGAGTTATAAAAATATTTTTTTAGGTTTTTGGCCCTTTTGAAAGGGGCAAATGGATCACCCAAAAAAAATTGATTTAAAATCTGCGAGTGGTGTATTAAATGAAAGCTGAATATGTAAACGTTTTGATATTATTAAAATCTTCATTAAACAAAATTTAAAAAAAATCGTGAAAATATTTTTTCTCTCCCCATATATTTCCGAAAGCAATAGTTATAATAATATCTAATGGTGTCGGGATCACTAGAAAACAATTAAAATAATTACTTCATGAAATATATGAAATATGAAATTTTTTGGATAGTTAATGGTAAAACTCAATCGGTAGATCACGAACGTCTGGTATCATGGGAACTCTCTTTAAGACATCCGGTTTGTACAGGTGTTTTACGCATGTCATTTTAATACATGAATCTCACATAAATCAAACTAGGTAGGGGCAGACGAGCTAAGACTGGAATTTTCAGGGATCGGTTGAAAGCTGTTGTCTTCAATAAACATCCCGTTCTTTCTTCCTTGCTCTGATATACTAGGGTCAGACAGAATCCTAAATAACCGGACTGTTTTGATAATCCCAGTCAGCTCCAGCTGATTTATTAAGGGTGGGGGTATTCGTGCATATATGGTTAAATTTATACATATTTTATATATGTATATATGGGATATAGAAATGAACTACTTTGTTATTTTAGATACATGTAAATATTTGTTATCCTGTTAATGCTAGGACACCCTCGGAAATATATTCCTTCCTGTAAATTTGATACATGATCCAATTAACTTGCATTGGATTGTTTTACAGCTGTATACAGGTCATTCAAAATCCAATGCATGCTCTGTTTCTGTATTTATTAATTTTTTGTTGACACAACATTTTTATCTGATGAAAAAATTACATTAAGCTTTGTTTTCTATATATATCGTTTTTAAGTATATTTAAGATATAATACTTGCTCTAAAAATACACAAATTGTTAGATGAAAATAACTTGAGTTTAAAACAATACGAACAAGAATTTTACTACGTAATTTTGTTATTACAAACCAATTTTGGTGGTCGGTATTGTTGGCAGGTCATCTAATTGTATGTTAAGGTATGGCTTAAGTGTTCTAGAACAGTTTGGAAATCATTATAGTTTCCTCTTTCCACTCTTTTGTATACACATACATGCAACATTATAACAAGGGTAAGACGAGAGGGGCACTAAATGGGGTAAGTAAAAAAAATGTTAATACACTTTCAATCTACGGGAGGGGGTCTAAACATTTTTTTTACAGTGTTCGTTATAATTTTCAAAAGCAAATATATCGTGACTGAAGGGTTAAAATCAAAAAATCCTAAAACATTTTTTGTTGCATTATAGGAGAGTTATCTAAAGACACCCCACTCAATAGGATAAGTGAAAACAATTTTTTTAATATAATTTTCAGTCCATGGGAAAGGGGCCCAAAAAAATTTCATTTTAATAGGTATAAAATTTATATAGGCAGAATAAAGTGAAACTATAAGGGTTCCTAGTTTTCTACGGAACCCTAAAAATACCTCATAAATTTTATTACCATATTTGCTGTTTTGTTTAATTGTTAAAAATAAAATCATATATACAAAATTCTCTAACTTTAATTTGGAAGGGGGGGGGGGGGGGTATAAAATCAATTTATCCCATGCGCAGAAATACCTATAATTACGATGTTGCGTACATGTTACACGTACAATTTATTCGATAACAGATCGTATTAAACATTAATCAAACGATGACAAATCTATTTCAAATTACAGTGTATATATAATATACATATAGATAGCGAGTAAATTAGGGTGGGTTTTACATAGTACATTTACTCGCGTCGCGTGGTTACCTTACAGGAAATGTGAATCAAAGTCATCATATTACTGGGTGTTTTATTACACATAACCCTTCCATGATACGCTTTACTCCCTGCGAATGTCGTACGTATGGAATGTTTAGTTTTAGCCCAAGTGTTGAAAATTGCATTCACTTGTGGGTATCAAACTGGAAAAACAAATAATTGACATGCGATGGTGAATAGCGGTATCGGATTGAAGATATATGGCGTGTTTGAAACCAAGTGTATTTTTATTATTTTTAATAGGACACATTTTGTTAAATATATGAACCTAAACTCTACAGAACTAGTCTGAAACTGTTAGGCTCCTGACGAGGACTTCATGTGAAGTCGAAACACGTATTTTTTGTGGTTAAGGTGTATTATTAGTTTAAGACTAGGAAACCACAGTTTCTCCGTTTTCCAGTAGTAAGAAATTGCACAGAAAACATATTAAAAAGATCATATATTTGCTTTATTAAAATAACTTTCTCTGTTTGATTACATACTTTGTAACTTGTAACTATAATTCACAAAAATGTCAGATTAGTCATAAATTGTATGTTTTATAGTTTTGTTGAACATATTACAGTTTTAGATCATTTCGATTAATCGTTTAGTGGTTACAGCCTTTTAAGTAAAATACTTCAAAATTTTTTAAATTGTAATGTCAAGAATAATTATTTCAATTTTAATAATGCAAAAAAAGAAGTATATGTGACTTCATGTGCGCTACAAATCCCACCCCTGGAATCGAGTAAATTTTTTTATTAATGTATTATTTCTCTACAAGTTTCCCTCCCTTGGAAAATATTCTGCGGACATCTCCGAATGACTAATAAAGTAAGATGTTTTATAAGATATATTAGTTTCATTTTATTGGGAAAAAATACGACATATTGTGATAATAAATTTTATAACCATGAAAATATTATACCACTATGTTTTAATTTGTGTTGAAAATATTGACTTTTATTGGTTATCTTGGAACCGTAAATATTTTGCTAAAGCGATATATATTTACAAAAATTCGAATCATTCAAAGATATAAAAAATACATAACTCTTCTATGATTAAATTCAAAAACAACGAATGGAAAGGTATTTATTTTTAGATTTGAAAAACATGATAAATAGGTACAAGTTACTTTTTTTCGGCTCCGCATTTATTTTCGCACACAACCCCGCAAACCCTGATTAAATTAAAACGTACAAAAAACTAACGACAAAAACAAGTAACACATGTTTTATCTTGAACGATCCCTTTATTTTGAGTCAACTAAAATTTGTCATGGGAGTAAAAATAGACTCTTTATTTAACAAGTAAATTAATACACATATTTCAACTTTTATCATACAACATAGGCGCCAAATTTTCATTTTACGTAGAGGGACGAGATTTCTATAACCGGTATTGAATGTAGTGATGGTTGGGGGGAGGGGATTTTAGGATGTACATTAAAATAATTTAAAAAAAAATTAATTTGATTTATTTAGTTTTTGCGTAAAAAGTTCACTTCTTGATAAATTGATGCCTAAATGGTAAGAAACAATAAGAAAGAACATCTTTTTCATTATTACATATTATTTTAAAAATCACTTAACATTTAACAACTCCAAGCAATGAAGTAAAAATTATCTATATATCAGTCGTGTGTAACCAGTTACAAAAATCATTAAAAATAGATAAACATACAATCTACCTTCACTTTTATGTTTATATTTGCCTATATTAATAAAGTCACAGTGTACAAAAAACACATAAATGGAATAAAAGTTTTTACAAAACCTGACTTATATATTATATTAGCTTAAATAGCCTTCCAAATTTGTAACGTCCGTTACGGGTACTTATGAGTATTTTACAAATCTAATAATAAGTGTGCAAAATTCTCTTTTAACATAGTGAAGTTGATATAAAATCAGTTCGTTTTCAGGTGTTATTTCATATTACTTTATATTAATATCAAAAATATCGTTTTGATTAGCATAAACTTGTAAAATCCATTCCATGGACTCGCCCCAAAGTTACAGCTTTTTGAATTTTGCACATTTTTTTAGTATATACCCCCACCTTGAGTCGGCGCCTTTGTCATGAAATATAATCACGTGCGAGTACATTACACATATCTCAGTTGTAGAGGTATTAAATAATTATGTAATACGACCATTAGGTTTTTTATTTCTATATATGGATAGTTTTACGTTGTTGAGGTTAACAAACACTATGTGCTATTTCTAGTAAAACAAATAAGTTTTATTGCTGTACGTGACTGTGGAACATACCACTAGGAAATAGATTAATCTAGTGTACATTTTTCTGACGCGAACTTGACTCCTTTTTAGAATATTAAACTAGGTCGGATTAAAACAGAACGCGTGGTTGTTTGATTGTTATGTAGATTTCTTTATTTATTCTTCGACCGTAATCACTGGAGGTTCTTTTAATGACTTAATTTACAACGATATGAGTTAACTGTGTTATCTACATACATGTTAATTTAATTTATACATATATAGTCGACTGTGAGTCTCGTATAGACAGTAATAATATAATAATAATGTAAGAAATAATCTATTGAGATATACAAACAGTTTTCCATACAACACAAATAAAAAATTGCATAGACATATAACGAAATATGTCTCTGAAACAAACAATCATAGAGCAATATATAAAACGCCAATAGATAACTTATATACTCCATTTTATAATAAATATCAATCCTTGAATACAGAAGCATAGAAAGTTAAGCTAATTTTCATAGGTTTTATACATAGGCATTCAATATTTCGCCCCATGTCACAGATGAAGGGTTGTAATTGGTCTCATTCGATCCGACGGGAAATATCCTACGGGGGCGTATGGGTTCTAGAGAGAAAACTACTCCCTATCTTACATAAGGAACTGAAATATTTTTGATTTTCTATAGTGAATAAATAACAAAAAAGATAAAATTCTATATTTCGTCCCATGTCACAGTTAAAGGGGTGGGAAAATTATATTTCTTTAATTAGTTGAAGATTTCAAAAATTATTAAAAAATGGAAAATGTAATAGTTTGCTTTATAAACTTTATAGAATGTGGCATTAAAGTTGTTATTGCAGAATATAACATTGTAAATTTAATATCAAGTTTTATAACTAAACAAATTGTGCTATACAAAATAAAACTATAAGATTATTTTTCGAGAAGTGTGAATGTACAGATATATGTAAGTATGTAATAATACTCCAATCTACGAACAAACTTTGGCAACAAGGAAGTAAACAAAATTAGCGAGATACGTTCTTTTTTCATGATTGGCATCATATATACATATTTGTTTTGTATTGACACATAAAATGTATTGATTTTCTTTATATATTATCACATCACGTTATAATAATTGTATTTTGTTGTATTAGTATAATTATAATTCAGTTATAGAAATCTATTTATCCATCTTTATTTGGCAGAGATATTTTGTTTAAACAAAAAAAATCACTTTTCTGATTAATTAGAATGAGTTATCATCATATAAACTCTCGACAAGACATGTTTCTATTTCTCTGTTAACAAGCCAAAACAGTTTTAATTTGATTATAAAAATTTCCATGCGCTTCTGTCACATCACGTCCTTGAAAAATTCTATTTGAGAAACTTTTTTTTTTGCAAAACAGAGTATTTTAATATTGCATTGGGTGATGAAACTTTTACTGAAATTAAAACAAACTGGTTTACACCTAGAAACCAAGCCACTCATAAAAATGTATTTATTTTTAAAAACAAGAAATATATTTTGAACTGAACTTTCTTTGGTCGTTTTGCATTTTATACACGTGTCACGTGTGGCTTCTCTAATTCAGTTGTGTTGAATATAACCACCATTATCCGCAAGGGCGATATAAACAGTGGTATTATGATATATCCTAGGTAATTGGACTTAAAAAGGTCATTACACCGGCTTAGTGCAATATTTGTATGACATCCTCAAGCCTATGCATATTTAACGATACTTACTTTTATGTATTGTAATAATTACCAATAAACTGGTTGTATTATTTAATTATTTTAACATACAGGTGCGTAACGAAGCAAATATGAGTTGATTTATTAATTTTCGTGAAATTTTACCACTATTAATATCTATATATATAAAACTCAACGTGTCTCTGTCTGTTTGTCTGTCTGTCTGTCCGTTAGTGCGCTTATCACTCGAGAACCACTTATCCGATTTACGTGGTTTCTTTTTTAATTCACTGGTACGTTCCCTGGCCAGGTTATAGGCTATATTTTGCCACGTTAGGTAACATAACAATTAAGCAGTGACGATAATAGTAAATCAAGTCGGAAATAAGTTTGCCGCTAGCGCGCTCTTTTACAGTACACTGCCTAAACCGTTCAATATTGAACAAAAAATAATGTATTAAAGAATTGTGTAGAATAAAAATATCTAAAATAAAGTCCGGACACCATATGTGAAACTTTTATATTTAAGCCAATGACTGCTTTTATGTTACAAAGAAAATTTAAAATATTTTTCCGAATCGAAAAAAATAATTTTATTGCCATAAGTACTTCATGTAGATATAATTATTTAATAGTGTTGTTAAAAAAAATTAGAAATCAAATCTTAAAAAAAACATTTTGATGCTGAAACTTTACTCTCAAACTGTATCGACAGATTTTGTTTTCTTAATCCTTCTAAAATTTTCAACAAAATTGTACAATGTAGTATATGAACTATAAATTTTCGATAAACGGTCTATGAGATGTGGCAAGCCAAAATATATTTGCAAGTAAAAATTCAGGAAATGTGCTGAAAATACCTTAATTGGTGACAACCCAGCCTAGGGTATCTATAAACTTACATAATCTAAAAACAATAAACGCGAAAAACATCACCATGTTATTTATAAATGAATTGTATAAAATCAATCATGAGATACTTACAATTAATAAAGAATCTTGTAATGTTTTCTAAAAAGTATATACACTTCATTAATCAAGTTTTGAATAAGTATTGGTAAACATATGTATAATCTGCTATAATTAAATAATGTACATTTCGATTTCAAACAAACGCATGTTAAAACCGCATAAACATGTTAAATAATAATTTCACACCTAATTATTTAATATCGACAAATATACAAATACAGCGTGTCAAATTGGTATTAATGTGATTTATATACATACATATATAATATGTACCTACACAATATAATAAATTGAAAGTAAATAAATAAATGTATAAGGTACTGGCACCAGTTATGGATGCTATAAGAGCAAGGTTTACTGTTTTTGTGATTGACGGGCTTCTTTTTTGTAATTTTCATGAACTCATGTAACTAATAAAACAACTATTTATTTAATCAAACAATGTAAAGTAGTTGCTATGATAATATAATAATTACTAAATAAATTATACTAATAAGTATTATAAATGTCCCACCATTTTCACACCTATTGACCGATTGTCATTAAAACACGCTGTAAGACAGCTAAATGTATATATATATAGATTAATATTCAGAAATGGTAGTAAACAAATATCAACAAATATATCTAATTTAGTACATAAAAATTGTATCTTGTTAATCCGACAAAAAGGAGTTATCTCCTCACCCCCTAAAACACTTTTAAACATTTTTTCTTTATCTATTGTACGACGGTATATGATACGCTATAATAGTCACGTAGTATAGCAAACATAATGTACCCTGTCAGTATGGATTTTTTACAAGTATACAAGGAAAAATATATTGTGTGAAATATTCGGGAATATGTAATTTATTCTTGTTAGAAACCAAAACGATTTAGTGTATTTAATAATAACCAATCGACGAAATTGATGTTTTCGATAAGAAAGATTTAACTGTTTATTCATTTTGATTTTGACACTTGAATTTTTACTTTATTAATAGCTATTGGATTTAGTGTGAATAATTATAATTGATATAGAGAATATATACAAGGCTAATCTTAGGATTTTTAACAGTGAAAGTCCCATCAAAATCGGTTCAGAAGTTGGAAGAAAGGAACAGATATACTAACCATCAAAATGTATTATTAAATACAAATATATATATTTTTTTGGATTGTCTATCTAGTGCCAACTTTAGATTTTCCGTAGCTTAAAACAAAAAAAATGTTTCGTAGTTCTGTTAAATAAATAAAATAAATTGTGAGCTGGATAACTACCCTAAAGGCTTGTTTTGCTGGTATATAATAAAACTGGACATGTTTGCAAATCAAACCCCAAACATTAAAGTAAACAAAAGAATCAATATTCATTTTAGAAATTGGCTTTCATCTATACTATCCAATACGATTCACGAGAGTGCACGTCCAGCCCACAGTGGTACATGCCAAATTTAATTCTGACTAGATAAAAGTATTTATGTAAATAAAATTAGTAATTGAGAACTAATAGATAGTATAGAGACGTATCTATATGAAAATGAAAAAATGATCAATATACCTATGTACTATGTACGTCAATATCAAAAATTTTGATCTCAATTATCTTAAGAACTGCACATCTAGAACAATATTCAAAAATATCAGTATGAAGAACTATACATGACTTTCATGTTCTTTAATATCTTTTTAAATAATTTTTAATATACCTACTTATGAAAAATTTCAATGGGATTTGTCAGAAATAAAACTCACCTTTGTATTATAAATATTAGTTTTCTAATGTCCTAATGTCAAAAACATAATACACATTCATAGAATAACTAATTGCCAATTTTAATTAGTATTTAAAATTCAAATTTTGAGGGTGGTTTTCACCGCTTTAATGGCTGTTTAGGCACATACAAAAAATAAGGATCCCTTAGGTTCAGTTGAACTGCAAATGCTTCAAGTCTTATCAAAATTAGTGAGATAATACTCACAACGTTCACCTAACCGATTAGCACCAAAATAGGTTTGGAGTACTCACTGAGACAAACATTTTCGTCAAAAATAATTCAAATCGGTACATTTTTACAGTAGTTATCATGAACAAAAGAAAATTCTACATTAACTTTTCTGTACGTTTTTAAGGTATTACAGTCAAATCTACTCTTATTTCGAACACGATTTTCCGACGGTATTACAGTACTTCCAATTCCTTCGGAATATGGAAGTAAAAATTAATAATGCATTCTATTTAATTTTAAATGATATAACAATAAACTAAAAAACATCTGCCAAGTAAATGCACAGTGCTTCCTCGTGCTAAATTCACTAAAACCGATAGTGTTCAGATAAATTGCCTGGCATTGGTTAACCATTTAAATTTTATACAAATTTTACTAAAAAATCTTAATTCGAAATTTTTCTTAAAACGCACCTGAATATTTTTTCATATATTTTTAATTTTTTGACAATTTCAATCTAAATCTAAATTTATGCAAATGTCAAAATGACATTTAAAACGTCAAAATGACATTTAATATATCCAATCAAATATCAATTTAGAAAAACAAAACACGAATTTTTAAAATAAATTGAGATAAATATTTGTAAGGGAATATTTTACAACAAACGTATTAGACCCATATTATAGGAAATTTAATGCTCTACAAAAAATATTCTATAAAATTTTCTCGTTAATATGTGTCGTTCTTGAGATATCTTGAAAAAGGAAATATTTTGGGGTGTTACCCCTCCCCCTACACACGATTTTGATGATTTTGAAATGGGACCGTCCTCAAACCAAACCCAACCATCCGACCAAGTTTCAATAATATCGGTTCAGTGGTTCATGAGTTATGCGTGTGACAAGGATTCAGGGGACAGATGGACGGACGGACAGACAGACAGACGCGGAACGAAAAGTGTTTGTCTTGACGTGAAACGGATAAATCAATTTAAAATTTTCAAATTGAAGAACTTTTTTTTTGTCTCAATCTGGAACGATCAGTATCTTCGATATTGCGAGGAAGCAATAAGCTAAATAGAGTTACTGTTTACATTGACAACAAAGTTCACTCGCGAAATTTTTTTTTGCCTGATACAAAAAAACTCATATCTAGCCGATATTCATACTCATCTATTAAATAGATAGATACATTATTTTTGAAGTAAATTAAATTTTTGGTATTATGATCTTTTATCCAGCTAGTTAATTATACGGAATCAGTGTGCTGTAACAATCAATTAATGCGAAGTAGCAAATTGAGAATCACCCATGTTCGATAAGATAACTGGCTACGGCGATATATTCTATTCCTAATTTAGCTAGCCGCGTCATGATTTCTTCCTTCCTGTCTTGTCCCCAAGCGCGTGTTTGCAATGAGTAATAACTCTAACAACCACTCCACTACATATACACGTCGCGTCGTCATTCAACCATCGCGACAGCTACTACTACAGTACGACCACGGTTACTTTGTACATTGGTATGTACAATAAACGGTATAGTATGTGGTTAAAATATCACACATCCTGTCGTTTTTCTTACAAGGGAACTTGCGAACTTCCCCCTTGAAAGAGTTATGACAGCGGCGTCATTTTTAGCCAAACTGACGGTGACGCGTTTTGTATTATTTTTAGCAAGCATAGAAAAAACATTGCCAAGTTAATGCATAATGCTTCCTCGTGCTAAATGCAACAGAGGTAGTTAATTATTGAACAATTTAAATAAAAACCGATAAAGTGTTTAGATAAATTGCCTGGCAATGGTTAACCATTGAATTTTTATACAATTTTAATAAAAAGATAAATTGCCTGGCAATGGTTAACCATTGAATTTTTATACAATTTTAATAAAAAATATTAGTTCGAATTCTTTGTTAAGAAGCACCTGATTATTTTTTCGTATAGTTTTAATTTTTTACAATTTCAATCCAATCTAAATCTTTGCAAACATCAAAATGACATTTAATATGTCAAGGTAAATATCAATTTAAAAACGTAGTAGATCTCTATTATAGGAAATTGAATGCTCTACAATAAAGATTATATAAATTTTTCACGTAACATGTGTCATTGATATATCTTGAAAAAATAAATATTTTGGGATGTCACCCCTCCTTATTACACACGATTTTGATGATTTTTAAATGGGACCATCCTCAAGCCAGACCCAACCATCCAACTAAGTTTCAATAATATCGGTTCAGTAGTTCATAAGTTATGTGTGTGACAAGGATTCAGGGGATAGACAGACAGACACACACACACACACACACAGATAGAGGCAGACACAGAACGAAAAGTGTTTGTCTTGACCTAAAACGAAAAGATCAATTTAAAATTTTGTAATCGGAGAACAATTTTTTTGTCTCATTTAAAAACGATCACAAAACTTCTCATGTCTTCTATATTATGAGGAAGCAATAAAATTAAAATTGAACATAATTTGAAATAATATAAAGTATATTGTATTGATTGATAAAATCAGAAAAAAACGAATGTAAGTAAGATTTGGTTGCTACAATCAGAAATCGATTCGGGCTATCAGAACTCTTACTATGAGCATCTCTAGTTTCTACAATTTAAGTTCAGTCATTCATTGTCTTTTGATTGTACTCGTAGACTCGTATCATTAAATCTGATTACACTGGACAACTTTTTTTTCCAGGTTATCGAAATAGCCAAAAAAAAAATACGATTTTGAAGATATTTATGAATATATCACCAATCTTCCCCCTTTAAAATGAACTTTTTTTTTCACAGAGATATACTAGTTTGAAGATATGATACTATCGGAATAAAAAGTAACATAGCACAGTTTATTATATTATTATGATAATGAAATTAGGTACTACTGCTTTTCCTATACCTTTTTGTATAACGTGTGTATAATAATTTGCACACTCCCATGTGGGTCACTGGCATTCTCATGAAACACTGACTCTTCGCTAGCTAATAAAACGTGTATTGTTTTGCAGCCTAACCTTCATTTTATAATTAAGTAATTTGAAAATCATTAACAACATCTACCAAATGATTTGAAAGAAATAACTATAAGTACAAAGGCTGCAATTTCACACAATCAGTGGCGTTGCTAAGGGGGGGGGGGAACACCTGGGGCGGATATCGATAGTGTCACCCCCCTCCCCAAATCAATATATTTTATTTTTTTGTACATTAGGTAGATGTCACCCCCTGTGAATTTTTAACGACAGAAAATATACAAGAGGGCTCTATTTTTTAAATAAATTGGACGATTATCAACCCATTATAGACTTTTAATGACCAAAAAAAGCCAATTGACTCACTTCTTATAGATTTAACCCCACGGAAGCTTTAAATATCCAAAAATGGAGGTAAATACGCATTATTATTTTTTGATCATATGCGACGGGTGTCACCCCTTTGAGGGTGTTATCCGAGGCGGACCCCCTCCCTCCCTCGCCACCATCTAGCGACGCCACTGCACACAAGAGTAAGGTATGTCTCGTCTCGTGAAAATTATAGACATATCGTCTCTGTCTCGTCTCGTACACGTGACTAAGAGCGAAACCGAGAAAAGTCTGAATCTCTTCTAAATTTTGTTGATGTAAAGAACCCAATCAGAAAAATATCTACAAACATTTATAAAGTAAACAATATTTGTAGAAAATCGTTAATAACTATTTTAAGTTATTATCTATGATAACCCTACTAACTGATATTAGTTCTACAAAAATAACATTTAAAACTAAATATGATTGTAAAATTTGTAAAAAAAAAAAATTGCTATTTACATTTTTTTGTACACGCTGTATATTTTATGTGCATAATGTGTACATTGAACTAATAGACTTGTATGGTCATATATTTCATTTATAAGTGTCACATATTCATGGTCTGTGATGTGTAATGATCTTAAATTAGAAACAAAAGTAAGTGATACTAATTGTGTTTGTTTTCTTAGAAAGTTATTAATTATATCGGTATGAAATTAATGTTTTATGACTGTTTCTTTTATAACTTTTGTTCTGGTTTTGATTACTCATTGGTCATAAAAATTGAATCTGATTTTACAAGTCTTGAGACTTCCGCTGTGATCTTGATATGAATCTTAGCTTTTGGGTGTAAGCCGCGTTGTATTTCAGCCAACGTTTCGTCAGAAATTGAAGTGGACATCTTCACGGCTCTTACCCTCAGAAGCCAAGATCCATAACTGAATCTAATTTTATTTAAAAAAGTGTTTTGTTCACTTCATACATAAATAAAGAAAATTTAGAGAATGATTATTTTTTATATACCTACAACTATTTATAAAAATTATTAATAAAGATTAAATATACAGGGTGAGTCATTTTAATCAACGCAGTCAAATATCTTGAAAAGTAAGCGAAATTGAGAAAAACGTTTCAAACAAAAGTTTCTTGGTTTCAAGGGGGCCAAACAATGGTTACCTTGCGGTTGACCTTCTAACCATTTTCAAGGTCAAATTAAGGTCAACTTTGATTTTTTAAATAAAAACCTATATTTTTTATTGCATATTCGTATTCTACGTGAAAAAATTAGTATCTTTAGTAGGAAAAATTTTTCTTAAAAATGCTTTCTTCTCTCGGTGGAGGGCGCTGTAAGATTAATCAATGAACTCAAATATCTGAAAAAAAGTTGCATCTAATAGCTCAAACTACTTTTAGCATTACCCAGAAACAACGGCGTGGACGTAGTAGTTGTATGTTTCCTTTGGGGTGCTTTTTGAATGTGAGAGGCAAGGGGACTCACATTCAAAAAGCACCCCAAAGGAAACATACAACTACTACGTCCACGCCGTGGTTTCTGGGTAATGCTAAAAGTAGTTTGAGCTATTAGATGCAACTTTTTTTCAGATATTTGAGTTCATTGATTAATCTTACAGCGCCCTCCACCGAGAGAAGAAAGCATTTTTAAGAAAAAAATTTCTTACTAAAGATACTCATTTTTTCATGTATACATATGTACTATGGGCTTCAGAAGTCGTCTGCCGCCGTAAAAGTCAGAATCACTTACAGCAGATTCCAAAATATTAAGACAAACATCACCAATTATCTTTGTCTATGGCGGAGCTTATATAGTTACAACATTTTAAATAAAACAACAAATAACTATACGTTCATTTCATTAATTAATTTTATATCAAGTTTAATATATTTAAATACTAAAATTCGGAATATCAAATATTTATTACTACAAAATTTAATTTAATCGCACAAATATATATGAGTACTAGAAATGAAGAGTATTTCTTTATCTAGCAAATGAGTTTCAAAATATTTCTCTTTGTTTGGTACATGGAAAAATGATTTAAATATTGTAATAATCAAATGGGAAGAGTCTACTAAGTTTGTGATAAGCGAATTTGAATGAAAATTGGTCGATTACTTCTGCATTTCACTGTACATTTCTTTATTATCATACATTAGATTTCATATATGTAAAAAAAGGTTAAGAAATAAAGGCAACTTCGCCTCTGAATACGATAAACTAATTTTAAATTAGTTAAATAAACCACAATGTTATGCTGATATATTATATAGCATCTATAATAATTTTAAAGAAAACTCAATTTATCATATTAACGTCGTTGTTTTTAACAATTTTATTATTTTATGACTGGTAGTTATTCCATCAACAACATAAAAAAATATTGGTGAAAATACTAGGGCTATATTACAGACAGTAGCAATTATCAATCAATTTAACTTTTCTTTATAGCTGTCAAATTATGCGAGGCGGTGTTTATAAATACCACATTTTCTTGCGTGTTTACAAATTTATTAATGAAATATTACGTGGCTATCAACCAAAAAATCTACATCCGCTTAAATCTCATTGAATGTTACTAATGCTTCGGCAGGTGGGTGCTGGTTATGCAATTCTCTTTACATTCAAATTTACTTAATAAATAACTAACATTGGAATATCATTTTTAAATAGTTATCAATATTTTTTTTACATAAATTCCACTAATTTAATAAATATATTGAAGGTGGGATGGAGTATTTATAGAAATGTCAAATTCATGATAATTTATAGGAAGGAAGACAGGCGGCAACATTTTTTTTAATTCAGTATTCATAAAAATTCTTATAAAATTTGATCTCTGATTAGAAATTTCCCGCGGTTCCTCTATTAATTATACATTTCATTTGTATATGTACATTTTTATTGGAAAACATCAATTGTAAATTTTCTTTATAATGATGGCCTGTCGTAAATCAAAATTATAGCTTAAACTAATTCTTTCTAACAGTCAAAGCCCTATAGAAATCGCTTTAGTACTTTTGGTATCAATACAGACTTTTAGAAAAATTATATTCTACAATGACGTTTATATCTATGTATATATTATTTTATTCTATAACAATTAACGTTATTTTTTTAAGTTACTACATTAAGTGTAGATGGTTAAAAATCGTTTTATTATAAAAGGGACTATATAAGCTATGTATCTATTGACGTTTTATTTATTGCTCTGCGATTATTAATTCCGTAGATCGTTGAATTGGTGTTTCTAGTATCGCCGGGGAATATGTAATTTACGTCAAAATATATAAAACAATATTTTTAAATATATCCCCAATAGTATCAAGAAATAAACTACCATTGATTAACTCAGCTTAGCTTGGTAAATATTGTAATTAAAAATATATCAAATTAATAAAATACAAATTTCATTTATAAATAATAGCAAGCACTGTATGTAATTAACAGTATAACAAAAAAACAACCAACAATAAAATTGTTAAAACCGTCACGGAGTGTTGAACTCAAGGTCATAATGGATTAAACATTTCCTCATGCAGATGTGTCCTAGATTTAATTAAACCATAGGTCAGAGAATTCGCTAAATATCACAAATATGTATCCAGACTAAATGAGTCCTAATTTATAAGTACATACATAATTACACATATACCCACTACATTCGCAAGTATTGACGAATCCGAAACAAAAAGACCAGTTGTACGTAAAATATTACACACACTCAAGGACGTCTGTTACATTCTTGTAAATCAATGGAATCTTTTACAAGAAAACACGCCCAAATATCTTGTATCTTCTCCTTTTGTTATGATTTCAACATACGAGTACACTCGACTACAATCTAAATGTAATCACGCTACCGAATTTAAGAGTGTATCATTAATAATAAATTATTTTAATAACATTAAATTTCACATTAGTACATTTATAATAGAGATTTGGGCACTTGTTGAGTTGAAAACTGTTTTTCAATATTGAATTATCCATATATTCAGAAACTATTATAAATTTGGTTTAATTACATCCATATTATAACTAGCATTGATTATTGTATGTTTTATATTTTTATTTATTTTTTTTAATCGGAGCACTCGTGACGATTATAATTCGGCGAAACAAAACATTTTAACAAATTGTTGATAATTCTATAAACTTTGACTTTTGCTTGAAACTTTTTCCGTTCACTCATACTTCTTAAGATAAAATATAATGATCTTTAGAAACGGGTTTAAAAATATCCTATTTGTTAGAAATTTGAATAGGTTTTACCTTACTGTTACTATAGTTTTTGATGTTGTGTATTTTGTTTATTTTGCATTTTTGACCCCTTACACACTACTATTTTTTATAATTTTTTATTAAAAAATATTGATTGTAATTAGCATATAACTTATACTTAGACCTTCTTATAATGAATGTTCTATCAAAATCAAAAAATAATTTTTACTTTTTTTGATACAAAATGTCATATTTGTGAAGTATTGATCATCCTCTTTAATATACTTCAAAAAATATAATTCTAGTCCAGCCCGTTCATACAAAAATATTATAAATACATACAATCGCAGTTTAAACTGGTATATAGATGAAGACAATCCGACATACATACATTCCAAGGTATATAAAGACAAGGTAATCTCATTTGGTCGTTGACCAATCTGCGGCCACGCGGGAATTGACGTCACTTGGAGGATGTATTCAAATGCTATAAATGTATAATAGAATATCAATTACACAAAATTCCTTTATTTCTTCTTGTTTTCGTATTTTTTTGATATTTTAACAACACATACAATCAAATAAGTACAAACTCGACATAACAAAATCATAAAAAGCAGTCAGAATCACATAACGTATCGCCAACTTAAGAATAATAAAAACGACGCTTCCCGAATACACCAAATTGTCAGTGACAGCTTTTTTATGATTTTGCAATGTCGAATTTGTACTTATTTGATTGTATGTGTTGTTAAAATATCAAAAAATACGAAAACAAGAATAAATAAAGGAATTTTTTGTAATTGATATTCTATAATACATTTTTAGCATTTGAATACATCCTCCAAGTGACGCCAATTCCCGCGCGGCCGCTGATTGGTCAAGGAGCTGATGAAACTACCTTGTCTTTATATACCTTGCATACATTCCATATTTATATTGATGAACACATTACCTTTCGTATCAGTAAATTAGAAAATTAACAGAGACGAATAAAAATAGAAAAAATATTACTATCAATAATTCCAAATTGTTTTGAAATATTAATTACGAACTAACACACGTACAAAAAATACAGATGGTTATCTCAAAATAATAATATTTAATTAATTATTTATAAATGATACCAATTAATTTCAATATTAATTACACACGACTGTGATCTATTTATGCACCATCTATAAAACAGCCAAGGACGCTTCTCACATTCCTGCAAAAGCAAATTCAATGACTTCTTTCAGACACACGCACACACACCCAAATATTTTATCTTCCGACAAGTGAAAAAACTTAACCCTGCTATCAATAAATAAATGTCCACGCTACTGCTGAAGTGCACTAATGTGAGATCAAACAATAACAAACCTGTGACTATTTAGCGACAGAAGATAAGACGCATTGTTACATGAATAATGTCACAGACTAAAGCACAGTTGAGATGTTGATATATATTTATTAGTACGATGCAGTTGTTACAATATACTTATATAATATCTACATTTTAACACTGCATTGCATAAATAATAAATACACACAAATTAAAACGCATTTTAAATTAAGTGAAACTTTGCAACAATGTAAATTTCCAGATGTATTCGTAAAGAGAGTACGCTATGTACACAATTATATGAGAAATATGAAACAGCTACCTGAGTCTTTTATTATCTTTATTGGTATGTCCGATTCTTTGACAAGTCTAGTATGTGTCAAAATACAAAAACATTTTTAAGGGAAAATATTTTATGCTAAAAAACAGATATTTAACGGAGAATTACCCGTAATCATTCGTTAAGTTTCTTAAGCAACGTTTGTTTAATCAAGCATATTTTTTTTAAATTATGATATACTTATAAAGTTAAATAAATTTTATAGATAGCGAAATAACTGTTAAAGTTAGTTCATTTATAACGTTTAATCGCTTTGGCCCCTAATAAAAAAATCAAGTCATGTTTACGAATAATTCACTGAATTTAAAAATGAAATAGTAACAAAAATAGAATCTAAAAGAGTCTTAATGGTTATTTTCCTCACCATTTGATAGGGCGAAGAAAAGGGTGGATCACATTTTATATCCATTGATGCAATGTAATATGGCCATTCAACAAAAAGGTTGAACGAGTCTAATATATGTAAATGTAGGATACTCCACTGGATTGAAAAGAATTCTATAATTGATGTTGTGTTTATGAAAAACTTTAATATTAAATAAGTATTGCCGGGTATCATGGACCCAGTAAATATAATATATGTATTTAATGTTATAACTAGAAGATAACATGATATTGTGGTAATAATTGCCAACAATGTAGACATTTGTCTTGTAAATATTATTTACAATATATTTTACATTTAACTTATCGAATTGTCCTTCAGTAGCCTCTGATATTTTTTTCAGTACACTTTTCTTCCGCGTATAAATTATTACAGTACGCCACTGTATCTAATTTAAGCATCATCTTCTATGATTTTAAACTACGATTGATAAAATTGACTATAAATAGAATAAATGTAAAAAGTTTATGACTAATGATCTATTTATACAAAAGGGGCATGATTAATGGTTGTGTTATTAAAGGAAATGTATAAAATAAATTCGCAACAAGGAAATAAAACTCATACCGTATTCTCTACCGTGCATCCTATACGAACAGACTCGTATATCAGGGGCTCCCAACCTTTTTGTACCCTAGAGCACATTGTAAAATATCGGAATGGTGGCGGGCACCATCTAATTTTCAAAACTATAGTTGGATATAGTTTTTTTTTATATTTTTCTATCATGTAGTACGTATAATTTTAAATATATCGTCGGTGCACAAGAAAAGTGACATCTCAAAAATACTCATTTTTCAGGAGAACGATTAAAAATATTGTTGTGCATTTTGAAGTTATAAAACGGCAAAGTGATACAAGGTGTCTCTCTATCGAGTATTTTATGTCGTTTTTTCCGATAAAAGTCACTCTTTTTATGAACATTTTATATTATTTAACTCAAAAAGAAGGATTTTTGAGATGTGTCACTTTTCTTGTTCACCAACGATATATATAATCACAAAATATCAGATTTTGTCATTTTTATTTATTTTAACCTAAAAGTGTAAGTGTTGATGCATCTGAATAATAAATAATGACAAATTACCACCTATAATATTTGAATGACGCTTCCACTTTTATATATTCTCTAGGCCGTGGGCATAAGGTTGGGAACTTCTGTCGTATATACATATATAAAGAATGAAGATGCTTTATATTATTAAATATACATACTTTTGTATAAATCTACATATGAGTGTAATACACTTATGATTCATTTCAAATTCCAAGGATAGACAATATTTTATCACATTTCTGTTATTCGTTTTCTTTTAAAATGTAATTCGTGTTCTGGATATTTATTAGGTTTATTTAATAATATGAACCACCATTTGTTAATGTATGGAATAAGAAAGTAGGTTTTATAGAATTTTGATATGTTTGCTAATATCTTCTATAAAGTTATGTAAAATATATGCGCATTAATAGATATTATAAGATATAAATAGAATTGTTGTGGTAAAAAAACGTAATCACAATTCAGTTTTATTTAAAGTGTTGATATCATTAGATATGAATATTACACAACTTTTTGTTGTATGAACTTTTATATTTTGTATAAGTTTCGTTTTAATCATATCCTGTAATTTTGTTTGTTTCTTGCGTTATAAAGGAAAATATTATCCTCATCACGTGCTTTAAAGTAGACAAGTTAGGTATCATTGGAAAGGTCTTGGTTTGATGTCGTACCTTATTGGGTTCCAGATCCCCTTTTCTTCCGGTTCAAGAGTTTGTTTGTCTTTTATTTATGTATACGTAGCGACGACTTATTGCTAATTTTATTTTAAAATTTATGAGAAAACGGGCACACAAAATTGTTATTTCGTTACAATCATTATAAAAATGTGATTAGCGCGTGAGTGATTTTTGTTTACAATCACGCTCACGAATTGTATTTTTGACACGATTTTTAAAAACAAGTTTTCTAAATGATAAACGATTGTTTTTTTACGTGTATATATTTTATATTCGTATTCATTTTTTTAAACTACATTTCTATTGTGTACAAAGAAAAAAAATAAAAATAAAACATATAGTACATTTTTAAATCTGGAGTTTTTTGGCATGCTGGCAGAGGGATTTTAGAGTTTTTGAGTGGGCAACCTTGTCTAGTGCTTCTTATTTGAACTTCTTATATAAAATTATTTGTTTTCTGATAAAAATCAAATTTATTTTTTATACTGTGTATTTTTACTTTCTTCTACCCATAACTATGAAATATGTATAGATAGTAGATATGGGAAAGTATTATTTTAATATAAAATGTCGTTTAAATTGATTATTATTTTAATGCATTGTGAGTTTTAAAATAAAATAAAGTAAAATTAGAATATAAAATGTGTTTTTTTTTTACTTTCAAAATAAACTTACAATTAGACTCACTTACGCTATGGTTAAAAACGAATCTGCATTGTTATAACAAAAAGCTTTTATTTGAACTGTTCAAAGATTTATTACTTAAATTCCACTTCAAAAAGATAAAAGTACATCATGCCAACAAATAGATATATTTGTTTTACAACAACAAACAATTTTTATCTCTAAAACTATAGATTGAAGTCTTTAAATATTCAGTTTTTGATATATTTTTTTTAATCAAAATATTTAGTTCAGGTGATTTAATTAATAAGTATATTCTGACCAAATTAAGGTATTATTTTGGTTATCCTTTTACTAACTAGACAACATCATTATAAAATCAATTATTTTCAGTGGCGACGGAGCCGGGGAGCAGTTGCCCCCCCCTGTATTTTTATTTGAGGGAGCAGTGACTACTTTTTTCCCTCTAAAATTTTAATTCCGTTTTTAGGGCGGGTTTAAAGCGACGTGCAATTATAAAAATCTGTTTTTTGTACACTAAACTCCAAAATTTTCTTCCTGATAAAAAATGAACTTTTCTTTTAATTTCAATGCAGAACGATGAGAAAGCAACAAAAAATGTTTGGACGCAAATAATTCGATCAAAAATGGTCGTAAAGTAATACAAAAAAAATTAAATTAAACCACGAGTTTAGTCAGAGACAAAAAAAATAAAAGTTAGTACCTATCTGTGTTTAATTTTTTTTACAAATAATACGATATTAAGCAATTAAGTTGAAGAAAATTAAAGTCAATTTTGATTTTAAGAACGCCAAGTAAAGTTAGGTGAGCTTAATTTTTGAGGTTCGTTATTTCGATATCTAGGCAAGTGGGATGTCAAAATGCAGATCTCAATTTAGTAGAATATGACCGTATTTTTTATATTTTTTTCTAACTCAAAAATGCATGGCTCCAAACATTCCTCGTACTTCGGAACCCTTATGGTATACACTCGTATATGTCTTGCCCGAATTATTTACTTACGCGTGTGAATAGCTCGCTGATTTTTTTTTTTTAAATTTCTCAGAGGAATATTTTGTGGAGAATTAAGTGCTCAATTCATAAATTCAGTAATTTAAAAAATATATTTGTTTAAAAATTATCATAAAAATTGGATTTTACTTTTTATGATAATTTTTAAACGAATATATCTTTTAAAATACTTGATCAACGAATTGAGCACTTGGGATCTTTTTTGTAGGAAATTTAATTCTCTATAATATGCTGCTGTAAGAAATTAAAATAAATAAATTTTTCAACGAGCTATTCACGCATACACATAAGTAAAAAAAAATTTTTTTCCATGTTAATCAAATGGGAAAAAGACTCGGTTTGCACCGTTCACAGGTTTGATCTAAGAGTCTAAAATTTTGGGAAAATTAATTTTTAATCCAAAGCTAAAACTAAGGCCAATGGGATTGACAAAATAAAAATAAATAAAAAATAAAAAAACACCCTAGTATATATACAATTATATGATCATATACTGTACGTTAAGCCATGATATACATAATTATTTTTATCAGTTGAAACCGCCGCGCATACATCTTTGACCTCTAGATATTTTTAATTAGTCTATGGATGGACGGAAATTCCAAACATTCTTCAAGCACATAATGTTTGTTACTGTTACTTACATGCGGGCCGTACTTACTATATAGGTTACTATTGCAGTTACTTTATACGTACAAGTGAATAATATGGAGCTAATAATATAAGTTATTGGTTATTGTACGGGTGGAATTTGAATGAATGGATGAGAACCGTTTTTACGTTCATTGATTAAAGTTATGACTGCTATAGTACGACGGACGGGAAGAGGAGAGGAGAGAGGGTATTTTGATATTAGAATCAGTACGTCACTGAATTTATCAATCGATTAAATTAATTCAAAATCAGTCTGTTAATAAACTATTAAATATAATAAACTGTTTTTGTGGGTAATGTTTTTTACCAAATTTGAGTCAACAAAATTCCTTTATACAGGGTGTCAAAAAAATCGCCTACTCCCCTTCGGGAGGTAATTTGGGACCCAAAAATAAGCAAAAAAGTTAATATAAAAATAGATCTGGAAATGAGCCGTTTCCGAGTTATAGCCACTTTTTTATGTTCAAAAATCGTAATTTAGAATCCGCTTGGCATCCCTCTTTCTTAATTATTTCTTAAATTAATTTTTTTTATTTTTTTATTTTATTTGTTATTTTTATTTTATTTTTATTTTTTTAGTTTTTAAATCGAATTAAATGACCACCTTCAAGAAATAATTAAAAAAGAGGGATGCCAAACGAATTCTAAATTACGATTTTTGAACATAAAAGTTGCTATAACTCGTAAAAGGCTCATTTCCGGACCTATGTTTATATGAACTTTTTTGCTTGTTTTTGAGTCCCAAATCACCTCCCGAAGTGGAGTAGGCGATTTTTCGGACACCTTGTATAGATTTAATTAAAGTGGCGATCCTTTTAAAATTATAAAATATATATTTTCGGTACTTATTATCGAATCGATAACTATGTTTTGAAAAAAATGATAAAACAAACATCCTAGAACGTCAAAGTAATACATAAAATTATTAATAAATGAAAACATATTTTTTCTGAAATGAAAAAAAAGCTTTTATTCTATAGGAGGGTAAGGGGTAGTTGATATTAAATTATTTTATCTTAAAAAGGGAAGGGGGAAGTCCATAATCATTGTAAATGTGCTTATATAAATTTTTACTTTTTCACTACGAAATAAAATTCGCTTGCCGCGAATAGGATTTATTGATAAGACTTTGATTAGTACTCTGATATCTATTAAAACGTAAAAATAATTATTATTAATAAATCTTATTAATCATAATTAAAATTTATAATCATATCTTTGTTTCTAGATTTTTTTCATACAGAAAAAAAAACTATTATATATGTCCTATACAGCTACAAAATAATATAAAAATCCTCTACTATATTGGAATTCTTGTATCACATAAAATATCAAATTTCACACCCATATTAATGTCATATTTTACTGTATATATTAAGCTTATTTCTTTACTCTGTAAGGCTTCCGCTCCTGTATGCATTTCATTATCTTATTTTTGTACTATTTACATTACAATATAATAATATAATAGTATAATAAATAATTAATTTTGTATTTTGCATACCGAGCATCGCCACTTATTATCGTATGATATTTATGCATCAGAAGAAAAATATTTACACTCATCACGTTTGTTATAAAATCTCTGAAGATTCTTCAACACATGTGTGTCGCATTATCGCGCTGTTTTCTTAGAACCTAAACTGCTTTAACTAACAGCTTTGCAAATCAGCGGCCTACAAAATTTTAGCATAATATCATTTTCGTTTGCATATAAAAATACAATTCTCGATAAGAATTCAATTATTTTTATTTGATTGTAATTCTAAGAACGCACAAGATCACGAATTGATCTTTTTGCCCCTCCCCTCAGAATATAAATTATATATCATGTCATCCCTAAATCATTGGTCGTATATTACACTATATCTTAAAAGTGAATTATGGTAACAATATTATTCAAAATAATCTTCAAAAACTAAGCTTATTTTATAATACTATAAAAAAAATATTTACATAAAGATCTTTATTTATACTTTAAAATATAAACTTAAAACTAGATAAGATATTGGAAAAAGGAAACTCTTATGGAATCAACCAGTCCGTCTGTCTGTCACAGCCTTCTGAACCGTTTGGCCAAGTAGATTGATAATTGCCATAATTTTAATAAATGGGCCAATAATAGAACTGATAATTCAAAGAATTTAAATATACAAACGTTTTGTTATTATGAAAATCTTCATTTTACCCAAAAAAACGTAAAAAAATCATGAAAATTCCAGTACTCACTTCACTTACGTATTTTTTTCCAAAAATAGAATAAAATAAAAATGTAAGATACTGCTGGTACCACCTTTTCGATAATATTTAAATTAAGCTGAATTGGTTCTTAATTTTGTTTAAATCTACGATACGGTACACTAATACACGAGACTCGATTCGCACTAGACATTTATTTGAGTTACAGCGTCTACATACAAATATCATGATGGGAAATAATAAAAATGAATATTTCAATTAAATAATTATCTTTCTAATACTATATTTATTTTCTTAATAAATAACGGGTCGTATAAGAAAGTAAAAAATAAATAAAAATGTTTTTCAATTAAATATACTGTCATACGGAGTAAACAATTTTATTAATTATCTTTATATATGTACTCGTTGTTATAATAGTTATAAAATGGCTTAGTAATTCGTCTGCATGACATCAGTTTCCGCCATCAATTATTAATGTTGTTTGTAATCAACGTCCACGTTGTCTGCTTTCTGTTATATGCATCTTTCAGCACTGGCTATATTAATTAAATGCTTCGTAACTTTTTTTCGACTGCATGCTCGTTTGAAATGTTACTAAACAGTCTCATCTTCATCTCAATTCATTTATAAATGACTTTACTATGTTTACATTAGTCTATAGTACAGCGGTGCCAGCTTCTTTACTTTATAATGAATATCTTACTACAATTTACAAATTGCGAGGATGAAAGAAGTGTTTATAAAATTAAGCATATTTTTACTTTCATAATTAAGCAAATTACAATTAAAATATGACTTAAAGTAACTTTAGTCGTTCTAATTTTTAACTTGTTTAAGGTTATTGACGTAGCATCTCGTAAGTTGTGAACTATCTGTATTTTTTAGTGAAAAAAAAAGATTGATTACGAATTTTTTTTACTTTCTTAATAATTAAAAGTAAAAAATTAAATATAATTAGGTAGGTAACCACAGTATATTTATATAATAGACTGTGCAATAGCGAATGGAAATATATATATATGTATGTATATATATTCCCAACTTACTATCTCTTTTCCACAGTACATATAGACTATATCTTTAATATGTACTATGGCTTCGCCAACTGTAGTTGTTGCACTTTCGCACGGTGTTTTCCTGTAAGTCGCACTTTATTACTTTTACGAATGATATTTTCACGCGCCTGTCATTACTTTGAATAAATCTGGTTCTGAAACTACATGTGAATGTGTGTGTTTTATAATTTTTTATAGTATTTAAAAGGGTTGAAGTTTCGAATAATCCGTGTTTAAAACGTCTCTGTATAGAATTTCAATAAATAGAGCACTTCCGGCAAATTCTCTCATTTACCGTGTATTAAAAACTATATTTTTAATATCCAATTATTATATATTTAAAAAAATTGGTTAAATATATGAGCTATCCATAAATAACATTAAAATTTTAGACTTTTATCAATACATTGATTTAATGATCGAATAACCTTAAATCTAACTAAATATTAATATACTAATTTAGTAGTTAAGTATGAATTATAAATCAACGCCCAATTCTGGATCTATAGAAACGTGAAATTTCAGACTACCGGGCCGCTAATGCAGTGATAACTGCACACATTAAATATTTTTTAATCTGTTCTATTTACATTGAACTTGATTATAATATCAATTTGTTTATACTGCAGTTTTCAAGATATTGATACAAAACTGATAACTTAACAAGGGCTTAGTGTTCATTAAAAAATATATAAAAAAATCTGTATCAATGATATCAGAATCAATGATCTACATTCGAATGTAGATAATAAAAAATATTATATATAATTTACATATGTATAGTCAGTAAGAACCTGCAAATTCATTGAACTAAATGTTATTTTTGCTTGAGAGAAGATAAAATGTTGTCACTTCATGTCTGAGAAAAAAGGATGTGTTTTATCTATTTTAAATTGATATTTATCAAAGCAATCTGCGAAGAAAGTATAGTTTTATGATCATCATCAAAAATATTTTACATTTACATTTTTCATGTTTCACATACCTACATTTTCTTGCGAAAAAAATCGTATAGTTTCGAAAGTACAGGTAAACGAAATATAAAAAAATGTTTCTCGCGCATCCTGTGTTATTTCATAATTCGCATTTTATTTTATTTTAAGAATTGACCTTAAAAAACAAATGAATAATGTATGATCTAATTGGTTGTATTAAATGCGGTTAGAACATTGTAAATAGACATAAACGGAAGTTACAAAATGTTATTTTGCATTGATATGTTTATTTGAGATTTAAAGATGACCTAACAAAAATTTCTTTTAATTAGACTGACACATGCATGGAAATATAAAAATTTTATTTGTATTCAGATTTAAATAATAATAATAATTTTAGTAAAATTTATTACTTGGTAAATTTCTGGAGTCATAAATAATGGGTTTTTGTACATTTGGTAAAAGTTTATAACCAATTTTGTCATCTTCATTACTTGTCTGTGTGCAACGACACCATTCAGGTATAAGATATGCAGATCTTTAAAACCGGTAATGCTTTAGCCTACTATATTATTCTTTATGGGTATGTACCCCATACCTATTAGGATTTAAGAATTTTCAAACCAATTGTTAAAGTTAATCCCAATATGAAAATGAGTTTTGTCAACCAGTGACTTTATCTTCTGTCTGGTTACAGAATGGATCTAGAAGTCTAGATGTAATATTTTTAGGTTTCCGTAGAAAACTAGGAAACCTTATAGTTTCGCCATGTCCGTACTAAAAAAATTTAAGCCGATTAAGATGAAATTTGGTATACGGACGAAGACTGATAACACAAAAACAGAAATGATAAGATTTTTGAAAAAAACATTTTTTTTGGACCCCCTTTCCATAGACTGAAAAGTGAACTTACATTTTTTTTTCACATACCTCATTGAGTGGGATGTCATTATTTAGGACTCCTAAAATGCAATAAAAAATGTTATATGACATTTTCAGTCACGTTATATTTGCGTTCAAAGTCGTGATCAGAGCGCCCCCCCCCCTTAATTTCTAAACTATCTATTCAAAAAATCTGAAAAAATTCGAGAATGTAGCTTTTAATTAGTACTTCCACTGAAAATTGTAACGAACATTATCAAAATTATTTTGGACCCCCAGACTGAAAATTGTACTCAAATTTTTTTTCACTTACCCTATTGAGTGGGGTATCTTTAGATAGGTCTCCTTAAATGCAACAAAAAATTTTATATGACCTTTTGATTTTAACCCTTCAGTCACGATATATTTACATTTAAATGTCGTTATCAGAGCTTCCCCCCCACCCTAATTTCCAAACCATCAATTACAAAAATCTGAAAAAAATTCAGAATGTAGGTAGCTTTTAATTAGTACTTTTTTGCCGTGGAGTAAAAACGGGTCTAAAACGACAAATTGAACTTTGGTTTTAATTTTCTGTCATAAAAACCAATCGATATTAAATTAAGTGAATATGGAGACTGTAATGTTCTCATTTAGAAAATGTAAACATGTAAGGGGGTTACTGAAGAAATTTAATATATAATGCTCATTTTATCAAATTTCATACGAAAAAAATAATGGGACGAGAGTAATACCATACCACACTGCAAAACATGCTTTAGGTGTGCTAATACATGAATGCAAGTGAGAAAGACAGGTCGTAGATTTGGCAACAACGAACACTGCGTCCTACAAAAATAACTTCCCAACCTAAATCAATGTAAATAATATTAATCATATTATTTACATAACATTTTAGTCTATTTGAGAGAATTCTAAAAAATATTTGATATCCTCGATCCCTGATTATTTTTCGATTTTAACGGCCGTCATTTTGAAATCTGTGAAGTAATTTTGATGACAAACGTATTTAACCGAGATACTTTATGATCGATTTTTCCACTAATTTTAAGTTTCAAAAGACCAGAAAAACCTGAAAGACTAGGTAGTACTTTAGTATGCCACCCCTGTAAAAACCTACTTAAAACAACAATAAAATTTTATTTGATTAGTCTCTAACCATGTGGCATTACCGGATAATTATAATTACACGTGTTTCCACAAAAGTGAGACGACATCCCCAGGCGGCGTTGGATCAGTGTGGGCGGCTTCATCGAAAATGATTTATTATATTTTAATTATATAGCGCCACTGAGAATAATGATGCTGAACAAAATGATTTAATTTTATTGGGTGTTTTGTGATCCAACGGGCGCCTTGTACTTTCTATAATCAAAAGTATACAATCTTATTATTGTCGTACTAAAAAAGTTTAAGGGATTACTTGTATATAAGGTACTTATCTTATGACCCCAGTAATGGCTATTTTAATTAAATGTACTGAATTAGAAATATTTGTTGATATTTAATTACTACCATTTACTGAATATTAATCTATACATTTAACTGTCTTACAGAGTGATTTGATGACAATCGTCCTATAGGTATTAAAATGGTGGACATTTAAACTAATTATTAGTACTTGTTATTTATTTATTAATTATTATATTATCATAGAAACTGCTTTACATTGTTTCAAATTTGACGATTCTTTCTTTTATATCTTTTGTGTCGTAGTACTTATCATTTTGTAATCATTAGCAAATGTCCATCACTGCGTGCTTATTACTGATTTTACTTTACCCATTACTGAAAAAACATATATACATATAACTATTTTTGCGGACTTTGGTAATTAAATTGATTTAATAAAGAGTTACTTTTTCTATTAGTAACATGAGTTCACGAGAATTACAAAAAAGAAACCCGTCAATCACAAAAACAGTAAACCTTGCTCTTATAGGAGCCATAACTGGTGCCAGTACCTTATTATATTATTATATAAACTTAAAGATTAATAAGGCAAATTGGAAGAGTTTGAGAGTTCATTTATTCCAAGAAACAAGAATGTAATTTTCATCAGAAATACTAATACATATTTTAATTCTTCAAATCTTTACCTTTACTTCAAACTTCAAATACAAATATTTCTCGATTATGTAATGTTAAAAGTTTTTACTTGATGTCTGTCAAGTTTCTTCCATGGATTTGCACTTAGAGTTACAGTTACAGGAGCTATATTCACATGTTTCTTTTTTAGATTTGAAATAGATATAAAATCCATATTTATAATATTGATTAATTATTAACCTACCAATTCTCTAATACTTAAAATAAATATTAAGAGTAAGCAAATTCTAAATTATAAGAAATACATACAATTCCAAAATAAAAATGTTAAAATTTTTTTGAGTCCACATAGTTTTAAAAAAAATGTTTCTTCCGACAGATACAAAAACTACTGCACCGATTTTGATGATATTTTCATTATAAGAGAGTCTAAGGTCGTAAAATTAGTTAAGGCGCGTATTATTAAAATTGATATCTTCTAATAAAATACATAAAAATGAAAATAATTTGATTTCGAAATAAACGCGTTGAATTTATAATTTTTAATAAAGTTAGATGAATTTCCTTAAACACATAATATGTTTACAATAAGACGATGGTACGAACGGTTTATAATGCTTAAGCAATTAAAAGTCCAGTGCTCTTTGTGTTGGTAAACTAGTGTGTCTTCTTTCTTGTACTGACGGTCCGGCCGCCCCCCTTTTATCAACTACTGCTGCATATATTCTCAAGGACACATCAGCGATCGTGTTGTTTATATTCATGCATGCATGTGTTTGGTGTGTACGCGACCAGTGGCGCCGTCAAATTAGAATCTGTAGGGATCCATTATTTAAGACAATAAAACGAATAACATTGATCAAATATGTTTGGCAACAAACGATTTTCGTTTATCTATTATTATTATTATAAATATAAAAAATGATGATTGTATTACATTCCATGATTAAACTAAAGATATTACATAATTGGTCCTTCGAACCGGATTTTCTACATTTTTGGTCTTACGAATCGAATATTTTAGAACTTGGTTGTTAAGTGGTGGTCAGTTACAGAAATATGAACATAGACTACAGTGTGTTTAATATACTTATATAATTCAAGAGTGGGATAATCTCTTGTAGCAATTTGGGGATTATTTTAAATAAACACGTGGATTCAATCTCCGCTACAACCAACAAAGGCTCTAATCAGACGATTATTATATTGACAGTAAATATTGGTTATCTATCCCGCCATCCCTTCCATTTACCCGCCCTTGATGTTGATATACATATGTATTATTGAATATCCGTTGTATTTGATGTTCCCCTTCAGCCGGTACTGGCGCGTTTTGTTTAAATACAGCGTAAAATTGGCGCTGTTCTATACCGATTAATTACTATATTGGCTGTATGTTTTTATGTATGGGTTGTGTTACTTGGAGGAAATTAAACATGTATATATGTAGTTGTCGAGTTATTTGATTAAGCGTAATTCCTAAATAAACATTTGCTCTGTAGTATGTGTAAGAAAAATAAAGAACTACTGTTAAATGTACACTTAACAAATAGTCATAAAAAATTCTATCTTTAAAAATTGTATGTGTGTAAACATACGGTCATATTACCCATTAAGCAAAGTGCATAGAGTAAATAAAATTAGATGACCCTTTTATATTATTATTATTTTTTTTGTTGGCATATAAAATATACATTTTTTTAGTTGTCCATAGAAATTGTGAAATTATTATTTTTTTATATGTATTGAATTCATTATTTCTTATTGATACGAAAACTAGAATTTCAATTATTATGGTAGCGTTATATATTCAGTTAATTTTTATTATATTTATTTTATTATTTTCAAATAAAATCTTTCTTCAAATATATTTATTTTAAAAATTAATAAAATATTTTGTTTGATAATTAAAATATAGAAACTAGAAAAATATAATTATTTAATAGATTTTCAAATTCAATTTCTTGTAGGGTCGTAAAATATATGTACGATAACATTTTTTTTAAATAATATTCAATTTCTCTACAATTTTTCCTGTTTTTGATATTTGAATTTATTTAAAAGGACAAAACATTCAAAATAAATGGTGACTTGTGAGTTATCTTCAAAGCCAGACCAGTCAATCTGGTTTTAATTTTTCAAGTTAACGTTAACGAGATTGAGTACATTTTCTTTTATATACTTTGCTAGTTCGGCTCTGGGTCTACTTCAAATTAATTAGAAAAAAATATTTATAACTTTTTCTGACTAATCTAAATATATTTGCCACTTTTACAATGTTAGTTAAGTTATTCAGTATTTCTTAAAAACGTATCTTTACATCTTTTCCCAATCAATTTTATTCCACCAAATATATATCCGCGAAAAAAAAACAGTAAATAACAAAATACTACTGTATCATTCATTTTGTATTATAAACATTAGTCTGTGATACAGAACAATATAATTAATGTCTATATATGTGTGTGTGAGATATACCATGTATGTATGTAATTCTTTTCTATTGAAATATCCCAAATATCATGTATTACACGCCCGCACGCACACGGTATATGTATGTGTGTGTACACATGTATAGGCCGTTGCCATGGCGATGAAGGTGACGCGTGCGTTGTGCGTACCAAACCGCGCCCATATCTCCTCTGTCAGACAGAGTCAGCCAGGCAGTCGGCAGAGCGCGCTGGTGTCGCCGCACGCTATCTGTACGTGCAACCGGCGAACTAAACGCCAGCAGTTCTCAATATATGTTTGTTTACCTATACCTATAATCTTATCTTGATAATTATCGTAAATAAAATAAATTGATTCCAAATGCAAATAGTAATATTAAGATCAATATACAGATATTTTTATTTATTCGAAAATAAAAGTATAAACTGATGTTTGTGGCCAGCACAAGATTTTTGATATATTATTATATCGAAATAAGTGTCTTGAAACAGTTGATTATACCGAAAAAATTGTAGGAACATAAATTTATTATAAACAATCATATTTCGGCCAACTTTTATTTAAAACATTTTTTTCAAACTGTTAAAAAAAATTTTTAAATGTATTATATTTTTCGATTTTTTTTGTTGTTGGAAATATCAACAATAGAGCGTTCACGGATCAACAGACACACATACGTCTCCATTCAGGGACCCCGAAAACGTGTAATTCTGTTGAATCTCGAATTTGAATTTTTTGACGTGAATAACGACTAGTATTTCACGCCAAGCAGATACTGGAGAGGTATTTCAGAAACTAGATATAACGTTTTCAGATCTAAAACCATTGAATAACTCAGAAACTAAAAGTCCGACTGGGAAGATTTTGGTATCATTTTAACCGGTATATTGGTCCGTACCCATTAAACAATGGGCCATCCCCGAGGAAATTCGGTACGGGCGAAGGGGGGCTAAATGCGCAGCGATTATTTTGTGTGCAAGTGTTTTACAATCAATATAGCTTAGATACTCAGAGTAGCTATCACGCTGGTTTTGGTCTCATGTTATAGATCTCGATTAAATCTAGTAGGTGCAAATACAAATCAAAACATTAAACCAGTTTGTGAGTGAAAAACTTCTTATATAATAATAAACAAAATGAAAAATCATAATGTCGATTAAAACTCACGCAAAAGTCAGTATTAAATATAAAAAAAACTCACAACATTAGAAAGAGCTATCGGAAAATATACCATTATCAGTAGCTGCTGAAAATCGGGAGGTACAGAGCACGCCAAAATGCGAAAGTCCGCGGCTTGGTCAACGACGGCGCAAACGCATCATAAGTCTGTCTGAGTTTTATCTAACCCCACTGCCGCAAATGACGCGACCTTAGATTTGAAACGTATTCACGTCAATCCCGACACAGTCACACCGATTTGTTCATTGATATTTCAAGTAAATAGGTATAATAAAGTTAATTATAAAAATATATTATTATAGTTTTTTTGTTTGAGAACCGCTAGAGATACAACTCACGAATATATGAATGTATTGCATGCGAAATTTTATTTAAATCCAATTAACAATTTTAATAGCACACTCATACATGCTCAAACGCAGTAGATTTATGATCCGGGACGTTTTTTGTTCCGACAATTCGACCCGTGTATTCACTGGTCACGTAAATTAACCTTTAATACATAGATAATGCATAAGATTTAAATTTGTTGTTTTTATTTTAATTATCTATATCCGTTATCCCTTTTCTTCTTTTACTTACCGTGTGAATTGTATGTAAATAATTTACATATTAACATGCAGACGTCTTGTGTTTTAAACAATTATTTTAATTTTTCCGTCATTCATATTTGAATTTTTAACTTTATTTTTTATCTATGGTTTTTGGCGCGTTTTTGATAATGTTGTTAATTTATCACAATAGCTGGAAAACTAAAGCTTTTTACGGAAAATGTTGGGTACAAAAGTTTTTGGATTTGGCGGGGCAAACCTAATGAAGGTAATAATTTTGACCTTGAGTGGAGGTTTTAAGGTCATTTTGGGGTCAGCAAATTTTTTTTAATGGAAACAGTTATTTAAAACTTATAACTTTTGTCTGAAAATTTTTTTTGTGATCTAAAATTTTTAAATTATTATCATAGATGTTTGAGAAAAAATGCAGTTTAAAAGAATATTTTTTTTATAGTTTCATAATTTTTTAACGCAAAAAAATTTTTTTTAATGTAACAAAAAAAAGAGTTAAAATTTAAATTCTTTATAAAACTTTTCAGACAAAGTTGTTTCTTTTTTTCTGCAAAATACGAATTTAAAAAAAAAATAGGTTTCGTATGAAATAAAAATTTCTGACCCCAAAATGACCTTCAAACCTCCACTCAAGGTTAAACTTGTTACCTACATTAGTTTTGCCCCTCTAAATCCTGAAACTTTTGTACCAAATATTTTCCCTAAAATAAAGTAAGTGTTTTTTTTTTCAATTTGTAGCATTTTTAATTACAACAAATGGACTTGAGTTATTTTTTTATAACAAATGTGATTGTTAATTTTGAAAGTGGTAAAAAAGCACATATTATTCACTTAATATTTGGGGTTATTTTAATAGTAATTGTAAATTTAACTCTTAGAAACACTTAATTAATTTGGCATATTGATAGCTAACACGTATATTTTTAATTTTATTGAAACGCAAACTCTTTAATATCTCAGTTTAAACATAAATGCACTTAGGCCACTTTCAAAATAAACGGCTCAATTATGCGAAAACAATGCAAGCGAAAATTATCTGTACTTAGAATAAATTTAATTTATCATATACATATGAATATCGGTCATTCCATAAATAACTGCACTTTTTTGGTTGTTGTCACCGATTTTTTTAATTTTTACATATGTTTTAGTACTAGTTAAAAGAAGATTTTTAACGGTACTTAAAAATCGAAAAAAATTCTCCCCCCAAAAATATCGACTTTTGAAAATTTGACGTACTTTTTTTTGAAAACGAAATATCTCAAAAACTATTAAAAATAGGGTAAAACTACAAGAGATCAATTTTGTGGAAAAATGTATGAAATTTATTTTTTTAAATATTTGGCTGCACAAAATTTTTATTTAAATAATTTTTATATATTTACAAAATTTAAATTGAAAATTTGGGGGACATGTCAATTCTGAATTTTAAAAATAAAAATATATGTTATAGCTTGGTCATTTCTAAATACATATCACTTAAAAAATTTATGAACATATGAAAACTTTACGAAATATTAATTGTTTAAGGTGACGACGCGCAAGTATCAGTGCGCTACGCTCGCGCTGGCTTAGGTACAACACTACACGACTGTGCCAGAGCGTTCAGTATTTACTGTAAATAGCTATATTATCGATTATTTTCTAATACATAACTGATTCAGTATATTTATGGATATAATTTAAATAATCATATTATTTGTATTATAATAATATGTACTCAGGAATGACTAAGCTATAACATATATTTTTATTTTAAAAATTCAGAGTTGACATGTCCCCCAAATTTTCAATTTAAATTTTGTAAATTAATAAAAATTATTTAAACAAAAATTTTGTGCTGCCAAATATTTAAAAAAATAAATTTCATACATTTTTTCACAAAATAATCTCTTGTAGTTTTACCCTATCTTTGATAGTTTTTGAGATATTTCGTTTTCAAAAAAAAGTACGTAAAATTTTCAAAAGTCAATATTTTTGGGGAGATTTTTTTTCGATTTTTAAGTACCGTTAAAAATCTTTTAACTAGTATGTAAAAATTTAAAAAATCGGTGACAACAACAAAACAAGTGTGCAGTTATTTATGGAATTACCGATATAACTAATTTATAGGGTGACGGAGTCTCAGGGTTTGCATACTGTTTCTCCGGGCTCAGGGTGCAAAAAAAAGGTCGTCAAAAATAGAGCAGTGGGTGCAAAAGTGGAGATTATGGTAATAAATTTTATGAAAATAAAAATAAAAAGGATAAAATAAAATAACAAAGGGGTCTTCATTTAAATGTCAGGGTTTTTACAAAAACTAACATTTGGTCACCCTACTAATTTATGATTCACTGAATTCATAAACTACTTAAAAACCTTCTTAAAAACTATACACATTGATTAGTCATAGTAATATACAATTTAATATTTTATTTAGGTAATAATAAACAGTTTGTAGAAATCTGTATTTAATGAAACCATAAACTATTGTTAAACTTTTACACAACACATGCAATATTCATTTTATGAACTGTTTACAAGTCAAATCAAATGATATTGTGTTAATTTATTAACAAAAATAGCTACCAACAGTAAGTATGTAACTTCTGAACCAAAATGGAAGGGAGGGGGGGGGGGGGGGGGGGCAGAATTCTAAATGGCACAATTTCAAGTCAGGGCCTTTCTAATGATATCTTGAGCACCATATTATGGGGTACAAAATAAAACCTCAGTGGAATAATTAATCCAATTTCCAGCAAAAATATAAATAATATACTAATAAATATTTTTTTTATTTACAGAATGTAGACCACAAGATGAAGTATCGCTCAAAGAAAGGGTTACTACCCTTCATTGAACTGAACGGTGAAGAAATCCCCGACAGTACATTCATCCTGCGTGAACTGGCGCAACGCTATAACAAAGACTTGGATACGGCTTTGACGGCTGAGCAGCGTAATGTTGCCCATGCTACCATTTCCATGATTGAGAACCATTTAGCTTGGGTTGTCTTGTGGTGGCGTACCAAACACCCAGACCTCATGCTCCGTGGATACAAAGTTAATTTACAACACGCCACTGGATCTCGCATACCAAACTCTGTCCTTAACATTATGTTCAGGTTTTCGTTCACTCGTAAGGTACTGTTGATGTGTTTTTATTTTTTATTGAAATTTTTAATAGAGGTTATGTTAATAGGCTAAAAAGTACCTAAAATAAACATTTTTGCGTACAGTTTTAATACTTACAGGATATGTTACAAAAGTGGTGTAGAATAATACCCTAAGTTTACTCCGATTTTGGTTGTCCGCGACAGGAGTTAACTAACCATGGTTCAATTGCAAAATTCTTCAGATTTTCTGATTTTGCTAAATAGCGATCTAAATAAGTATTATACAAAAAAAGTTATTCGTTACAAAATTCCCTATAACCTCCATTTTGAAAAAAATTAAAAAATTCATTTGTTTATCCGCCACGCTGATTAAAATGGCTGAAAACATACTTTTTTAAGCTGTAATAACTAATAAAGTTTAACGTTTTTTTAAGTTGATACCTCTGGAAAATAAACTTTCTGTAGTACAGAACATTCACTGAAAATTAGGACCTGATATCATCAACTGTTCTTGTTTTATTAAATTGTTAATAATGAAATCATGCTTGTCTTTGATTAACAACAAAAGTTTTTATAAAACCTTTATTTTTGTAGAACTGTTTGTATGAATTCTCAAAGACTAATATAATCGATTCCCACCATAAAAAAATTCTAAATCTTATTGTTGAGTTTTTTTATTTTAAACCAATTCAATTGTTTCATAGAACCAGAAATATTTAAAAAAAAGAATAATCAAAAACCTGCTCTGAATAATTATTTATCTATTGGTGAAAACCGTATTAAAATCGGTTCAGTAGTTTTTGAGTTTTTTAATATATACTACACAATTTTTATAAAAATTGATTGTTTATACAGAATGATTCAGCACTGTCGTGCCAAACTTAAACAGTAAATTAAGAAATACATTTTAAGCAAAAAACATTATATGAATATGTGTCCGGAAATTTTTCGTGAGAGGGCTACAGCCCTCCAAAGATTTTATTCGAAATTGGTTTTTATTTAATATCTTGAGAACCCATAGTGATAAAATTATAAAATTTAGTATAGGGTTTAGTATTAATAAGTGTTATCGATTTCCAGTATTAACCAATCATAATTTAGACCAGGGCTGTATGGGGCCAGTAGGCCCATCGATTTTTAGCCAGTATTTTTTTGTTCTTTAACTTTTTCCTGAGTTAAACATTGGCTGTAGCCCCCTTACAAAAAATTTCCGGATACATGTTCATATAATGTTTTTTGCTTAAAATGTATTTCTTAATTTACTGTTCAAGTTTGGCACGACAGTGCTGAATCACTCTGTATAATTAATTAACTTTCCTACATAAAAAGAAGCTAATTTTTGTATCTTTTACCGCTTATCTCGAAAGCTACTGAACCGATTTAAATGCGGTTTTCACCAATAGATAAATAATTATTCAGAGCAGGTTCTTGGCTATTGTTTTTTTAATATTTCTGGTTCTATGAAACAATTGAATTGGTTTAAAATTTAAAAAAACTCAATAATAAGATTTTAGTGTTACCATTTAATTGCCAAAGAATTGAAAAATTTTACTTTTTTATGGTGGGAATCGATTATATAAGTCTTTGAGAACACATTCAAACAGTTCTACAAAAATATAGGTTTTATGATTCCATTATTAACAATTTAATAAAACAAAAATAGTTAATAATATCAGGTCCTAATTTTCAGTGAATGTTTTGTACTACAGAAAGTTTATTTTCCATTTTATTTTTCATTTAAAAAATGTTAAACTTTATTAGTTATTACACAGCTTAAAAAAGTGTGTTTTCAGCCATTTTAATCAGCGTAGCGGATAAACAAATGAATTTTTTAATTTTTTTCAAAATGGAGGTTGTAGGGAATTTTGTAATGAATAACTTTTATTTAAACATTTTTTTGTATAATACTTATTTAGACCGTTATTTAGCAAAAATCAGAAAATCTGAAGAATTTTGCTATTGAACCATGGATAAAACTCCTGTCGCGGACAACCAAAATCGGAGCAAACTTAGGTTATTATTCTACACTACTTTTGTAACATATCCTGTAAGTATTAAAATTACGCAAAAATAATCTGATTTAGCCTCCACAGCCTGGACTATAATACAATGTTTATAAAAAAATATAGTCTTTTTTTATTTTGGTGTATTTGTTGAAAACGTTAGAAAATACAAAATTCTATCGATTCTTCATTGGTATTAATTAAATCTTAAATATGTCAAATTTTTACTGTTTTATGCAATTAAAGATTTTTTTTTTTCATCTGAATCTGAATAATGTTAATAAACAGTTTTTGATTTATTAATTACCAAAAAAAAAACAATAAATTACTATGGGTTTTAATGTGTTAATAAAATCAATGTAAAATGTAATTATAATTGAACATAATATTAATGTTTATTTAAGTATTTTTCATATCAGCAATACACTAAAATATCCTGGCAATATCACATTTAATATAAATATTTGTGTTGTAAGTTAGCAGTATTGTATTTAGAATTCAGGTTTATTTACTTTATGTAATATTGCATGACTAAATGTGTTGCATTTATTTACCTATAGTATTTCAATTTCAAAAGTGGTTAAATAATTAAGTAAAATATTTTGTTAATAAATACTGTAGCCAGGGCTCCAACACCGTCTCGGACAAAAAATAATGGGCCGTTTCAGATAAAATTATTATAGCCTTAGGTTTTGATTCCAGTGTGATCTTTTTAAATGAAAAAAATTATTTTCAGCCCTGACATTTTAGTTAATTTTTTTTTTAATTTTAGATTTTGTTAAAAGTATGTAGGTATTTTATAGAAAATTTGTTTTTTTTTCTCCAAAATTTCGAAAATGGTTTGAGACACAGATATGCGGTTTGAAATCTTTTTATGCCATTTTCTTTAAAATTAACGTATTTTTAACAAAATCAAAAATTCAAAATATTATAGTAAAATTTAAAATGGCTCAAATTTTTTCTTATAAATAACAACTGTTTTATTTATTGCTCTACGATTATTACTTCCAGAGATATACACTTTCAAAGTAACATTTTCATTGCATTCGTGCTCCTGAGGTTACCCTCTAGTATCACCAGGGAAGACGTAGTTCTATGTCAAAAGTAACAAACTATGTTCATTAATTTCATTCACTTCGATTTAATAGTTTTTTATTTTTTTATCTTAATACTTAACCACATTAAGAAACATTTCCATATACTTAAAAATAAATCTAACAGTAGCAAATTATATTATTATTTTTTCTTATCATTTCTGAGCATAAGTTTTATGCCAAACTTGATACAAATGCTAGAACTGAGGAGCTTTAGAAAGTAGCAGTAGAATGTTTAATATTCAACGGGGGGTATTGATGGGGCAGTGGTTTCAGGGATCCAAGAAGTTGAAGGCACAAGGTATGGGCGTACACTCTGCTGAAGAAGTACTCGAGTTCGGACAGAGCGATCTTAATGTTTTATCCGACATGCTTGCTGACAAACCATTCTTCTTCGGAGATGAACCAACTACTGTAAGTAAAAAAAATATTAATAACTATTAAAAATTACTTGATTCTTCCTTAATTAAATCAATTTTATCAAATTAAAACAAAATTTGGTAATTATGAACCGCGTGGCATTTAGAGAAATTTCCACTTTGCAAATTTATCACTGAGAGGAGACTATAAAGTAGATATAAAATATAGTTGTTTCAATAAATAACAGTTATTCCTAATGAAAAAAATTAGTGTCATTGTCAGAAAAGCCCTTAATTTCACAAAAAATGTCAAGTGTTTGACGTTAAATAGACACCATATTGCTGGAAAGTTTTGACTCACGTAGTAGTTGCGCAGTCATCTATAGACTACAAACCACAATTTGTACGGCGTGGTAAATTTTAAATTCGTTTAATGTTATGTACAGAATATGCCGTTATTGACATCACGACTATCAAATACAATCAAATATCATGTGTTGATGTGTTAGAATAGACCTAACCTTACCTAACCTACCAAAACTAACCAATCCAAAACAATGCAACTCGATTTCGCCCCAATAGATACATACATATTATACTTATTATTAAAATATCTGACAGAACTAGGCAATATGGCGACTAATTTTAAGTGTTATTTTCCAAAAATAAAATACAATTTCTAGATTACTGGTAGGGTGACAGGTCTCAGGTTTTGACCCGGAGTCTCAGGGTTTGCATACTGATTCTCCGGGCTCAGGGTTTCGGTGAAATTTCTCCGGGTTTTGCAAAAAATGATAACGACAAAGAAAAAAAAACGATCGCGCAGATTAGAGCAATAAATTTTTAGTTAATTTTCATGAAAATAAAAATAAGAAGAATAAAATAAAAATAAAAAGGATAAAATAAAATAAAAAAAGGTATCTTCATTTACATGTCAGGGTTCACAAAAACTAAAATCTGGTCACCCTAATTACTGGTAGGTTTTTACAAATCCTTCCCCCCCTTTTCGTAATGTAGGTGTTCTAAGGAATATAATAACAGTGATTTTGGAATATTTTATTCAGTGGAAGTCATAATGCCACGGGGTGCAGTGATACCCAAAATTTATAAGTGATACATACATTTTATTTTTACAGTTGGATGTCGTAGCTTTCGCCAACTTGGCTCAAATATATTTCATTGACAAAGAAATCAGTTTTTCACTTCGGGATTACATGACTGAAAATTGTGCCAACTTGGTAGGACTTGTAAACCGCATGAAGGAACGTTGTTTCCAAGATTGGGAGGATATCTGTACATCGCTGGACCTTAACTCACACTTACCCAAACCAGAAAAAGAGGCTGAAAAAGATGAGAAAGAGGGTGCTGATAAGGAAAAACAAGCCCTAGAAAAAGATTCTGACAAAGATGTTGAAAAAGAAAAAGTACGTTTTACTTATTACAATTATTACCCAGTTTCACCAAAATGTTACTTCTAATCTAACAGCCTTGTAAATTTTCAAATGTACCAATCAGAGCCAAGCATTCAGAAATAAGCTTCTAAATGCTTGATTGATCTATTTGAAAATGAACAAAACTGTAAGAATTAATGAGGTATTAATGTTTAATTCTATTTAAAGTATGTTTGAATTTTTAATATAATTTTAGGCTGATGAGAAAGAAGTGGAGAAAGAAAAGGAAAAAGAAAATGATGAAAATAAGGAAAAAGATTCCAAATGAGCAGTATAAGCAGTAAACAGTGGCACATGTGCTAACGTGTGAGCAAACATATTTCGTTAATTCAGGTTATCTTCAATATTAATATCAATAGTTTATGTTCATGTAATTTTTCTCTGTATGTATTTTATGTTAAAACTGTCTCTCACATAGCCCATGATGTCCCCATGTTCAGTAACAATGTGCAAGATTTCTAGTTAATAAGACTTGTATTACCCACATTTTTATATAAAAAAACATTAAAAGCCAATTATCTTTAAATTTCATGTGGCTTTTTTAATATCTATTGGACGTTTCTTTATTATTCGTAAGACACACACATAATATATACATATGTATGTATCTATACATATATTTATATATTTATATATACATATATATATCCCGCCATTACTGCTAAAGAAATGGTTCTTTTATTTGTAAAAAATATTTGTAGGTAGATTTTTTTATTATTATAAACAATTCAGCACAGTGCCACATTGTTTTACAATAATCATCATAAATAAAGAAGCTGGTTACGTAGGTGTGATTGGCCAGTGTATTAATTAATATGCTCTCTATGTGTACATGTTACTCATTATTCATTCATTTCTGCAATGTGACACTTTGAAGAATATTCATTAACTATAACTGAATCATATATTCCAATGTCTTGCATTTATAATAATTAGCTTTTAATCTTTCTGTCTATCATTTCATGGCATATGTTTTTCTTGTTCGGAAATTATATTTCTCTTGTTCTCGTCAGATGCGAAGCTATCGCAGACCACTTAGTTGAGAAATGTATGAATGACTGCTATTAGGGACGACAAGAATGAATGAAATATAATTTCTTTTAGTGAATTTGTTTCTTTCATCTATTCATACATAAGAACGAGTTGAAAATTATTGTAGATTTTTGTATTTTTTTAAATGTTTTTTATAATTATGCTTAACAATAATTTCGATGAAATATTTAAATTTTAATATTATGTAAAGTATATTTGTCATTTTAAGCTCAAACTTTTTTCTGGTTAGATACCGTTTTTAAAAAGATATGTTTAAATTAAATTTACAACTGTGTTGTACACTAATATGATTTGAATAAATAAATTAAGATATTTTAAATTGTTTTTCTTTTTTTGTTTAATATTTTCTTCTTGGATTTTATTTGAAAAAATCATCCTATATAAGATATATCACATACACCAGAATTTTGTTTTAGCTCTCATGAAACAAAAATAAATCATCATCATAGAAAATACAAATTTTTATATAAACTGTTTGTTTCATAATGCCAATGTCCAATGTTAAAATAATTAGGTGCTTTTGGTGTATGAGTATGAAACATTGCGTTGTTATAAAAAAATCATTTTTTTAATTTTTCATTTAATAATAAACGATACAAAATTAAATGTTTTATCTTTTATAACAATAGTAAAAATAAAAGGACAAACCCGTTTTCAATATGACCAAATATTACAAAATTAATTTTGTAATTACTTTTGCTTATTAACACGAATAATCGTCATTATATAAAATGACAAACACTTTGTACTTGTCTTATAATACCTTATACCAGTTTTTTTATAAGAATATAAATTCAATTGTACGTCTGCAACATTTAAAAAACAAGTTCCATTTTATATAAACGTATCGTTAAATATAATTTCAGTTTCAATGTGTCATTGCTGATGAACAAATGTAGATAGGTAATACAATAAAAGTAAGTATAAATTATGGTGGATTTTAAATAAAGATATTATTAAACCTCAGAGGATAAGGTGGCCAAAATCCCGGGGCCCATGGCTTTTTGTCAGTACAGCCGACTACAGCCACCCTGTAGTTACGTTACTGGATACAACATTGATAAATAGTATGCTATTTTTTAAATTTAAAATAACACCAAAAAAAAAATATTCAATCTACGTAGATCAAATTAATTGATATTCTAAAAATTTCTATCTACGTCGTTTTTTCATAGACCTAGATCTAAAATTTGATTCAATCTAAGAAATAAATATAGATAAGTTATATTTTGGATCTATGTAGATAATTAAATTTGATTTAATTTTTTCAAGATTGAGATTTTTGATTTCTATGATAAGAGACAAATCTAAATTTTGAAAATACATCTAACTTCATCTAAATTATTTTTTTTCCAGGTACCTACTATTTAGTATATAAATGAACTAGGCGAAACTTTAGTATCCGACGTACACACAGATTTCATGTTTTTGTTTGTTGGCAATACATTATTTGGGTGTGTGCGTGCATATGATTTATGTTATTGATTGAACGGTGGAATATATGTATATATATTATTATTAAGAAATTAAAATTGATAATTTAACAAATAAGTTGAATAGTTAATATGTCAGCTTGGCGTGATCCTACAGACTCCAACTTTTTTTATAAATATAGCTTACAACATTATCTTTAAGACTATTTTATACCCGAAGACTGTCGAGACCGCCTTCGGCTATTATTAAGAAATTAAAATTGATAATTTAACAAATAAGTTGAATAATTAATATGTCAACTTGGCGCGATCCTACAGATTCCAATTTAAAAAAAAAAAATTTGGTGTGTCACGTGTGAACATGAAATTACTAAATATACTAAAAAAAATAATGAGTTATATGTTGATAAACATAATATGTTTATTAATATAATATAATTATAATATTATTTTATTATACTATAATCTTTTAGCGCTCGCATATATTCCACCGTTTGAAGACCGTTCAATCACTAACATAAATCATATGCTCGCGCACACCCAAATAATGTATTGCCAACAAACAAAAATATGAAATCTGTGTGTACGTCGGATACTAAAGTTTCGCCATGAACTGTTTTTTATTATTTTAATTAATATAAACATTAAACATGTTATTTTTAAATGCAAATTGCATTTAGGATTCATGAATAAGAGGTAAGTAATAACAAATGATTAACAACAATATAATAAGAAAGGTGGGTACTGTTTTCTAAAAAAAAAATAGTGCCTTGGATATACCGGTAGCATACATTAATGTAGAATTAATTAAACCCTACATATAAGTTCCATAAATGGTTTCTATATATTTTTCATATGTCTTAGCCAGCAGACATAACATACTCCACAGTGAAAGTTTTATTAATTAAAATCAGTTCAGTTTTTTTTTAATTATTGAAAACAAACAAAGGAGAATATTTAAAAATAATAAGACCATAGCATTGTATAATTGATATTCTATGCATTTGAATACATCCCCCAGATGACATCAATTCCCGCGCCAATGCTGATTGGTCAAGGAATTGTTGAGACACTAAATTCAAGAATGTATGTGTAGATAGCGACGATCCAGCGACGGTAGTGGTACCAACGTAAAATAAAGAAATTGTACAAATAAAAATTGCAAATAAAACCTAATTAAAGCATCGGGAGTGGAATTAATTAGCATAATTATAACAAACAAACGATTATCTTTCTTATTACGTTATAATTATTCATAATACAACAATTTTAATAAACATAACCTTAACATCTGTCAGATACAAAAGTTAATGAAAAAAGTGCTCAAACAGTATTGTTTCAGAGACATAACGCGACAACTATTAATAATATAATATTGAACATCTAATTTCATTAAAACAAGTGCTTCGGGTGCCTTAACTATTCTATACTATCGTAAAATGAAGAAAATGTGTCAACAATAGATCCGACCGGCTGACTAAAAAAAATATTTCTGAAAGACTATCACCGTTACAGTTGTGAAATTTTTACATAATGTAGAGGGAACCCTAAAGTTTTCAAAAAAAAATTGTCCTTTATAGGAACCCCAACTGATTTTAAATAAAAAAATATTTATTAGCCCCTCTAACAATTCGACGGCTTTAATTGATTACGGTATCAAAACGAGCTAACGAAATGTCATGAAATTTTAATCCAAACATACAGAAACATAATTACACATTCTAACGCAAACAGCATTTCAAAAAAATGCTTTTATAAAAAAAAGATTACAAAATTTTTTTGGGAAAAAAACATTATGTAGAAGTGTGGAATTATAGTGAGTAGGTCCATAAAACTTCACTGATTCGCGTGAAATAGTTATTTTTTTAGAGACTCCAACCGATTTATTACAATTAATTATTAAATATCAAACATTAATCGTGAGTACAAATCAAATCACGTTGGTATACCGGATTCGGCCACACCCCCTTTTATAACAGCAAAACAATCGGCTAACGTAACCTAACAAGCCAGCGAAGTGACAAGTAACGTGCAAACATTTCCGAAATTCATTATTATCGGGTGATTCATGTAGAGGTACTTTTTTCTGTATGGTATTTTTGTTCAGTATTGTTTAACATTTCATCATCGAAAGGCTTAACGCGGTACAGCGTCTACAAATTATTCAGCTGTATTATGAAAATCAGTGTTCTACAAAGAATGTGTTTCGTGCGCTTAGAACAACTTATGGTCCACATAATTGGCCTACCGAACGTACAATTCGATATACCATCGAAAAATTTACAACTCAATATTCATTATTGGGTGATACACGTAGTGAACAAAATGTAGCGTCTTATGGGCTGGTGGAATAATTTGAATGACGCCCGTTATCGCGCCATGATAACGGACTATTTGCTGCCTGAAATTGAAGCCCGTAATCTCGATGACATTTGGTTCCAATAAGACGGCGCTACTTGCCACACAGCCCGTGAAAGCATGGCTTTATTGCGAGAACAATTCGGTGAACAGTTAATTTCACGCTTCAGATCGATGAATTGACCGCCTAAATCTTGGGATATCACACCTCTAGACTTTTTCCTTTGGGGCTACGTAATGTCCTAAGTCTACATGGATAAGCCGGCTATGATTGAGGAATTGGAAGCCAATATTATTTGCGTCATTTGCCAAATACCACTCGAAATGCTCTAACGCGTCATCGAAAATTGGAACTGCAGAATGGACCATGTTAGGCGTAGTTACGGCCAACATTTGAAACAAATAATCTTTAAAAAATAAATGTAAAGAATTGTTCTTTTATATGATAACAAAGATTACCCGATACAATTGATTTTGATATTATTTTAAAAGTGCATCTAAATGAATCACCCAGTATTTGATCATAATTGACTTTATAACGTTTTACTGTGTATTGTGTAATAATAAATAACATAATAACATATATCTAGTTGTTTTTTTCATCTGCTTACTATATGAACATTCATATTATTATTTTCAGGTATTTTAAATAAAATAAACACTAAGGTAAGTAAATTCTTTATTAACAGTGCATTAATAACTAAGTACATTTGCATAACATGTTATTTTTAATATAAATAAGAATGTCACAACAAACGTTCCTGTAAAACTTTCAGTTACTCGTGAAATACAATATTTGCCATATTAAAATTATTTACTTGATCATGCATCTTTTTTAGAAGCATGTATAATTCTTTTAATTATCCTTACATTAGTTTTCCTACAGAATTCAAAATTGACAATCAGTTTACATAGGTTATGTCGATCGTGTTATGTTTACATATAAGAAAAAATAAATTTGGATAAAAACATTGTCGCGATCGTGATGAAAATTACAGAGAATATAGAAAAAATGCTCGGCATTCGATACACGAAGAGAAAATTTGCCAAAGTAATACAGATTTTAAAAAATTTGCTTCGTCGTCAGTTCTTAAGAACCAGCGACGGAGCGGAAATCTCAAAATCTGTTGGAGTTCCGGAAATTTTTTCTTTGTTATTCGAACACTGAATATTCATACTACATCCCCTGCAATTTTCATCACGATCGTGTGTATATTTCCAATGAAAATTAATATTTACATATACGATACATGACAACAAGGAAATAAATAAAAAAGGCTACCAATGGCTACCATCGACGGTATCCGTTTCGATAATAACGAACATACACACGCATACATCTCAAATTATAATGACCGGCCAATATAAAATTTAATTAAGAAAATAATATTGTCTCGATCGTGATGAAAATTACAGGGAAAGTAGAATTAATACTCAGTGTTCGAATAACGAAGAAAAAATTTGCGCGGCTCCAACAGATTTTTAGATTTCAGCTCCGTCGCTAACTTCCAACTTTTAAAAACATCACGTAGAAATATGTAAATATGGTCAATAGGTCCATAAAACTTCACTGATTCGCGTAAAATAGTTATTTTTTTAGAAACTCCAACTGATTTATTACAATTAATTATTAAATATCAAACATTAATCGTGAGTACAAACCAATTAACGTTGGTATGCCGGATTCGGCCACACCCCCTTTTGTGACAGCAATCGTAACTGATCGTAACCTAACAAGCCAGCGAAGTGACAAGAAACATGCAGACATTTCCGAATTTCATTATTATTTGATCTTAATTGACTTTATAACGTTTTACTGTGTATTGTGTAATAATAAATAACATATATCTAGTTGTTTTTTTCATCTGCTTACTATATGAACATTCATATTATTATTTTCAGGTATTTTAAATAAAATAAACACTAAGGTAAGGAAATTCTTTATTAACAGTGCATTAATAACTAAGTACATTTGCATAACATGTTATTTTTAATATAAATAAGAATGTCACAACAAACGTTCCTGTAAAACTTTCAGTTACTCGTGAAATACAATATTTGCCATATTAAAATTATTTACTTGATCATGCATCTTTTTTAGAACCATGTATAATTCTTTTAATTATCCTTACATTAGTTTTCCTACAGAATTCAAAATTGACAATCAGTTTACATAGGTTATGTCGATCGTGTTATGTTTACATATAAAAAAAATAAATTTGGATAAAAACATTGTCGCGATCGTGATGAAAATTACAGAGAATATAGAAAAAATGCTCGGCATTCGATACACGAAGAGAAAATTTGCCAAAGTACTACAGATTTTTAAAAATTTGCTTCGTCGTCAGTTATTAACAGCCAGCGACGGAGCTGAAATCTAAAAATCTGTTGGAGTCGCGCAAATTTTTTCTTTGTTATTCGAACACTGAATATTCATACTACATCCCCTGCAATTTTCATCACGATCGTGTGTATATTTCCAATGAAAATTAATATTTACATATACGATACATGACAACAAGGAAATAAATAAAAAAGGCTACCAATGGCTACCATCGACGGTATCCGTTTCGATAATAACGAACATACACACGCATACATCTCAAATTATAATGACCGGCCAATATAAAATTTAATTAAGAAAATAATATTGTCTCGATCGTGATGAAAATTACAGGGAAAGTAGAATTAATACTCAGTGTTCGAATAACGAAGAAAAAATTTGCGCGGCTCCAACAGATTTTTAGATTTCAGCTCCGTCGCTAACTTCCAACTTTTAAAAACATCACGTAGAAATATGTAAATATGGTCAATAGGTCCATAAAACTTCACTGATTCGCGTAAAATAGTTATTTTTTTAGAAACTCCAACTGATTTATTACAATTAATTATTAAATATCAAACATTAATCGTGAGTACAAACCAATTAACGTTGGTATGCCGGATTCGGCCACACCCCCTTTTGTGACAGCAATCGTAACTGATCGTAACCTAACAAGCCAGCGAAGTGACAAGAAACATGCAGACATTTCCGAATTTCATTATTATTTGATCTTAATTGACTTTATAACGTTTTACTGTGTATTGTGTAATAATAAATAACATATATCTAGTTGTTTTTTTCATCTGCTTACTATATGACCATTTATATTATTATTTTCAGGTATTTGAAATAAAATAAACACTAAGGTAAGTAAATTCTTTATTAACAGTGCATTAATAACTAAGTACATCTGCATAATATGTTTTGTTAAATATAAATAAGAATGTCACAACAAACGTTCCTGTAAAACTTTCAGTTACTCGTGAAATACAATATTTGCCATATTAAAATTATTTACTTGATCATGCATCTTTTTTAGAAGCATGTATAATTCTTTTAATTATCCTTACATTAGATTTCCTACAGAATTCAAAGTTGACAATCAGTTTTCTTAGGTTATGTCAATCGTGTTATGTTTACATATAAGAAAAAATAAATTCGGATAAAAATATTGTCGCGATCGTGATGAAAATTACAGAGGATATAGAAAAAATGCTCGGTATTCGATATTCGAAGAGAAAATTTGCCAAAGTACTACAGATTTTTAAAAATTTGCTTCGTCGTCAGTTATTATCAGCCAGTGTTATTATCTGTTGGAGTTGCGGACATTTTTTCTTCGTTATTCGAACACTGAATATTCATACTACATCCCCCGCAATTTTCATCACGATCGTGTGTAAGTATATTTCCAATGAAAATTAATATTTACATATACGATACATGACACAAGGAAACACACGGACGCACGCAGCCAATCAAATTCAAGTATACAGTTGATGATTTGATAAGACGCGGCAAATATAAAATTTAACTTGGATAGAAAGTCAAGATCATAGACATAGTTTATAGCGTTTATAGCTTCTGCAAAAAAATGCTGAAATTTATAATTAAAGTAATTATAGTCAACTATTTCATGAAACTTCACTAATATAGAATTAACGGTCAATGATAAATAAATATTTATTGAACTCTGAGCTGAATTTATAGTAAACTGATTGTCAATTTTGAATTCTGTAGGAAATCTAATGTAAGGATAATTAAAAGAATTATTTATACTTCTAAAATATATATTTAATCAAGTGGATAATATAATAAATACTTACCTTTACTTACCTTAGTGTTTATTTTATTTCAAATACCTGAAAATAATAATATAAATAGTCATATAGTAAGCAGATGAAAAAAACAACTAGATATATGTTATTTATTATTACACAATACACAGTAAAACGTTATAAAGTCAATTAAGATCAAATAATAATGAAATTCGGAAATGTCTGCATGTTTCTTGTCACTTCGCTGGCTTGTTAGGTTACGATCAGTTACGATTGCTGTCACAAAAGGGGGTGTGGCCGAATCCGGCATACCAACGTTAATTGGTTTGTACTCACGATTAATGTTTGATATTTAATAATTAATTGTAATAAATCAGTTGGAGTTTCTAAAAAAATAACTATTTTACGCGAATCAGTGAAGTTTTATGGACCTATTGACCATATTTACATATTTCTACGTGATGTTTTTAAAAGTTGGAAGTTAGCGACGGAGCTGAAATCTAAAAATCTGTTGGAGCCGCGCAAATTTTTTCTTCGTTATTCGAACACTGAGTATTAATTCTACTTTCCCTGTAATTTTCATCACGATCGAGACAATATTATTTTCTTAATTAAATTTTATATTGGCCGGTCATTATAATTTGAGATGTATGCGTGTGTATGTTCGTTATTATCGAAACGGATACCGTCGATGGTAGCCATTGGTAGCCTTTTTTATTTATTTCCTTGTTGTCATGTATCGTATATGTAAATATTAATTTTCATTGGAAATATACACACGATCGTGATGAAAATTGCAGGGGATGTAGTATGAATATTCAGTGTTCGAATAACAAAGAAAAAATTTGCGCGACTCCAACAGATTTTTAGATTTCAGCTCCGTCGCTGGCTGTTAATAACTGACGACGAAGCAAATTTTTAAAAATCTGTAGTACTTTGGCAAATTTTCTCTTCGTGTATCGAATGCCGAGCATTTTTTCTATATTCTCTGTAATTTTCATCACGATCGCGACAATGTTTTTATCCAAATTTATTTTTTCTTATATGTAAACATAACACGATCGACATAACCTATGTAAACTGATTGTCAATTTTGAATTCTGTAGGAAAACTAATGTAAGGATAATTAAAAGAATTATACATGCTTCTAAAAAAGATGCATGATCAAGTAAATAATTTTAATATGGCAAATATTGTATTTCACGAGTAACTGAAAGTTTTACAGGAACGTTTGTTGTGACATTCTTATTTATATTAAAAATAACATGTTATGCAAATGTACTTAGTTATTAATGCACTGTTAATAAAGAATTTACTTACCTTAGTGTTTATTTTATTTAAAATACCTGAAAATAATAATATGAATGTTCATATAGTAAGCAGATGAAAAAAACAACTAGATATATGTTATTATGTTATTTATTATTACACAATACACAGTAAAACGTTATAAAGTCAATTATGATCAAATACTGGGTGATTCATTTAGATGCACTTTTAAAATAATATCAAAATCAATTGTATCGGGTAATCTTTGTTATCATATAAAAGAACAATTCTTTACATTTATTTTTTAAAGATTATTTGTTTCAAATGTTGGCCGTAACTACGCCTAACATGGTCCATTCTGCAGTTCCAATTTTCGATGACGCGTTAGAGCATTTCGAGTGGTATTTGGCAAATGACGCAAATAATATTGGCTTCCAATTCCTCAATCATAGCCGGCTTATCCATGTAGACTTAGGACATTACGTAGCCCCAAAGGAAAAAGTCTAGAGGTGTGATATCCCAAGATTTAGGCGGTCAATTCATCGATCTGAAGCGTGAAATTAACTGTTCACCGAATTGTTCTCGCAATAAAGCCATGCTTTCACGGGCTGTGTGGCAAGTAGCGCCGTCTTATTGGAACCAAATGTCGTCGAGATTACGGGCTTCAATTTCAGGCAGCAAATATCCGTTATCATGGCGCGATAACGGGCGTCATTCAAATTATTCCACCAGCCCATAAGACGCTACATTTTGTTCACTACGTGTATCACCCAATAATGAATATTGAGTTGCAAATATATCGAATTGTACGTTCGGTAGGCCAATTATGTGGACCATAAGTTGTTCTAAGCGCACGAAACACATTCTTTGTAGAACACTGATTTTCATAATACAGCTGAATAATTTGTAGACGCTGTACCGCATTAAGCCTTTCGATGATGAAATGTTAAACAATACTGAACAAAAATACCATACAGAAACAAGTACCTCTACATGAATCACCCGATAATAATGAATTTCGGAAATGTTTGCACGTTACTTGTCACTTCGCTGGCTTGTTAGGTTACGTTAGCCGATTGTTTTGCTGTTATAAAAGGGGGTGTGGCCGAATCCGGTATACCAACGTGATTTGATTTGTACTCACAATTAATGTTTGATATTTAATAATTAATTGTAATAAATCGGTTGGAGTTTCTAAAAAAATAACTATTTCACGCGAATCAGTGAAGTTTTATGGACCTACTCACTATAATTCCACACTTCTACATAATGTTTTTTTCCCAAAAAATTTTTGTAATCTTTTTTTTGTAAAAGCATTTTTTTGAAATGCTGTTTGCGTTAGAATGTGTAATTATGTTTCTGTATGTTTGGATTAAAATTTCATGACATTTCGTTAGCTCGTTTTGATACCGTAATCAATTAAAGCCGTCGAATTGTTAGAGGGGCTAATAAATATTTTTTTATTTAAAATCAGTTGGGGTTCCTATAAAGGACAATTTTTTTTTGAAAACTTTAGGGTTCCCTCTACATTATGTAAAAATTTCACAACTGTAACGGTGATAGTCTTTCAGAAATATTTTTTTTAGTCAGCCGGTCGGATCTATTGTTGACACATTTTCTTCATTTTACGATAGTATAGAATAGTTAAGGCACCCGAAGCACTTGTTTTAATGAAATTAGATGTTCAATATTATATTATTAATAGTTGTCGCGTTATGTCTCTGAAACAATACTGTTTGAGCACTTTTTTCATTAACTTTTGTATCTGACAGATGTTAAGGTTATGTTTATTAAAATTGTTGTATTATGAATAATTATAACGTAATAAGAAAGATAATCGTTTGTTTGTTATAATTATGCTAATTAATTCCACTCCCGATGCTTTAATTAGGTTTTATTTGCAATTTTTATTTGTACAATTTCTTTATTTTACGTTGGTACCACTACCGTCGCTGGATCGTCGCTAAGTTACTACAGCTAATTCAAGATATCATTTTTATAATTACTTTTATCTTTATCTGTGGACGACAAAATTATTTTATCTATGGATGGCACAAATATAATAATATGTGATTTGTGATGGATGGTAAAATGAAGCTGTTTTCGGAATCCGCAAAATAATATTAATATTTATGTACGATATCTATTATTAATGATTTGAAGTACTTAAAGAATGCGTGTAATTAAGTGTTTATTATTTTAATAAGTTGATTTTAAATATAATCATACAAAATGAGTTTTTCAAGTGATGAAGTAAACTTTCTTGTATACAGATATTTGCAAGAGTCAGGTAAATATTATTGTTATTATTGTGATATAATTAAATAAACTTTTCCAATCATGCATGTTTACGTCATTGTACATTTATGTTTGATGTACTAAACTTATATTAATTTACAAACAGGGCCGTAACTACCACCGCGGCAGTGTAAAACTTTTATTTTTATTTGGTTCTTGAAAATGTTAAACAAATTATTCATGAAAATAGTTAATAAGAAAAATTACATAAAAAAACTTGAGATTGTCGACTAAAAAAAAGGTCATTAAAATCTAAATTACAAATAAGTGGTACATTTCCAAGTACGAATCAAAAAAAAAAAAAGGTCTTCAATTTTTCTTTTTTTGGGGCCCCTCGGTCTCTTCTTGCGTCAGGGCCCCCGAGCTTGTAGTTACGGTCCTGTTTACAAATATATATAATAATTATGACAACACACTTAATATTGTTTTTATATCCAGGTTTCCAACATTCAGCGTATACGTTTGGAATCGAGTCGCACATATCGCAATCAAATATAAATGGGGCATTAGTTCCTCCCGCTGCCTTAGTGAATATTATTCAAAAAGGATTGCAATACACAGAAGCAGAAATAAGTATAGGAGAAGATGGCACGGAGCAACGTCTCGTTGAGAGTTTGAGTCTTATTGATGCTGTTATGCCAGATGTTGTTGCTAGCAGACAAAACCAGCAAAACCAACAAAAACAAACCACAAAAGCCGAAGTTCAGGATACTAACGGAGAAGAAGGTATCATTTCAACAATTATATTAAAATTTTGTGAAGCAAAATAAAAATTTATTGTAATTAATATATTACTTTGGCTAATACGGAGAGTTTGGGGGTCCTCTGTCAGATTTGTGAAAAATCACGTATATAGTTATTCAGAATAGAGTTGACGCGCAAGCGTGACTAGATCAGGGTTACCAACTTTTATAAATTATCATGTTTAACTGTGTTATATTTAATAAATTAATATATATTAATATAATTTAGTTTATGTTAGAGTAGTCCAGGTGAGGTTGGTTAGTTTCAGGTAGGTTAGGTTTTTGAATTTCTGTCCATGCACTAAATAATATATTAACATAGATACAGCATAATCTACTCTATTCTAACACATCAATACGTGATTTTCAGAATTTTTAACAGGGGACCCCCAGACTCCGTATTTACCATTACTTTTTTCAGCTGTTGCATCGACACAAAATGAGCAAATGGAAGTTGTCGATAGCAGTATAGAAATCCCACCGTCTAAGGCTACTGTTTTAAGAGGCCATGAATCTGAAGTGTTTATTTGTGCGTGGAACCCTACAGCAGATCTGTTGGCGAGTGGTTCTGGAGATAGCACCGCACGCATTTGGGACATGTCGAACAACACCACCAGTCCTAACCAGCTTGTTTTAAGACATTGTATACAGAAAGGTGGAACTGAGGTACCAAGCAATAAAGATGTTACTTCACTAGACTGGAACGTAAGTATAAATTATAACTAGTATTTTAAATTCCGAAATTAATTTAAACAATTTAATTACAGTGTGATGGAACGCTATTAGCTACAGGAAGCTACGATGGTTACGCTCGTATTTGGACAACAGATGGACAATTAGCAAGTACACTGGGTCAACACAAAGGCCCTATATTTGCACTGAAATGGAACAAACGTGGCAATTACATATTATCCGCAGGCGTTGACAAAACCACAATTATTTGGGATGCAGCTAGTGGCCTGTGTACACAACAGTTCAGTTTTCATTCGGCACCAGCTCTTGATGTGGATTGGCAAACTAACACGTCCTTCGCAAGTTGTTCTACCGATCAGTGTATTCATGTTTGCAGATTGAATTGTGACACGCCTATTAAATCATTCCAAGGTCATACTGTAAGTTCTGTTTGGATTTTGTTGAGTATATAAACAATTGGGGCTTTGACAGTACATAGGGATAATTAGAAATGATTAAATTTTGAAAATGTGTCAAGTAATTGCTCAATGCGTCATTTACTAAATTAAATAGAGTGAGTTAATTATCAAATAATTTTAATAAATATCTACTATTGCATGCAAAAGTAACTGCAGCAAATATTGCATAACACAGTCTGTGTGGCTCCTATTTGTTTATTAGAATGTTTAAATCATATTTTCCATATAACAGACATAAAATTTGTTAGACTACGGTATTCTCTGCAGCAGTAGTGTCAAACACATGGCCCGTTAGACATTAGGATGCAACCCAAAACTTGCAGTTGATTATTTTATTAAAATATTTAATTATAGTAAAAAATATATATTCTTGTATGGTTGCTCGCTGAAATTTTCTTTGTTCATATATGAGTTTGACACCATTGACCTGCAGTCATTTCATACATCCTTAATATATATAAAGCTCAACGTCTGTCTGTCTGTCCGTTAGTGACCTTATGACTCGAGAACCACTTATCCGATTTACGTGGTTTCTTTTTTAATTCATAGGTACATTCTCTGGCCAGGTTATAGGCTATATTTTGTTACGTTAGGTAACATAACAACTAAGTAGTGACAATAATAGTAAATCAAGTCGGAAAAATTTTTGCCGTCGGCGCGCTGTTTTGTAATACTAAACCGTTCAATATAGAACAAAATAATGTATTAAAGAATTGTGTAGAATCAAAAGTTCTACAATAAAGTCCGCGACACGATATGTCTAACTTTTATATTTAAGCCACAATGACTGCTTTTATGTTACAAAGAAAACATAAAATATTTGGGTTCTGTTTATATGGACTTATGACCTGCAAAACATTAATCCTTATTTCATTGTCATAAGTACTTAATGTAGATATAATTTGCCCTTTACAGCATCCAATTTGGTCGTATAGTTTAGAAAATACCTTAAAATAAATTTATAAAGGTAACATATTAAATGATGGTGTCGTGCCGCATCGAAGCGATGTACAACAGACTGGATTCGCTTACACTCGGTAGATATTCGGATTCCCTCGGCTGATCGTCGTGGGTTTATTTTGTTTTCAACAATTAACATTTAAATTTAAACAGAACACAAATTATTTGTACATTTTTCTTCTGATTCGTTTTTGTTAGGTAATTTAGGTATTGATAAGTTATTATTACAATAATAACTAATCGTGTTTGTACTTAATTAATTAAACTATATTTTTCAAAAATCCTAAATAATAATTCCGTAGTCTACGCGAGCGAAGCCGCGTGGGTACTGCTAGTATTTTAATAAAATTGAAATATGTTGTTAACTTCATGAATTTTTAGAATGAAGTCAACGCCATCAAATGGGATCCTCAAGGAAACTTACTGGCTTCATGTTCAGACGACATGACACTGAAAATATGGTCAATGAAACACGACAACTGCGTCCACGATCTCCAAGCTCATTCGAAAGAAATCTACACCATCAAATGGTCACCTACAGGCGCAGGCACACAGAATCCCAACATGAACCTGATACTGGCATCGGCTAGCTTTGATTCAACCGTACGATTGTGGGATGTAGAGCGGGGAGTCTGTATCCACACGCTCACTAAACATACAGAACCCGTGTACTCGGTGGCTTTCAGTCCAGATGGTAAATTTCTCGCTAGCGGTAGCTTTGACAAATGTGTTCATATTTGGTCCACGCAGTCTGGACAGCTGGTTCACTCGTACAAGGGAACCGGTGGAATATTTGAGGTTTGCTGGAATTCCAGAGGAGACAAGGTCGGAGCAAGTGCTTCCGATGGCAGTGTATTTGTATTAGATTTACGTAAATTATAAGTACTACTTTTAGATTAATTAGATTACGTTTTTTTAATTGGTTTCATTGGATCAAATGGATAAAATACATTCTTTATAAATTATGAATTTGTGTTTTATTGAATGTTAGTTTGGTTGTAGATTTACTGTAATTGTCGATAAATATTGGTAGAAATAAAATGTTTACTGTCTTATTTATGTATCAAGTTGATGCATAAGTTCGTAGCGTTTTTATTAAATTTAAAATTTACTTTTTTTAAATAAACAAAATATAGAAACTATAAACTGATGTACTGTTTATGATTGCCTTTGAAAATTCTGGCAGCTTTTCGATTTCACGCTTGAAGAAATCCAATAGTTGGAAGTGAAGAAGTCGTTTGATAGAAAATAGAAAAGATGAAAATTTGATCAGGAGAATAGGGCGAATATAAAAAGGTTTTTTCTTTCCCCATGGAATGCAAATATCGTACAAGGGTTGATTGGTTACAATTCATCAATTTGGCCAAATCCCGAGTTGATTAATGTAGATCATATAAATTGTAGAAACAATCTTTATCAGTCTGAACATGAAGAATCATTCATGTTAAAATGGTCCTCTTTGAAACGAGAAAACTATTTCCGTGTCGTAAATTCCCCTATGACATTCTCTTCATAAACATCATAAAACCAAATATGCTATGAACTTATGCATGAATCTAATATTTTATTCACTTTGTGCAGTAACATTTTCTTAAATGGCTTTAATTAAGAGAATATTTATATTTTGATATACATATAAATATTATCTTAAAAATTAACTTGTATATTATGACTTAATCTTAAAATTCGAATATTTGAAAACTGAAATAAATAAGTTTATAAAATATCAGCAATGTTAAAATATTTATATTTAAATAAACAAATAGCTACATTACATTTATAGGTCTTTTATAAGCTTTTAAATCTAAATGATCGTAATATAAATGAATTTTTTCATACATATATTTAAAAAAGAATAATAAATTATCATATTGTCCATTATAAGATTTTTCACACTGTCCGTCCTGATTTTCTTTCACATAAGTAATTTTATTTGTATCACTAAAAAAATAATCTAAACCTTTATAAGCTTCAGACGTTTTCCACGCATTGACGTGAACTTCAACAACAAACTGATGTACAGCTTCTATGGTTGCTAAATACCAACGTGGGCTGTTTTTCTGGTGTCTCCAAAACTGTGATATTCTGTTTTGTAGCACAACTGATTTTATTCTTCGTATCCGTTCATCTTTGTAGATACCTTTACTTTGATTCCATGTACTATCTATAAATACAGCTCTCTTGATTGGCAGATTTTTTCCTGTGTATTTTATATTATTTATAGTATTTACTTGATAATCTGGTTTCAATAATCTTTTTAATAAGGTTCCATTGTTATGACACTTTGTTGTATCAACTTCATATTCAACCTGTTAATGTTTCATTGTAATAACTTAACTAACATTACTTCATTAAAAGTACCTACAGAGGCGGATTATCCATAAGGCAAACTAGGCACGTGCCTAGGGCGCGAGGTTACAAAGGGGCGCACGCGCGAAATTTTTGAAAAATAATAAAAAAATTCTTGTGTGCACAAAAAGATGATGTGATAATTTTTAACAAACAAAATATAGACGCAACAATAAGAAAATATTTGAATTTCGGAAATTTCATTGTTATATTTAATATGAAAAGTTACGTAACAGTGGAAGGGAGGGACGCCGATGAGGTGCTTGCCTAGGGCGCTCTCAACATTTCATCCGCCTCTGAGTACCTATCTTTCTAATTTTTATTTTGTACTATTACTTACATGATCATTGAATATCTTTTCTATTGTTACTGCGTTTGCTGATGGAAATATTAATACTGTACTTTCAATGTCATCGTACGATGGAATATCTGGATATGTATAAATAGAAACATCATATGGAGCTAAAATAGCAGCATGTACAGCAGTACTTTTTCCATCAATTTCATGTTTATGTTTAATTATATCGATTTTGAAAGGAAGCTGTTAATGAAATGTGTGTTAATTTATACCAATTGGTTTATTTTTTGATGTTTTATACCTGAACGACAGGCAACTTTCCTGATAATTCATCAACAGGAATATAACAAGAATAACAGAAATATTTCCTTGATTTAAAACACTTCGAACAAGGGCTTCTAGCTTCAACAGAACTTAAAATAGAATTGTCATCTATTTTCATATGTTGAAAAGGACTTTTATCTATAATATTTTGCGTCAATGTCTGTTTAGGATGTGCCATAATTGTTTTACTTTTTACATCAAACAATTTTTATTCATAAACTAAAAATAAGCATCAAAATAAAAAATATGCTGGAATTTTATTATGGTATTAAATGCTAACTAACTATTCGTTTAACTAAGTAGTGTGTCAAATGTTACGTTAATTTGTAAGTTTTGATAATAAAAAATATTATAAATATTAAGAACTATAACCATACTTTTTCACTTTTAATGAACAACTGTCAAATGTCAAATAAAGTAAAAAAAAATTTTTATCTATGAATATTTCAACCAATGGTATTAATCATTACCCATGCGATGCAAAATCAACCAATCAGGACTAGAATGCAGAAGGTTGCCACATAACTGTGCGGGGTGGAGTGGTATGAGAGGGAAGACTGCGTCATCGTGAGGAATTCTTTAACATTATAAATGGCTGTCAAACTATATTTACTCTTGGTATTTACCGTAAGCTGATTCATTGTAAGTTGTTTTTAAATATTTTCATTTGATATTGATAGTGTACTGAGTTTTAAATCTAAATTTTTATTATTTTATTATTATAAATTATAGTTTTAAATAAGTGTTTTTTTTAAATGTGTAGTTGATACGGAGAATAGAAGTATAAAAAATAACATAAAAAGAAAGAACATTTCAAATATTCAGATAATACAACTTATAGAAAGAATGGAGTGCATTTGAGACCTCGCAATGTTCCAGAGTGTAATCAAAGTCAAATTGCTGAAGAAACAATAATCTCCGATAAGTCTACAGAATTTTCAACAACTGATAACTTACCCACTACTAGAAGCAGTAGATTTATAAGTGTCCGCCAAAGGTTGGATAAATAATTAAAATAAAAATCTATTTAATTTATTTTTTGTTTTGTTAAAGGGGGACATGTGATACTCGTATATGCTACAGCGTGAGCAGTTGAAGCGCTTCAGTTGCAACTGAACGATCAAGAAGAAAACATATCGTTATTCATTAATATTTATGTATTATCATTGAGTAAAAAATAACAAGAGAAACAACGTATACGGGAGAGCTGAAACGCAGTAGATATATGAACCATGCACTATTTGAGCCCCAGGAAGTGCTGGTATCTATTGAAAAAATTATTAATTATACATATGAAATATTTGGTTTTCGACTCTACTAAATCGTCAGATTCTAAGCTCCGCCCCTCTAAAATGATTTACGAACGTCTTGTTTACATTATTTTAAGTCGGCTGATACGTGATACAAAGGCAACAAAAACGTTGCAAGAAATTATTCGTTAATATTATCTTTTTCTTTTAAATAAAACAAAAAAAATTTGTAATGTTAAAATTATTTGAGATAATTGCTGCTATCAATAATATAATAGATTTTTGCTTTAAAGTAAGTTTTTATAAGTTGTAAGAAATTTAAATTTGTGACGCGATGTTACATTACTGATGATATAATTAAAATTAGATTGATCGTTTTATTCATTTCAAATTAATATAAAAATATATCAAAACTAAAAATATGGTTCTGCGGTTTTTTGTATCTACATTGCTTTAAACATAAAATATGGATTGTGGACCGATACATATTACATATAACAATATATACAAAATAAGTTTTTTTTTTATGGTTCCGAAGAAACCCTATTAATGTCACTTTGTCGTTCGTCCGTCCGTCCGTCCTTTTCACTCAAAGCCAAATAACTCGTAAACTATATCAGCTAGAAACTTGAAATTTTTACTGAATATGTAAAATGACACCCTCTAGTAAAATATGTACAAATTTATTGAATAAATAATTTTTCAAGGGGGGCAATAAGGAGCTAAAGCTAGGTAAAAAAAATATTTTTTTTATACCAAGGCATGTGGCACGTTAAAATGTATAACCAAACAAGCGGAATTTGACCCTTTTTTTATTTTTTTTCTAAATCAAAAATGGTGCCTGTAGGGGGCTTTAAAGCAAATCCCAAAAAACCAAAAAAAATTGTATACCATGTCAAAATGTACATCTCAATTAGTAGAATTTGACCATATTTTTATTTATTTTCTAACTCTAAAATGGCGCCTATAGGGGGCTAAAAGCAGTATTTTATTCTGCCCCCGCCCCCCCCCGCCCCTCTAACTCTTGTAACTACCAGCTCAAAAAATCTGAAAAAATTGGTAACGAGGTTTTGATGGGACTACCAACGACAAATACTAAAGTCGACAATATAATTTTAAATTTTGGAATAATAGGGAGGGGTGTAAGAGAATTAAAAAATTTTATTTTCATATCTAGGCATGTGGTATGTCAAAATGTACATCTCAATTCGTAGAACATGACCATATTTTTTATTTTTTTCTAACTCAAAAATGGCGCCTGTAGGGGGCTAAATGCAGTGTTTTATTTTGTCCCCCCTCCCTCTAACTCTGTAACTACCGGCTCAAAAAATCTGAAAAAATTTGGTAACGAGGCTTTGGTGGGACTACCAACGACAAAAACTAAAGTCAACAATATAATTTTAAATTTTAGAATTATATGGAGGGGCGTCATAGAATTTTTTATTTTGATATCTAGGCATGTGGTATGTCAAAATATAGATCTCAATTAGTAGAACTTGACATTTTTTTATATTTTAACTTTTACTTAAAAATGCACCCGTAAGTGGTTCCAAACATTTCACGTAGTACGTACTTCGGAACCCTTATGGCATACCTACACTCGTGTATGTCTTGCCCGAATTATTTTTTTTATCTTCTTCAATGAAAATTAAAAAATATTTTTTTTTATTTCTCAAATATTAGATATTAAAATTACTTTTGACCAAATATCATCCAAATTTTTTTTATTTTTGTAAGCTTGTTCAAATTGTCTAATAAGAACTAGAATAATGTGTAAGGAATGTGACGAGATTTTGCGATAAGTGTTTCAAAAACAAACACTAAAATAAGTCAGCTATCAGTGAGAGGCAATGGGACTCAATAAAAAAGCAGCCCAAAATGTACACAGTAATTTGAATATGACTGAAAGATATAAAACATGTAGTTTATAAAGTCTCATCACTAAAAATTCCGAAAAAAATGATGATTTTTTAATTTTTATCCCCACCATATTGAATTAAAAACGGGGAATGAGTGAAAATATTTACTGTAATAGTGTATCTAACATAGAATTTCACTTTTATTATAAGTAGCTCATAAAAGCATGATTATCGCAGAATAATACAAAAAAATCTGAATTTTACAAATTTTTTTATTATTTTTACCATTTTGGTGAGTTTAAAATGGTTTAAGGTGAGAAAAAAAATATTTTCTTAAACTCTGATACCTCCAATCACCGTTGATCATAGTTTCAATTCAATTCTGATACTCTTTCGAAAAAAGTGAAAATACAAAATCTCTTATTTTTTGATACTTTTCGACTTAAAATCCGCCATATTTTTTTCAGAGCCATAAAAATGCAATTTTGAACCCGGAAATCGAAAGAGCACACTCGAAAATAGTAAAATACATGACTTTTATTTATATTACTTCCGTTATTCTTAATGAGTTTGGAGCTCAAAGATTGACGAAAAAAATTGTTATTTTGGTCCTTAATGGGTTAAATAACCGTTACCCAAAAAAGTGGTATCCCCCCCCCACCCGATCGAATAAAACAAATTAAAACTATTCATATATGAAAGGGGGTGAAATATTAAATTTGTTTCCTTTTATTCATTATACAAAAACGTAAATATCACGGCTCATATGCGTAATAGGGGGTTGTCTTACCCCTAAAATCCCCAACCCCGTAGTATTTCTCCCGCCGGATCGAATAAAACTTATTAAAACTCTTCATATTTGAATAGGGGGTGAAATAAATAAATATTCCTTTTTTTTTTCATTTATTATACAAAATCGTAAATAACTCGATTCCTATGTGAGATAAGGTGTTTTTTTTCCTCCTAAAACCCCCACGCTCGTGGTATTTTTTCCGCCGGATAGAATGAAACCAATTACAACCCTGAATATATAACAGGGGGTGAAATATTAATGACCAAACAATTTTTTTCCATACAAACTTTTCCACCCCCTTTCAATCTCTTATGTCCTTCTTCAGAATGCAAGCTTTCTCCCAGCCAAATTTCATTAAGATCGGTTTAGCTGCGAAAAAGTAACAGACAGAAAGATAGACCCACATTCGCATTTATAATATAAGTACGGAATATTTCGGTTCCTATGTAAGATAGGGGGTTGTTGACCCTCGCTCGCATAGTATTTTTCTCGTCAGATCGAATGAAACTTAAACAACCCTTGATATGAGAATGTGGGTGAAATATAAATGTTTTATTTTATTTTTTGGTTTTCATTAATTATACAAAATTGTAAATATCTCGACTCCTATGTGAGATAGGGGGCTGTTTTTCCCTCTAAACCTCCATTCCCGTAGAATTTTTCCCACAACCCTCTATATGTGAATATATTTTTTTTATTTTTTTTTTTTGTTTTCATTCATTATACAAAATTGTAAATATCTCGAATCCCATGCAAGTTAGGGGGTTGATTTTCCCCCTAAAACCCCTACCCACGTAGTATTTTTCCCGCCGGATCCAATGAAACCAATTACAACTCTTCATATGTGACAGGGGGTGAAATATTAATGCCTCATTACCATTTTTTTTTCAGATTTTTTGAGCCAGTAGTTACAAAGTTAGAGGGGGGTGGGAACAAAATAAAATACTACTTTTAGCCTCCTACAGGCGCCATTTTTGAGTTAGAAAAAAAATAAAAAATATGGTCATATTCTACTAATTGAGATCTATATTTCGACAACCCACATGCCTAGATATGAAAATTAAAATTAAAAATTCTGACACCCGTCCCTATTATTCCAAAATTTAAAATGATATTATTGACTTTAGTATTTGTCGTTGGTAGTCTCACTAAAGCCACGTTACAAAATTTTTGCAGATTTTTTGAACCAGTAGTTACCGAGGTAGAGGGGGGACAAAATTAAAAACTGCTTTTAGCCTCCTGCTGGCGCTATTTTTGAGTTAGAAAAAAATATATAAAAAAATAGAGTCAAATTTTACTTATTGAAATCTACATTTTGATATCCCACACGTCTTGATATACAATTTTTTTTTTTGATTTGCTTTAAAGCTCCCTGCTAGCGCAATTTTTGATTTAAAAAAAAAATAAGAAAAAGCGTCAAATTCCACTGGTTTGGTTATACATTTTAACGTGCCACATGCCTTGATATAAAAAAAATATTTTGTTTACCTAGCTTCTCTTTAGCATCAACCCTGAAAAATTATTTTTTCAACAAAGTACATCTTTTACTAGAAGGCATTATTTTACATGTTCAGTAAAAACAAGTTATTCGCTTATATAGTTAACGAGATATTTTGCTTTGACTGATAATGACGGACGTACGGACGACAAAGTGAGATTAATAGGGTTTCTTCGGAACCCTAAAAAAGAGTTTGTTCATTATTTTAATTTTAATAATACATTTATTATACCAATAAATTTTCCAACTACTAACCATAACTTTTTCAATTACATATAAATACTTATTCATGTTAGAAATGTATCAAATATATCAGTCGCGCCCGACGGAAGGTTAAAAATAAAATAATAATACGAATCACAAGTCACAACGTGTGAATAGTTAAGCGTCGATGTTTACATTAACATGAACAGAAAATAGTAATAAATACATTAAACTGGTTTGGGTAAAGGCGGAGTTTAAGCTTAGCGAGCTGTCAAGCGAGGGGTACGGGACGGATAATTTTGTATCTTGGATAATAAGTTAGTTCAAGTTCCGATTGTAAGATGGCTTGAGTGCTGCCATCTAGAGCTTGGAACATCGTCCCCGTTTCATCAAAATACATTGCGTTGTTTCTCTTGTTATTCTTTACTCAATGGTATTATTAATTTAAAACTAATAAATAAGAATAACATTTATTGTGTTTCGATCTCAGTAATAGTGTACCGGAAGCCTTTCCTTTTTTATTATATAAACTTATAAACCATACAAACACTTGTCTGTGTAACAACAATACATGATAAAAATATTCAATTTTAAAAAATAATTAAACATCAATTATTTTTATTTAAAAATTAATCAATTCATCGGAAAAAATTATTATTATTCTTTAAAAGCTCGATTGTTCCCAATATAACAAATATAACTAAAGAATGATAGTCGCTATCGGAAGATAAAATGTGTAATATTTATAAATTAAGTCAAAATAAAAATTTAAATTATAATATTTAAGATATGTGTACATTGTACATAATATCTACTCTAGTAAAAAAGTTTCAAAGTGCTTTTGTTGTACAAAAAATAAACATTGATTTCTGACATCATTTTAAAATTTTTATGAAGAAATATTATATGTAATAATTTGTGCTTCTGTAATAAACAATAATATTTACTTTTTTGAATAACAAATATTAAAAACTTCGAAATAATTCGAAAACAAAGTTTAATAAATATGTATTTGCAAGCCACGTTATTACAGTACATTTGAAAGATTCCTCGGGGTGACGTAGTTCCCGCACGCTTGCTGATTGGTCAAAAGTTATGAGGCAACCTTGTCATTTAAATGCAGTATCTATGATAGATTTATAATTTTAATCTTTGCATTGGCGAACGTCATGTCTATAGTTTTATGATCTATGATTTGAAACTTCGATGCTGTCAGTGAATCTGCATCGAAAATGGTGTCAGTGTTGTTGATGTGCTTCGTGAATGTTGTAGTGCTGTCATATTAACTACAATATTTTAAAATAAAGTAAAAACTACAGTGTTATCCAATAACTTTGTCTGCAGTTTAAGTGTGGTTAAACAGTTCATTTGTAGTTTAGTTTCTGGATTAATCGACTAATAATAAAGTTAAGGTATGTGTTACATTTGATTATGCTATTGACCAACAATGATCTACTTTTCAACCTGTGCGATTTTGAGACATCTGTGTGTACGTAAATATATATTTTCTGAAATATAAAACTATTATATTTACGTTAACCCTTAAATTTTCATTTTTATAGTTATTGTGTGTCATAATTTTTGCTTTATTTTCTGTTTTTGTAACACTCATAAAAAAATATTTTTTATTTTGGTGTTATATATTGCATTTTAATCAATACTAACGGATTTTATGATTTGTATTTTTATTTAGAAATAAGGTACTTATTGCTTTCGTAGATTATAAAATATAACGTCGTGGTAGATATTTTGTGATTCATGTACTAGATAATTTGATGAAGTATCTACGTAATATGTGTTACTTCTTTTAATTTTTATTATAAAATTTATAGTATTTGAAGAGTTAAGTGAATTTTAAAGTTATTTATCCATTTAAAAAATGTATTCATTAATTTTAATATTCACCCCAAATAAATGCTTAATAGAATCGGATATGCTGAAATAAAATTTTTTCCCATATTATAATTTTGACAGTATATAATTATTAAATTATCTCTTGTCACCATTATAATAAATGCAATTATATTAATATTACAGAGGTTTTAATTACTGGTTACTAATTGCTATAAAAATATGTGAGTTGTATATTTTAGTAACGGTGTCTGAATTTCCTTAATTTAATTGTAAAATCTGTCCCATTACTTTCTTTAGAGACTGTATATTAGTAGAGTTTTATAGAATGTTATTAAAAATATAATAAACCCACGATTAACGGGTTTTTAGAGAAATAATGCTCAGAAATATTATTTAAATGAGTATTTTAAAATTTAATCGATTCTATTTTGAATTAATCCAAATAAAAAAAATAAAATATTTTAATTCAAGGAAGCAACACATTTAATACAATTATTATGATATAGAATCTAATCAAACCCCAAAACAAATATGTACTTACTTACAATTTACCTTAGATTTCGAACACCGAGACTTGGGCATCAGTCAGGTCCAAGCTAATTTAAAAAAGAATTACATATATAGGACACCTGATAAAGACATTTCATAGAACATTTTGTCTGGTACAAAAGTTAAATATATTTATATCGTGTTGTTTTTATCAACTTTTAAATTATCATAAACAGCCGGCCTACTGGGAAAATAGCCGGTTGCTTAACGGTCGTACTCGGACCTGAGTAATTTTATTTATTGAATGTTTTTAATATGAAATAAAGTTTTATGAAACATTTCATTCTCATTAGAAAAGTTTGATAAACACTGCTTTGGGGAACACTGTGCTATAGCATTTTTAGACCGAGAAGGACGGTTGTAAAGCAAATTAATAATAGATGAGTTTAACTACAATACAATAAACATTAATTTAAATTGGAACAATACGGTCACTAGTGTAACATTTTGTCGTCACAATAATACATACATATGTATTTGCATGTTTTTTCAACCAATTTTAGTATTAAAATTAGTATTTAATTAATTAGTTTAAAATATTATGACTAGGTATAAATATGGTCCGCAAGACTCCATAATGTGGGGTGAAGGAGAGAATTTGGGGACATTTAAATGAAGACAACGTTGGGTTGGATTTATGTTAATAAAAAAATTCTTGAAGAGGAATCTCAAAAATATTTTTCAGAAGAATCTTAAAAAAAAGTTAAAATATTTTTTGGGTACATACTTGTCATACTTCAAACTTCAATATATGTACATACGTACTTAGTACTTATCTCTATATTTCTTAATTAATTGCATAGCAGTGTATTTAAATTTATATTATTTTTATCATAGGTATATTTATAATTTTAATTGTTTGTTTATTTATTGTTTATTATTTGTTATCGTCGAAATTTTTTAGTTATTTTTGGTGGATAATTTATTTTACCGATAACGTTTGTAGGTATAATACAATTTTTTGTATTTGATACTAAATAATATAATTCTACATTTTATTAAATACCTTTACATTTTTACTTAATTAATTATTTTTTACTTGTTTTTATACAAAAAATGTTTAAATAATTGTTTAAAAAAATATAATAAAATTGAAGAAAATCAGTTGCAAAAAATTAAAATGCATCGAGCGGAAGAAAATTGAATAGGTTGTAATATTATGCTAAAGCAGAATAGGTTGAATTTCTACCTGATGCTTTTTTTGTTTGTAAATACACATTAATGACGTAAGCATGCAGCGGTGATTCATTGCAATTATTATTTACCTTTAGTTTTTAATGTTTTTTCTATCTTTCATTGATTGATTGCATTTTATGGCATTTCTATTTTTAATAACGTGGCAGGTTATTACCTATTATTTATTTTAATTGATTCTTGATTGAAGACCGGATTGAATGTAAATCCTCCAGAAGCTAGAACGACTAATTATATAAAATAGTATTTTTTTTTTTTAATATTAGCAGATTCATTTCGTATTTAAATGAATTTTATTAACCAATTTTGACAGTTATTGACATAAAATTTTTATATTAAAATTCATAACTTGTTGGAATTTTAACCCTAAACTGTTCCACCTCTCCAAAATAACATACCTGCCACACTGGGGTCACTTTGTACCCCAGACACTAAAATGCTAACTACTCGTAAGCTACTGAATATTTTAATTCAATAAAATTCCTATATCATCTTCGAACGATACAGAATGCACTCCAATCGGTTATTTATATGATATTTAATATATTTAAAAAATTGAAAACCTTGTGAAATTCGAAAAATTGATTTTTTTACATAAAAATTGTTAACTTTTTTAATTTTTAATTTAAAAATCTAAAATTTTAGGCTGATACTCTTGAGATATACCTAACACTTTAAGGGAAAATAGTGTGGAAGTAGCCGTTCGAAAAAATGTATTTATTGCATTGATTTAAATCGCTCTGATTTTTTTATTAATTTCATTTTTTATAGCAAAAAGAAATATCTAAATGCCTAATTTGAAATTTGTGCAATTTCTTCCAGTTGATAAAAAATATATATAAATGTTAATCAAATAATAACAGTAAAACTATTGGTTTACGTACCAATATTACCAATATTAACGTATTTTGAAGGATTTAGCAAATAAATCTATAAAAAATTAATTTTAAAAATCCAACATAAATTGGATTTTTATGCAATTGCGTATCTCTTTTAAAATGATAATTTATTATATTAAAAACTTACATTCTGAATAAACTGTTATTTCTTTTGAAAGGAATTTATTTTGCTCCATATCTGCATATGACAGTTCTTTTTGTAGAAAGTATCAAAAATGAATTTCGTCAGTACCGGTGACAGTATAATTATTTTTTATTACAATTTACAATCGTTACTTGAATTTAAACAATAAAATGTAATGTCGAAATTTTATTGTTTGCATCCATGACGAATTTAGAAACAATTGGCGTTTAGTAATACCTACATAAAAGCAAAAGTAAATGTATCAAAGCATATTTTCACATTGGCACCTAAACTTACGTTCCTCTAATAATTTTCTACCTTAAAAGCAACTTACTCTATTTTTTATCACAATTCACAACACAAATAACTCGACTTAAGACGCTTCACATTTACGTAAACAAAATAACAGTGCTTCGATTAGTGGAACCGAAAATGACGTAACTCGGGTAGTGGCGCCGGGACCAATTTTTTTTAAATTCAAAATTGATTTCAATTTCCCAGTGGTTAATTTAAGAAAATTTTTCAACTGTGAATACCTGTTGTTTTTTTTGCTCTACGCATACTTTATTTTTCTACTTGCAATTTTTCAACTACACAAATTAGCTTTTACAACTGCAGTTTTCATTTTTAGAACTGCAGAAAGAAGCTACAACTGCACACTAAAATAACCCCTGCAATTTTCTTTAACTTACTTATGTCCGAATTATAAAGGAGCTTGCAAAATTTGTAAGCTTGCAAACACAGTGGTGATATTATGAAAATTATTTTGTACGGTCAAAGATGCCAACTGTGTTACAATTAGTTGAAGTATCACTGCTCTAAATTCCATAGCTAATCCATAGATACTAGTACCGAATCAACCCCATTTGAGAGTGCTTGCAAGCTAGTAAATTTTGCGACCTCCTTTATAATACCGGACATTAATATCGTATTATTTGTTAACCCTCGCAGTACAATTTAACTATAATTCCGTAGCTACGGAACGTTATGACTTACCAAATTTCAGAGGTGTACTTTGAACTATGTTAAATGAATTTATAAGTATTACAAGTAGGTACCTTTGAAGTATTCAACATACTTAAAAAAATTCGCGAACTTTTTTTTTTGTTAATGTAATTTTATGAAAAAAAACTTTGTGGTACTGTGGTACCGCCATTTAAAAAAAATACCTGTGCGCTATTCTCGGTCAAAGTCGGTGTATGGGTCAAATTGACCCATAGGATGCTCCAAGGGTTAAAATAAAAAAATTGAACAGAGATACTAACTTTTTTTGTCTCTGACTAGACTCATAGTTATAATTTTTTAATTTGTTTGTTAGCTTTAACATCAGTTTACAAAAATTAAATGTAAAAAATTACAAAAAACAGATTTGTATAATCACACGTCGCTTCAAATCCGTCCTAAAAAACTGGATCAAAATTTGAGAGGGGGGGGGGGCAAAAAGTACTAATTGCCACCCATTGAAAATTCGGGGGGTGGGGTTGCCTCTCCTGTCTCCCCCTCGACTCCGGCGCCATTGAACATATAACAAAATACTGTTGATTAATTTAAAATTTATCAGTTAGTTTCGAGGCGGCAATTCAAAATGCACCAATCACATATCGTTAAATTTGATCAAAGGTTACTACAACACTTCTAATTGTCCCTATGTTAAATTTCCTATGGCTTAACCATCTTGGAATACACTGTATGTATATAGTAGGTATATATTTTCAAAACTCATGGACTTAATCGGTTTTTTTTTCTGAGTGGTTTTAAAATGATGTATATTATTGTACATCGCCGTTAGTTTTTATTACTTTTTATATATCCGTATAGTTGAAAGGAAAACAACTTATGTATGTATATCATATTTAAATAACATGTGACCATGATGTTTTGTGTGTGGGTGGGTTTAGTTGTCTAGATGTCAGACTCGGAATAAAGAGTAAATTTAATTAAAAATAAAAATTATATTTATATTTGTCCGTTTTGTTGGAAATATCTCTAATAGTCCAGTACTTAATAATAAAACACTGAAATAAAACTTAAATACAGGCTTATGTGTCAATATTAAAAAATACCGGGTGTTTTTTTTAACCTGAAACTTTCAAATATCTCGAAAAAAAAAGCACTCTACGGAAAAAATGTCAATAATCAAAATTTAATCGTTCCGCGGGGGAAATGCATTAGTGCAAAAAAATACTCCCCCACCCCCCTCTTTGTAGGTTGGGGAGGGGGTATCTTTGAATCGTAAATAGGAACCTCAATTTTTTATTGCAGATACGGATTCTACAGCTAAAAATACGTACGATTTAACTAAAATATTTTGTTCGATTCATCATAGATGGCGCTGTAATCGACAAAATTCATTTTTTTTCGATTTCTTCTAACAAGGAGCAACCAGATATCAGATGCACTAATTTGTTTAAAAAAAATAAGGTTGTAGAAGTGACATAGATAAACCTACACACCAAGCCGGTTGACCGGAAACTCGTAAACAACCGAGAAAAAAATTGATTAAATTCCTCTATAAATTCGCATAACTTATGTACCAATTCAGTTGAAAACTAGCCCATCACGTACTGTAGACGGTAGTTTGCGATCCTCGGTGCGATCGTTTTTTTTTTTTTTTTAATTTTCCCGTTTTTTTTTGTTTTATTATAAATCTATTATGAATCGAAGAAAATAGTTCAATCAAATTGTACGTACTTTTAGCCGTAGAATCCGTATCTGCCATAAAAAATTGAGGTTCCTATTTAAGATTCAAAGATACCCCCTCCCCAACCTACAAAGAGGGGGGTGGAGGACTATTTTTTGTGCACTAATGTATTTCCCCCACGGAATGATTAAATTTTTATTAGTGAAATTTTTTCCGTAAAGTGCTTATTTTTCGAGATATTTGAAAGTTTCAGGTTAAAAAAAACACCCGGTATATAACTTATTTAAAAAAAATATAATAACGGTTTTTGCGTAAAACGCTATTAAACCTAAGTGAAATGCGTTGTAGCCGGTAGTGCGGTAAATTGCAAATTTTGAAATTTTCTGCAGTCCTTTGTATACATAAAATTGAATAACTTCAAAATACATTTTTCAGCTTTATTTTGTTTAAGTTATTTTTTTTGTTAACTTTAGTTATGAAAAAGTATACAAAGGAATACAAAAAAATGTTTTTTATTATTATTATTATTGATAACACAGCTACACAAAAAAAAGTGCGGAGCTAAAAAAGCGACCCATATAGCATTGTAGTATTGATCGAACATAGTTGAAATCCAAATTTTTGGAATGTTCTGCTTACCAGTTTTTTTTATTAACTTGAATTTTGGATTTAGCCAACTTGGAAAAATTCAACTCAAACTCAAAATTTAAGCTCAAATTAAAAAAACTGGTAAGCAGAAAATTCGAAAAAAGCGACCTATATAGGTCGCTTTTTTGTTTCCGTACTTTTTTTGTGTGTAGCTGTGTGATCATTTAAAACCGAAACTCTCGACGCGACATATAAATAAATAATATATCGTCTCGATCTTGTCTCGTAAAAATTGTATAGGGTCTCGTCTCGTTGAAATTCAAGTGGAATCGTCTCGGTTGTGCAGCCATAATAACAAGTATACCTCTTATAAATTTGATTAAAATGAAGAGTTAACTTTTACATAATATATCTACTTGTATAAAATGTACATATGTTCGAGGAAAAATGACCCCGTGGGAGCTACAACGCCCCTACGCCTGAACCACCGAATACGCCCATGAATATATCTATCGAAGCTATAATATACAAGTATATTATATTTTATACTTATTTCATTAACAGCTGTACACGAAACAAGATAACAAAATATGAATTTAAATAAATAATCAAGTTAATTAATTAAATTTAATGTATATTGTATATATATGTATGTATGTATATGTAGTGTACGCCCCTGCGCGGACAGTTATTAGTGACAAATGACGTAGCTGAGTATATCAATATATGAATAATAATAATAATTTGCAAATAAAGAAGTTTAACACGATAGCCGTTGACGGTGGAGTGTTTTCGACAAATGGGCTCATTCGACACGCTCCACCTATGTAATTGTCATTAATTATGACCTGGAAACATCACTGTTAATCATGATTTAATTAACATTCGCAATCCACGAATGCTTTCTGTGAACTTCAATGCGCAGTGCTTGTCAAACTGTTGTTTATTGTACCGTAGTGTAATATATCGGTTTTTAGTTCGGAATTAAGTATGTTTGTTTAGTATTGTTAATTTTTAAAGGTGAGTTTACACTATGAAACCACTGATTTCAATGTATTTTTAATTTTTTTACATATTAAAAAATATAGTCTAAACTAATCATCGAATCTTACGTTTTTGAACACTGAAAGTTCCTTCAAAATCGGTCCAGTAGTTTTCATGTTAAATTGGAATAAACAGACAAATTTTCTAGAAACTACCAAAATTGATTTAATTGCTTATAAAACGATGTATAGACTCAAAAAAATCTAAATGTTTACTATATTCAGACAGATATTATAGCAAGAGCTGGCTGCAAAAAAACTAGCCTATCGAGTAACAGGGTAAATTTTTTTTTAAATGTCAGTATCGGCGCGGCGTGGGCGTACTCTGAGTGCAAGTGTCTTAATACTTTTAAAACATCTCAAATTTATGACAAAACAGAGTTGGACTAGCCCGGAGGGATACTGGGAATTTGGCGAGGCCCATAGCTTGACAAAGATAAAATATAGAGGCCGTAGCCGGTAAAGTATGAGAACTGTGCCATTGAAACAATTAAGCTATTTTTAAGGTTCCGAAGAAACCCTATTAATCTCACTTTGTCGTCCGTCTGTTTCAGTCAATGCAAAATATCTTGTAAACTATATGATTATAATAATTATTTTCTAAATCAAAATTGGTGCCTGCAGGTGGCTTTAAAGCAAATTAAAAAAAATAAAAAAATATGTAGATCCCAATGAGTAGAATTTGACCATATTTTTTATTGGGTGCCTGTAGGGGGCTAAAAGCAGTATTTTATTTTGTCATTTCTAGGTATATGGGGTGTCGAAATGTAGATCTCAATTAGTAGAATATGACGCTATTTTTTTCTACCTCAAAAATGGCGCCTGTATGGGGATCTAAACAGTCCACGTAGTACGTACTTCAGAACCCTTGTAGCATACACGAATCTGATTTATTTTCCTTCTTTCATTTATATAAAATATTCTAGTTTTTTCGTTTTTATTCTAGTTTTTTTGTTTTGATTTCAATTTCAATTTTTTTATATTTTTTTATTCTATACAAATATTTATAAAGAGTTCCACTGACGTATTCTATACTATTCCATGTAGTGAAAAAGAATAAAATGTTTATTTATTTATTTATTTATTTATTTATTTATTTATTTATTTACATCCGTGTATGTCTTGACCGATTTTTTTTCTCATAAGTTGCTTTTTAAGTAATATTAAATCGCCCTAAATTGCTTCGAAATGGTTATAATCGTCTTTAGTAGTAACAAATCACATTGCCACTGCGAACTAGCGAATCTTATGCATCAAAAAAATTTTTTTTTCGAAAACTATATTTTTTGGAAGTTAATGTTTGGTCAGGCTGAAAGTTACATAGACTGTGACTTCCAAAAAAAAATCAGCCAAATGTATGCAAAGGCCGATTTGTATGCTTACCTGGCTATAGCCTTTGAGAAAAATAAAAAGTTTTGTGCCAGGCATTTCTAACAGGAATTGACGTAGCACAAATATATTTTTCAATAGAAAAATATATAAACTTTCATTTGGTCATAGTTTAAAACTGTTACTTGATTGGTATAGTAATGAGTCAAAAAAAAGATTTAAAAAGTTTTGTGCCAAAATATTACAACAGGTTTTAATAAGGCACAAATATTTTTTTTATATATCTTTAGGAATACTAAATTTTGGCAGTGATTTCAAGCTGTTACTTTATTGGTATAATTGCTGTACAAAAATTCCCGGAAGAGGGGACAGCTAAAAATGTTTAACAAGTTCCGGCCAGGCACAAAATGATTTTTCTCATGCTCCTATGGGTACTGACATTTTACCCTGTTACTCGATTGTCTACTTTTTTTCAGCGAGCTCTTGGTCTATATTTATATAGAGGTGTCTCGTAGGTCAGGGTTTCTATTATATTTCTTATATTGTGTTATTAGTACTAATTGTATGTATTTAAGTATCTAATCAACTACAATTCATTTTTTTAAATTTAAGTTTTCACATTTTATTGATACAGTATTAAAATAATAATAACAATTTTTGAGTATTGTAAGTACTGCTGTAAATTTATAAATAATTAAGTTCTTTCGAATTATATATTTTTTGCAATGTTGATAGGTGCTAACACAAAATGTAAAATGTTATCGTTCAACTTTCATCATCGACATTTTATTCTAGCATAAATTTAGTTGAACTAAAAATAGTTGCAATAAATAATAATTCATTTTCATTACTTAATAAAAAAATGCTTCCAGACAGACATTTTTGTTTTACGAATGTTTATAATGTACTCGTATATTGGCCATATTTTAGGGACGGACTAGTACACTCTGGTTCCTTTTTTGATAAATAAATTAAAAATTCAAGAATGTGCATTTTACATCTTTTAATATTTTATATTTAGCTGATATTTTGATTCTTGTTTGTAATTGCCGTTCTTATAAAATATCTAAGTGAATAAAAACTCATAATATTGGTGGAAATAATAATAATTAAATTAAATTAATAACGTTAGAAAAAAATTCATATAAAATATTGTCAAAATAGGTGAGAGGCTAATAAATGAAAAGTGTTTCACAAATGAGATAGTGATCAAAAAAGTATAACAGTTTCATACGATCTCTCGAAAGTAGTTATAACTCGTAGATCTAACGGGAGGAACATTTTAAAATTGAATCTGATAGTAGTGCTGGATTTACAATTATGCAAAAAAGCTAGGACCTAAAAAAATTAATATTTCGTAAAGTTTTCATATGTTCATAAATTTTTTAAGTGATATGTACTCAGAAATGACCAAGCTACAACATATATTTTTATTTTAAAAATTCAGAGTTGACATGCCCCCCAAATTTTCAATTGTAAATAAATAAAAATTATTAAAACACAAATTTTGTGCAGCCAAATATTTAAAAAAATAAATTTCATACATTTTTCCACAAAATTGATCTCTTGTTGTTTTACCCTATCTTTGATAGTTTTAGAGATATTTTGTTTTAAACAATTTTTGGGGGGAGAATTTTTTTCGATTTTTAAGTACCGTTAAAAATCTTCTTTTAGCTAGTACTAAAACATATGTAAAAATTAAAAAAATCGGTGACAACCAAAAAAGTGTACAGTTATTTATGGACTGACCGAATTACATAAACTTAATATATAATTATATAACATTACATATGATAAGATTAAGATATTTTTACAGACATTGTCTCGTTTTTTTTTTTTTTGTAATTATCATCAATACCAGTTTAGAAAAGTTTGCGAGTTTCCAATTATGTCTAATGTCGATAAGATTGTCTGGATTCGATTTGTCTACGAGAGCGGGCATGCGCCGGCGATTGTTTACTGTCCGGAATCCTATTTCGTGGTTACACTGTAAATTATATTACGTAGTAGAAACCTTTTAGCTAAACAAATACCATGAAAATTTAATGATTTTTCGTCTATAAGTCTTTATTATTATAATAAAAATTACAAGAATCAGAAAAAAATTGTTCGTTCCAAATAAGGAATTAAAAAATATTTAATTTTAACATGTTTAATTAATTTCACCTACTTTTTATTCAATGTGTGAATTATAATACATACAGAAGAAGAACAAGTAAGAAACATACCAACAACATTATGCAGGTTAAAATATGAATTTTGTAATAAAAAAATATTGGTTCATTATTTGCTACAATTTAACTATATTTTTTTTAATATGGTAAACGCCATTTGTTAGTACATTTTTTTCTCTTTACACCCACGTAAAAATATTATACAGATGCACAGTAGAAATTTCGAAAAAATCAAAATTCAATTTTTTATCATTGATTTTCAACATGATTTTACTGTGCAACTGTATGATGTTTTTGCATATAAAGATAATAAAATGTACTTACTAATGATATGATAAAAATATCTTGGGTTATTTAAAAAATAACCACGTTGTGGCATATAATATAAACATTTAATTACATAGATACTATCACATATAAATACCTCATTTGAAAGTGCTTGGTAGCTAGCAAATTTTTTACTTTATAATACCGGACATAATTCTTTATAATACCCGACAAAAGAAGTTTATATGTATTTATTGACATACAAATCAAAATTTTCACTTTCTTTAAATATACTTATCTTGTCTAAGATTTAAACATTTAAATTAGAAAATATACAATGCAGAGTGACTAAAATAACCAAATCAACTAGAAAGTGTTCCATATAAAATATAAGTTTCGATTTTTTTAACTGTTAGGTTTAGTTGTGATGCAAAAAAATCATCTATATACGAAAAACTTTTATTCAAATATTTGATCAAATATTCAGTATTTTTCATTCATGTACGATCAAAGTAATAAAAAGTAAAGTTTGTCTGCGATATATAGCGCTATACTTTTCTCTTATTCATACATATATGCTTTTTGTTTCCTACAGTGTAGCGTTGGCGTGGGTAAATGGGGGCAAGAAAGAGGAGATGGACAGAAACAAACTACGAACATGGACCATAACTGCTTGTTATAGATTATTTACGACACCGCGATAGACCCCCCCCCCCACGAAATGAATTGTTTGCGCGGGTGACACACGTGGGCCCGTGTGAGAGAATGTCGGTCATAGGGCGGATTCTGTCTGGATCGATATAAATGCAATGGTCGGGATGCTTTCACTGTGCTCGCGTCTTTGTCCCGGGTATTCGTATAGGTACTGTACAGTACGTACGTACTTTGTGTCTGCTTGCAGGGTTGCTCTAGACGCCAAACTACCATTTTACTTTGTTAACTATATATGTTTCAATTGTGTAATTTTTATGTAGGGATGTTCCAGATGAGCTCATTTGATTTTGTAATTCTGTGGTATTATTAGTGTTGAGGAACTAGGTATAGAATTTGTTATTTAAAAGAGGTTCAGCAGCTAAACCGATTAAGACAATTTTATCTGCATATAGTACAAGAATAGATTTTCATCTTCCCTGTGTGTCTGTCCGTCTGTAGACGCAGTAACTCAAAAACGACAAAAGATAAAATAGTGAAATTTTATATTCAGGATCAGTTTTCTTCAAAGAAGAAAACCTATTTTTGAAAACGATCTTATTTTTGTCAATTTTATTGTATTTGAAATATTTTTAAAACGGCATATTAGAAAAAAAATATTTTGGATAAAAGTTGTAGTGAATAGCATGGCTTGGCCATAAAATGCACACCCCCTAGACTTTTGAAATTATCGTTTTTTGAAGGATGTTTAAAAAATGGTAATTTTCTTATCTACTCTCATTTCTTGTAAAAAATTGATGTTAATAGTAATAAATGACATAACCTCACTTTCAAGTAGTATATTTTCTTAAAACAATTTGTCACAAAAGAATAAATAAATATAGAACCTGAAAAACATATTCCACAAATAATAAATAATACATTTTAATTTATCATAATACGTTAATCCTACAATTATAATTTTTCGGAATTAACATTAAATTTCAACAAACACAATATCTCTCTCTATTGTGGCAACGTCCACGTTACTGCTGTGTTTGTTTTGTCAAACGTACTGTTCTATCCTTCTTTAGAATAATATATGTAGTTGTGAACTTAAACTAATGCCTATATTTGATACATTCATATTGGGGATCAGGTGTGACGAATATGATGTTTATACATTTTTGTAGATCTAAAAGATCTCAGTGAAATCCTTAAAATGTATGTCTACGAACCGCTACTGCCTGCGTTTACAAGTCAATGTACTGTAGAGGATTCGTGTGAAATAACCTTTAGAGATGCTGGGATCCCGGATACAGACATCGTGTGCAAGCCAGACGTGCAAAAACGATCGTTGAAGAGAAATTAACTATTAACACAATCTATTTGACCCTTCAGGAAACCTTAATTCTGTTGAATCAAGATAAAGGTGACTACTTTACTTTAATATTATGGGGGATAATATAATTGAAGTGGGTAATTAACTGACGTTTTAGTTTTATTAGTCCCCGTGTGTTTTACATGATTAGATATATCATTTATTAAATACGTTGGATATTACATTTTTTCATTTTTTTATTTGTTTATTATGTGTAATTAATAGTATAGTCGTCAGACAATTTCGTATAGGGGTGGCGTTAGACAAAATGACGGAGTGCGTTTTTTGTCTTCAAGAAATTGGTAGATTCTGATGTAAAGAACATGGCGATAACTCCCCCGACCCCTTATGCACACCCCTTCAAAGGGGTGTGCATAACTTTCTAGGGGCTTATAAAGCTGTCTAAAATCAGTTATTTGGGAATAACACTGGAACTGTCAGTTTTAGGATAAAATACAAGGTATGTAAAGTACAAGGTAGCCTCAGTAGTTCGGTGCGCGAGAGGGAAATACGTCATCTGGGGTGCCCAAATGTTGAGAGGGAGAATGATGTGACCAATCATAACAAATGTAGCCTTGTAACTCAGCGCGAGAAGGGGAAAATACGTCATTTGGGGTACCCAACCTGATTGGTCAAAAACTACTGAGGCAACCTGTGCATTTACTAACCTTGGATAAAATAGGAGAGTTTTCGCCATGTTATTTACATCAGAATCTACCAATTTATTGAAAAAAAACATACTCCATCATTTTTTTCTAACTCAATCTTCTGGTGACTGAACCATAAGAAGAAATGGATTTTTTTTTATTCACACGACTTTTCTTGATCTCGGTTAGGGCTCTACGCCGAGACTGACTTCAATCCGGACGATACGAGACCGCAATAAACTTTGTCGATAGTATCACTAGTAAAATTCGATACTGAGACAAGACTTGTGATCAAAAACTGAGATGAGAATGACCTAATTCTCGTCTTCTCTACAATCCTATTTCAGTCACGTGCACGAGATCAGACCGGCTTAAATGTTTACGAGACGAGACCAAGACAAGATGGCTTCAAGTTTCACGAGACGAGAATGTTAGTTATAAAATTCGAGACCAAAATGAGACATACCTAACTCTCGTCACTTGTGCATCCCTATATTTTTTTAATGAAGAGAAAATAGCTGTGCACGGATTCACTTGCGTGGACTACGGAATTATTGTTTAAGGTTTTTGAAAAATATAGTTGAATTATTTTAGATCTTTTTATTCTACACACTTCTTTACTACATTATATTGTTCAATAATTAACGGTTTAGGCACTGTATTGCAAAAGAGCGCGATGGCAGCAAACTGTCCGACTTTATTTACTATTATCGTCACTGCTTATTCCTTATGTTACCTAACGTAACAAAATATATACCACGAATTATTATTAATGAATTATTAACTGCCCAATGTTACCGCCCGAATATTTAAAAATCTGCTCAAATAATTACTTCCCTTTAAAAATTAATTATAAATGTATGAGCTCAAGCTCAAATATTTTACTTGAATCATTTCTATAATTTCTGGTAGATGAGAAGTAATCTAGTATGAATGGATGGGTAGATAACGCGAAACTGAATATACTAAATTATATTAGTCACGAATATTTATATGTACTTGGTAAATATTTAGTTATTACGCAACGTATATAAAACAAATAACAATTTGCATAATCAAACAAAAGAAAATTAAAGTCATTAAAATTATATGTTCTTATCAGATAAAAATCATTTGTTGATTTTGAATTTGAATGAGGAGGAAATTGTATCCAAGGCCAACCAAACAAAATAAGGAACTGATATTTTTTGTATTTTATACACACAGTTTGAAATTCCCAAAATAATACATTAAACATATTATATTTGAACTATATTTTACAATATCAGTAATAAAAACTTACATAAAACTCATTTCCAGATATCAACGTTTTTGAAATAGGCTTCGCAAGCATGGACTACGGAATTATTGTTTAGGTTTTAATTTGTGTTCTGTTTAAATTTAAACGTTAATTATTGAAAACAAAATAAATTTAAAATTTTGTTTACAAAAGTTGTTAATTTAAATATATTTTTAAGATAAAGTACTATAATTGATATATCATTCCATTTAAAAATTTTTAACTATCACTTTCAAATAAAAATTTAAAAATAATATTTCATTAACATTTAACGAAACTAGAGCACTTTTAGTAAAACTCTAAAATTTGGGAACAAGTCGTCATATTTTCTAAACAATTGAATGTATGAAAAATTTTTTTTTACAAAAGTTTCTTACTTTTTATGATCTTTATAATTATCTACTTTTGGATATACCGTTCCATTTGATTTTGATGAGAAACGGGCATGTACCCCTCAAACTACCCCCCAAGGGGGACTTTTAGTGTGTTGAAAATATTTTCCTGAAATTCTTTAGGGTCGATGATGAAAGGAACAAATTCGTTTAAAATTCAGGTAATTATTTTCTGCAAAAACGCTCGGACACGTCGATTAGTATTTTTAGTTGCGGATTTTTTGACATAAGAAAATTGTATACAGGGTGTCTCAAGAAGAACATATACAGTCATCATTGATTTTTTTAAATGGAACACCCTATATATTATGCCATTTTTGAATTGTACGGTATATTTTGAATACTTTTTGTATAACATATCATATCTCTAAAATCAGCGGTTTTCGGAATAATGACGTTTGAAAATTGACATTCTGAAATACACACAAGTCAAATAAAATGTTGAAATTGAAGAAATACACCTTGAATTTTTTTTAAAGCCAACAAAAACAATCTGGTATCGCAAAAAAAAAAAGTTCAATAGTTTAGGCGTAAAACATAGTGGACGGGTGGTCTGGAACACGCGGTATATAGATGAAGTACTGAACCAACTACAACTTTTATAGGGAAATATTCCTTTACAAAAATACATATTATATTTCTTTGTAGAATTTAGTACGAGGAAGCAATCACTTGGAAGACGTTTTTAATAATGTGCAACAAAATTCAAGAAATAATAGATCGTATTAAAAATTTTGTTGTCCGCCCCGCCCCTGTACATATAACGATTCAAAATTGTCGTAGGTATGTATATGTATGTTTGTTACCTACGGCTATGCGTAATTATCACATTAGTGCTTTTACGTTGGATAGTTTGGTTGAGAACAAAGAAATATCATTATAGGTATATACTTGAGTTAGAGTAATTATGAAAATACTGAACTTTAACTGTATTTTTATATCGTGCAGAATATTCTTCTTGATTTTATGTAGGTGATTGCTCATTAAAAAAACACCAGTGAAGTTGCTATATATTTCCCAGATCGATGTAAAAGTATAATATTATGGCTGTATATTTGAACAGTTAAAGTACCAAAGTTGCTACGAAAACAAATAATAAAAATTGATGTTCTTTTAAACAAAGTAATGCCCGATATTATAGAATTTGGTCTAGCTAGACCAAAATGAATCGTTATGGAAATGGTAATGTAAGTTGCAATTTTGTCGAAAACATACATGTTTGAATGCTAATTATTATTGTAAAATCTTATGCCGTATTTAAACCAAAAAGACAAAACAGCAACACGGTGTTTTTAAACTTACGTATATGTACATATATATATTTTAAAGTTGTACACCGTAATTAGTTAGTACTTTTTAATTTTTTATATGATCTTTCGAGATATATTTTTTTGTTTTGCTATATGTATATTGGTTTTGTAGGGATTCTTTTATAATACATCTGACAGTATAATGCAAAGTTATAAAATAATAAACAATTTTAGTTAACAAATTGACAAAATTGACTTTTTCAGCGAAAAGCAGTAATACATGGAATAATTGAAATACTATAACATGCCACTTTTTTCGTAAATTGAATATCCCAAGTTATATTTTTGAAATTTATAGCATGAAAAACTTTTACTTTATGAAAAACATGTAAAAATAGCTGTTATTATAGCGATAGCAATGAAAAACGGAGTACATTTGTGAGATAACGATTGCAATAATGATCTTTATTGGCTCATTTTATGATAGCTAATAAATTTCAGTGTATACAAATGAGTGGAGAAAACTTTATGACATTGTTGAAAATAAAACGTTTATTTGATGTTTCGAAAAATAATTGATTTCGATCCATTAACAGGTAACGGATAATTAAGGTCCATCCGTAATATTTATTTTTAACTTTCTAACTGGAAGTTATTGTAATCGGTTCGAAAATCAAAATCAAAAATTACAACATATTTGTATGTTTTAAGGTCACTATAGTATATTTACACTATTTTTATAAAGATGTCTGTGTGTGTGTGTGTGCATGTGTTTATGTATGTACGTACGTATGTGCGTGTCATTTTTTACGTTCATGAAATCTCGCAAATGAAAGAAGCTATTGACTCCGTTGGGATGCCAATCGAAGCGTCTTGACGTAAATATGATCTTAAAAAAAAGATTTTTCGAAATTCAACCCCTAAGGGGGTAAAAAGGGATGTACAGTTTTTTTTGGTCGGATTTTCTTGAAACTTAGCATAAATATTCTACAATTGAAATAATGAAAAATGTATTTCAGTATTTTTTTGTGAATTCAACCCCTAAGGGGGTAAAAAGGGGTGTAAAGTTTTTTTTTGGTCAGATTTACTTGAAACTTAGCATATATATTCTACAATACAATGAAAAATGTATTGCAGTATTTTTTTTGTTAATTCAACCTCTAAGGGGGTAAAAAGGGTTGTAATGTTTTTTTTTGGTCGGTTTTACTTGAAACTTAGCATAAATATTCTACAATACAAATAATGAAAAATATCAAATATATATCAGTATTTTTTTGTTATACGTGCCTCAACAGCCATAGAAGGGGTGAAAGGAAAAAACCACCCTCAAAATTTGAATTTTAAATACTTATATAATAAGTCTACAATTCATATTGCCTTGGAAACAAACGCCATTAAATTTAAATTGTCAGACTAATTACGTTCTATAAAACAAATGCAATTTAATTCTAATTGTCAAATTAGTTATTCTAAAAATGTGTGTTATATTATTGACATTAGGATATTAGAAAACTAATATTCATAATACAAAGGTGAGTTTTATTTCTGACTAATTCCATTTAAATTTTTCATATACATATTAAAAAAACATCTGCCAAGTAAATGCACAGTGCTTCCTCATGCTAAATTCACCAAAGCTAGTTAATAATTCAACAATTTTTAATAAAAACCGATAGTGTTTATATAAATTGCCTGTAATTGGTTAACCATTTAATTTTTATACAATTTTACTAAAAAATATTAGTTCGAAATTTTTCTTAAAACGAACATGAATATTTTTTCATATATTTTTAATTTTTCGACAATTTCAGTCTAAATCTAAAAAATTGTAAAAAATTGGGTAGAATGGTGTTGTTAAAAGAAAACGCCGTGTCAGGGCATTAATTACAACATATACTCGTATATCATTTCCTTCTCTTCTTTCTGTTGTACTTTACGTCTCGTCAGTTTCTTAATTTCTTAGTTAATTTAATTAAATTACTTCTAACTAGAACGTGCTACTAACCACTCGAAATATATATTTGTTTATAAGAGCACTTAATAAAGAAGTAAGGCGTCACCCTTACACACCCTGTGTCGGCTGCACCCTCACAATTTTATATAATAGAGCTCAGATGTCGAAGTGACCAACTCATATTTATCAATTTTTAAAATTAATTTGTATACTTGATAGACCAAGCTCCTATGACATTTAGTCTACCTCACATGACTACAGAAAAAAAAAAACAGAAAAAAAGTTCAATGTTTTGTTTTGCTATACCAGGATGTTTTTGTTAGCTTTTAAAAAATGTTCAAGGTGTATCAATTTAAACATTTTATTTGACTTGTGTGTATTTCAAAATGTCAATTCTCAAACGTCATTATTCCGAAAACCGCTGATTTTAGAGATATGATATGTTATACAAAAAGTATTCAGAATGCATCGTACAATTCAAAAATGGCATTATAGGTATATAGGGTGTTCCATTTAAAAAATCAATGATGACTGTATATGTTCTTCTTGAGACCCTGTATACAATTTTCTTATGTCAAAAAATCCGCAACTAAAAATACTAATCGGCGTATCCGAGCGTTTTTGCACAAAATAATTACCTGAATTTTAAACGAATTTGTTCCTTTCATCATGAACGCACTATAACGTATAATACATATTTCACGAAAAAAATATTTAACCTTTTCATCGCTACATATATATTTCGCTATATATATTTCGAAAAATACATACATAATTTTTTTTATTATGTTAGCGATAAGAAAAGTGTTTATAGTTGAAAAGTGGCAAATTTAAAAGGTTATTTACATTCCAAGACCCTAGAAACCAGTAAAGAGATTTTTTTAGCGCAAGTTAGTCTAGAAAATGACCGGATAATAATTGTCATTTTGTACCTTTTTTTTACTGACGGAAAACTAATTTATGTTACTGTTATAATATTTAATCCATCTTCGAAACCTTTTCAAGTGGTAAAATCGTATCGAGTTAAAAATTTTGTATATAATATAATTAGAGGGGGTCAGGGATAGTAAGAAAAAAGTTATTTTAGCTGCGGTAAAACGGTTTAAGGGGGTAAAATACCCCTATGAAAATATCTAAAATAATAATTTTTTTCAAATATCTTCGAAACGAATATATTGTAAACAAATCTACTGTACAACATTTTATGGATTTTTTTATACTATTTTGGTTATAATAATATAGTCAAAATTTGAACAAGTGAAACCGTTTACCACCGCCCCATTAATTATTTAAGATTTTTATTTCTATTGAATAAATTTTAGTGTAGGTATTATAGAAAAGTAATTAAAAACCATGATAATTTCCAATTTTTATTTGAATATTTTAACCCTTTCATTGCAAATTTTTTAAAAATTTTAGGTGTTTTTTGTTTATTTTATAAAAAGAAATCGGTTTGATGGATTCATATCAAACTTTGTACACATCTTTAGTACATTAATAAGTACTTAATTTTTTTTTTAATGGTATATTTTTGCATAATGGTCCTTTGAAAATGGCACCTCAAGAGGCAAGAATCTAGCTTCGTTCAAATGGATCATCTGAGGACAAAAAACGAAAACGATTCTTAAAATATATGTTATTAGCTATAGCCGGACGTAGGGGATTTTCAAAATATCGTTTAGAAAGAAAATGGCGACCATTTGAAAAAAAATCACAATTTTCGCGAATTTTTCAATAGAAAATTGTTTCTAAAAAAAAAAAAAACGGCTACGTCCGGCTGAAGAGGCACGTTTCCTCTACAAAATCCATTTTGAATCAAATCGGTCGGACGAAAACTGTCTTAGTTATGCTGTCAACCAGGTCAAAAAAAGTGATTTTGAGTAAACGGTGTTAAAAGTTTTGGAAGAGATAAGAGAGCTCGGATAGCATGACAGCATTTGGTGCACTTTTCGAATTCCTTAACGTTCGAATTTTCACTTGAAACTTGAGATACATATTCTTTGGGGTGTAAACTAATAATTTATAAACAAATAAAAAAATTGATTTTTTGAAAATCTTACACTTCATATTAAAATTTTTAAATGAAAATTTGAAATTATGATAACTATTTATGATACACTAAAATTTATTCAATAGAAGTAATAAATAACTATATATAGAAAATTTTAATTCGATACGATTTTATCACTTGAAAATGTTCCCTTGTAAGTTATTAACCCACACAGCGCAGAATTTTCTACAGGTGTGAATGTAATGAAAATTTATAAGGTATCAACTTTCGACAGTAACTAGAACAGAAATGTATATATTTCTGAAAAATACATTATTATTAGTGGCGTAAACATTGTGGAGAGGGTGGTCTTTTATTTATGAATGAACACTTTCGTTTGTAAATACCCCACCTCCCTCCCCAATTATTTTTTGAAACTTAAAAAAGGAAATTTTAAAAACAATTGTAAAATATTTTTTTGTATACTTATACCCCCTAAAAATTCTGGTTACGCCACTGCATAATGCCCTCGTTTTGTTTAGCAAAGATCTTGTTAACATTATTTTATTGAAAAACACGAAATTTCTCCGAACTACTAAATCCTAAAACAAAATATTTTTTTGGAAAGAGAATAGAATAATATTTCTTAATACAAAAAAAATATGTGGGATTTGTTACTGAATGTAATGTATTTATTCCGCATTTTGCTTCACGATAACATAACAAATGTCTAATATCAACAATAATATGAACAATAATGTCGTAACAATATAATTCAATTTGACATGTTTGTTTTGTGTTCTATATTTATAATTCTAGGTATAGTTATGTTATTCTCTTATACACGTGTAAGCATTTGGATTGATTTTTTAACCCCGACACACCTCCTGGTCCCAGTGCACCGATCTTGTTGCATGATAGAGAACGGTAAATAAGTAAATATAGACGCGTGAACTGGAATTCTCGTTTTCTATCACACATTAGTATCCACTGGCAGTTCTGTGTTCCAAGTGGATCCAAAAAATATGTCGTTTCATACAAGAAAATTGTAGATTGTAGCAGTTGTATACAATTTTAAAATACTTCTGTTTTATTTTGTTGCAATGTTACCTGTTACAGTCGGTATGAATTGTTAAAGAAGGTAGAGTTACATATACACTGTTAAATAAATAAAATTGAGCCAACAATACCATGTAGTTGGAAGATATTAATTTAAATGAAAGATATTGTATTTACGATAAATATGCTTCCGTTGAGGCAACTAAGTGAAAAAAAAAGTTCAGTTGAGCTAACTACGCCGCATAGTTGTATTTGGTCGCAAATTAACTTTCAAGCACGAAGTGTGTTTTCACTTTCCATATAGGTATTTGGAAAAATTGCTTAATAAGCGCTTCCAATAACTTGTATTATGATCTAGTAGTCATCTTAGGGATATTACCTAATGCCATATCTACAAGATTCAAGATCAAGACTTCAGCAGAAAACGTGGAGCTCTTTCTCAGAATATCTGACGCCGTCATATACAAGAGGACCGCCGACGCCCACCGAACGTTTATTCAGTTATAAGAATAAATTGATATAAAATAATAGTCCATTGAGCTAAACAAACGAAACCATAAATCAATTATTTTATATAGTTAATTTTTTTTTTATTAGTACAATAATTTATTGTTGGTCTAACAGACAAAAAATTTCTATAATAAATGTTCGTACTTAGGCTAAAGGCTCTAGCCCAATAAGATGGTCAAAATCCCCCCTTCACGGATTTGGCTGAAATTTGGTACACTTATTTGTCTTAAACAAAAAAAAAGTTTTCCAGAGTTACAAATCCCGAGGTGCCATCTATCGTCCATAACCTCAAAAAAGGTGTTTTTTCATAAATATTTTTTTTCTCTGCGGGTTTTTAACTAAATCTTTTGATATTTGGAATGGTAATAGATCTTAAAAAGGTATATGACCTCATATTTTTAATTTTTTTTTTGGCGCGAAATTTGAATTTTTATAACAAAAATAAAATTTTAAAGGGCCATATCTTGGCTCACAGGGCCCATGTAACCTACATACTGCAATACTATGTGTATCTTATCAAAAACTATCATCTTGAATTTTTTCAGATTTTTGGAATTGGTGCGCCATCTTCAAAAATTGAAAAAACCGTATTTTTCTGATTTTTAAGTTTTTAAAATTATGAATAAAGTTTATAATTAAGATAATATATTTATATTATCTCAAGACCGATTTACTCAAAGAATTGCGGAAACAATAATTCCTAACCTAAAAAACCGTTTTAATTGATTTTTAAATAAAATTAAAAAATGCCTTATCTTGGTTCTCCGGGCCCATGTAACCTACATACTGCAATTACTTGTGTCTCTTATGAAAAACTATTATCTAGAATTTTTTCAGATTTTTTGAATTGGTGCGCCATTCTCAAAAATTGAAAATACCGTTTTTTTCTGATTTTTAAGTTTTTAAAATTATGTGATGAAATTATAAATAAAGTTTTTGTAAATATATTATCTTAAGACCGACTTACTCATTAAATGGCGAAAAAAATTCTTACCTAAAGAAACCATTTTAATCGATTTTCGTATCGTAATAAAGTGAAATGTATTTACATTTTTACAGTATTAGTTTATATTATTTAGGGAACGTCCATAAACCATGTAAAGCTTTTTTCTAGAATGTTTGAACCCTCCCTCTCCCACGTAACTCAATGTAGATTATATAGCCTTTGACTCTCCCCGTAGCTAATGTTAAGTAACGCAGTTTCATATATTATAATAATATTGTTCGTATGGAACCCGATATTTTTCGAATGTAAGTATCACATCGAATACATTTCGTCTCATCGGTTTTTGAACCACTGACCCTGCTTGAAGTTTCAGAAGACATTCTGATCAATATACCTGAAGTGCAAAAAATTTCAAACATAACCCTATATTACACACTTTTTTCATGCAAATGATGACTTTAGAAATATATTTTAAAAAAAGCAATTGCATATGTTAAATGAAACTTAGATTAATGCCTTATTAAAATACTCGTGTTTTTTAGCGGGAATATTGGTCAGTGCTGACATCTAGCAACTAAAATGTTAAGTTAAATATGTCCTCATACTTGAACATATTTTAAAAATTGAAAATATGAACAATTTTATTAATATGATTAATTTCAAATCATTGGGGCAACGACGGGGGGGGGGGGAGATTTTTCTTACTAGGCCACTATTTCAAATAATAAAATGAATTTAATTAATTAGTTAAATGTTTTTATAATATTGTTTATAACGGCTGTCCCAACAATGTGTCAAAGTTCAATATTTAATTTATTATAACAAATGGAAGAAAAAAATACAAAAGTTGTCAGGATAGACAAGTAGCTTTTTAAAATAGTTACATTTATACAAAATGTGCCATTACAGATCAAAGTTATATTTTTTTAAATACAAAGTATATATTTTTTAATTGATAATCTAAAAGCATTCATTTTTATTGACATTTTGATATAAGCATGTCTGTGATTATACTGAGAGGTTTAGAAATTATGACCATTTTTCTAAGAAAATTGGAATACTTTAAACACCTTGTAATTATCTTATTACAAAAAATGAATTGTGTTCTTTGCTAAAATTAGTTTTGGTGTATGCTCTATTATTGCGATATAACATCAAACATTTATAAAATTGTATTCTTTGTACAGGTTGTATCGAAACCTTTGAAGATTTTTAAAATTCTAACATATTTTATGAAAACAATACAACTTTATTATAATCCATAAAACAATTTGCTAAAACTTACAGACTTTACAACATAAAAATCTAGAAATTAAATAAATAAAATGATACAAAATGTCGGCGTTAATACAAAGTTGTAACCTAAAAATGAATGCTTTTAGATTAATAATTAAAAAAATATAATTTGTACTTAAAAAAATATAACTTTGATTTGTAATGCACATATGGCACTGCCTGTATAAATGTAACTATTTTCAAAAGGTGCTCTATTTTCGTTACATGGTAAATGGGGGTCATATTTAAAAGTTACATAACATTCTTTCATACAACCCTCTCATGCATACACAAATAAAAACAGAATTTCGCTGGACGATTAACCGATATATATTTAAATGTTTATTTCATCGTTAAAAACTGTATTTTGAGGTTTTTGAAATAATTTGAGGTAAAGTTTTTTTTCGCCATTTAATGAGCAAGTCGGTCTTAATTAAGATAATATATTTACAAAAACTTTATTTATAATTTCATCACATAATTTTAAAAACTTAAAAATCAGAAAAATACGGTATTTTCAATTTTTGAGGATGGCGCACCAATTCAAAAAATCTGAAAAAATTCTAGATAATAGTTTTTCATAAGAGACACAAGTAATTGCAGTATGTAGGTTACATGGGCCCGGAGAACCAAGATAAGGCATTTTTTAATTTTATTTAAAAATCAATTAAAACGGTTTTTTAGGTTAGGAATTATTGTTTCCGCAATTTTATGAGTAAATCGGTCTTGAGATAATATAAATATATTATCTTAATTATAAACTTTCATAATTTTAAAAACTTAAAAATCAGAAAAATACGGTTTTTTCAATTTTTGAAGATGGCGCACCAATTCCAAAAATCTGAAAAAATTCAAGATGATAGTTTTTGATAAGATACACATAGTATTGCAGTATGTAGGTTACATGGGCCCTGTGAGCCAAGATATGGCCCTTTAAAATTTTATTTTTGTTATAAAAATTCAAATTTCGCGCCAAAAAAAAATTAAAAATATGAGGTCATATACCTTTTTAAGATCTATTACCATTCCAAATATCAAAAGATTTAGTTAAAAACCCGCAGAGAAAAAAAATATTTATGAAAAAACACCATTTTTGAGGTTATGGACGATAGATGGCACCTCGAGATTTGTAACTCTGGAAAACTTTTTTTTTGTTTAAGACAAATAAGTGTACCAAATTTCAGCCAAATCCGTGAAGGGGGGATTTTGACCATCTTATTGGGCTAGAGCCTTTACATTATTTACTTCAAACCATAGACGTAGAGCATGGACCGCGTATGTGACTTGAAAACAGACTCGTGTCAAAAGAAAGAGATAGAAAATGGTTTGGGATATACTTGTCCTTATTTAAACAGAAGTAACTATTTCATTCTTCTTAGAAAAAGAGATAGATATATCCCAAACGCCACTGCATCTGTCTCATTGTTTTTTATGTTAATACAGAATGCGCGGCCCATGCTCTATGTCTATGGACTGAACGAATTTTTTACAACAATGTCGCGTAGTTGACGGAAGAATGTTATAATGTAATTCGCTGCATTTAACGCTACCGTGTAGTTGAGTAAAATACGTTTTATTTCTTTTCTCAGAATCTTTTTAACAGTGTACATACGTTAAGACATGTAGACGCAGTTGAAAATTGGATACCTTTTTAACTGCAATATTGTTTCTATTTTTAATATTTTTTTCTCATGTTGATTTTTAAACATTTTCATTTTTTTCTGAATAGTTTTTTATAATACATATTTACCCCCCCCCCCCCCCTTCCCTATCTAAAACATATTTGAAAACAATATATTTGTTTTTTAAATACAGTTTAAGGATTTATGTAATTTAATTATTAAAACATATGTTCTTGATATTTCGTGTTTTTTTGGTAGCGTGCTAGTGGTAACACCACTGAACTCATGCAAAAGGTATTTTATACTCATGTGTTTATTAGTCAACAAGTGCAAAACTTGTTGATATACCTGTAGGAATGTAAGAAGTTCTCTCTAAACTTGATTAAGTACCTACTTCGATGTCAATTTTATACATTTTGTTCTATGAGCAAGCAATTCTGATAGTTGCTATGTAATTATAATTAATCATTTTATCTATTCTAATAGAATACAAAGACGCGAAAAAATGAAATTTGATGAAAATATATGCAAATGTATTATGTAAAGTAATAAATGCTGACTAAAAATATCAATATTCTCTAGTCTCTAGGGGCTGTAATATAGAATGGGAAGTTAACCCCCTCCCTCCTCCCTCAAGCAAAAGCAACCTATAAAATGTTAGATCTAATAAAGTATTTTTATTGTACCTTTATTTTTTTATACTCTCGTAAAAATCTATGAACTCTTGTATTTTTATTATACACGTGTAGCTATTTTTTCATGTATAGTGTATACTGCATGGGCTGAAAAGTCTTTGGCCTGATTTTACAGATGGCGACATTTTATGTATCCTTGTTCAAAGTGACACTACTTTTGTTATTTTTTTAATCATGGAAAAAAGTTAATTTCGTGATTTGAAAATTGTTTTTTGATGAGGAAAAATACTGTCCAAACAAAGGAATGTCTTGATAACATTAAAAAATTCGTGAAAATTGTATTGAATGACCACAAAGTTTAACATATGAAAAGAAAAACTTTGCGCGCGATCGGTACCAAAAATGTAGTTTCATCAAGACAATGCACCATTTCACAGGGCTCATGTTACGATCGATAAATTGAGGGAATTGCGCCCACCGTATTCCTGACTTGGCCCTACTCCGCCCTAGCGACTACTACTTTCTTTTGAAATTGAAAATATGGCTCTCTGGCAAAAGATTTTACTCTAATGAAGAGGTCGAGTTAGAAACAAACGCCTATTTTGAAGGACTTGACGCGAACCACTATAAGACCGGTATCGAAATGTTAGTGGGCCGTTGAAAGAAATGCATTACTCTAGATGGAGATTATGTTGAAGAATAAAATAGTTTTTTCATTAAAAAAAATCATTTTTTTCATTGTTAGGCGAAAGACTTTTTTGTCCATGTATAGTATAGGAAATGTATGGTTCTTAGGTCAAATATTAAAAAAAATTAATGTTAAAATAATAAAAAAACTTATAATTTTTAAAATCATCCTTACGTATGTAATTAACTGACGCTCCATTTCTATAAAGAAAAATACTAATTGAATGAAAAGTTTTATAATAAGTTATTCTTAATTGTCATTTAATGAAGAACTTGAAACAATAGTAAAAAGTTAAAAAGTACTGAATGTAAGTTATGTAATTACATAAAAAATGCTATTTTAATTGTGGTCTAATTCCCACTATTTAAAAATTTTAATTGTGTATAATATTTATTGGTATAATGACTCAATTTTTATTAAAAACGCATTTAAAATGGATACCTTCTACGATATAATAAAAAATAAAATGTTTCATAATTATAGTCTTGCGGCTTCCGCGATGATCTTGATATGGATCTTGGCTTCTGGATGTAAGCTAAAGTGAACTTTTAGAAGATCCCTAAAGATGTCCACTGTAATGTGTGACAAAACATTGGCCGATAACATGACCAAATACATCTGTATGTAAGTTCGGAAAAAATGGCTAACTTCGTAAACAATTAATGTAAAATATTGATTTAAAAAAATGATACATTTAGCAAATATATAATAGTAATAACTAGATACCGCTGTTACGTCACTTTATATTTTATATGTTAGAAATTGAAAATGCACGTAAATGCGAAACGGCTTATGTCGAGAAGTCGTAACTCGGGTGGCAAAATACATAGAGTATGTCGCTCAAAGATAATATTCAATGGTAAAATTTAAAAAAAATACAATTTTTTTATATTACTGTATTATACAGTGTATTCCAAGTTGATTAAGACATAGGAAATTTAACAAGGAGACAATTAGAAATGTTGTAGTAACCTTTGGTCAAATTTAACGATGTGTCATTGGTGCATTTTGAAATGCCGACTCGCTTTTAATTTTTTGAAAATTTCACGAAATTACCTCTATTTAGGGGTTGAAAAAAACCCCAAAATATTAAAAAATCGAAAATACCACTAATTATAAAATTATTTATCTTATTTAATTTTTAATTTTTAAGACTTTTCATTATCTCCTTTGGATTAGGGGTGGTTTTACCCCTCGTAGGGGTTGTTTTCTCATCGGGACTAATATAATATAGTTATATATTTTGCATTTAAAATATTTTTTCAGAATTTTAGAAAAATAGTTTCATTTTTCTTAATATTTTGGGGATGATTTCACCCCATGGGAGAGCTTTGGAGTTGTTTTTTAACACACGTAAACCCTCATCGATCAAGAAAATACATTATTACACTTTTGTAAGGTTTATTTTATAAAAAAAATACAATGATTAATGATTTTATAATTAGTGGTTTTTTTGATTTTTTAATTTTTTAGAATTTTTTCAACTCCTAAGTAGGAGTAATTTTTTGAAATTATTAAAAAACGAAAAGCGATGCTCACTTTGGTTTTCAATGACGAGTAATTTGATACCTGTAACATGTTTTATATTTTTCCCCAGGTCGCTAGCGCGGTCCAAAAATAGGTTAAAAAACAGCCTTTTTTGTGATCATTCTTTATTTGTAGTAAGCTATTTAACTTATATTATTATTACTGATTATAATATCAAATGAAATTGGTCTGGTTTTATTTTGCGATATTATTTAACAAATATATTTCAGTTCAGCCCTGGATAAATATAGGTACACGTGTATTTATATCATTTGAAATGTGTTTCTATAACGAACGGGGTTAACATATTAGAGAATTGGGATCGCAAAGTCCCTTGGCAACTCTTCCTCGAGCAGACAACATAAGTATAAAAAATAATACATTTTTAAAGGCGCAGTCTGCGTCACCCTGTTAGTTTAGATGTGACTGAAACACCTCCAGGGGATTGTAGTTTCGAATGTTGGAAATAATTCAATTATTACTTTGAAAAATTAAACACAGAGCCGTCTTTGTGAGGACATATATTTTGAATTTATTTATTATTTAGAATTTTAGATACTTTATTTAGGGTACTCGTTTCTCGAAATGATTGCATATTTAATTTTATAGTATAAAAACCCAGTAGTGGACTAGGGGGAGGTGGGTGTGGCATGATAAAAAAAATTGTGAAAAGTAAAAAAATTGTAACTGAAAACCTTTTTTGCTCTTCAAATAATTTCATTATTGATGTTGGGAAGTGACTTTTGAGGCGCAGGTGGTAGAGGTAGAGTCGCTGTTGCCAAATTTACTACCAATCTTTCTCACTTGCACTCATGTATTTGTCATTACTTGCCATTTTACAATGCCAGCGCTGTTACCATTTGATGAGTTTTTATACTGTTTTTAGGTTTCCGTAGAAAACTAGGAAACCTTATAGTTTCGTCATGTTCATCCGTTTTCAAAAATTTTAGACCAATTAAGATGAAATTTGCTATACGAACGAAGACTGAAAATCCAAAAACAGAAATGATTCCATAGACTGAAAAGTATACCGGGTGTTCCAGACCACCTGTCCACTATGTTTTACGCCTAAACTATTGAAGATAGAGTTTTATGATAAAAAAATTACTATTATATATCGACCCTAAAGAATTTCAGGAAAATATTTTCAATCCCTAAAAACCCCTCGTTGGGGGGTAGTTTGAGGGGTACATGCCCGTTTCTCAGCAATCAAATGGAACGGTCTATCCAAAAGTACATAATTTTAAAGATCATAAAAAAGTAAGAAACTTTTGTAAAAAAAAATTTTCATACACTCAATTGTTTAGAAAATATGGCGAACCCAAGTTTTGGGGTTTTACTAAAAGTGCTCTAGTTTTGCAACGAGAATCGCAAACCAGTTGCGGAAGCGACTATTTTACAACTGGTTTGCAATCGATTTAAGTCCTCACTCCGCACACTAGCGCGACTGAATCTTGATCAGTCAACAGTTTTATGGGAATTGTCGTGAAGAAAAAACGCGATTTTTTAAAAGTTTTTTTAAATTGGAAACTGATTGCAAATCAGTTTTGTTTCGGTCGCCATTATGTAACACGTGCAAAGTCACCAAACTGTTGCTTACGCACTGGTTTACAATTCTCGTTGCAAAACGGATGGCCTAAGTTGTCTGTTATTTGCGAAATTTCATATAATTTATTATTCTGAATAACTTTTACCAATCACATTTTGATATATTATAAAGTTATAAACAGAAAAGCACACAACCTGAGGAATACCAGATTTTTTTTTATAATTATCAAGTCTTATAGATGTTGAAAAATCAAAATTATGATTAAAACGTACTTTAATTGAAGTAGGTAGACCTGTACCGCACCAAACTCGTTTTTTTTATGAAACATGCATCTATCAAAATTTTATTTCTAACTATGTAAATGAATATGTTCCAGTAAGTTTGAAGTGTAGAACTAGTTGTATCAATAATCGTAAAAAAATTGACCTACATATATAGCATAGTTAATAACGATTTTCCGCCAATATTTTTTTGTGAGATGAAAACATAACCATATATATGAATTCACAAATGGATGTATCAGTGGCGTACCTAACTACAAATTTCCCCCCTTTCCTCACCCCGGCTCATTTCAATATGAGTTCTCTATTACAGTAGGCATCCTATAAGTTCGAACAATTTAAGTTCGAATTCCCTCACTCCTTACCGTCTTTTCATTGAGCATGCGCCAACGGTACGAAAATAATTATTGAAGTGGTTTCATAATTATATAAATGTAAATATACGTACAACGTACAACGCTATTAAACAGGCGAAAAAAAAACAATAGGTAATCAAATACTGACATTAGTATTCAAATAAAACTTAAATATAGTCACTATATCTTCTTCTGAAGATGGGGGTACACCGTAAGTTTTTTTTTAATTTTAGGTCCCGTAGCTTAGATTTAGAACTTATAGGAGTTCTACTGTATAGCGAATTTACCAAAAAAGGCTGTAAATAAAAAATATATTTTAGGATATAAATATTTGGAGTCCTTGGATTTTTGCTAGTCCTGCTACCATGTAGCTACACCACTGAAATGTTACAATATATGCATTTATTTTCCCAAGTGATATTATTTGAGCATATTTCGTACGTGCAATGACATTTTAATACAAATTCAATCTTTTTAAGCGAACTCAAATGTAACAACATAAACGTGATGTGAATATAAATATTTATTTTAAGTTTCTTATATAATACTTAGTGCTCGGTCTCGGCTTTAAATTTTGAAATAAAAAATACTCCACTGAAACTTCGTGAGTGGATTCATTTTGGCGTAACCTACAACTTTTTTATCTTCGAAAATTCTGAGAATTGGGGCTTTTTTGATGGGGCATGCATCAAACATGTCAATTTAACGATGTATAGGAAAACGAATAACCCTTTCTTTTTTACTTGAATTACAAGATTTTATAATGCAAACATCGGGAAATATATTGATCTACAAAAATATTGGGGCATTTAGCGAGACCTACACCCTCAACATGTCAAATTCATGATGTTATGTATATTTTATAAATAACCGGCTGATTTTTGCACATTTGCTAGATAAATGATAGTAAAAAGGGTATTTTGCTATGTCCACGCCCTAAACATGTCAATTCCACGGGGTGTTGTTTATTTAAAAATAACCTTTTTTTTATTTGAAATGAAATATAGTAATATAGAAACATATTGACCCACAAGGTAAACTGGTCATATTTGTAAAAAATAAAACACATTGATAAAAAGCTACCGATTTTCTAATTTTTGGAAGAAGTATAGTATTTGATTAGTTGAACATTTATACAAAATATCATAAGTATTCACTAAACCGTTTCCGAGAAATAAATTATATAATACAACAAAATTTTAAATTTTCCGTACTACGACTGTTATGCATGTAAATTTGATAACAATGATTTTTGTAGGCCAGTATAACCATAACATTTTACTATTATTTATTTAGCAATTGTGCAAAAATCAGCTGGTTATTTATTTACATAACACCATGAATTTGACATGTTGAGGGTGTAGGTCTCGCTAAATACCCCAATATTTTTGTAGATCAATATATTTCCCGATGTTTGCATTATAAAATCTTGTAATTCAAGTAAAAAAGAAAGGGTTATTCGTTTTCCTATACATCGTTAAATTGACATGTTTGACGTTGTAGGTTACGCCAAAATGAATCCACTCACGAAGTTTCAGAAGAGTATTCTTTATTTCAAAATTTAAAGCCGGGACCGAGCACTATTTTGAGAGTACGTCTACATTTTAGTGCGCGCGCGAATTTGTAATATTACGTTTCTGGATTTTATTTATGAAAAATCGATGTGATATTATATAAATATTTATGTGTATTGATGCTATTTTTCTCGTACCGTTAGCATGCATATGATAATAAGCATATTTTTAATATGTAAGTTAAAAATTTACATTCTTCTTTGATGTATGTAGGTATATCCAAAGAGAAACGTCAAATTTTTATCCTGTTGTACATATTATGTAAGTTATAATAAGGTACTGGCACCAGTCTTGGCTAATAACTCCAGTGTTGAATTCTTGTTTAATTAAATGTACTAAATTAAAAATATTTGTTGATATTTGATTACTGTCATTAATTAATCATTCTATAGACACTTAACTGTAAAACAGCGTAATTTGATGACAATTGATCAATGGATATCAAATAGGCGAGCGGATTACAGCTATTTTGAGTACACTAATCGACCAATCGACGTTCTAGTGGCTAAAAATGGTGGACATTTAAACTAATTATTGGTGTAATCTATTTATTAATTATTTTATTATTATCATAGCATCTGCTTTATATTGTTTCAACTTTTAAGATTCTTTATTTTATAATTTTTGTATCGTAGTACTTATCATTTTGTAATCATTAACAAATGTGCATCACTGGGTGCCCATTACTGGGTTTACTTTATCCATTACTGGAGAAAAAACATAAACAAAATAAGACTTTGGTAATTAAATTTATTTAGTAAAGAGGTACTTGTTTTATTAGTAACACGAGTTTATAAGAATTACCAAAAAGAAGCCCAGCAATCCCAAAAACAGTATACCTTGCTCTTAAAGGTGCCAGTACATTATATATTATCATCTATAAAAGAGGTGTCCTAACAGAGATTATGGTAACTAATGGGTGATTAAACCTTTTGATATAATTTACATATTATTGAACAGTGTCTAAAATTTCATTTTCATCGATTTTTAAATTTTTAACTTCACCAATAAATTAATTGTAAAAATTCTACAATTAATTACTTTGTATTTTTATTCCAACGTTGCGTCGTTTATCTCAACTTGTTTTATTTTGCATCTAAACAAGAACTTAATACATACAATTACTAGTGAGTTTTATATTACAACTAGCTGCTACCCGCGGCTTCGCTCACGTAAATTTTGTAACCCCTATCTTAATGATATTTTTTCCGCCGGATCGAGTGAAGCTAATTACAACCACTCATATGTAAGAGTGTGAAATATAAATTTTTCTATATTTTAGTTTTCATTCATTATGCAAAATCGCAAATATCTTGACTGCTATGCGAGATAGGTGTTTTTTTCTTCTATATACCCCATGTATAAATACCCGACCCCTGTGGTATTTTTCCCGCCGGATCTAATAAAACTAATTACAACCCTTCATATGTAACAGGGGGTGAAATGTTTATTACTAAAAAAAATTCCCCATACAAACTTTTCAACCCTTTTGCAATCCCTTAAGGGTTGAATTTTCGGGATACAAAGTAGTATGTTCTTCCTCGGAATGCAAGATATTTCACTGCCAAATTTCATCAAGATCGGTAAAGCGGTTTAGCCGTGAACAGGTAAAAAATAAACAGACACTTTCGCATTTATATTATGTCTTGACTTCTATGTAAGATAAGGGGTTGTTTTGTCCCCCTAATAACCCCACTGCCGTAGTATTTTTCTCGCCAGATCGAATGTAACCAATTACAACCCTTCATATGTGACAGGGGGTGAAATATTAAATTTTTCTTATTTGTAGTTTTCTTCCATTATACAAAATCGCAAATATCTTGGTTTCTATGCGAGATTGAGGGTTGTTTTCCCCCTGAAACCTCCATCCCCGTAGTATTTTTCCCGCCGGATCAAAAAAAAAAAAACAACTACAACCCTTCATATGTAACGGGGGGTAAAATATTAACTACTAAAAAAAATCAAATTTTTCCACCCCCTTGCAATTTCTTAGGGGTTGCATTTTCGAGATACGAAGTAGCCTATATCCGTCCTCGGGATGCAAGCTATCTTACTGTCAAATTTCATCAAGATCGGTTCAGCGGTTTAGCCGTGAAAAGGTAACAAACAGACAGACAAACACACTTTCGCATTTATAATATTAGTATGGATTTATTAATATTATATACCTACTTTTTGTTTTAAAATTGATGAACTTTTTTTAAATCAAATATAGTTGTAAATTGAATGAACTTTGTCACTTTTAGAAGCACGATGTTCAGATCACAGAGACTATGTACAAATTCAAACAACAATTAAAAAAATATCATTTAAAATTACGACAATGTTAATTATTAATTAAATAAATTCTTCTAATATTTATGATTACAAATTAATACAATGACATACCTATGTAGGTAAAAATATTGATATATCAATAACTTTAAGTTTTAAATTTTAATTATTACCTATGTTATGTCATTCGAATGCTGTAATTGTTTGTCTTCAATTTTTTTGACATACATATTTATGTACGAAAATTTTAATTATTCATTACTTTGAGTTGTGCATATTTTTTCAATCGTTATGTTCTTTATATTTCTTTTTTGTTGTATTTTATTGTTCATATAACACATTCACTTCAAAATTTTAAATGGCCACTGACATTTAAAAAATTTTAAAATAATCAATAAAATATAATGTATCCATAGTTACGACATTTGCAATTAATTTAGTAAATGCTTAAAGCGCATTATATGTAAACGTATTTTGTTTATTTTCTCCTCTTTAACATATCTTTTTCAAAAATCAGACACGGGTTCATGGTTGTCAATTAACCAAAGTATTTGAAAAAAATTAAAAAAATCTAATATCGGTTTTCGTTTTGATAGTTTTTTACATCAAAACTTTTTTTTTCCTTTTTTTTTCTTTTTTTTTAAATCTGAAATTTGAACCTTACATTATATCGCCCAAGGAATATAAAAAAAATAATAAAAAAATTCTAACTTTTTTTTTTTTAAATTGGGGGCCCCTTGTTACCTTATTTATAAACTTTTTCAAAAAAGGCCCACTAGTTGTTATTTTTTACCCTCAAGGAATGTATATACCAAATTTCAAGGTTGTCCGATGAGTGGAAATGGTCAAAAAAATGATTATCAGTGAGTGAGGACACTTCGTTATATATAGTAGACTAGCTGCTACCCGCGACTTCGCTCGCGTGGATTTTGAAACCCTTCATATGTGACAGGGGGTAAAATATTAAATTTATCTAATTTTTAGTTTTCTTTCATTATACAAAATCGTAAATATCTCGGCTCCTATGCGAGATAGAGGGGTTTTTTCCCCCTAAAACTCCCGCCCCCGTGGTATTTTTCCCGCTGGATCGAATAAAACCACTTACAACCCTTCATATGTATCGGGGGGTAAAATAATAATTACTAAAAAAAATTAAAATTTTTCCACCCCCTTGCAATTTCTTAGGGGTTGAATTTTTAAGATACGAAATAGCCTATGTCTGTCCTCGGGATGCAAGTTATCTCACTGCCAAATTTCATAAAAATCGGTAAAGCGGTTTAGCCGTGAAAAGGTAACAAACAGAAAACAGACAGACAAACACACTTTCGCATTTATAATATTAGTATGGATATCGTAAAATGTCCAAATATTACTTTACTTAATATTTTATTAACTAATTAAAATTTGAACAGTAAAACTTAAATTTTTCGAAAAATTGTTCATTCGAAGAATTTTGATTCGAAAAATTGTGATTCGAAAAATTGTGCTTCGAAAAATTTACACCAAACCTAATAATTAATTTCGATATTTTACCATTCATGGAAGTGAAATGTTTTTTCATATTTAAATTTTCAATCAATATAAGCATTTCAAAATATTTAATTGTTAATACCTATGTGTCAAAAATCATTTAATTGTTCGACAAAATATTTTAAAATTCTGTATTCCATGGCTAGGTACTATGTTTTTGAATACCTAAATTATAACATACCTGGTTAAATTATTTCTATATCGTCCCCTCCAAGGCAAAGTATCGTAAGATACACTTTTTGCGAAATTGAGTTATCGATTCTAAAAATCTCATATATAAGCGACAAAATTCTCTTTTCCGCTAAAAAATCTGTTAAAACTTTTACTATCGTATTCCTCCAGACAATGTATTCTAAGCACCGATATCTGTTTTATGAAATATCGTAACCAACAATAATATAGTATCGTAACCAGTGACGTAGCTAGCCCTGAGTGGATCCTGACTGGCCTATATGGTAGGTACTTTCCCGCGACGGAATAATATAGTGCTGTGACGGAGTGCTTTCTTATTTATTCATTAGAGCTGGGCTTTTATCAATTTTAATTTTATTAATTTTAAGATATTTTAGAAAAATCGTACTTGTTAAAACTTTATTGCACAAACTAAATATGGTTTCTCTATGAGGTTTTTTCAATATATTTTTTACCCTCAATAACTCAATTTGGTTGATATTGAAGTATGATGTAGAACAGTGCTTCCTAAACTTTTCCTACGACAGAACACTTCACAAATCCTGAAATTTTAATGGAACGTCTTGGTTATTTTGTAAGTAATATATAAAATAATGAAAAAAGTAAATTTAAATCAGTCAAGCATGTTTGAACTTCTCGCAGCTTTTAAAAACATTGAATATTAACTTTGATATTTTTTACGCTTAAACTGATAAGACATACGTTATATATCGTAGTACAGGTATTCCTCGACATACAACCGAGATAGGTTCCTAAACATCGGTCGTAAATAGAATAAGTTGTAAGTTAACACGTACAATATGTACATATTTTTGCTTTTGACGTTTTCCTTGATGTGAAGCGAATCGCATTTTCTATACATAACAAACAGTTGCGGGTTCCCAAAAATATCTACATAAATAATAATAAATTACATTTTTGGGAAATTCCCGGAACTGTTTGTTTCATTTATGTAATATGTGCATGTAAGAAAGAGACAAAGACAATTATAAGTCGAGGATTACCTGTATATTTGTTTACGATGCGTTTTCAACTCTTGTCGTATGAAAATATATTGCATACTAAATACATATTATGACATTTGTTTCTGATATGACAACGACAAAAAATTATTTTATGACTTCTATGTTATACCTAACTATAGAATTAAAACAATTTTAAATTAATATATTACATATAATTTTAGTGACTTTTAAACATATGGTACATGTATTGTATTACATCATGTACTTACATGATTTGAACATTTTATGAATATTAAAAATAATTTCATTTTTGGTTTTTCTGCTCGTGTCTTTCAAAAATTCATCAATGTGTCTATATAAATACATTATTAGCTCTTGTAGATACTCGTACACCCTTTGTACAATTAATTAATTAATTACAATCAAATATAGGTCTTGTCAATTGAATGAAGCTTTCGTAACAATTTGCAATAAATCAACATCTTGTTTTAATTTTGTAAATGTACATTTTAGGTTAGTATGAATACATTGAGTAAAGATGACAGATATACAGTTTCAAACAACAATTACAATAATATCATTTAAAATTACAATGTTAATTTGAAATTATATAAATTCTTCTGATATTTATGATTACAAATAAATATAATAAAATACCTATACCTATGAAAGTAAAAATATTGATAATTCAATGACTTAAGATTAAAAAAATGTCATTATATACTTAATTTTTATTTGTACCGGAAACACATATCTATCGCCGAATGTTGGTCGAATTGTGTCCGAATGATGAAATTGTTTGTCGTCAATTTTTTTGTCAAATTTATTTATGAAAATTTAAATTATTTATTACATAAGAGTTGTGCATATTTTTTCATTCGTTATGTTCTTTATATTTCTTTTTTGTTATATTTTATTATTCATTCACTTCAAAATTTCAAATGGCCACTGACATTTAAAAATTTAAAAAATAATCAATAAAATATAATGTATCCATAGTTACGACATTTACAATTAATTTAGTAGATGCTTAAAGCGCATTATATGTAAACGTATTTTGTTTATTTTCTCCTCTTTAACATATCTTTTTCAAAAATCAAATTCATGGTTGTCAATTAACCAAAGTATTTGAAAAAAAAAAAAAAAAATCTAATATCGGTTTTCGTTTTGATACTTTTTTACATCAAAACTTTTTTTTTCCTTTTTTTTTCATTTTTTTTAAATCTGAAATTTGAACCTTACATTATATCGCCCAAGGAATATAAAAAAAATAATAAAAAAATTGTAACTTTTTTTTAAAAAATTGGGGGCCCCTTGTTACCCCATTTATAAACTTATTCAAAAAAGGCCCACTAGTTGTTATTTTTTACCCCCAAGGAATGTATATACCAAATTTCAAGGTTGTCCGATGAGTGGAAATGGTCAAAAAAATGATTGTGAGTCAGTCAGGGCACTTCGTTATATATAGTAGGCTAGCTGCTACCCGCGACTTCGTTCGCGTGGAATTTACGTTACTGAAATTACATTAAGTTCGTTAATAAAAAAATTCTAACTTTTTTTTGAAAAATTGGGGGCCCCTTGTTACCCCATTTATAAACTTTTTCAAAAAAGGCCCACTAGTTGTTATTTTTTACCCCCAAGGAATGTATATACCAAATTTCAAGTTTCTCCGATGAGTGGAAATGGTCAAAAAAATGATTGTGAGTCAGTCAGTCAGGGATAACGATATATAGTAGATATACCAGAAGTTACTAAACTTTCGTGACAAATATAAAATATGTTTAAAAGAATAGTATCAAATTCCGGCCTCTCATACTTTTCTCAATTTTAATCAAAAAATTAAAAACGTTACCACCGTTTTTTTTTACAGTATGAAGTTTTTCACTCATTAAAACTGGTTAAATGTTTTGATTTTTACTTGTATATGTATATATTTATAATTTGAGACTAAAACCCGCGTGGTAGCTGCTGTATTGAGATACACTGATTATAAATTTTCACTAGCGCACAAACTGATTTCAGTGCGTTACACCAAGTTTCTGATAGCCCACTCAGTATCTGGCGTAAAACATTAGACGTTATTCACGTCAAAATCTAAAAGTATTTGTCTTTTTAGCGAAATGATTCGACCAACCCGATTGTCTTATAAATAATATAAATATAAATATAAAATAACAGTACTTCGACTAACGGACATATTAGATTAGTGAGTTACCTGGACCCGAAGGCGATTTAACCTTGGGGTATATTTGTAAATAAATTAATCTTCTAGAATTTCGTAGGTTTACTCCTTTGGTACGTGTGCATAGCACAGTTTGTGAACCTATGCAGTAGACATTAACATTAAATAAGTATTGTCTGGTGCTGCGATGAAGTTGACATTTTGTTTTTGTTTTGCAGATAGAAAGCTAATGGGACATTAACAACAGCAGCTCGGCACGGTGACTCAGTATGGAGGCGTAACCGGCGTGTGTATGTGTGAGTGTGTATCATCTGTATCCAGTGGTCCAGTGCGTTCACAAGGTGAGTCTGTTCGCCGACAGTGGGCGTGTTTTGTAGGTAGATGCAACACCGTTGCTTATATGTTTGTGTAATGTAAGGGTTGGGATATTTTAAAATTGAAATAAAAAATCAATTAAACATTGATCTATATCTATATTTGCATATGTATTAAGTTTAATTTCATAGCGGTTTTAGGGTTAGTTTTACAAAAATTGATTTTTTGTAAAGTTAATTAACTCTACCTACATAAAAAGAAGCTTATTTTTGTATCTTTTACCGTTAATCTCGAAAACTATTGAATCGATTTTAGTGCAGTTTCACCAGTAGATAAATAAATAATTTTTCAGAGCAGCATGAAACAATTGAATTGGTTTATAATTATAATAATAACGTAATAATAAGATTTTAGAGCTATTATTTATCAAAGAATTGAAAAATTGACTTAGGATCGATTTTACAAAGTCTTTGGGAACACATACAAAATAATTGAGCAAAAATAAAGGTTCTATAAAAACTTTTATTGTAAATTAAAGAAGTATGATTCCCAACTTCAGAGGGCTATATCTTACAAGTTTGAGCTTTTAGGACTTAGTCTCCATTGAGCTTTTGATCTACTCATCATCAAGGTCTATCAGTATACAAAGTTTCAAAGACTTTGATCGAGAGCCGTGTCCCATAAAGATTCTGCTGGGCCATTTATAATATAAACTACTATATAATACACTCTGTTATAATGAATGATTTAACTTATTGGCAAACAATTACAAAATATCAAATGTAGCTTGATTACGGATGTTATTAATTTATGAGTAATTGTTTTAATGTACTACGTAGAACTATATTTGACGTAATGCTTGTAATATAATTGAGTATTGATTATTTATATAACACTATAAAATATAACACTATTAAATATATGTATATTTATAACATACAAAAACAATAATTTTATTAATTGTACAATGGGCAGTTAAAATTGTACAGACCAGTTTTATTATTTTATTGTTATATACTCGGTTATTTCATTTATGATAACAGTATCACTTCAAGTCATAAATTATGCTACAATGTGAGAGATATTTACGGAATTAATTGCGTTGTGAAAAAAAATGTGTAGGAAATTATTTTGTTCTACAAAATTTTTTTTTTTGATGACTACATATTATTGTAAATAATTTGTGTTGTTATTCTAATAGCTCTTTTTGTCAACTGAAATTCTTCTTTTTCGACAGTTTCATGGGATACAAGATGAATTAGGAAGTTGCTAATGGGTCGATGATAATATCATAATGGGAATCATTTTATGTAGTAATTGTTTAGTGACTAGACGTATTAAGGTCGTTAATAAATAAATAAAATACTGAAAATGTATTTTATTTTCTGAAAAATACTTCACTCAATCATGTTTCTAGGTACCTAATTATAGAAATGAGCAGATGTGAAATTGATGGATTTTATGTATGTAGGGGAGGGTGGGGCACGTTCGGACTATTAACTTTCAGCAAAAGTAGGATTGTTGTTAAAAATTAAAGAGCAACTTTTTTAATGCACATTGATAGACTCATACATTAAGTATACAGTAATGAACAAAAAATTCGATAAATTTTACATTCTTTTCGAAAATTTGTTATTTTTCAAAAAGTAGCATTTGTCCGAATCTGCCCTATAGCGGGGCACTACTGGACAACATCTGGGGCACATTTGGACAAAACCAAATAAAACACAGAAACTCTACAAAACAACTCTTTTAATTCTGTTCTCATTATTATTCATTTACACAAATTATTATTGAACATTTAAATTATTAAAGTGCACAGTAAAATTGAAAAACCCGCACTGCCTAGCAGTACCTTTAATAGCACTTGGCTTTGGAAGCTTGGAGACGATATCTTCACGATTTACAAGGGAAATATCGTCAATAACATGAAAAACAAATCCTTGGACTCCTGTTTTACGCATAAATTTTACCTCATAGGTGGGTATTATTTCTTTACAGTTCATTTCCTGAACTACCCCAATGAAGTATTTAAAAAATTTTTTAGTAGCAAACCTCACAAGAACGTAATCACCTATGACTATGTCCTCGTCATCCAATAAACCTTGAAAAGGCAGGTTTGGACACCATAATGGGGCAGGTTCGGACAGTCCGAATGTGCCCCAGTCTACTTGTCCGAATGTACCCCACATGTACATTTTTCATTTAACTAGATAAAACTAATTCCTTGAGCGATAGGTTAGGTTGAACTAACATGAAATTATAGGTTATTTAATGGCATTTAGTGAGCTGCAATTGCTAAATAGCTAAGTGAAAAAATAAAAACGTGAAGACTTATGATACTTACCTCAAATATTATTACAATATCTCAAAAAACAGGTTTTTGTTTATAAAAATTTTGTTTGTTGCACTGAAAGACCGGATATTTGTCACACAATAACATTTTGTTCTGCCAACCTACTGTAAACCTCTGTTGCCAACTTGCACGTCATTTAGGCGGGAATTTCAATTTGTCCGAATGTGCCCCATGTCCGAACGTGCCCCACCCTCCCCTAATTGTAAAAGTTAGAGCACAGAAAACATAATTAATTAACTTAATTGTTAAATTATATTAATTATATGCACACATAATTTTGTAATAAAAAAAAATAAAGGAAACTGCAAAATAAACATCCTGTAATAATTTTTATTGTGAATACAATTTAAATATTCTTTAAGATTTCATGGACTTGCTATTAAAGTTGGAAACTACTTGAAACAAGTTATGAAATAATCGCAATTTCAAAGTTTATTAATCATTTAAAATCAAATGTATTGTTAAAAGTTAAAAATAGTAACCGATTAATCGCTTTACAAAATGCCAGAGAGCAACGAAAGTTATACAAATTCGTCATTTACTCAATCTATAGATATCCCGATACGGGATCTTAGTACCCATAGGGATTTATATTATTATTTATTATGTTACAGGTACAACAACATTAATTTTTAAATTTTTGGACTATTATTTTTCCCTATGAGTCCTGACTTACGGGATACCTATACTTGAAATGTGTACTTCTGGTAATAGCCCCACGATATTATATACATTTTTATTTCGTAAATAAATAAAATAAATATTAATAAATAGTTAAAAGTAATGTACCTACCTACAACATGCGAGTAGTAAAGGACTAGCAGCCCTCTATCTCACATCGATCCTACTGAAAACTACAAAGATTACTTTCTACTTGATTTTTGATCGAGTTGGACCCTGTATTAATGTATAGAAAATAAAATACAACACATTAGTTTGTCCTTAAAATGTAAATACTACCCATTGAAGGCGCCATTTTTACATAATAATGTTTATGAAATATGCCACCTACGATTTAGAAAAATTATGCAAATTCATAAATATTGCGTATTATTTAAATTTAATCATTCATTTGTTAATACTGAGGTTGAACGATCTATTGAATCAACATTGTAAATCGAATAGAAATCAAAGCTGAACATCTGGTTCGAGTTTGTTGTTTTAAAATGTAATTTGATTCTACGTTAATGCAGAAAGATAGCGTCTATTTTCGTCAAACAACTGTCATTAAATTAAATATCAGACTTGTTATTTATGTTTGGAAAAAAAACAAAACAAATAACAGCTCAAATATTTAAATTAGCAGTTTGAATTCATGACTTTTTTTATATAATGTTGCAATATATCGCGAAACATTGGCCAAATCGACGAATAAAATCCTACCTAAATAAGTCCACAGAAACCATAATTATAATTAGTGTCCGATCGAATATTCGGCTTGGACATTTTCTGCTGAATAATCGGGTTTGGTCAAAATTAGACCGAAAATTTTGCCCAAAAAAGTTTATTTAAATAATTATTGATTTTTTTAAATATAAAGTGAAAAAAAGTTCGGTTTTGATTTCGGTCAAAAGTTAACCTTTGGTTGAACACTAACCATAACGTCGCTGATTCTCAAAAAATCGAATAAAACAGATTATGTCAATTTAAACGGACATAAAATGAAATTTATTTATATAAAACACTCATAAAATTACGAAAATAGGCAGTTACTGTTTCTCAGCGGCTATACGTGGCTTTACCCAGACCTACACCAATATAACTATGCATCTTCATTATGATTTATACTGTATATTTACCGGTGATATCATTGTTGAGTCAGAAATGTAAAGAAACAAATTGTTCTCAATTCCCGCTTAGCATATCCGCAGGCTACTTTCAAAAAATAATTGAAAACGATCTAGTTCTAAACAATTATATAAGATGAATTATTAAGAAAAGAATCAATTTTGATACATAGTTTTTAGATTTTCTATTTGTTTATTTGTTCTGATTGTGAGTAAACTCAAACTACTGAATCGATTTTGATAGAGCTTTTACAGTAGCGTCGAAACCATTTTTTTTTCTGGGGGGCAGTACGAACCTCAAAAATTAAGCTGACCTAACTTTACTCGGCATTCTTAAAATTCAAAATTGACTTCAATTTTCTTTGGTTTGATTAATATCGTATTATTTGTTAAAAAAATAAACAGAAATACAGTTGAACCTCGTTAGTACGTTTTTAAAGGGACTGAGGGAAAACACGTACTAACGAGAAAAACGACCTAACGAAATATTTCAACATGGGGTCTTATGGAAGAAAGCCGGTACCAAAAAAGAAAAAAAACGTACTAAAGCAAAACGTACTAGCGAGGATTCACTGTACTCACTGTTTATTTTTCTTTTTCTCTGACTAGACTTGTGGTTACATTTTGTAATTTGTTTGTGAGCTTTAACATCAGTTTACAAAAATTAAAGAATTTTAAAGAGTAAAAAATTATAGAAAACAGATTTTTATAATTGCACGTCGCTCCATAAATTTGCCTTAAAAAACAAAATCCAAAGTAGTCATTGCAACTCCCCCCCCCCCCCCACACTGAAAATGCTGGGGTGGCGCCCTTGAGCCTTTACTATCATGAGCATAAGACCCTAGAATTATAGTTTAAACTTGAAATCATCACGCTATTACATCAAGGAACTGAGTTAGTTATAGCAATATGGTCATGCGGGCAGTTGTCAAATTCGATATATGTACACGCGGCGAATCCCCGGGTTAAAGCATGTTTACAATAATTTTAATAATAATAATAATATTCTTTATCCCAGTTTTTATTTTTAAACTGATCTGAAACTCTCAATTTTCAAATGAAAATGATACTTTATATTTCAGAATAATCTTACATATGTATATTGCACACCCCAAGCAAGCTATGCTTGGATGTGTGTTCTCGTCCTAAAAAAAATTATGTATATACATTGATAAAATTAGCATTATATCTTAAATTCTTTAGTAACTCACTTCAAAGTTTACATTTTCTGAAAGAGAACATATTTATAATACTTACAATTAGTTTAATATTGGTTGGTTTTAATTTTCTCTTATAAAAATATAAACAAAGTTCAATTTGTCGTGATGTTGAAATTTTTAAGTGATGGTAACACGCTACAAGTCGCAAGACATAATAAATGATCAGAAATCCATTTGAATTACTTCATCTATTATCAGAATAGAATCCTATTAAAATAATTAGAAGTAAGCAAATTTTCAGTTCACTTAAAAGGAAAACGATATTTCTGAAAAAATTGATCGTGAAATATTTAGTTACTCTGATAGTTAAAATATCTGCCTTGGGAACCACGGGACTTTCTTATACCTAACCTAACCTAACAGTGAATTGTATACGTGATTCTTTGTTTATTAAAACATTTCTAACAAACTAACAAGAAAGAACAAAATGAATAATTTTATAATTATAAAACAAGTGATTTTTTTTAACGTAATAACTGAAAACGGATGTTTACTCTTGTAAATTTTTGGATTTTTGAATTATTTTTGAAATAAGAAAAAAATGTTTTAGATAAAAAATGTCGAGTATGTTATTATCTATAATTTATTCCCCATGCATTTTTTTTTCTGTTATGAACCATTTGAATTATAATAATTTTTTTTTCAAAAATTTGTTTTTACAAAAAAATGAATAGAACATAAATTATAGATATAGATATTATCTACATTTTTCAACTTGACCATTTTTCTCTATTTCGCACTGTTTCAGAGTAATTCGAAAAATTAAAAAATCGACGTAGGTAAACATCCGTATCCGGTTGAAAGATCGTTTTAAAAAATAGGACGTTTTCTTCCCAGCCAAAAATTAATCTTAAATATAAAATATCACCCTTCTACGATTTGTCGTATTTGAGTTACAGCGCTTACAGACAGACAGACAGACAGACGGACACACAGACATCATGGCGAAAATAGTCAGAATGGATCCGGAGTTCGAAAAAAATCAGCTTCACTATACTTACTTTTACTAATGTATATTTCATATACATGGTATAAGAAAGTAAAAAATACCTATCCATTGAGAAACGCCACAGTAGCGAAAACTGACATATAACAATCTGTTGTATTTTAATTATTTTATTCAAAGGTGTGACTTTCTTGCAAATTACAATGATTGAATGCTTATCTTGAGTTCTGTTTTATTACGTTACATCTTTAATCAAGATAAAATTTGGTATGTTTGCATTAAAAAATGTGGAGCATATTTATTTATATCAGGCATACATAAAGTGACAGTATTTTTGTTGAAATTTAATATTTTTAATTCTTTTGGACGGATTAATGTAAGAAATTAAATAATTATTAAGTGAGTTTATGTCATTTATTTATTACGTTTTCAAATTAATGTACTTACATAATCACTATTATTACTAAAATTGACAAAGTTGACAACGTTATTAATTAATACATTTTAAAAACATTAAGGGGTGTGCATTTTATGGCCAAGCCATGCTATTTAGTTTTATGATTACAGCCATTTGTTTGTAATAATAAATAATACAATTTATCATCCTTCAAATCTCAATTTATATTTAATCATTATATTAGAACTACCTATTCATCAAAAAAATCTGAGAAAAGCGTATCATTAAAATGTCATGAGGTGTTAAATTAATCACGTATATTTATTTACCATCGCTGTGCATTTGTTTAATTATAACAAAAAGACTATCCGGTGCAGGCGCGATTACATATCATCAGTATATTATTATAGCCTTGACGTGTTACAGCATCTGGCTGAAGGTTTCCCAATTGTTTGGCGTTTCTGATAACACCATAATATCAATATTAATTAATTAAAGTTTATACGTATTTATAAATGATGTATCTACAAATATTTTATGTATTGTAAGCAATTAGGTTAATTACTTTGAACATGATTTAACATGTTTCTTGGTTTTTCTTACAGAGAGATCTATATATCAATTTGATATCCGTTGAACTACTCGTAGTGACTATATTAACAAAGATTACATATAGAGGTTGTCTAAATACCAGGAGACAGTATGGGGATCTCGGAAACTATAAGAGATAGAGATTCGGTTAAATGAGAGAAAAGTTACCTTTAAAAGGGGGCAGTTCAATGGTGTATTTACATTTCACAAAAATTTCACAGCCTACTAGATATTAGCCAAAAACCATTTTAGTCCAAATTTTTCCATCGTGAATATTTTAGACTTGAAATTTTAGAAAATGTTTCAAATAAATGCTGTAAGGTTTAGTGTTGTCTATTTAAAAATATTTTTTTAATTTTCAGAAATCTCGTAGTTTTTGAGATATGAGACTAACTTATGTTTTCTTAAATAGGAGCAATATGAAATTTTGTAATTTTTGAACAGAAGATTTTATTACCTTTTCAATGATATGTAACTTAATGTACTTACTTTTCAAAATATCTCAAAAAATGACCAAAAAGTATTTTTTATTTATTTAATATCCTGTATGATCCAAAGATGGCTATGACACAACAATAAGATTTAAAAACAACTGAAAATTTACTTTTAACTAAGCTAACATTGCATGAATTAACTATTGTGTTAATAAAAAAAACATATTTAAATTTATTTAATACACAATACCAGTCAAAGATGGCTATGGCTCACTATGGCTGTCAACAATGAGATTTTTAAAACAACTGAGAAATTGTTATTATTATTGCCTGCTCGTAAGAATACTAAAAAGGTAACTTATGATACGTATTTGTTGATAATATTTTATTACATTTTAAAAATGGAATATAATTCTAACGATGTAAGGGTGGATAAGTTGTTGTTAAATAATTTTGTACCAAATGTCACCCTTCCCCACGATGATTTTGATGATTTTGAAATGGGACTGTCCTCAAGCCAGACCCAACCATCCGACCAAGTTTCAATAATATCGGTTCAGTGGATCATGACTTATGCGTGTGACAAGGATTTAAGGGACAGACGGACGGACACACGGACGGATGGACGGACGGACAGACAGACAGACAGGCAGACACGGAACGAAAAGTGTTTGTCTTGACGTGAAACGGAAAGATCAATTTAAAATCTTGAAATCGGAGAACATTTTTTTTGTCTCAATCTGAAGCGAGGAAGCAATATGGTCATATTCTACTTACTGAGATGTACATTTCGACACCCCACATGCCTAGACATGAAAATTAAAAAAAAAATTCTATGACACCCCTCCCTATAATTCCAAAATTTAAAATTATTTTGTTGACTTTAGTAAACCTTGCTCTAACTATGTCAGTAGGTACCTTATGTTGTGGTGATAATTTCTGACATTATTTCGCCTTATTAGACGATACAAGATGCAAGCTAGCTCTAATAATATGCACTTTTTATCCAGTAAACCTTGAGGTGGTTAAGTGGTTAATTCAATTTAATCTTACATTTAATACACGTGCACTCAATATGTATAATTTATTAAAAAGTTCGTTATAGAATGTTACGTGATGTTTTTTTAAATATATTTTATGTAGTTATTATATTTATTTGTTTTTTGTTTGTTTTTATTTGAGTATAATTAATTTATTGATTTTTGCACGTACCTATCAAACATTGTTTGTATGTGTAAAAAATAAATAAATAAAATGTAAGGTTACATATTTGTAACGAGCTATTACTCAATGACTAACGACTAACATACGCACTCTAAATTGAAATCCTAGATGCGATTTGTATTTTGTCTATTATACAAAAGAATTATAGCGACAGTTTTTTTAAATCGAGTTTTATGTCAATATGTTAAAACATTGGTAAAAATGCTTTTAAGAGTATTTTCCACTCAATAGACTAATGTTTAATAAAAAAAATTTGTAATAAAGAATTATGAGCTTATGAGGCTTTTAATTTTGTAATATAGAACTGAAAGAGTCGATAAATAATACATAAGTATTTGATATATATTTGGTAGTTGGTTCGATGAAACAATAATATACAGGATGAGACAATAGTGCTTATATAAAATATAGTGCTTATACAAAAATATTCAAATTTTGAATCATATTATAAATTTAAAATGCACATTATAAAATTATATTAAAATATAAAGTGTAGTCCCGAAAAATGGGTTCATATATTATGTATTTTTTAAAAGAAATAACACATTTATTTCTTCATTATTTAATTCCAGTTCAGGTTTTATTTTTGAAAAACATTATCAAACTTATTTTTGAAAATATTTCTATTTTAGACATTTACACAGTTTGGGCATAATGTTGTATAATGCCTTTTAGTTTTCGCTTATCAACTATAAAATTTGTTTACACAATTTCAGGTCACTCTTCAAAGCCCCTCCCCTCCCCCCCCCCCCTGTTTGTGTTCGTGAGAGTGACGCCGAACGGGCAACAGTTTTGTTGTTGTTTGGTGGATGTTGAACTCTCATTGTTGTTTTACATATTGTTTAGACGTACACAGTCACGGTTGAAATACTCATATAATTACACCTCCCCCCCACACACACATACATACGCGTAACGTCACGCAAGGTGTTTATTATTTAATATAGAATTAGTTCAACTTAATGTGTTTTGTAAGTATTGAAACAAATCAACGTTATTTTGATAAATTGTATTGTTTAATGTAATGTAAATGTTCATTGAGCAAAAAATCAACCATAACGAATTCTGACTTATATGAGATCCAGCCAAAATTCGAGTTTTGCGTCGTGGCAATTTGAAAAGTAGTCATAATGCGTTTTGATTTATTTAAAAGGACCGCAAAGCGAAATTTGTGTTGATATATTTTTTAATAATTAACCAAATGCGTTTTGAAAATGTGAAAATACAACAACGCGTTGTGGCCATTTAAAATACGTAATGTAAGACTTTTTTGAAAAATATTGTTTATAAAAAATATTTTAAAAGTTTTAATAATATTAGTTAATTATATTAATATTAATAAATAATAATATAATATATAAGAGAAAATATCCATTAAACATAATGTTTGAAATTTTCGAAAAAAGTATTCAGTGAAAGATAAAAACATTGGTTCCTATTTAAAAAAAAATTATCTTGATCTTCAAATATCTTTGAAGGCCACGTTAAAATAACAAATAAATATTACTATTCCACTACCCCCTTATATGCCATATATCGTTTAATATATGTATGTGTGATGACAGACAAAAAATATAAGTACTTCAAAATATTCATTTTGTTCATATTATATGCCTTACATTCTTGTGAATTAGATTGGAATTAGACACATACAGATATATGTAGTATTGTTTTCAGGTATTATATTATTAAATATAACAGTTTTTATCAACTTGTGGCTATTGACCCCGGTTTGTATCGCATGGAATTATTATTTTAATTAATTTCATTGAATATAATATATTGTTATTAATTTTATACTTCAGTTGTTATTTAGAAAAGTTGTGCTGTATACATACAGGATGTCCCAGCACTGTGGATTTAGGACTTAGGTATAGAACATAGTTTATAAAATGTGTTTAGAATTGAATAGGCAATTCGAAAATGTGAAAATATATAGTGTTCCATTTGACAACTTTGAAAAAAATTGGATTCAGATTTTTGATACACTCTGTACAAATAATACAATTTTGTAAATGTTTGATGTAAAACTACTTTTAGCAGAGAACAAAATATTTTTGTTATAATTAGAAAATTACAAGGTGTTGAAAATATTACAATTTTCTTTCAAAAAAGATCATAATTTCTAAACCGCTCAGTATAATCCCACACATGCTTGTATCAAAATGTCCAGAAAAATTAATACTTTTAGATTATCAATTAAAAAAAGATACTTCGTATTTAAAAAAATATAACCTTGATTTGTAGCACATATGGGACAACCTGTATAAATGTAACGATTTTCAAAATCTATCTATCCTTTTGTATTTAAAGTTTTCTTCCATTTAATAAATAAATAATATATGCGTTCACGATGAAAGGAACAAATTCGTTTAAAATTCAGGTAATTATTTTGTGGAAAAACGCTCGGACCCGTCGATTAGTATTTTTAGTTGCGGATTTTTTGACATAAGAAAATTGTATACAGGGTGTCTCAGGAAAAACATATGCAGTCATCATTGATTTTTTTAAATGGAACACCCTATATATTATACCATTTTTGAATTGTGCAATAAATTCTGAACACTTTTTGTACAGCATATCATATCTCTAAAATCAGTGGTTTTCGGAATAATGACGTTTGAAAATTAACATTTTGAAATACACACAAGTCAAATAAAATGTTTAAATTGAAAAAATAAACTTTGAACATTTTTTTTAAAGCCAACAAAAACATCCTGGTATTGCAAAGAAAAGAAAAAAAGAAGAAAAAAAGAAGAAAAAAAAGGAAAAAAAAATTCAATGTTTTTTCTTTTTGCCATAGGTACCAGGATGTTTTTGTTGGCTTTAAAAAAAATGTTCAAAGTTTATTTTTTCAATTTAAACATTTTATTTGACTTGTGTGTATTTCAAAATGTTAATTTTCAAACGTTATTATTCCGAAAACCACTGATTTTAGAGATATGATATGCTGTAAAAAAAGTGTTCAGAATTTATTGCACAATTCAAAAATGGTATAATATATAGGGTGTTCCATTTAAAAAAATCAATGATGATTGCATATGTTTTTCCTGAGACACCCTGTATACAATTTTCTTATGTCAAAAAATCCGCAACTAAAAATACTAATCGACGGGCCCGAGCGTTTTTCCACAAAATAATTACCTGAATTTTAAACGAATTTGTTCCTTTCATCGTGAACGCACTGTATATATATATATAAATATAATCCATACTCCATATAGACCGGTGCCAAAGCGGATTTTGAAGTCTAGAAAAAATAAAAATTAATAATAGGCAAGGACCAGCCGGAAAATTGAGTTAAGGTTATGATAATGAGAAATTGTGAAATGGGAGTGCTGTTTAGGGGTTGAAAGTATTTTTATGCGATTTTCGGCGAAACGTGATCTCCTAGCAGAAAATGTACAATGCAAAAGTTGTAGATAATAAAAAATTCTTAAACTTTCATACAAGACATTTTTCAACATAGCCTCAAATTTTCCGAGAAAATAACGGAAAACCGTTTTTTTATTTTTTCTCTTGTAAAAATAAAGTATACCTTTTTGTGGATTGAATAAGCATGATTTTTTTAGAATCTGGAAAACAAGTAATTTCCGAGATATTTACATTTTTCAAATATAAATAGAAAAGAAAATAACTATTTGATTTATTCGATAATTCTAATATACAGGTTGGTCCGATTTGGGATACAGATATCTTAAGAGCTGATTCCTTGGCTCATTGTGAGTAAAAAATTGTAAAATATTTAAAAACCTCAGAATTCTTTCAACTGCATCGATTTGCATGAAAAGGCTGTAGCCGGGTAAGCATGCAAAACATGCCTTTACATGGATTTGGCTGATTATTTTTTTGGAAGTCACATTCTATTAAACATTCAACCTGACCAAATATTAGCTTCCAAAAATTTATAGTTTTCGAAAAAAAAATTTTTTTTGATTTTCAAAAAAATTTTTTTTTTTTGATAATCTGTCAGTCGAATTTGATGGTGCTTGAAATATATTATAGAGGTACTTATGACTCATCAGAGGTAATTTTATTATGATCCTCTGTACATAATAAATCAGAAAAAAAAATTAATAAAATTTAAAAAATCAAAAAAGACCATGTTGTCTTCGGAGGGCAATCGCAATTTTTTTATATATTATACCTTGTATGTACCCAAACAACATAACAAAATCCCAAATTGATACAAAGGGTATAACATACTCGTATAAATTCGCATGCGGTCGTATCGGAGTGGCGCGAGCGTGGCGCGGGCGAGTGCAAGTCTCTTAATACTTTTAAAATATCTCTAATTTGTTGCTAAACAGGACTGGGCTAGCCCAGAGGTATATCGAAAATTTGACGGGGCCCATTGTCTGATAAAAACAAAATATAGAGGTCGTAGCCGGGAATATATGGGAACTGCTCCATTGAATCAATTTAACAAATTTTTTGCTCATAGGTTGCTTTTTAAGTAAAATTAAATCGCCTTAAATGTCTGTGCTTCAATATATTCATTTTTGTTCAGATAATTTTTATTAAAAAAAAAAATCTTGTCTATAGTTTTTAATGGAAGAAGATTCGCTAGTTCACAGCGGAAATGTGATTTGTTACTACAAAGTCGATTATAAACATTTCTAAGCGACTTGGGGCGATTTTTTGTTACTTAAAAAAAACCTATGAGAAAAAAAATTACCTCTGATGAGTCATAAGTACCTCTATAATATATTTCAAGCACCATCAAATTCGACTGACAGATTATCAAAAAAAAAATTTTTTTTTCGAAAACTATAAATTTTTGGAAGCTAATATTTGGTCAGGTTGAATGTTTAATAGAATGTGACTTCCAAAAAAATAATCAGCCAAATCCATGTAAAGGCATGTTTTGCATGCTTACCCGGCTACAGCCATTAAGATTAAGCTCGTCTTGTCCTCTACTTCAAAAGTGACCCTATGACAATGTGTGCTTTTTATTTTTTAGGGGTGAAAACAACCCCTATTTATAAAAAAATGAGTAAACTGAGGATTAAAGCAATTAATAGATTGAAAACCCATTGAAATATGTCAAATAAAGTTTATATTGTAGGCATGATTTATGATGTATTACAACATTTCAACCCTTAAATATCAAACTTTTGAAATAACAAAAATGTGTCTGTTTAAAATAAACATTTACAGCGTTCTGGCAGCATCTAGGTTTTATCAGTAAAAAATACTATCGAAAGTAACCTCCTGAAATTTAATTACTTTTACTATAAATAAATTAAGTCTTATTTTTCACCCTCTTTATAATTTTGATGTAGTATAACCCGGCCGCGGAGGGCCGCCAGAATCGACTTTTGATGTTCAGTAGGTATATAAGATTTAGTACCAAAATTTTCACGACTTTTGAAATAAATAATGGAAATAAGCCACTGGTATAAGTATGTACATGAAAAAATGTTCACTACTAAAAATGTAAATTATTAGGGGAGCCTTGTGATTTTTTATAGCTGCGAAGGGGGGTGTCGGTCAAATAAATCTAAATGATCTAAATGAACCAAACGGTTCTATAAACAAAATTAAATTAAAAATAATAACTATCCTCTTCTAAATCAGTGATCTTGATACGCTTTAGGGCTTAAAATTCATAATATTTAAAAATTAACAAATTTAATTGATTTTTAACGCTTAATATAGTAAATGGAATAAATTATAACATGTATGTGAAAAAAATAGCAGAGTTACTCGAGCCAAATAAGGTACGCGTAAAGACAAGGTTATTAACCTAACCTGTTGTACACATGGCTGTGCATTGTTACACTTAAGCAGTACTTATACTTAAATAATCGTTTGAGTATTATATCAATTAAAAAATTTATTAATTATATAATTTGGAATAGCCCCCCCTCCCCCCCAATTGTCAAAATTGATTAATACGAAAAACGTCATTTCGCGTTTGAGAAATAAAATCTATAGTTTAAAAAAATATCTGCCAAGTAAATGCACAGTGCTTCCTTGTGCTAAATTCACCAAAGGTAGTTCATTATTAAATAATTTAAATAAATACCAATAAAGTGTTCAGATAAATTGTCTGGCATGGTTAACCATTTAATTTTTTACAATTTTACTAATATTTATATATACTAATATTTTTTCATGTATTTTTAATTTTTGGACAATTTCAATCTAAATCTAAATTTATGCAAATGTCAAAATGACATTTAAAACGTCAAAATGACATTTAAAACGTCAACATGACATTTAACATGACGAATTTTTAAAGCAAAATGAGATACATATTTTTAATATATATTTTACAACAAACGTTGTAGACCCATATTATAGGAAATTTAATGCTCTACAAAAAATATTCTATACAATTTTCACGTAACATGTGTCGTTCTTGAGATATCTTGAAAAAAAATATTTTGGGGTGTCACCCCTCCCCCTTACATACGATTTTGAAATGGGACCGTTCTCAAGCCAGACCCAACCATCCGACCAAGTTTCAACAATATCGGTTCAGTGGTTTATGAATTATGCGTGTGACAAGGATTCAGGGGACATACAGATAAACAGACAGAACGAAAAGTGTTTGTATTGACCTGAAACGGAAAGATCAATTTAAAATTTTGAAATCGCAGAACAGTTTTTTGTCTCATTTTAATACGATATTGCGATATTTCATGTTTGTTCGGACCCCCTACCCCCTCGCCGTCGCATAATACGATTGGTAATTGCTCCTAAGAAGCTGTAGGCATATTTTATAAAGGCGCAAAATCGTTTAGGAATGTATATGACTATTACCATATTTTTATTTCCTTTATTATATTTTTAAAATATGTATTTGTTTAAATGGGTACCTCGGGTGCAAAGTTAACCTAATACAGCCATGGGCGTAGCCAGGTTTTTGTTCAGGGGGGGGCAAAAATTTTTTTTTGAAACCGTTTGGTCGGCGTGTTTTGCCTAGGACCCCGAGGTAATGAGAAAGGGGTGAGCAAAAAAAGCTCTCACATTATTATGGTAACCTTACCTAAAAAGTTTTATAAAAAATTTGTTTAATAAAAATATTTTCAATGGGCCTCAAATTTTTGGCGTCTGGGACCTCGAAATGTGAAACTTGGAACTTTGGCTCGTGATTTTCATTAACTTTTCAATTTTGTTTTATAATTTTTTGGTGTCGCGATATTCGAGTTTGAATGAAAAAAGTACCAAAAAGTTTTAAACGACCATAAAAGGTCTAACATTTTTTAAATACTACTAGACAATAGGTGATTATTTAAGCTTTAATATTCTTTTTTTTTTATTTTCTGTGCGACCAACATTAGGCCTTTTATGGTCGTTTAAAACTTTTTGGTACTTTTTTCATTCAAACTCGAATATCGCGACACCAAAAAATTATAAAACAAATTTGAAAAAGCGTTTTAAAGCTGAAAAAAATTCCTACAAAACGGTTATCTTGAAATTTTAGAAAAAAATTTAACATCCCCGTGGGCATCTTTCAAAATTGTAAAAAAATCAATTTTTTTATTTTTTATTAAACCGCGATTTGGTCACAAAAATAAGTGTAATAACACAAAATAACCCCTAAATTCGAAAAGATGATAAAATTTCCTTCAATTTTCATATCCTATAAATAAAAAACGGATCATATTTGACCTATCGGCATTACTTTGAAAAATGACATGAATAGTTTACCCGCTATAACAAGAGATTGCAATAAAAAAAACAATGATATTTAAATTTTCGAATCTAAAAATGTCAATATTTAGCCAATGAACTGATTCATTTGTTACTCTTAGTTCACGAGCTAGGGGGAGGGGCAAGCGTCCCCCCTTGCCCATGCTTTTGTGGGTAGTTATTTTAACACAAAACACAGTTTTCACTGTTGCCAACACTGCGACCTTTGCTTTTAGGTGTTTTTATTTTATTTTTAATTTTGCCTGATATTTTAGTTTACATTTAAAAATAAAAGATTGTGATTAAAAAAAACTTTGATATTTGATTTTCTGGATCCAAAATATAAATTTACGTTCAAAAATCCAATGGACATCATATAAGTCTAGAAATACCCTGTTTGGACAATAATACTGATTTACTTATTACTTTTTGTCGACAAGCTAGGGGGGGGGGCAAGCGCCCCCCCCCCCTGCCCCACCCTGGCTACGCCCATGAATACAGCTCTGTAATTCCGTAACGAAATAAATAATAATAAAGGTGATTATACATTAATTAAGCAAACATTGCTCGTAGATATTTGTCGGGCCTGTTCCAATATTGTGCAATCGATAACTAGACATTCTGATTAACCATTTATTACTGTAACATGAGTTTCCAACCTTTTTGTATTTGAATGATCCTTCTACTTGTATATATTCTGTGGGATACGCACAAATTGGTCAAAGGGCGCCATGATTCCAGCGGCAATAGAGTTGGAAACCTCTGGTCTAGTATTATTTCATGCCTTGTATTTTTATAAATGCACATCTTTATCTCAATCTTACAGAACCGGATAAACTTGCATCCTTTCGGTAATAAAATAACTGTACATAACTTACGTGCACAATATGTACGTAGAATTTTTGTAAACAGTCGGAAAAAAAATTGATTTATCGTTTTTAAGTAGTGGATAAAGTATACAAGTTTACTATTATTAAAATTATGAATAATTAAAAACTATAATCTTGAAATACCATGATGTATGTGCATCTGTCTGTCTGTCTGTCTGAAGACGCTATAACTCAAAAACGACAAACAGTAGGGTAAAATTTTATATTTAAGATTAATTTTCGTATTTAAAGAAAATCTCTTCTTTTTTCTCAAACGATATTACAACCAGAAATCGATGTTTAGTTTTTACCTACTCTTGTAATTTTATTTTAGGGTGTACTCATAAAAATAAAATACTTTCTATCCAATAAAATTAATGCATAAAAATTATTTCTTTATACTTTTAAATTAAAAATAATCGATTTCTAAATCTTATGCATGGTAAGTAATGCATACAATAGGTACATATCGAATATACATATATCGATTCATCTTTTTATTAGGGTTCGGTAGAAAACTAGGAACCCTTATAGTTTCACTCTGTCTGTGTCTATATTAATTTTATACCGATTAAGATGAAATTTGGTATATAACGTAAATTGATAACCCAAAAACAGAAATGATGAGATTTTTGAGAAAAAATTTCTGAATGTAGCTTTAAATAAGTACTTTCAATGAAAACTATAACCAGCACTGTAGCAAAAATAGTTTATACAAAATTTTGAAATAATTCTTTTTTTATAAATCGCAGTGAGAATGACTACGGAACCATATCATGTGTGTACCTAACACGTACTTGGCTGTTTTATTTTATCGACATTAAGTATAACGTGCAAACAAAATAGGTAAATGAATTAACATGATAAATTCATAGGTATATGCATTTAACATATTTATGGTTTTTAAAATTTAAGTATCTCATTAATATTAGAGTATATCCCGTTAAAATTCTGTAGATCAGCGATTCAGAACCTTTTGAGGGATAAGAACCTCTATTTAAATTACGGCTAGTGTGAGGGCCTTAAACAGGGGGAGGGGTTAAAACCCCTGTCCCGAAATTCTTGATAGTTAAATTGTAACTTGAGCAAAAATAGTATGAGTCCGGGCTATATTGGTGTTTATTGGATGAGAATTAATTGCCCGCCTCTTTATTTGAAACATGCGCCCGGCGCCGGTCCTGTGTCCTCACACATGGATACGGAAGTTAACATTCTTTGTATTGTTCTCTAATAACGGCGTGTATGACTCAATTTCACACAGTACCGATGTTATTATTTCTACGGCCGCCTCTTACACACTCTACTTGACTTCTATTACATATAATATCATTCATATTTGTTAACGTTCAGCTTTATATCGCATTTGTTTTACAACACTTGTTAATTGTACATTTTTATTTACTCGGCTCATCTCTCGCATGATGGAACGACGCGGAACACATTAGTGCTGGAAATAAATTCTTTTATAAATAACTTGACATTTATATATTCAGTGTCGTTATTTTTTATAACTCATTTTGCTAGCAATAAACATGAAACAGTAATAGAGCAGGAGAGAGTCGTTTTTTTTATATTTTTAAGCGGAGTTTTATTATTTATGAAAATATTTCTTTATTAAGGGAAATATTTAGTTTATAATATATAGTCGAAGCGCTGACGGAATCCGTTTCTGTAAAGTGCCAAGGCTTTAAGTATTTCGTCTCGGTTTATATATAACTTAAATCTCATCTCGGTCTTGATATAATAACAGACAATCTCGTCTCGTGGAAATTAAAACCATCTTATCTCATAAACGTAACTGAGCCGAGATCGAAATCGAAAAAATCTCGGTCTCATGTGAATTTTTTTATAGAAAATATTTTTTCCATTTACTTCTGTGTAATAAACAAAGAAATTTTGAAATATAACGAATATGATACTGTTCGAGATATTGAGGTTTTATGCGTCGGAAAGGGGTAAACAAAGAGTATTCCTTCATTGGAACTATTTTTTTCTGAATGGATGATTCATTAATGGTATCAAACTCTTTTATTTAATTATAAAATGTATATTTACTCGAGGGTAGTAGGTCAACCCCGGGCCCTAATTGCTAGGGGGGCTCTGTGCAATTTTTTTTACTAATTTCTCCCAAAAAATATTGCACATAATATTTTATATACGGGCCACTGGGGATATGGGGGGGGAGTTTAACTAATTTTCCACTACGGACCCTATTGCACATAATATTTCATATACGGGTCACTGGGGTGTTGGGGGGGGGGGGATATAACTAATTTTCCACCTGGACCCTAATCATATTTTGTCCGTCACTGATAAGAACCAGACTAAATGCGTATGATTACGAGTTTTAGTATAATTTTTAAATAAAATGGTTTACTGTACAGTACAAATACTTTTCTGCGGAAGATACCTACTATAATTTCTGTGGGTAAATAACAGCACTAATAGTTGTGTGACTTCCATTATTAAAATGTATGAGCACAAGAATGTTATAAAGGTAATTTTGTTTGTCCGGTACAAGCAAATTAGTTGTGTATAATTACTCACATGGGAGAAAAACGGAGAGTAATATTACATAGATACACAGCATTTGTATACATATAAAAAAACATCTGCCAAGTAAATGCACAGTGCTTCCTTGTGCCAAATTAACCAAAGGTAGTTAATTATTGAACAATTTAAATAAAAACCGATAAAGTGCTCAGATAAATTGCCTAGCATTGGTTTACCATTTAATTTTTATACAATTTTACTAAAAAATATTAGTTCGACATTTTTCATAAGACGCATCTGATTATTTTACTTCCACGTTCTGAAAGAAATAGAAGTATTGTAATACCATCGAAAAATCGTGTCCGAGAAAATGACAAATTCTGATTGTACTAACTTCAAAACGTTAAGAAAAGTTAATTTCCGCATGGTGGCTGTGCGTGTGTCTGTGTGTCAGGATGTAGAATTTTTTTTCGTTCACGATAACTACTGTAAAAATGCACCGATCTGAATTATTTTTGGGGAAAATATTTGTCTCAGTGAGTACTCCAGACCTATTGATTTTGGTGCTAATCGGATTAGGGGTTTTGGAAATATTTGAAATTTTGTAACTTTTTTCGTCTAAAAAGTGAACATTGCGAGTATTATCTCACTAAATTAAAAATATTTGGGTTCTGTTTACGTGGACTTATGACCTACCATTAATCCTTATCGAAATAAATGATTTTATCGCCATAAGTACTTAATGTAGATATAATTTGCCCTTTACAGCATCCAATTTGTTTTTTTGGTTTAGGAAATAACTTATACATACAGTATCATATTATTCGCGGCAATTCGCGCGAACTATGATGAAGTGTCGCCGCAGGGAAGAGGGAGAGATTCTGCGCTCGTCCGGCAGTTGTTTATTTTATTTTCAATTATTAAAGCCACGCGGGCACAGCTAGTCAAACATAAAACGAAAAAAAACTTATTAAAAGCGTAATTTTGAAACAAAAATAAAGTCGTTTTATGCATTTGCTATTTTGTATTCCATAAACTATAGTTGCAATTGGTCTGTTGCTCTTTTTTTTTATTAGAACAACTCATTTAAAACCTCTGACATACCGTAAAGTGCGCCAACTTTGTGCCACTTTTTGAGGTTTTTTAAGCATATCTTCCTTATTTATTGAGATAATTGGATGGGCATTTTACCCAGCATAACTACACATCTCAGGAATATAATCCTGTTACTGAAAAAAATCCAGGTAGCGTGGGAAGGGGGGGAGAATTTTTTTCGTGTAGCAGAAAGTTGTATACATAAGTGCGCCAACTTTGTGCCATTCTCTTTTCTCATCTAAAATGCGTGTTAAACTTGCGCTGGCTCAATGTCGTCACACTCCAGTTATTCACGATTCAAAAGAGTATAAAAAAAGTTTTAATTATTTTTCCCAAGTTATTGGTGAAATAAAAAAATTCACTTGAACAACAAAATTTTATTAATCTGTATACAGAACTGTAATAACTGTCTTACAACGTATCTAATTTATGAATAATTCAAGAAAGTTGTTTAATTGATATAAATAAACCAAATTATAATATATAGTAATTTGGACAGGCCCGTATTAACGAAAATTTTGAAATGATATTATCAAAAATATATAAAGAAAGAAAAGAAAAATTAATGATAGATACGAGTATTTACGATTTCGTATAATAAAAAGTAAAAAATATATCAAAATTTAATATTTCATCCCCCGTTACATATAAAGGGTTGTGATTTATATCATTCGATCCGGCGGAAAAAATACTACAGGAGAGGGGGGTTTTAGGGGGGGAAACAACCCCCTATCTCGCATAGGAACCGATATATTTACGATTTTGTATAATGAATAAAAATAATAAAAATATTATAATTTTATATTTCTTCCCTTGTTACATATAGAGTTGTGATAAGAATCATTCGATCCGGCGGAAAAAATACTACGGAGAGGGGGTTTTTTTGGGGAAAACAACCCCTTATCTTGCATAGAAACCGAGATATTTACAATTTTGTATAATGAATAAAAATCATATTCATTTTCATACAATTTTTACTCGAAAATATTAACTATAAATTCTCCCTAATACGTGCCTGACCTAATTATTTAAGATTAAATTTTAGTTTAATTAGTTAACATCAATATCAAAACTGTCGTTGTTTAACATATGTACGAGTACCTTTTCATTATCATACAATTTTTATTTAAAAAAAAGATTATATTTATTTATAGAAACATACAACGGCCCTATCCTAATTATTAATGTAATATATTTATTAATTATTATATATTCATAGCATCTAATTTACATTATTTTACGATTCTTTTATTTGCGGAGAATTACAAAAAAGAAGCCCATCAATCCCCCCCCCCCCCCAAAAAAAAAAAACAAAACAAACAGTATACTTTGCTCTTAATGTGTACAAGACTGGTGCCAGTACCTTAGTCCGAGAAAAACAACGAAAACCACGAAAACTATTGAAATAATACGGATTCAGTGATGAGAACAAATGGCACAAAGTTGTCACACGTTTCTTTCATTTTTTGAAAATCTTAGTACTACAAGTAAATACAACAACTTGAGAAATTGCCGATTCGGCTATTTCACCTTTAATAGTATAGGAATAGAATCATAAACTTACAATGAATCAAAAAAAATCCGAAATATGTATTCCAGAGGAGACTTCCCCGAAAATTTGGAAAACTGGAAAAACAACACTATCACCAAAATATTTTTCGTATTCACATGATAAGAGTGATAAGGTTGGGAATGTGGAAGTTCACATCTCGCATGACAGAACTGTCCTATGTATTTTTTTGGAAGCTTTATCTCAACAACTTATTCCGCTAGAGAGTCCTTTCTGTCCGAAATCAGCAGTGGTACATAGTTGGGTCACTGGCACAAAGTTGGCGCACTTTACGGTACGTCACGTGATTGTTAAGGTATAATAGGGTACCAATTAACAGAGGTTATTTAAAGTACCTTGTACTTGACATTGTATTACATTTAGTGACATTACTAGTAAATAAATTAAATACATCTGATGTTATTATGTACATAGTAGAATTACATACTGAAGAACCACGTGTGTCAGGTTAAAGGTCGGTAAATGCTAATGAAATGATTGTTTATTGGAAATATGTAAGAAAGAAATAACATGACATCAGCATCCCTATCATATGAATCATTGTATTCTTGTAAGGTGTCTTTTTATAATTTAACAACACGTGGTTTATTCAACTGACAATGAATATTGTCATCGCAGTGACATTTAATGGTATAATTAATTTAATAACTCGTGATGCATTATCCGGTCTGATAGAAATTGCTTTCAAATATCATGAATACCTATAAAAATAGGACATTTACGTATAATATGTATAATAATTTCAATTCAACTGAATAGTCCAAGTAAATTAAGTAGATATTTTAGAAGAACAAATTCATAAAGTTTTGATACTTTGTCTACGAACTCTTAGTAGGGTTTGAAATAAGAGTCCGAAAAGTTCCCACCTAAATGGATGATGGAACATACCCTTTCACATGAAAAACAACCCACGTTGTTCTCATTTTTCATCCGAACAGGTGTTCGGAGAAAAAAATATTACAGGAATTGAAGATTCTACATAAAATTCTACGTAAAAAATGTCATGTGCATTATTCGGTTAATTCCCACCTACTCTCGCAATCGTTGCTCAAAGTGAAGGGTAGTTTTGGGAACGCAGCGAAAAATCGGCGTAACAATAGTTTTCAACATACATATTTCTAAAACGGCTGATTTTACGTAAAAAATGATTATGATAAAAATTATAGAACTTAATCTTCTCTATGAGATCCATGCACCACGAATTTTTTTCAAACGTTTTTCATTGATTTTTTTACTCTTTTTCACAAACTTACATTCCATATTTTGAGTTCTTTTCCATACAACCTATTGAGTACAGCTTTTAACAAACTTTAATTTAGTAGTTTACCCTCGTAAGTCTATTCCACTAAGTTTTGTATATTTTTATTAATTTTATGTTGGCTTCTTGGATTAATTTCTCTTCGGTTGACAAATTTAGACAACCTTCTCTATGGTAGTTGAAATACATGGTTAAGCAGCGCAAACTAATTTTAATACAACCAGATCGTTTCCAGCAACCCACTTGAGAGTTTTCGATTAAAATTTTGAAGATGGAAAGTAGACATTGTGCCTCTGTAGTGAAAATAAATGATAAAATGTTCATTTTCATTCTAACCCCATTTTGTAGCGCCTATGATAACTGTCTGTCAAGATTTAATTTGGTGAAATACCTAATAGGAATGTTTTTGATAAACTGCAGATGTCGGTGACATAAAATGTTTCTATTGGACAACCAACTTATGAAACGAACTAATTTTTTGTGGAATTAAATATATTTCCTTTCGTGAACTTTTGTACAGTATTTTTCTTCCGAACCGTCATTCGAAGAAAAAAATAAAGTAAGAATTAAAGATTCTATATAAAATTCTGCGTAAAAAATGTCATGCTCTATTCGGCTAATCCCCAGCCTACTCTCGCAATTGAAGCTCAAAGTGAAGGGTAGTTTTAAGAATGAAGCGAAAAATCTGCATAACATGATTTTTCACCGTAAATATTTCCATAACAGCGGACTTAACGTAAAAAATAGTATTATGAAAATTATAGAACTGAATCTCTTCTATGAGATTCATGTGCTACGATTTTTATTTCAAACGTTTTTCATTGATTTGTTGGACTTTTTTCACAAATGTACATTGTACATTCCATTTTTTTTAAACAAAATATAATACGATTTAAACAAATGATACGTCGTTTTGAGATATTTTGAAAAAATTCCGATTTTGGGGTATTTCCTCCTTACCTTCCACACGATTTTGATGATTTTATATGGGATCATCTACTAGTCAGAACCAACAAATAAAGTTTCATTAAAATCGATCCAGTGGTTCATGAGTTAAGCGTGCGACAAAAATTCAGGAGACAGGCACACATACACATACGCACACACATAGGCAACATATTTTACCATATTTTGATGATAATTTTTACTAAAAAATCTTCTCCATGTAAAATAATAGAATACACGTTTGTGAAAAATGGGCGAAAAATCAATAATAAACGCTTGAAAAAAAATCGTACTACATGGATATCATACAGATGATTCAGTTCTACAATTCATTTTATAATCATTTTTACGTTAACTCCGCCGTTATGGAAATATTTACTGTGAAAAATCATGCAATTCAGATTTTTCACTTCGTTCGCAAAACTACCCTTCACTTTGAGCATCGATTGCGAGAAAAGGCGGGGAATTAGCCGAATAGAACATATGACATTTTTACATAGTATTTCTTGTAGAATATTTAATACTTGTTATATTTTTTTATCTGATGAATGGTTCGTATGAAAAATTAGAAAAACTGGGATAAATTTCATTCCGGGGGTAGTTTTTTACGTGAAAGGGGATGTTCCATCCACGATTTAGGTGGGAACTTTTCGGGCTCTTATTCCTAACCTTACTGAGAGTTCGTGGACAAAGTATCAAAACTTTATAATTTTTTTCTTCTATTTGGCGATTTTTAATCTAAATACCGTGGACTAGAAATCAACGTTATGATTTTAATAATAACATAGATTTCAATGTTCGTCATTATTTTGTGATTAGGAAATACCTCGAACATGAAACTAATTTAAAGTACATATGTACATAATAAGCGGGAGTGTAGATATTAAACGATGATTGATTTTTCTGCACTGAATTTTTACAATGTGACAATTTTTTTGACGACTACTAATATTAACAATATACGTACTAATGAGGTTTCACTAAACCTCATTAGTACGTTTTTGAAGGGACTGGGGAAAAAAACGTACTAACGAAAAAACATCTGCCACGTAAATGCACAGTGCTTCCTCGTGCTAAATTCATCAAAGGTAGTTAATAATTGAATAATTTAAATAAAAACCGATAAAGTGTTCAGATAAATTGCCTGACATTAGTTAACCATTTAATTTTTATACAATTTTACTAAAAAAATATTAGTTCGAAATTTTCTTAAGACGCGGACGGACAGACAGACAGACACGGAACGAAAAGTGTTTGTTTTGACCTGAAACGGAAAGATCAATTTAAAATTTTGAAATCGGAGAACAATTTTTTTGTCTTATTTTAAAACGATCACAAAGCTTCTCGTATCTTGGATATTGCAATGTAGCAAAACATATTAACAAATTCTTAGGGAAGAATGCCGGGACAAAAAAAAACGTACTATAGTCGAAAGAACAAGAAGGTATAAGCATTTATTGAAAAGTGCCATATGCAAAACAATTTCTTTTATCTAGTCTACTAAAAGTACAACTAACATAATATATACATTTAATTTAAAAAAAGTCGTCATATGTAAATGTTTAAAATTTTACCCGTATTATTTTGTATTTCGTTTTCCACGCGTTTATTTCGTCATTTGTGTGGAACTACCTTGTTTCAATAAAGTGACAATTTTTAGTAAAAATTTTATATTATTACAATACCCCTTTCAGGTCTTATGTGGGTAATTTGCAATATTAAATCTTTTAAAGTGGTGACACAGAAAGGGAAAGTCAACATTAAGTTTATTATTTAATGCTGGTTACGAGGCGCCACTGTGAATCAGTATGAGAGCGCACACTAGGGCAACTAGAAGAGCTTTTACTGGAAGAGTATTATTAAATAATTGGAACACATATTTCAAAGAAAATTGAAATTGAAATTAAAACCATTACCTTAACTAGGTCAAATCGTGACTGTTCTTTCTAAACCATAATAATGCATTAAAATGCTTCTACTATCTTTTTTTTAATTTGTTGTAATTTTTATTGAATTGATTGTATTTTGTGAAGCTAAGTAATGTGTACATTTTTTTATCCAATGTCCTTACTTCATGCCTGAAATTTTGAACAACTACTAATCTAGCATCGTGACCCGATTTAATCTAATTGTTGTAAATTAAATTTGAAAATGATGAAAATTAATGTTTTTATATTGTGTAGTATATTTTATATTCATATTATTTTCTTCTAAATTACATTCTGGTACAAGAATAGCAAACAAAACAATAAGAAAATAAAGCTACAATGCATTTTTAAATCTTTTTTTGGTGTTCTGATATAGTTGGCAATACTGACCATGTGAAAGTATGTACTTCTAAAAATAACATTTATTTTTTAATACTATATTTTTTAATGTCAAAATTCGTTTTAAAACGTTAGTTCAAATACTTATTAAAAAAAAGATCAAATAAGTTTATAAAAAAAATTATCTTCAAAATGTACTCACGAAATCACGCACGAGAAAAATGTGCTCACGCACGGTTGTTTTAATTTGACTCACGATCACGCCCGCTCACGATTCAAGATTTGAAAATCGCTCACGCTCACGCGGGTCACAGCGATCTCAGAGTATTGTCGATGATATGTCTATCTTTGTTTGGTGCACGGAAAATGTTTTAAAATGGGAAAATGAAAAAAGTAATGTCTTTTTTTTGTTCAAAATAATATTTTTGATAAATAAATAAGCTAAAGAATGTTGAAATGAAACATTTTTTGTTTATTCATTAGATTTAAAAAAAAAAAACAAGTAAATAGCAGGATAGCAGGTATGTTAAAGAACTGAGCAGTCTGCTCTCTGCTCAGTACAAAAAGCAGTGTTCTTAAAATTAATAGCAGCTGTCGCAATAGCAGTCCCATCTCTATTCCCGAGATTATCTTCCAGTCCAGGCTGTGGAGGCTAAAACAGATTATTTTTGCGTACAGTTTTAATACTTACAGGATATGTTACAAAAGTAGTGTAGAATAATACCCTAAGTTTGCTCCGATTTTGGTTGTCCGCAACAGGAGTTTACCATAGTTCAATTGGAAAATTCTTCAGATTTTCTGATTTTTTGCTGAATAGCGGTCTAAATAAGTATTATACAAAAAAAAGTTTTAAATATTCGCTACAAAATTCCCTACAACCACCGTTTTGAAAAAAAAAATAAAAAATTCATTTGTTTATCCGCTACGCTGATTAAAATGGCTGAAAACACTTTTTTTAAACTAATAACTAATAAAGTTTAACGTTTTTTAAGTTGATACCTCTGGAAAATAAACATACTGTAGAACAGAACATTCACTGAAAATTAGGACCTGATATCTTCAACTGTTTTTGTTTTATTAAATTGTTAATAATGGAATCATGCTTGTCTTTGATTAACAATAAAAGTTTTTGTAAAACCTTTATTTTTGTAAAACTGTTTGTATGTGTTCTCAATGACTTATATAATCGATTCCCACCATAAAAAAGTAAATTTTTTAAATTCTTTGGTAAATGGTAACACTAAAATCTTATTGTTGAGTTTTTTTTAAATTTTAAACCAATTCAATTGTTTCATAGAAGCAGAAATATTTTAAAAAAATAGCCAAGAACCTGCTCTAAATAATTATTTATCTATTGGTGAAAACCGCATTAAAATCGGTTCAGTAGTTTTTGAGTTATTTAATGTATATTACACACTACACAATTTTTATAAGAACCGATTGTTTATACAATTAATTAACTCTGCCTACATAAAAAGAAGCTTATTTTTGTACCTTTTACTGCTTATTTCGAAAACTACTGAACCGATTTTCATGTGGTTTTCACCAATAGATAAATAATTACTCAGAGCAGGTTCTTGGCTATTATTTTTTTTTAATATTTCTGCTTCTATGAAACACTTGAATTGGTTTAAAATAAAATAAAACTCAACAATAAGATTTTAGTGTTACCATTTACCAAAAAATTAAATTTTTTTACTTTTTTATGGTGGGAATCGATTATATAAGTCATTGAGAACACATATAAACAGTTGTACAAAAATAAAGGTTTTACAAAAACTTTTATTGTTAATCAAAGACAAGCATGATTTCATTATTAACAATTTAATAAAACAAAAACAGTTGATAATATCAGGTCCTAATTTTCTGTGAATGTTCTGTACTTATTTTCAAGAGGTATCAACTTAAAAAACGTTAAACTTTTTTAGTTATTACAGTTTAAAGAAAGTGTGTTTTCAGCCATTTTAATTAGCGTAGCGGATAAACAAATGAAATTTTTAATTTTTTTTTAAAGCGGTGGTTGTAGGGATTTTTGTAGCGAATAACTTTTATTTAAAACTTTTTTTTGTATAATATTTATTTAGACCGCTATTTAGCAAAAATCAGAAAATCTTAAGAATTTTGCAATTGAACCATGGAAAATTCCTGTAGCAGACATCCAAAATCGGAGCAAAATTTGGGTATTATTCTACACCACTTTTGTAACATATCCTGTAAGTATTAAAACTGTACGCAAAAATTCCTATTTTAGGTACTTTTTAGCCTAGCCAGCCTGGACGACCAAACTTTCATCTACTATATATAATGAAGTGCCCTGACTCACTGATAATCATTTTTTTGACCATTTCCACTCATCGGAGAAACTTGAAATTTGGTATATATATTCCTTGGGGGTAAAAAATAACAACTAGTGGGCCTTTTTTGAAAAAGTTCATAAATGGGGTGACAAGGGGCCCCCAATTTTTCAAAAAACAAGTTAGAATTTTTTTATAATTTTTTCTATATTCCTTGGGTGATATAATGTAAGGTTCAAATTTCAGATTTAAAAAAAATGAAAAAAAAAGGAAAAAAAAAGTTTTGATGTAAAAAAGTATCAAAACGAAAACCGATATTAGATTTTTTTAATTTTTTTTAAATACTTTGGTTAATTGACAACCATGAACCCGTGTCTGATTTTTGAAAAAGATATGTTAAAGAGGAGAAAATAAACAAAATACGTTTACATATAATGCGCTTTAAGCATTTACTAAATTAATTGCAAATGTCGTAACTATGGATACATTATATTTTATTGATTATTTTAAAAAATTTTTAATGTCAGTGGCCATTTAAAATTTTGAAGTGAACAATAAAATATAACAAAAAAGAAATATAAAGAACATAACGAATGAAAAAATATGCATAACTCTAATGTAATATATAATTAAAATTTTCATAAATAAATTTGACAAAAAAATTGAAGACAAATTACAGCATTCGAATGACTAACATTCGGCATAACATAGGTAATACATTAAAATTTAAAACTTAAAGTTATTGATATATCAATATTTTTACCTACATAGGTATTTTATATCAGAAGTATTTATTTAATTCACAATTAACATTGACGTAATTTTAAATGATATTTTTTTAATTGTTAGCATTTGTACATCTGTTAAGTATCCACATTTACTTATCTATGTATGCAAGCATCTGTGCATCTGTACCAATCTGTATATCATACATCTAAAATGTCAATGTGTATCTACTGTGCTCTAACTTTTAAATAGTTGAACTGATTTCAAATGATTTATTGCGAAATGTTCGAATACAGTGACAAAATTCGTTTAATTTACAAGAATATTTGATTTAAAAAAAGGTTAATCTTTTTTAATACGAAATGTAGGTATATACTAATATATAGTTAATTGTAATTAATTGTAGAAAGGATGTACAACAAGAATGTATACAAGCTACTAATAATATATTTATATAGAAACATTGATTTAATTTAGATGACTTTTTGAAAGACACGAGGAGAAAAACCGAAAATGAAATTATTTTTAATATTCATAAAATGTTATTTCAAATCATGTAAGTATATACAATATATTTAAAAGTCAGCATTATTCCATTATCATAAAAAAGTAATTATCATCTGTAGGCTTTCATGGCTGTTCATATATGAACTTTGGTTTCCGAACTGATGTCAACGTTTAAATGTTTTTTTGTTGGCGTTGTCCATATGAACATATGTATGGCTTGATGTTTCGACTTCCATGTCGGAGTCTTTTTCATATAAGACTAAAGGTATGTGTAATACAGGGTGACAGATTAAGAGTAACCCATTCTTAATTAATAATATCGAAATAAGTAATCACTTAGGGTGCGTTCCAGATGGCACTTGTAACGTTACGATCGTTGATTACATCGTTCCGTTTGGCGTTTGAAACGATCATGACGTGTCAAATATTCTGAATGATGCAATTGTAAGAACCAATGAGTGTCAGTAAAAGCCAGAAATTAAACCGGATATATCTGATACAATTCCTTATACGTATATACCAAAGTTGTAAACAACGGAGTTAGCGGACATCTGTCAGGAGAGTAAGTCCCTCCTTTTTTATAATTTAATTAAATATCCTTAAGATTCTTTGTTTACCGGGGTTCATATTTTTCATCGTTGAAATGATTTGCATTATTTTGTGATTGTTGCAGAAATCAAAATTTGCATTTTACAATAATTTCTACAATCAAAATTATTTCTATGCCGGATAGTTAAAATATTTAAAAAAAAAACTATTATAATAATGTTTTTTAACTGTGATATTTTTCTTTGTTCTGTATTATTTTTAGTTTTGAACGAGTTAAAATTAAAAAAATTACCAAAAAAAAACATTTATTTTTTCAGTTAATACGATAAGGAGTTAAATCTAACAGGGAATTGCTTAAGAGGTTCACGTGCGTTACTTTCCTTCAATAACAATTTCACCGAAGAACCTCATTATGTTCTGATGAAGGAAGTATTCAGTCAAACATTTGGTGTTCCTAACCACCACCCGAAGAACCAGCCGTTCTTCAATAATGTTTACACATTCAGTGTTTTGGATAATCGTATATGGTTCAGGAACTTCCAGATACTGTCAGAAGACGGCGCTTTGGCTGAAATAGGGTCCAGATTCATTCCTGGAACGCACCCTTAGTGGGCCTAATTTTAACTATCAAATCTTTTGTGAACCTTAAAGTTTTTGTAAAAATGGTGTTATGGCCGATTGATGGTTTTCGACAGACGAGTAACACAAATTCTGTTTATTCCTCTCGCCAAGAAATTGGAAATGCGCTTCGTTGCTCATAATTATGATGTTAACAAAATTATTCCCTCTATCTAAAATCCAACGACTGAAATCCAAACATGTGTTTAAGTCATTTGGAAAAAGTTTTTGAGCGTTTTGCCATTTGTATGGATGAAAGTGTAAATCTTTCTTCAAAATTAGATTTGATTGATTAAAATTTGCTTCAATCCTGTTTGTTTTTCTTCTCCGATACACTTCCAATTGTCTTGCGATTTGAAGCCACGGGAACATTTAATTGTTGTCGGAACCACCACTGAGTCTGAATAATTTAATTGGTTAAGGTTAACAAAAGATTTTACAGTTAAAATTAGGTTCACTAAGTGATTACTGTTTTCGATATCATTAATTAAAAATGGGTCACTCTTAATTTGTCACTCTTTATATTAATTTGAAACATTTTTAATTCTATAGTTATGGCGTAAAAGTTATAAAACATTTTTTTACCGTTGTCGTATCAAAAACAAATGTGATATAAGAATGTAATATATTTTTATACGACAAGAGTTTAAAACATATCAAACAAAAACACTACGCCAATCGTTCATACTTAGGATACACCAACATGTCAAGGTGAAATTCAACATTAAATTAAAAATTTAATTATTTGTTGATCTGGAAATTATTATATTCCAATATTAGAAGTAAATTTTTTAATGAGAGTTTCGAGTTATATAGGTTATAGTTAGGTGACATCGATAGAGAAACCATAGATGTGAACGGATTTTGATTTATCGAGATTCAACTTATAATAATGTGTGTATTTTTTTTAAATTAAATAATTTGGTGTGAATTTTGTTTTAAATTAAAATTTTGACAATAATTAACTTGGAAATTACTGTATTCCAATATAGATATAATTGAACAGAAAAAAAATTAAATAATTTTTACTTTAGAGATTAAATTTATAAACCCGAGTAACACCGGGTCCAAAGCGTTAGTTATGTAAGGATTCCTTCATATTCATAAAGATACAAAATAAGTACATATCATGCTGCGGGGACATATCTTATAGAAAATCGGAAGGCTCTGTAACGCGGAGACTGTATGAACTTGATTTCTGGGCTGTTATCCATGATATTGTATTAAAAAACTTGAAAATTAATTGATTCCAATATAGAAATACTTTAATTGAAAAAAATTATTACAGAATCTTTACTTTACAGATTAAATGTATATACTCGAGTAACACCGGGTCCAGCGCGCTAGTATTAAATAAACGATACTACGGTTCGATTCACATAAAAATTGTGTTATTTTTTCATTTAAAATGTGTACACTTGTTTTGGCTCAGCCTTTATAGTCTAACGTTTTCGAGAGAGAATTTTAGGTAGGCTGATTTTTTGATATACCGTCTATTTGGCTTTCTCGGTCAGCGTGCAGTTCATCTGGCTGGCGATAGAGGTTGCGTTTACCTGTGCGCGTAGTACCTATACAGGTTAAGAACTTTTCATCTGCACTTTTTGATAGAAGAATGAAAATTGGTATAGTTGTACATTAAACCTTCCTCTACAAAACTATAAATGGCGACATTTCAAAAATCCGTGTGGTCCCCGTTTTAGGGGCAAAAATATCTCCGCGGATTTAGTTTTTCTTATTTATCTCGCAAATGGATATCCGGATGTCACAAATAGAAGACACCTAAAATAATGTTTATTAGATTCTAAACAAAAGTTGTTATTATAAATTTTACGATTTTACCCAATTTTTACTATTATCGTCTAATAGTCATTAATTTCAACTTTAAATTACAGGATAACAGATTCACATATCTGATAGAGAATTGTCTGCTCTTTAATATTTGTCCTATTAATTTTTCTTATGAGAAAATCCGTTTACGAGATATTTGAGCATGAACGCAAGTTTTACCGCGCGCGCAAATATTTTCATAATTGTAACCCCAATTTATACGGCAACCGTGACTCTAATCGTAAAATTTATAATAACAACTTTTGTTTAGAATCTAATAAACATTATTTTAGGTATCTTCTATTTGTGTCGTCCGGATAACCATTTGCGAGATAAATAAGAAAAACTATATCCGCGGAGATATTTTTTGCACCTAAAAGGGGGATCACACGGGTTTTTGAAATGTTGCCATTTCTAGTTTTGTAGAGGAAGGTGTAATGTACAACTATACCAATTTTCATTCTTCTATCAAAAAGTGCAGATGAAAAGTTCTTAACCTGTATAGGTACTATGCACACAGGTAAACGCAACCTCTACCGCCAGCCAGATGGCCTGCACGCTGACCGAGAAAGCCAAATAGAGGGTATATCAAAAAATCAGCCTACCTAAAATTATTTTCTTCGCGACGTTGCTAGCTCTCATACTATTAGTACTTATTTATAATTAGAGATAAGGAACTATTTTATATTTTATCTATAATGACATGAAAATGTACCAAATAGACTTGTGTAGTTCACGAACGAACTAGTTCAAAAGAGCGCTCCCACACGAGAACTAGAGGAACTAGTTCGTATGCGCTCCGTTCTTTTAGTTCAATAGTTCCCGATACACTTCAAATACACTGTTCTAAAAATGAGATTGTACGATTTTTATGTTTAATAATTTATGTTTTCAATTCTTTATTACTAATTTGGATTTATTTTACTAAAGATATATTATATTAAATTTTTTTGGTTCACATGAATGCAATATGTCTTTCAAAAGGACGTGATTTTTATACTATTTTATGACAATCATCAAAAAGGAATGTCACAGATTTTAATGAAATTTAAATATATTGCTTATATTACTCTACAGTAAATAATGTTTCAAAATATTCATATATATCGAGGGTTCGATTTAAAAAAAAGAAGATTATTGCAAATATATACATTTAAAAATATCGATCTTGTCTATAAATTAATAACGAATTCAAAATTGCAGCAGTTTGCATTTCTATCCAATCCAATATATCTAAATCAATAAATTTTGTCATCGTATAGTTCGGAAAAAAATTCTATGAACTAAAAGAACTAGAAGAACGAACTAGTTCATTAAAGATTACTGAACTATAGGGAGCGCTCTCTGTCATGAACTAAAATGCCCAACTCTAGTACCAAATTATAGGCACATTTACTATTCGTGTTTTTATCTTTTACAATAAGATTTATCAAATTTTCTAATCGTACTTTCATTCAATCTAAATAAAATATTTTTTAAATTGATGTTATTTAAAAAATAAACATTAGTGGAAATACTATAATTAGGTGGTGTATTATTTATAATTATATATTACTAGCTGCTACCCGCGACTTCGCTCGCGTGGATTTCGAAACCCTTCATATGTGACAGGGGGTAAAATATTAAATTTATCTTATTTTTAGTTTTCTTTAATTATACAAAATCGTAAATGTCTCTGCTCCTATGCGAGATAGAGGGGTTTTTCCGCCCTAAAACCCCCGCCCCCGTGGTATTTTTCCCGCTGGATCGAATAAAACCACTTACAACCCTTCATATGTAACGGGTAAAATATTAATTACTAAAGAAAAAAAAAGTTTCCTCCCCCTTGCAATTCCTTAGGGGTTGAATTTTCGAGATACGAAATAGCCTTAATCCGTCCTCGGGATGTAAGCCATCTCACTGCCAAATTTCATCAAAATCGGTAAAGCAGTTTAGTCGTGAACAGGTAACAAATAGACAGACTGAGAGATACACTTTCGCATTTATAATATAAGTCGCGACTCCTATGTAAGATAAGGGGTTGTTTTGTCCCCCTAATAATCCCTCTTCCGTAGTATTTTTGCCCGCCAGATCGAATGTAATCAATTACAACTCTTCATATGTGACAGGGGGTAAAATATTAAATTTTTCTTATTTTTAGTTTTCTTTCATTATACAAAATCGTAAATATCTCGGCTCCTATGCGAGATAGAGGGTTGTTTTGCCCCCTAAAACCTACGTTCCCGTGGTATTTTTCCCGCCGGATCGAATAAAACCACTTACAACCCTTCATATGTATTGGGGGGTAAAATAATAATTACTAAAAAAAATTAAAAATTTTCCACCCCCTTGCAATTTCTTAGGGGTTGAATTTTTAAGATACGAAATAGCCTATGTCCGTCCTCGGGATGCAAGCTATCTCACTGCCAAATTTCATCAAAATCGGTAAAGCGGTTTAGCCGTGAAAAGGTAACAAACAGACAGACAAACACACTTTCGCATTTATAATATTAGTATGGATATCGTAAAATGTCCAAATTATATTACTTTACTTATAGTTCAGGAAACTTGTGCAAAAGTTCCAAATAATTCCAATAGTTCAGGGATTTTTCATGGATTTAGAGATAGTTGTGAGGAGTATTTTCTGAAAAGTCCCCATTCCTAGGTGTTGAGCAAACCCTACAATCAGGGTTGAAAGAAACAATTTTGAGTGTTTATAAAAATCGGAATATTTCCGAAACGATAAATACTACACATTTGCAATTAGGCCCAAATGACGCAGAACTAAGTTCTTTATAGATACAGAGAACATTTTTTTAAATGTGGTCCCGTTAACTATGCTAAATTTGCAGTTAAACATTAAAAATATATATAATTCCATCTTGTACCACAAATATAACCTACTTTGCGGGCCCAAATTAAAAAAATATGTTATTTTTGTCTGTGTGCAATTTAATTTCGCGTCATTTGAGCCTAATTGCAAATTTGTACTATGTACCATACAGGAGATATGTTTTTTTTAATTCCAAACTTAGAAAAATTGTTGGTTAAAAGTTAAAACAGTAGTAGTCAGAGTAACGAACAATTTCATAAATAGTAATTTTAGATATAAATGCACTCAATCTGGGAAAAAAATTGCAGTTAGCTGAATTTTTGTATACACCTTCGTTACAGTGTTATAAATAACGTGTAAAAAGTCCCCAACGATATCGTGTCGGCGTTGCGAGATATTGAAGGTCTAACGTGACGAAAAACAGTTATTAACGAATATCTCGCTTCCTATTACTCGGAGGTCAATAAGGGTTATTATATAAATGGTGTGTTATAAAATTCTTAAGAAAAAAGGTTCTTTCCATTTTTAAAAAGAAACAACCGTTCTCGTGGTAGAGCGCGGAGAAAGTATGGCTATATATTTGCATACGGTATGTCGCACTCTATGGCAATTTACTATTTTCATATGACTATTTGTACGTGAAAAAATTACAGGACAAAAATTAAAGAGTAGCAAATAATCTATAAGGTGTGTCATTCGGATATATTAAAAAAACATTTTTAATCAATTTTAATCACATTTAGTAGAACTACAAACATAGCGATTTATGAAAATTTACCATTCTTGTTCAATTTTGTGTTCAAAATCCACACCTAAGCTGTTTCAAAGTTATTTAATGGTTCTACTAAAATAAGCTTAGGACATATTGAGTAGAAAAGAGAGAAAAAATGTGTTAAATTGACCTGCATAGGTACGTCAAAAATTAAAAAATCGAAAAAAAAATTATTTTATTATAAAATGCACCCTTTTTAAAATTTTATGTGTACTTATGTTATAAATATGACTAAACAGTAAAATTATAAATATTTTTAGGCTACAAACATGTTGTCCGTGCGATTCTTTTTTATAATATTATAATTTTAAAACATTCGATTTTAAATAATTTCGCTTTGTAAAAACAAGTTTGTAAGTTCTTTAGTTAAGAATCTTAAGGAAACCTACCAAAACGTACCGTAAAAAATCACTAAAAACCAAAACTAATAATATCGATATAATTTTTGCTCTACACTTACAATTAGATACATATAGGGATATTTGTGAAAATATTCATCTATGTATTAAAAAAAAAATAATGTAATAACATGTATAAGTATCATTTCATTTGAATGTTTATATGGAGCTGTGTTGATTAATAAATTAAGCTGTGTTTTTCTTCCCTGGACTATAGTAACATTTTCAGGCTAAAATATGAATACTAAGGCCTTATCGGTTTTACAGGATTAAAATGTAAGGATCGGGGTTCTCACATTAAGGTAATAAGAACATTAAATATTATAGAATATGAAATAATTATGGTTCTATACTATTAATGAATTAGTTGTTCTTTTATTTGTATGCCTTTTGTTTATAAAATAGATGGATCTATTGTACTTGTCTTGTTACGATCCTATAAAAATTGATCCAAGTATATTGTTTGGCTACTGAATTTAACTATTTAATACAGTTAAATGAACACGCAAATATTTGCAGTGAATCGGTTAATTTTTCACAAATACCCGGACCGAAATTCCTCCTTAAACCGTTTCTAAAAATACATCATGTACTCTGTAATGTTGTTGAAGTAATACTTATAATCTTACTCTATAATATATTTAATGGAATATGTTCATAATTTGAATTTTTTACATCAATACTGTAATAGGAACGTATCTGTTCTGGTATAAAGCAATGTAGTAGTTAAAAAAATAACCTTTTTTCCGTTACCACTGCATTAATCTTGATGTTTTTGGTTTTTATTATACGCGAAAATTCTGATATTTGAATAAGATTCTACAAAAAAATTTCGAAATAGCATCAGGGTCAACTAAAATCGAAAAAAATGCAAAAAAATGTTTTTCAGTTAACTATATTTTTTTAAAGTCACAATGCTTCTTACGCTAGTACATAACTGATCTTAATAATATAATAACCTTGATCTTATTTTATAGTAAATTATATTCTCTACAAAAAAAGTTATTTTCATCGTGTTCGTAGAGTGAATATTTTCAAAGAAAAACGCGAAAAACCGTGGAAAATTGTGCCCCGTCCGCCATTTATTTAAGATGGCAGCGATATCACCGCTTAAGTTAGTCACAATTAAAAAAATATATGTATATTATCTATGCAAAATTTAATTCTGTGTCATTTAAGGGTAATTGCAAATTGGTTCTATGTACCGTTCAGGTGCTATTTCAATTTTTATAATCTCTTAAGCTGTTTCTTCCAACCATGATTGCAGGGTTGGCTCAACACTTAAGAATGGGGACTTTTACGAAAATACTCCTCACAACTAATTCTAAAACCCTGGAAAGTTTCATAACTATTGGAATTATTTAGTACTTTTGCACAGTATTTCTAAATTAATAGTATCGAGACTGAAATAAAATTGAAAATATTGTAAAAAAATTACATTTCGTTCACTATTTTTTCAAAAACCCAGCTCTCCTAACATTAATATTTAACCGATCTCAATGTTCTTGATCTTATTTTAAAGAAAATTATATGCTCTACAAAAAAAGATATTTGCTATGTTTTCGTAGAACGTACGATTTCAGATAAAAACGCGAAAAACTGTAGAAAAATGTGACCCATTCGCCATTTTTTTAAGATGGCGACGGTAGCACAACTCGGATCAACTTGAACATTTTGGAGAATAACCAGAATCATTAGTAGAACATAATGTGTATACCAAATTTAAATATCTTCTCCCAGGCAGGTAAATAAATTTTTCGGGGTAATTTTAAAACTTGGTTTTTTTCTTTTCAAATGTACCTATGTAAGAACCTAAAGAGAGTACTTCCATTTTGATTTTTTTTTAAATATTCGACATAATATGCATTTTTAAGTGTTTGTACTATAAAAGACATAACATAATAAATTATATTCATTTATTATGTTATTATGTCATTTATTATAATCATTCGATTTTAAACAATTTAGGTCCATGAAAAAAGTTTGTCAGTTCTTTAGTTCAAAAGATACAACCATATTAAGAAAGTACTTCATTAAAAAAAAATACCAAAAACCAAAATTAAAATAAGTGTATCTTTTTTTGCTCAACACCTACATATGGGGATATTTCTGAAAAGATGCATCTAAGTACTGGGAACAATATGTATAAGTATCATTTCTATTGGAATTATTTAGAAGTTTATATGGAGCTGTATTTTTGTTTCCTGAACTATTAATATTTTATTAACTAATTAAAATTTGAACAAAAAAACTTAAATTTTTCGAAAAATTGTTCATTCGAAGAATTTTGATTCGAAAAATTGTGATTCGAAAAATTGTGATTCGAAAAATTGTGTTTCGAAAAATTTACACCAAACCTAATAATTAATTTCGATATTTTACCTTTCATGGAAGTGAAATGTTTCTTCATATTTAAATTTTCAATCAATATAGGCATTTCAAAATATTTAATTGTTAATATGTGTCAAAAATCATTTAATTGTTCGACAAAATATTTTAAAGAGACATAATCATAGTAACCTAAATTAATAAAATAAAATATTGAAACCGTAAATTATAAAATTCCGTATTCCATGGTTAGGTACTATGTTTTTATATACCTAAATTATAACATACCTGGTTAATTTATTTCTATATCGTCCCCTCCAAGGCAAAGTATCGTAAGATACACTTTTTGCGAAATTGAGTTATCGATTCAAAAAATCTCATATATAAGCGACAAAATTCTCTTTTCCGCTAAAAAATCTGTTAAAACTTTTACTATTGTATTCCTCCAGACAATGTATTCTAAGCACCGATATCTGTTTTATGAAATATCGTAACCAACAATAATATAGTATCGTAACCAGTGACGTAGCTAGCCCTGAGTGGATCCTGACTGGCCTATATGGAAGGTACTTGCCGCAACGGAATAATATAGTGCTGTGACGGAGTGCTTTCTTATTTATTCATTAGAGCTGTAGACCGAGCTCTGATAGCAAAAAATGGTACGTCATCGAACACCTCAAATTTAAAATGTGAAAATGGTTGGAAATAATGTAAACAACATATTAGACCCGGCAGACTATTAAAAATATGTTAATTGCTATGCTTAATGAATTTTTGAAATGAGTTAAAAAAACAATGAATATACCTTACAAAACACCTGCATGAAATTTACACAGTTTATAGTAAATAATGTGCAATTTTTGAAAAAAAAATGCTGCTTAGCAATTTTTGTTAATTACCTTGTCTGCCTTAAATTTTTATAAGTTATAATTTTCAACAAAAGTACGTCACATAACACCTTTTTTTTATTTATAAAAAAATGAAGTTTGAGATCTCCCCTATCTGTTAAAACTTTGCTGCCTGGAAATTTTCGTTAATTACTATGTCTGCCTTAATTTTGAATGTGCAGCATCCATGCATGAGATGGATGTCCGGCTCAACCGTTGGCGTGACATAACACCTTTTTTCTTTTTTTTTTTAATAAAGTTTGAGACCTCCTCTATGCTTATAAATTTGTGTGCCATCGAAAAAATGTTTTTTACTATGTCAGTCTTAATTTTTAAGCGCCGTGCCAATGATTTTTTTTCGTTTAAATAGTTTATACGCAGGCCGTGAAAAAACACCATCTTAATTTTTTTTCTAACATTAACTTTGAGACTTCTTATTGCATTAAAATTTTGCTGCCAGCAAAAAAAACGTTTTTTACTTTGTCAGTCTTAATTTTTTAAGCGCTACGACCACATTTTTTTGTTAAAAAAAAATGTAATATAACCGTTGACAATTTTTTTTTTTTTTTTTAATTATCAATCGAGGTTTTACATCTCTTTTATATATTAAGAGAGTTTTTTTATCGAAAAAATGTTTTTTACCAGGTCAGTCTTAAGGGGGAAAGCCACTGTGATGTGATTGTCATTGTTTGAGAATTTTATATATGTATACCATATTATTTTGCGATCAGGTAGTAGACATCTTATTAAATATATATTCAACTTATTGAATACCAATTTTTATTGAAAAATATTAAAAATTAAAAAAGTTATGGGCCTCGATGTGACGACCAAAAAAATAAATTCCTCTCCATTGTCACATCGAAATTTTGGTGAAGGGTTATCGAAATTTAGAAAAAGAATATACCTTCCCTGAATCTATTCTGATTATTTTCGCTATGATGTCTGTGTGTCTGTCTGTTTGTAAGCGCAGTAACTCAAATACGACAAATCGTCGAAGGGTGAAATTTTATATTTTAGATTAAATTTTGTTTGGGAAGAAAACCTCCTATTTTGAAAACAAATCTTAAAAAAAAAAATGACAAGAGTAAGCATCCGTTTCCGGTTTAGTAATTACGTTTAAAAAAATTAATTTGAGACATGCTGCAGAGAATATTATTATCTATAATTTATGTCTTTTAAATAATATTCTATTTTTTATTATTTTTTTAAATCAATAAATTATATCGAATTTATCAGATATTTGATTGAGCTTATAAAATATTTCATTGCAACGATTTAAATAAATAATTTGCTAGATTCAATCAATTATTTATTGGAACTATAGTAATTTTTTAATGTATCAGAATAGTTAAAAAATAATAATAAACATTCATAATTATTTCAAATAAAATAAATAGGGTTTACCCTAGAGTCTAGAGTCTAGACCCTAGACCAGCGATCACCAAAATAGGACCTGCGCGCCGGCCCTTCAAAGACTTACATCCGGCTCCCGATGAATATATAATATATAGAAATATTAATTTTATAAAATTTAATGATTTGATTGTTAATTCAGGACAATTATTTATTTAAAATTTAAATAAATCATTGTCGTGAATTCCAAAATCCTAATAGATGAATATCCTGCCTGGAGTACGCGTACTCTCAGGGATACGCGAAAAAAAATTTATTATGGCGAAAAAAGATACAGTGGCCACCCCCTCCTCCCAACAAAAAACATAAGCTGTGTAAAAAGTTAATTAAGCACCGAGCACTTGATAACTGATCTCCACAAATAAATAAAATGAAAGTTGGGAACCGCTGATCTATTGGGATTTGAGATAAGACTTGCAGGTAGTAGATATTTCTTTGCTCGGAAACTTGAATATTACCATTTATCGAAATTCTATGAAAATAGTGCAGGCAAAATAAAAGTTTGCAGGTATTAATTAATAAAAATTGTTAGGCAGACAAGTTATAATAGATAGAGGTGATCTCAAACTTTATTTAAAAAAAAAAAAAAAAAGGTGTTATGTGACGTACTTTTGTTAAAAATTATAGCTTATAAAAATTTAAGGCAGACAAGGTAATTAACAAAAATTTTCAGTCAGCAAAGTTTTAACAGATAGGGGAGATCTCAAACTTCATTTTTTTATAAATAAAAAAAAGGTGTTATGTGACGTACTTTTGTTGAAAATTATAACTTATAAAAATTTAAGGCAGACAAGGTAATTAACAAAAATTGCTAAGCAGCATTTTTTTTTCAAAAATTGCACATTATTTACTATAAACTGTGTAAATTTCATGCAGGTGTTTTGTAAGGTATATTCATTGTTTTTTTAACTCATTTCAAAAATTCATTAAGCATAGCAATTAACATATTTTTAATAGTCTGCCGGGTCTAACATGTTGTTTACATTATTTCCAACCATTTTCACTTTTTAAATTTGAGGTGTTCGATGACGTATCATTTTTTGCTATCAGAGCTCGGTCTACTGGGCTTTTATCAATTTTAATTTTATTAATTTTAAGATATTTTAGAAAAATCGTACCTGTTAAAACTTTATTGCACAAACTAAATATGGTTTTTCTATGAGGTTTTTTCAATATATTTGTTACCCTCAATAACTCAATTTGGTTGATATTGAAGTATGATGTAGAACAGTGCTTCCTAAACTTTTCCTACGACAGAACACTTCACAAATCCTGAAATTTTAATGGAACGTCTTGGTTATTTTGTAAGTAATATATAAAATAATGAAAAAAGTAAATTTAAATCAGTCAAGCATGTTTGAACTTCTCGCAGCATTTAAAAACATTGAATATTTGTTTTACGCTTAAACTGATAAGACATACGTTATATATCGTAGTACAGGTATTCCTCGACTTACAACCGAGATAGGTTCCTAGACATCGGTCGTAAATAGAATAAGTTGTAAGTTAACACGTACAATATGTACGTATTTTTGCTTTTGACGTTTTCCTTGATGTGAAGCGAATCGCATTTTCTATACATCAAACAGTTGCGGGTTCCCAAAAATATCTACATAAATAATAATATATTACATTTTTGGGAAATTTCCGGAACTGTTTGTTTCATTTATGTAATATGTGCATGTAAGAAAGAGACAAAGACAATTATAAGTCGAGGATTACCTGTATATTTGTTTACGATGCGTTTTCAACTCTTGTCGTATGAAAATATTATATTGCATACTAAATACATATTATGACATTTGTTTCTGATATGACAACGACAAAAAATTATTTTATGACTTCTATGTTATAACTATAGAATTAAAACAATTTTAAATTAATATATTACATAACATATACTTTTAGAGACTTTTAAATATATGGTACATGTATTTATTGTATTACATCATGTACTTACATGATTTGAACATTTTATGAATATTAACCCTTCGTTAGGCGCGCTTACTACTGTCGCGAGTTTAGGCGCGCGGCATACATACGTAGACCATTTTCAATAGGGCCTATAATAGCTGAATTTGATTTTTATTTCAAATGAGTTGAACTATGATGTTTATTGATGTATACTTTTTTATACAACACATCATTTTTATTAAAATTTTTATTTATTTTGTTGTGGAAAAATAAACAAAGTTAAATATCATTTTTAGACGTTTTATTGTCATAAATTCTATATTAATTTAAAAAATAAACATAATATATCTAAATAAAAAAATGATTATCAAAATATGTTAATTATGATTAATATATAGAAATACAAAAAAATTGCAATGAAAATGTTGCAAAGAAAAGTATGAAAATGGCGATCAAAATTGGATATTTTTATTTAGGTAAAAATGTAGTGCGAATATATCTCATATGGTCTTTTTATACATATTTACCAAATTATTGCAATTTCTAGAATAAATATTGCACCGTACGACATAATCACCTAGCCTATTTGCAGGAAAGTCGAAAAAAAATTTCCGAGGGGGGTGGGGTGGAGTGATGACCTAGACCTTATCGCATTGACCAAAAAAAAAGATCACTAGGTATTTTTTTTCACTTTTCGCTACTTTGGGCAGGCATGATCATGTGTAGACTTTCAATGACTAAAACAAATATCAATTAGCTTTATCCCCCCCCCCTCCTCCCAAAAAAATTTTTTTCTCCAAGCACATTATAGAATAGAATATTACATCAATTTTTTAGATCCCTGAAGGGGGTGGGGAGGGGGGGTAAGTACCCCCATTAGCCCCCTCCCCCCCATGGACGCCCTTGCCTATAATGGTGTGGCGTTCTACAATTATGAAAATCCCGTACGCTCGGCATTGTCCTAAACTCTTTGTGGGGCTTTAAATACTCCCACGCAAAGTTTTTTTGAGTTAAACATGTCTATATTTTTGAAATTAGTAAAATATAATACACGCCCATAAAATAAAACCACTATTTCTTACAAAAATGATGAAAATAAAAAATCGAAGCACAACAAAAATAGTTACACCGTTAGGCGCGTGGCATACATGCGTAGACCAGCCGTTTTTGATTCGCTATAACTCAAAACACCGGGCTAAAAAATTGCAACTAAGTAACTAATAATATATAAAGATATGTAATCGACAGCTACTCAAAAAGGCACATGCTAAAATAAAGCGTGGTTTGTATTGTTACAGTTTTTATAGTAGTGGTCTACGTATGTACGCCACGCGCCTAACGGAGGGTTAAAAATAATTTCATTTTTGGTTTTTCTGCTCGTGTCATTCAAAAATTCATCAATGTCTCTATATAAATACATTATTAGCTCTTGTAGATACTCGTACACCCTTTGTACAGTTAATTAATTAATTACAATCAAATATAGGTACTTGTAAATTGAATGAAGTTTTCGTAAATGTACATTTTAGGTTAGTATGAATACATTGGGTAAAGATGACAGATATACAGTTTCAAACAACAATTAAAATAATATCATTTAAAATTACAATGTTAATTTGAAATTATATAAATTCTTCTGATATTTATGATTACAAATAAATATAATAAAATACCTATACCTATGAAAGTAAAAATATTGATAATTCAATGAATTAAGATTAAAAAAATGTCATTATATTTATACTTAATTTTTATTTGTACCGGGAACACATATCTATCGCCGAATGTTGGTCGAATTGTGTCCGAATGCTGTAATTGTTTGTCTTCAATTTTTTTGTCAAAGGCTATAGCCGGGTAAGCATGCAAAACATGCCTTTACATGGATTTGGCTGATTATTTTTTTGGAAGTCACATTCTATTAAACATTCAACGTGACCAAATATTAGCTTCTAAAAATTTATAGTTTTCGAAAAAAAAATTTTTTTTGATTTTCAAAAAAAAATTTTTTTTTGATAATCTGTCAGTCGAATTTGATGGTGCTTGAAATATATTATAGAGGTACTTATGACTCATCAGAGGTGATTTTATTATGATCCTCTGTACATAATAAACCAGAAAAAAAAATTAATAAAATTTAAAAAATCAAAAAAGACCATGTTGTCTTCGGAGGGCAATCACAATTTTTTTATATATTATACCCTGTATGTACCCAAACAACATATCAAAATCCCAAATTGATACAAAGGGTATAACATACTCGTATAAATTCGCATGCGGTCGTATCGGAGTGGCGCGAGCGTGGCGCGGGCGAGTGCAAGTGGCTTAATACTTTTAAAATATCTCTAATTTGTTGCTAAGCAGGACTGGGCTAGCCCAGAGGCATATCGAAAATTTGACGGGGCCCATAGTCTGACAAAAACAAAATATAGAGGCCGTAGCCGGGAATATATGGGAACTGCTCCATTGAATCAATTTAACAAATTTTTTTCTCATAGGTTGCTTTTTAAGTAAAATTAAATCGCCCTAAATATCTGTGCTTCAATATATTCATTTTTGCTCACATCATTTTTAGAAAAAATAAATTAATCTTGTCTATAGTTTTTAATGGAAGAAGATTCGCTAGTTCACAGCGGAAATGTGATTTGTTACTACTAAAGTCAATTATAAACATTTCTAAGCGATTTGGGGCGATTTTTTGTTACTTAAAAAGCAACCTATGAGAAAAAAATTGTAAAATTAATTCAATGGAGCAGTTCCCATATATTCCCGGTTACTGCATCTATATTTTGTTTTTGTCAGGCTATGGGCCCCGTCAAATTTTCGATATGCCTCTGGGCTAGCCCAGACCTGTTTAACAACAAATTAGAGATATTTTAAAAGTATTAAGACACTTGCACTCGCCCGTGCCACGCTCGCGCCACTCCGATACGACCGCATGCGAATTTATACGAGTATGTTATACCCTTTGTATCAATTTGGGATTTAGATATGTTGTTTGGGTACATACAGGGTATAATATATAAAAAAATTGTGATTGCCCTCCGAAGACAACATAGTCTTTTTTGATTTTTTAAATTTTATTAATTTTTTTTTCTGGTTTATTATGTACAGAGGATCATAATAAAATCATCTCTGATGAGTCATAAGTACTTCTATAATATATTTCAAGCACCATCAAATTCGACTGACAGATTATCAAAAAAAAAATTTTTTTTGAAAATCAAAAAATTTTTTTTTTTCGAAAACTATAAATTTTTGGGAGCTAATATTTGGTCACGTTGAATGTTTAATAGAATGTGACTTCCAAAAAAATAATCAGCCAAATCCATGTAAAGGCATGTGTTGCATGCTTATCCGGCTACAGCCTTTATTTATGAAAATTTTAATTATATATTACATTAGAGTTGTGCATATTTTTTCATTCGTTATGTTCTTTATATTTCTTTTTTGTTATATTTTATTGTTCACTTCAAAATTTTAAATGGCCACTGACATTTAAAATTTTTTAAAATAATCAATAAAATATAATGTATCCATAGTTACGACATTTGCAATTAATTTAGTAAATGCTTAAAGCGCATTATATGTAAACGTATTTTGTTTATTTTCTCCTCTTTAACATATCTTTTTCAAAAATCAGACACGGGTTCATGGTTGTCAATTAACCAAAGTATTTGAAAAAAATTAAAAAAATCTAATATCGGTTTTCGTTTTGATTTTTTGATACTTTTTTACATCAAAACTTTTTTTTCTCCTTTTTTTTTCATTTTTTTAAAATCTGAAATTTGAACCTTACATTATATCGCCCAAGGAATATAAAAAAAATAATAAAAAAATTGTAACTTTTTTTTTGAAAAATTGGGGGCCCCTTGTCACCCCATTTATAAACTTTTTCAAAAAAGACCCACTAGTTGTTATTTTTTACCCCCAAGGAATGTATATACCAAATTTCAAGGTTCTCCGATGAATGGAAATGGTCAAAAAAATGATTATCAGTCAGGGCACTTCGTTATATATAGTAGATTAACATTATTAATTGAGCTTTATCATTTTATTGTATTTACATTTCATAAATTACTTGTTTGATGACATTTATAGACATTTAAGATAAGTGTATTATGTTTACATTTTTAATCATAATTTAGCACAGATTAATGTTTTGTGTGGATACACGAAATATTATTATACATTTTTGATAAGTATAAATATAATTAATTAATAAAATATAAACAAAAATAACTTAACAATTACGCAATTTAAGTATTAAAAACTTGATCCCTAGAGTTTATAAATAAAGGTTTTTGTATATTAAAAAAAGCCCGATATTTTTAGAGCAAAAATATGTCAAATTGCTGTGAATTTGTTCGGGAGTTTTTAGTATGTGAGTCATTCCATGTCAAATCAACACAGGGTATAAACCTCACCATCTCAGATTTTCATGAAATTTGGCACAATTGTACTATTTACTTAGACTTGGAAAAATGTCAAATTTTATTGAGATATGTCTACTGGTTTGGAAATTACAGCTATGTAAAGTTTTCAAAAATTGGTAAAAAAAACCGTGATGGAAAATTTTTGAAATGCTCTGGAAGCTGATCTAATTGACTTAAAGAATTGGGCGGGGTGTCATTTTACAGCATATTTCACACCGATTCCAATGATATAAAACACAATATGGGTTAAGAAAAAAAATGTTTTCAAAATCAAAGTCAAAATTTTGATTTTTAATTTCACAACAAGTACGGTTTCAAAAATTTTCAAATTAATACCAAACATAGTCATTATCGTTGTGAATCATCTGGTAAAATATAAATGTGGGATGACAATGGGTTCTATGTTAAAATAATTTAAGACTGAAGCTCGAATTTAAAAATCGCTCTGTATTTAGACTGAAAAATTCAACAATGCTAAAATGTATACTTGCATGAACATGAACACTAATATGAAGTAACAATACATTACTAAATTCAAAATGGGCTATTACTTGCCACAGAAGCATATCGCTCGCATTATCATGGGCCCTCCAACTGGAATTGTTACGAAACATTTTTTTTACGGTTTCAAAACTTTTCAAATTAATACCAAGAATAGTCATTATATTTGTGAATTACCTGGCAAAATATAAATGTGGGATAATAATGGGATCAATGTTAAAATAATTGAAGACTGAAGCTCGAATTTAAGAATCACTGTGTATACAGGAAATATTTATGCTATTAAAAAAATGTTAGGCCTAAATTGGTAAATACACATGGCATAGTAGCTAGTTCAATGTGATAAAAAGCTGTATTGTTATATTTTAAGTACCAGTAATCCAAGTTTCAAAATTCCAATTTGTTAATGTCAAACTATTCACGCATACAATGACATGTAAGCTGCATTTGGTAACCTTATTGGATCGACTTTAGTATGAATTAAAAATAAATAAATAAAACTATTAGCTTTCATCATTTTTGAAGTAAGTAAGCTTCTTGCAAATAAATCAACAATACTACAAAAAATCTTCAGTTATAATTCAAAATATATACAAAATTAAATCCTGTGACCCCGACTGGAAGAATTAATGTTTTTCTTGAAAATGAATTATGAATTTTTGAATTAAAATTTTGAATTGAAAGGCCTAAAAAATAAACTTTGTTATTATTTATTTATTTTCTATTTAAATACCTTAAAAAAGGTCGTTCAAAGAAACCTGCAAGGTCGAAAAAAAATTTCTTAAGGAGCTCGCAACAATTCCAGTTTTGGAGCCCGTGGTAATGCGAGGGCCATGCTTCTGTGGCAAGTAATAGCCCATTTTGAATTTAGTATTGTTACTTCATATTAGTGTTCATGTTCATGCAAGTATACATTTTAGCATTGTTGAATTTTTCACAGTCTAAATACAGAGCGATTTTTAAATTCGAGCTTCAGTCTTAAATTATTTTAACATAGAACCCATTGTCATCCCACATTTATATTTTACCAGATGATTCACAACTATAATGACTATGTTTGGTATTAATTTGAAAATTTTTGAAACCGTACTTGTTGTGAAATTAAAAATCAAAATTTTGACTTTGATTTTGAGAACATTTTTTTTCTTAACCCATATTGTGTTTTATATCATTGGAATCGGTGTGAAATATGCTGTAAAATGACACCCCGCCCAATTCTCTAAGTCAATTAGATCAGCTTCCAGAGCATTTCAAAAATTTTCCATCACGGTTTTTTGACCAATTTTTGAAAACTTTACATAGCTGTAATTTCCAAACCAGTAGACATATCACAATAAAATTTGATATTTTTCCAAGTCTAAATGAATAGTACAATTGTGCCAAATTTCATGAAAATCTGAGATGGTGAGGTAAATTTTTCATTAAAATTGTGTTGATTTGACATGGAATGACTCATGTACATATATGTATAAAGCTGTCATGACTATGCACTAAAATACACTCTATCTGATGTACACCTGTTACCACTGCTTTTAGATCGCTGATTTCTACTTAACGCGCATGCACGAAGCCGCGTTATCATATTTATATCATGCAGCTATCAGTGAGCACTAATTTATATTTAATACCCAGTAGTCAATGTTAGCTTTGCTTTTGCTTGAAAGCAAACTCTTCATAATACTGGACATCAGTATAATACCTATATTGATATTCAACAACACTATCTTAATAAAAAAATATGCAAGCTAAATAAAATATGAATTATATTAAAGTTAGTTTATTTATTAATTTTAGATACGAACAATAATTAAATACCTGAGTAATCATTGTTACTGATTGAAGAACAGCAACCACCCTAGGATCATTGGTCAATGGCAGGCTCTGTTTCATCACTACAACACTCGGAGGAGATGGTTACAAGGCGATGAGGCTACTTCTTAACTCAGAAAGTGGAACTAACACCGGTACGTACTTAAAACTATATATCTTTCCTGTTTGCCGACATAGTGCTCTGAAACAATAATGTCCGGTAATCCGGTATTATAAAGGAGTTAGCAAATTTTCTAGCTAGCAAGCACTTTTAAATGAGGTAAAACACTTATTTGACAGTTCTCTTTGAGTTTTTAACAGATATTTGCAAGCGCAGTAAGTTGGTTTTTACCGTTTTTACTCAAGGTTAGTTAATACACTTTAGTAAACATACTTTACATATCTTTAATTTTACTTCCTATGCATGAAATTATTTGTCAAAAACTCCAAACTGTCATATAAGTTTGATACCCCATTTGAAAGTGCTTGCTAGCTAGCAAATTTTGTTAGCTCCTTTATAATACCGGACATAAATGATACAAACTTCAAATTAATCTTAAAATGTGTCCAGTTTTACCTATAAAAATTTGAAACCATTTAGTGTAGTAAATTGGCCCACTCATTTGTAAAAAGATAAAAATAACAAACAAGAAAATTTGGTTTAGGTTATCATAAAAATGTTCTTCACAAACACTAGTCGACAAATTCCAAAAAGTTTTTTGCACGTGAAATCGGACCTATATATTATGATAGAGTTAAGAGATTTCAGAATCGCTTTCAGATACTCTCCAGTACGTCAGGTTTTTAAAAAACTGAATATTTGTAAATAAAGTCATTTTGACTATTCAGGTGCTCATATATTTCCTTACAGAAATCGTTCCTGAATTGATATTTTTGTTTTCCAAACTGCGTTGAAAAGAAGAAGGATATAGCAGTCAAATCGATCCATTCATTCTCGCATTCATTTGTTTTATGAAATCATTTTTATCAGATAAAAATTCAATTTTTATTCATGGATTTGAGAAAAACAAAGAAGGTCGTTAAATACTAATTAATCACTGGTTAATAGAAATGTAAAAGTACTTTAATTTATGCCAAACATGTTTCACGGACCCTCAGTAAAAGTTCAGCGGACCCTAGTTTAAGAACCATTGTTCTAGAGTATTCCTGTTTAAATATCCCCGTTCTGTGACAAATAGATCCCAAAATATGACAATTGACGTGATGCAACCGATTTTTGGTTTTTTTCATTTCAATGCATTTTATTAAGTACTAGCGCATTGGACCCGGTGTTACCCGGGGATGTTAATTTACTTAAACATAAAGTAATCATCCCCACCCAACATGCTCACTCAACATGCTCACCCAATATGCCCACAACACACGGTTCACCGTGAATTGTTTTTTCTGGTTTCATGAAATTTACACAAAATATCTACAAATTATACACCTAAACTTAACCTATCCATTAGTAAAAATCGGAATAAATCAGTAGTTATTGAAAAAATCGTGTATGTAAAATTATATTTTTAAACTCTCAGGAAACACCAGGTCTTTGAGGTCTTGTCTTAGAATTTATATGAAAATCAAAAATAAATAAATAAATAGGTTAGCAATAATCACAATAATTAAGTTCGATATTTTATCTTTCTTGGAAGTGAAATATTTCTTTATATTTCAATTTTCAATTAATATATTTCAAAATATTTAATTGTTAGCATGTGTCAAAAATCATTTATTTATTCGACAAAATATTTGAAAGAGATGTAACCATAGTGACCTTAAACTAGGGTCCGCTAAACTTTTGCTGAGGGTCCGTGAAACATGTTTGGTATAAATTAAAGTACTTTTACATTTCTATTAACCAGTGATTAATTAGAATTTAACGACCTTCTTTGTTTTTCTATCCGGGAGAGGGGGTGCCTGAAAAATAATTGTTCAAAAGGGGGTCCTCTAGACCTTATAAGTTTAAGAACCGCTGCTCTAGAAAGACTCCTCTATCAGATCCATGAATAAAAATTGACATTTTTATCTGATAGAAATGATTTCATAAAACAAATTAATGTTCAAAATGTGAAAAACCACATTTTTTTCGATAAAATTGCACATAGTTGTAATCATAGGGCGAGAACGAATGGATCTATTTGACTGCTACATATATGGCGCGTTGGAAAGCTATACCTTTCTTCTTTTCAATGCAGTTTGGAAAACAAAAATATCAATTCAGGAATGGTTTCTGTAAGGAAAGATATGAGTACCTGAATAGTCAAAATGACTTTATTTACAAATATTCAGTTTTCTAAAAAACCTGACGTACTGGAGAGTATCTGAAAGCGATTCTGAAATCTCTGAACTCTCCTTTATCATAATATATAGGTCCGATTTCATGTTCATAACCTCTGTCGACTAGTGAAATTAAATATTAAATATTCCCCCAATTTTCTAACATCTGTTGAAATTATAATTTATAAGAGGTTCTATTGTATAAACATTTAGAATGTTTGATTTATCGAATTGTGTGTTTCAGGAGGCGTTTTGGACGCCGAAAATAACAACAACTGCATTAGCAGCTCCACTGTCGATAGTGGTGGCGGGGACTGTTCTACAGCAGAGCTGGCGCTACTTGCCAAACTGGAGGAAGCAAACCGTTTAATCGAGGCTGACGCCAAGTCGCTTAATTCACTCTCAGGTACATCAGGCCATTCTCGAAAAAGTTCAGACACCTCACAGATATCCCTTACGTCTGGTGAGTATTCAACAAACCGTTACGCTTTAATAATAATATTAATAATGTTTAGTAATTTTACAAGCACTTGTATCATCTTACGTACGTATAGGTGTTTGTGTTCTTTCTTATTGTACAGATTGTTTTTTTTATTAGTATTTTCATTATTAGTTAAATGGTAGAAAATAAAATAGGTATTATAAAAATAATTTTGAATTGATTGTCCACAGGTACTGTAAAATTAATTATACCTGCTAACTTCACACTCTCAAAGTTAAAAAAAATTAAGTTTAATAAGTAAGATAGAAAAAATAATTTTGTATAGTATTTCTGACTTAACTTAAGTAATTTTGAAGATATTTAAGGAAAATGAAAAATTATATAATTTTGATGGTCTATAATAAATAATATATGTAAATTACATGAGGTCTTTAGTAATTTTGAATTCATATACTAGTTGTTCATCTGTGTGGACCTTGTTCATAATAAATGTACTATTTAAATCTGAAAATCAATTTTATATAGTTTATGCCATTATCGCCTGTGTTTTACGTAAAAAACATCTTGTGGACTTTTAAGTAAAATTAATTGAACTCTATAAAACTTCCATACATCATTTTGTTGTATTATTTATAAATTGGGTAAGGGTTCAGGTTTATTTCATTTTTTTTACTTGAGCAGATAATTTATTTATTACTTAGCTCTTTTGAGTGATAGCATGATGATATGAACCTTATAGTACTTTTGAGATTTCAAGGAACATTTTTTATAAATATTGATGTTTTATTTTCTACTGTATCTAGTATATTTCATATAATTTTCACATAAAAACAACCGATATATTGATCACTAACATTGGCCGTTTACCGTCATAGGTACAAGCTCTAGTCAGGAACGAAGCAGCGGCAATGGAAGCGGAAGTGCGGCCGGCGCTGAGGGCGACGTGGATGAGGACTTGTGGACGACGTGGGGCCGTGTTGTCAACGATTGGGACAACTCGTGGAAGAAGCGCAATGCGTGGGTGCGCTCGCTCGTTCGACGCGGCATCCCGCACCACTTCAGGGGCATCGTGTGGCAAATGCTGTGCGGTGCTCACGACTCGCCAGACAAGAAGCAGTATGCTGATTATATCAAGGTGTTTGTTTAAATTGTTTTAATTAAAATACTCAACTAATAACATTTCAACTTTAAAATTAATTCAAATCAAAATGAAAAGTAAATCAATAATTTCGATATTTTTTATTAATAGTCAACGTCAGCATGTGAGAAGGTGATCAGACGTGATATTGCAAGAACATATCCTGAACATGATTTTTTCAAAGAGAAAGATGGACTTGGACAAGAATCTTTGTTTAACGTTATGAAAGCATATTCGTTACACGATCGTGAAGTAGGTTATTGTCAAGGTTCAGCTTTTATTGTTGGTCTACTACTTATGCAGGTAATAAACAATTAAGAAAAGTGCTATTAAAAGAGACAGCTTTGATTATATAATATTAGCAGGGCCGTAACTAGAGGCTCGGGGGTCCCAGGGCAGCAGGTGATCGAGGGGCCTCCTTATAAAATTTTTTTAAAACAATTTTGAAGTATTTGACTATTTTTGAAAAAATAAGTTTTTCAATAAAAATGTGAATGTTTTCAAATTTTAATTACTAATATTTTTTGCAAACAATGAAAACTACACCAGTAAATAAATTTTTTGAAAAAAACAAACAATAATTTCTCATATCGAGCTGCATAAAACTCGATTTATAGTGCAGTCATATCGCACCCGTCGTGGAAGACTGTAACATCTTGAAAAAGCAGTATCTTGGGAAATGGATCCTTAAGTTTTTTACTTTCTTCATTTACCTCTCCAGTTGTTAATTATTGTCTATTGAATATGATGGTTGTGTAAATATCTTCCTTTAGGATTTTTCTTTCGGTTCATACTCAAAAATATTTGTTACATTGTTTAATGGACAATTTTACTTATTTTCCTAATTTGTTACGTTAGTTACCTCTTTCAATGGAAGCCAAACCATAGAGAATATAAATAAATATAGGGGTAAAAAAATTGTTAAAATTAAAAAGCGATTACATTCGCGGAATGCTGTAACAAAGTTCAGGTGGAGCCAGTGGCGTAAGAACGGGGGGGTTTTGGGGTCGACCCCCCCCCCCCCCCGAAATATTCAATGTTCTTAAAATATATGAAATTATCATTACAATTTTGAATGGAATGACCTTTTTTGTGATTATACCCCCCCCCCCCCCCCCCCCCGAAATATTCAATGTTCTTCAAATATGCGAAATAATTATAATAATTTTGAATTGAATGACTTTTTTTTTTGATCATATAGTTAACTGCAGTTAGGTAAGTTTAGAAATTAAATACTTGTTTTAGATCATTCGATTAAAAATTATAATAATAATTTCGCATATTTTGTGAGCTCCAAGCTTAACCCCTCCCCCCCCCCCCCCGAAAATTTTTCTTACTACGCCACTGGGTGGAGCAAAAGTGTTCGGGCAAAACTGTAATAACTACCTAACCACTAATAGAAACTAGATAGATAAGAAACTGACTTGTCATAGTATTCTACGGACGCGACCGGCCTGCCCCCATTACTGGAATACTGTAACATCTGTCACCTTGCCAGTGGCGTAGCGAGGGGGGGGGGTAAGGGGGTCTATCATGCCCAGGGCGCCACTTACAGAAGGGCACCAAATGGTCCTTAAAACCAGCCTTTTGAACCGCATAGCATAAACCCAACTGACAAAGGGTCATAGGTCAGAATATGCAACTGAAGACCTTTTTTTTTAGTCGTGTAAATTTTGAATTTCTAATTTTAATTAATAAATAAGATTAGGGGTAAATAAAATAAAAACTGAAGACCTTTTTTTTTTTAGTCACTACAATTTTAATTCAGATTTATTATAAAATATTTTTATTTATTTTATTTTTTTTCGGGGCGCCAAAAAAATATCGTGCCCTTGGCGCCAATTATGCTTGCTACGCCACTGCACCTTGCAACCAATAAATAAACTATACTTAACGCAGTTTTCCCCAAACAATTGTACATCATTTCAGAGTCGAATGCCGTAACAAACTCAAAATAGCCGATTTTCGAGATGTTTCAGTCTTCCACGATTTAAATAAAATTTTGGGGAAAGATATTCCTTATGATTATAAATGTGTAAGTGTGACAAGTTCCAAATTAAAACGGCTAAAAAAGACATTTAAAAATAAAAATTGACTCGTTGTTATCTTGTGAGCAACAAAGGGACATTCTTTTTTTTGTAAATTTTTTTATGTACTATGCGATGGCGCTAAAGATAATTCTATATATGTATGTATTAAACAATTTTTTTTTTAGTTTTTGTTTTTGAAAAATTTTCTCTGTGTTGAATCAGAATGAGTTTAACTCAAAACTTTTTTAATCCGATTTCGTAAAAAAATACCTTCCTTTTTCGGGGGCCCCGGGGCGCAGCCCCGGCTGCCCCGGTGGTAGTTACAGCCCTGAATATTAACTATAATAATAAAATCACAACAGTATTTTCTGTATCTCAATAGTTTGACATTGATTTAATTTTATAAATTAAATAAATACCTTAACTAAATGTAATATTTAATTATGAATATGTCAATGTTCTTGGGTTTGAGATATATGCAAACAAATATTAAATATTAAACATGAAAAAATTAATTTAAATTAATTTCAGAAATGCGTAAACTGTCGGTTAAGTTTAAAGTTGCATGCCAAGACAAGACTTTTAGTTTTTGGTCTTGGTCTCAAAACAAACAATAACGTTGTAAAATTTGAGGTCAAGACGTTACTTCAGTTCCAAAAATAAAGACGAGACAAGACCTATTTGACTCTCGTCTTGTGTAGAAACCTAATTATTAATCATTTAACAAACTTATAGAAAACGATCATTGAAATATTAATCTGTGTCTGCTGTAACCAGAATTAACTGTATTACTACATTGCCTAGATGCCTGAGGAAGAAGCTTTTGCCGTACTAGTTAAACTAATGCAAGAATACCGTATGCGTGACATGTTCAAACCGAGCATGGCCGAGCTAGGTGTATGCATCCACCAGCTGGAAGGTGCCGTCAAGGAGCAGATACCAGAGCTGAACGCGCACTTCCAAGCGCAGGGTTTCCACACGAGCATGTACGCCAGCAGCTGGTTTCTCACGCTGTTCACGACAGCCCTGCCTTTGCCGCTGGCATGTCGTGTCATGGACGTGTTCCTAGCTGATGGCATGGAAGCTATTTTTAGAGTTGCCCTTGCCCTGTTGCAGTTGGCTCATGATGATTTACTGTGTCTCGATATGGAGGGAATGCTTAAGGTGACTTTAATTTTATAAATTATGCCGACTATAATTCGTTTTGAGCCAATCAGAAACTAAAATTAATAACTTTATAATATAAAAGTTCTCATTAAAATATTTTTTAAAATAATCCACTATCAAGACTAGTTATATTTTGAAGAATATAACCCACCTTCTGTAGCCATAGATTAGATCAGAAGAGACTTGACCTAACCTTAGTGGTCTAATTTCTTAAGAAGAAACTTTTTTGTCATTCATTTTTCTCAAAATTTTAAGAGCTCTGCATAATTAACAAAAATCTGAAATTTCATTTTTCTCATGAACTTTTTTATTATAAAATAAGTTTTTTTTATTATGCATATAATTTTTTTACTTCATATAAAAAAAAGAATATTCTTCCAGTATTATTTTTTATTTTAAGCTTATTATTATAAAAATATTATGTTCGATATTAGTTTAATAATATATTTTGTACTGTGCCAAAAAATAATCTATTTTTTAATCTTGGATATTAAAATTTTGTTTGTATTTTGTAATATTACACAATATGAAAAAACAAATAGGTATTGTTTTACAATCTTGCAAATGATTAGTCATCAAAGTAGTGTTTTACTAACAGCATATTGTGCATAAAATATATATACCTACTTACATTATTTGATTCAGATGTTTACATTAATTACTTTTTATAGTATTTTCAAAAAGAATTACCTCCAAGAGCTGAGGCAGATCCTGATAGTCTAATGCAAGCAGCTTACAATGTAAAATATAACGCCAAGAAAATGAAAAAACTCGAGAAAGAATACATTGTTATCAAGACGAAAGAACAAGAAGAAATGGTAGAATTAAGAGTAAGTACTTAAAAATGTTATGCTTAAATATTTTAAATAATACATTTAAATTAAATATTGTTGTCATTTTATTTTAAAAATATTAACTCTAGTTTTACATTTAATAGAGACTTAGATCTGAAAACAAGATGTTAAAGCAACGCTGTGAGCTGTTAGAAGCAGAAAGTGCTGCTCTGGCTGACCGGTTAGTGAAAGGTCAAGTGAGTCGTGCGGAAGAGGAAGAAACCACATTCGCTGTTCAGCGGGAGCTAGATGCATTGCGTCACACGCATCTCGAAACTTTGCATCGTTTGGAAATGATTCAGGATGAAGCTAGAAGTCTGGCTTTAATTGTACAAGAATCTGTAAGTAGTAATATATTTCAGTATTTTGTTGTGCATGTTCTACAATATTTTTATTGGTTGAAAAAAACAGAGCTGTCACAAGTATCAGTACTTTTTGCTATTTACAAAAGTAGTTGAAGTATTTGACTTGTTAAAATCAAGTATTAAATTCAAATATTATAAAAAGTACTTGAAATTGACAATTATATTGTGATACAAATGAAAATGATAATATATTAAATTTATAATAAACTTTTTATTCAATTTTTAAAGTAGACATATGTATTGAAAATTTGTGTTTGGGTATAACTCCTCCTTTAACTTTGATAACTGGCTTCAATCTTTTTTCAAAGTCATTGCAAGCGGTACACATTATTTCCATTGGCATTTTGTATATGAATATAGTCATGGTGTATGTTTAAATGTTAAGTATTTCAAATACTTTACTTGTTAAAATCAAGTATTATGAATGTATTTTTTACTGTTTTTAAATGTAAAATATTAAGTATCAAAAAGTAGTTGAAGTAAATTTTCTAGTATTTTTCTTGACTTATTAACAGAAATCATCTATCTCTTTTGATTCTACATACTACTTGTGTCAATTCAAAAAATATAGTTTTACAATAAAATAAATAAATAAAATCATTTATCAAAATTAAGAATGATTTAAATTTTATACTTCTTTTACATTCTTTAGTACTAACATTTCAACAGCAAAATTGTACAGTCCTAGTGAGGACTAAATACATATTGAATATATACAATATGTAAACATACATGAGTATGTAATTGTATACATAACATTCTTTGTGTGCTTTTGTTTAAGGAAAAAAGTTTTGACCATTTAGATGACCAATTAGTGCCAAACCCTTTATCTAAACTTAGTTCACTTTTGTAATCTTGTTTTCAATACAGGTTTCATTATATTATCATTTACCTTGTGTCAACAGTGCATTGGAATGCTATTTATGTAGACACATTTTATTGCTGTTATTCACCTAATTCTTACCAAAAAATATTTTAATTCTTTTAAAATTGAGTTAACTATGAAGAATATATTTAGTAAATTTCAGGTATTGTATTTAATTGGATTACAATAAGAAATTAATTAATTGGTTATGATTTAAATGTTTATTTTGAATATTGTCGATATATTTTTATAAATAATTATATATTTTGTAATTTACTATACAAATTATAATTTTTATTTCAGTAAATTTACTTTTAATAGATGTGTTTTACTAAAATTTTTTTAATTAAAATCAAATTTAAAAATATGCATGTTATATAATTACATTGCTAATTTTTCTTAGGAATTATATAAATATAATATTTTTTATAATATAAAATTAAAATGTACAATTTGATACAACTTTTTTTAAATTATTAATAATACTGTAATAATATTTAACATATAAAAATTTTAACATATTTTATTTTTTATAGAATTCTTCAAGACAGTCATCAATCGATGAAGTATCGTTAAAACAAGAGCAGCTAAAGCAGCGCGATGAGTTAGTAGAATGTTTGCAACAAGAGCTAGTGAAAATACGTTTACGAGATGCCGAAAGCGATGCACTCGTACGAGAATTGCGCACACGGATCGTCGAGCTCGAAGAAGACAAGAAGACACTGCGGGAATCACCACCTGATAACAGCGTCGCACATCTTCAAGAAGAACTCATTGCCGTTAAATTGCGTGAAGCCGAGGCTAATCTGTCCTTGAAAGATTTACGACAGCGTGTGTCTGAACTCAGTACACAATGGCAGAGACATCTGCAGGTAAAAGTAATATATATTTCTAATAATTCCATTACTAACACCTTTTGTATAGGATCATCGACAAGAAGCTTCATCTGGAGCTGAAAGTACGCCTAAGAAATTACTGTTCTGGGAAAACAGAGGTAATGAAACACAACGCCTCGAAGAAGAACTGATGACAACGAGAATACGTGAAATGGAAACATTAACAGAACTGAAAGAACTTCATCTAAAGGTCAGTCAAAACCAATTAAATTTAATTAAACATACTAAAATAAATGTCTTGTTTCCAGGTTATGGAATTAGAAACCCAAGTTCAAGTAGGTACCAATCAATTGCGAAGACAAGACGAGGAAAATAAGAGACTACGCGAGGAACTCGAAGTATATGCCGTGAAGGAAAGGGAATCTATTGGTCGTGATAGAGAACAGCAGAGACGCTATGCAGATTTAGAGGGTAAAATAAAAGAGGAGCAAGTGTTGGGCCGTATTCGCGATGCTGAGCATGCACAAACTGTCGCAGAACTTAAACAGAAAATTAGCCGACTTGAACTCAAAGTATGTAGATTATAATACCTATTTTTTCTGTATATTACTTTACTAGCAGTTTCCTCGCATATATTTTAAAATTTGTGAATGTACACAATGTTGTTTGATGCTCCCCCTCTCAGTAGTGTACCGAAAGAACAAAAAAAGTAATCAAAATTAGTTGAAGGGGCTAAATTGTCATATTTAGCATAATAGTATGTGGGGGGGAGATTTGCCATTTGCCCCGGGTAGCAGAAACCTACAGTATCCCACTGCCCCCTCTCCACCTGTCATACGTGTACTTTCTTCATCATTGTAGCAGACAAATGACATTTAATACATGATGATTTCAACACCAATATTTTGGTATTTCCTAAGGTCTCTATATTACCTAAATTATTGTTTTGCACATTAAAGTGATCCTTGATTTTATGTAGTACATGCTGATACTGAAAACACAGCTTAAAGATAAACTTTATGTACGGTACTACCTGCATTTTATATAAAAACTATCTGCAGTGACTTAAATATTAAAGTTGTAATAATCTTGTGGATTTTTATGTAAAACTAATTTAACTCTACAAAACATCTACACATAATTTTGATGTGTGACTTATACTTTAGACCAGGGGTGGGGAACCTTTTTATCATAGAAGGCCACATTTAAATTTAAAAATAATAAGCAGGCCGCATACTTACCGTCTTTCTTGAAGTATTCTTCGTCGTGAAATATATCCCCACTAGGAAGTTCATATCAAATAACTTCATAATATACCAGATATGCGCAATATCCAATTTTAATTTACGTTTGATTATTGTAGGTTATTTGTTCAAACATTTTTATTTTTGTCTCTTGGCAAAATAAAATTAAAAATAAATTGAGAAGAAAAATTATATATTATAAATCAGGGGTCCGGAGTTAATTCCGGAACTGAATCCCTGCTATTCGTTCCGGAATTTTTAAAATCTATCCGTTCCCTACGTTAAAAATTCCGGAACGAATAGATTCTATTAACTCCGAAGAGAATTCGTGCCGGAACTTTTAAAATCTATTCGTGCCCTGGCTTATAAACTCCGGAACTAATAGATTCTATTAGCTCCAGAGGGAATTAATTCCGGAATTTATAAAATTTATTAGTTCTCTGATTTAAAATCGTCGGAACTTTTAAAATCTATTTGACTCCAGGAGACATTATCAGTGGAGCAGATAGATTTTATAAGTTCTTTAGTGTATCCGGCACGATTAAAGTCTATACGTTCCCAAATTCTACATTAGATTGATTGTACATGAAGCCAAATAGTTTAATGTGTATGTAAATACTATAAAATGCAAATCGAGTATTATTAATTTATTTAAACTATTGTTCAGGCTTCCGTGGTTTGTAATTTATAGATAAATAACATACATTTTATGAATTTTTGTAACAAATATTTTATTGGAATAATTTGATATGTGATAATTGTCATCAAAAATAATTTACAACAAATACGTATTAAGGTAGATTTAGAGCCCTTTTTCTTAGAATACCGTATTCTCAGAAATAAAATCAAATATATTATATACTATGTAATCATTTATAAAATTAATTAAGCCAGACACGTATTAAGGAAAATTTGGACCCCATTTTCTAAATATTTAAAAATTTTGGAAAAAAAATGAGATAGTCAGTTGTTTTAAACATTAACTAAATAAATTTAAAGTCAGTCACGTATTAAGGTAAATTTAATGTCCTTTTTACTAAAAAAATTGTAATGTCGGAAATAAAATAAAAAAATTAAGATGATACTATTAATTATGTTCTGTGAAACAAAACCTAATACAGAATTAAGTCAGTCGTGTATTAAGTAAGATTTAGAGTCCTTGTTCTTAAAATAACATAATCTCATAAACAAAATCAAATATTCTATATATTATGTAACCATTTATATAAATTATTAAGTCAGGCACGTATTAAGGAAATTTGGGCCCGTTTTGTAAATATTTTAAATTTTAGATAAATAAATAAATACCATGAGATAATAAATTGAAATATTTTTTAATATTTTTTTCTGCTTTCTTTCTTACGTATTAAAACGATAAATGAAAATTTTTGCCCGTTTTGTAATAGTGATGACAACGTATCAAAAATACAATTATATTATGAAAAAGAAAATAATTATTTCAAAATTTTAGTAATAAAATTCAAATATAATAAAAATCAAATATAACAAAAATCAAAATTTATATAAATTTGGCGTTAATTTATGAGTTCTGGATACTATTAAATAACAGTATAATAAATCCAGTTTACAGTTCTGTTATGAATTAAGGAAATTACTCAAAGAACATTTCTTGATAATTAAACATAATTTTGATGTTAATTTTATTTAAAAGTAATTTTCTTTTCATAAATACTGGATATGTAACGCTTTGCAGGTGATAAATTTTTTATTTTGTTCTTTTTTAGCATTAAAAATATTATTTACAATATTTTGGGTTTCAATTAACTACAGCAAATATCGAATACCTAAATACCTATAATCTATTATACCTATGTTGTATGTAATGTTTTTATATAGGTACTGCGTATTTCGGTGTTTATATTTTTACTGTCGATTGTCTGTTTTCAACTTTGTAGATGTTTTAAGTAATAAAGAGATTTCTTTCTTTCTAGACTTTTGATTTACTGTTGGTTAAAATGAGAGCGATATACAGGGTGGGGCAATAGTGTGTGGAAGTTCGATATCTCATAGACCATAACAGATCAAAAAATCTTTCTAATGCAGATGTAAACTGTGGGTAAATGCGCATACATAGAAATTATTTTCAAATATACAGGGTGCTACAAAAAAGTGCGGCACGCTTAAGGTAATATTTTTTAAATGGAATGCCGTGAATATTTTTGCATATTTAACACTTCTCTTGGGATGTTTATTCATATCTAAAATATTAGCCCCATCTGATGTCCGGTTTAGACTAATCGTGCCAGATACACTAAAGAACTTATAAAATCTATATGCTCCACTGATAATGTCTCCTGGAGTCAAATAGATTTTAAAAGTTCCGACGATTTTAAATCAGAGAACGAATAGATTTTATAAGTTCCGACACGAATGCCGTGCGGAATTAATAGATTGTATTAGTTCTGGAGTTTATAAGCCAGAGAACTAATAAATTTTATAAATTCCGGAATTAATTCCCTCTGGAGCTAATAGAATCTATTAGTTCCGGAGTTTATAAGCCAGGGCACGAATAGATTTTAAAAGTTCCGGCACGAATTCTCTTCGGAGTTAATAGAATCTATTCGTTCCGGAATTTTTAACGTAGGGAACGGATAGATTTTAAAAGTTCCGGAACTTTATCGGAGCGGGAGTCAAATAGACATTAATTCCGGACCCCTGTTATAAATAATTGAAATATTTACCGGCCGCAATGAAGTATTGAAAAGGCCGCAGGTTCCCCATCCCTGCTTTAGACCAAAGTATGGGTTAAATAGTCCAATATTTTACTTCCACAACTAGCGTATTGAGATTTCAAGGAACATATTGGTGCAGATTTCATCAAAATCGGTCAAGTAATTTTCATGTTTATCTCAAACAAGTCCACAGACACGCATAATAGATAATATGTTATATGTTACTTAATCGTGTGTCAGAATGAAGAGATGTATACAGAAGGAGAATTACGTAGCAGCCACCTTGAAGACAGTGATCAAGTCAGGGAACTGCAAGATACAGTTGCAAATCTTAAGGCTGAAGTAAGTTTGTTAAATACTTAATTATTTTAAACAATATGCTTTTATCTATCATGTATGCTGTGGTATTAATACTCTTATTAACAAAAATATTAATATTTGTTTTCACTTTTAACTAAATAGAAAATAACAATATCAATGATAGGTATTTAATTGCTAAAAATTTATTTTTTCCATAGGATTCCAAATGATTTTTTTTTCAAAATTACTATTTATAAAAAGTAAATATTTTTCTATCTGATAACACAGGTTTACAAAAAAAAAAAGTTTATGAATATTTGACGAGACCATTGTATCCTTATGTATTTTGACGTCCTGAATCCGAATCTGAGGTCCGTTGACCTTGGTTAGCTCAGTTTCAAGGTCATTTTAAGGTCAAATAAAAAGCGCTAAATGATTCTGGTAAAAGGTGATATATAAGTTTTTCTGGTCGCTGATTCTAAATTTGACGTCCGTTGACCTCTACGAGGTCAGGTTCAAGGTCATTTCAGGGTCAAAGTAGGAAAAATCGCTCGAAAATTCTGACAAAATAGTACATATAGATTTTTGGGGTCGCTGAATTAAAATTTGAAGTCCGTAGACCCCTACAAGGTTATTTCAAGGTAAACTTTTTAAAAATCGCAAAAAATCTGGTAAAAGGTTTCTCTGGTTGCTAATTCTGAATTTGACGTCCGTCGACCTCTACAAGGTCAGGTTGAAACCTATATGTACTGTTTCGAGCTATTTTTTCCACTTTTCCTTGAAATGACCTTGAAGCTGACCTCGTAGAGTTCAACGGACGTCAAATTCAGAATCAGCGACCAGAGAAACCTATATATCACCTTTTACCAGAATCATTTAGCGATTTTAAAAAAAATGACCTTGAAACTGAGCTAACCAAGGTCAACGGACCTCAGATTCGGATTCAGGACGTCAAAATACATAAGGATACAATGGTCTCGTCAAATATTCATAAACTTTTTTTTTTTTTAACCTGTGTAATTATTTGTTTTGTACAGTTATTTAAACAATAATCAAATAAACATTAAAAAATTGTACAAAATAAGTATATTATTTAATAAACATAAAAAAAGGTGATTGTATTTATTATAAATACTGTCAAAATCAGACCCCAAAAATTGTTTTTTATACAGGCATCTAGCTTAAAACAGATCTGCTTATTGATTATTATTTTCTTTGTAAATTTACTCTGAATACGAGTTAAAATTTTATAATATACATATGTATAAATCTATTATCAATTCTTATTTTTGTATTTCTCATTCACTATTATAAAAAGCTTAACTTACATGCACACACATTTTTGTACAAAAGCAATATCACTTACATATTCACTAACACATATGTATTACATTATTATCAACTTCATTTCTTGTAGCTAAACAAAAATATATGGAAAGCCGACTGAATTAATAAAAATGCTTTGTATTCGATGACATATTACTCTGTAATTATTAACCAAATAAATTTATAATATAGTATTATTATGTATATTATAAATTTCAAATCAGTTTTGTAAATGATGTTGTAATTACAGCCCTTTTTACAGAATAATTACAAAATGATATATCTAATTTATTTGTAGATAATTTGAATATGTTATATTTGACCAGAACTAAAAGGAAGATCTAAAACTTAAAATATCCGTAGTTATTTATATTCATATATATTTCTCACATGAACTACCAAAAATGCTGCCGCAAGCTTGCGATAGACAGCTGAAAGATCATTTTACTAGAAAATGTCTTAATAGTCCCTGAGTACTATGTTACAAAATACAAAACTTATTTTTCCACCTTCTAAATGTATATTTTATTCAGTAAATGTAAATATAAATAAATATCTTTTAGCTACAACGAAAAAATAGAAATTTATTTTATTATTATAAAAAATAAAACCACAAAACAAAATTTATTAGATTATGAAATATCGTCCCCTACAAGGCAAAGTATCGTAAGTGACATTTTTTCAAAATTGAATTATGGTGGTTACGATAATCTGCTTGATACTACCCATCGATTCTTAAAGTCTCGTAAGCATCAAAGTTCTCTTTCCCACTAAAAAATCTTTTTCAACTTTGACTATCGTATAATCGTATCCTCTATTGTTTTTTGAAGTATCGTAACCGCCAGATAAAGAATCGTAACCACCAAACAAAATATCGTAAGCACCGATATTTGCTTTATAAAATATTGTAACCGACTATGATATTGTATTGTAATGGCACTTAAGATATTTTTAAATATCGTACCTGTTAATTGTGAATTCTATTATTGCTTGTTTATTTAATAAATCAACTATCAATTGGTAGTCCAATTTTGTACATATATATGAAACATTGAAAAGGTGTTTAAAGTACAGTGTACTGTAAAATATCTTAAACCTCCAATTAAATATTAAAAAAAAGTTAATAAAAATTATATCATCTGGGGTCATATTTAATTTTTTGTGCCTCCTGTAAAATTAGAAAAATGTTGCCTTGTAGGGAACGATATAATATTTGAACCGAAATAAAATACACAAATAAAAATAAACAAATAATATTTCTTTAAAATGTATTGAAACACACAAACTTGGTGCTATATTGTGCTTTATTGTTTAGTTACTATTGACTTAATTTGTTCACTAAAAATCGCATGACCTATTTTAAGCAAGACTAGCCTGTATATACGATGCAAAACCAGTCACAACAATATCTGTGCGCATGGATATATTCACATTTGTAAGGAAGCGTTTCTTATATCTAGTATCCTCCTACGCCGATTACCAGCCCGGACACAGAGCCGTGGAAGTGGCTCGAGTAAGTCATAACAGTTGCTTTTTATATTCGATGTCGCATGTGATATATGCAATGTATTCAGGTACGTTGAGAAACGACAAAATTGCTATCTGTAGCATCTCGAGTGTTGACATAGGACAAAGCTTCCCAAACTGCATGCTGCGACGAACGAAGTTGACCCGACTATTTAATAACATAACAAATTTAAGCATTAATATTATTGTGGATTTTGGCTTCTGGGTGTAAGTCGCATCGGTATGGTTCATATCAAGATCATCGCAGAAGCCTTAAGACTTGTATTAATATTATTATTTATTTTATGTTCGTTTTTATAAAGATATTACTTGTAAACAAAACCAAACCAAAATGTTCTAGCTATTATGCTGTCTATGAATTTGCTCTAAATTAAAAAAAATTTATAAAAAATCTGTCAATACATACACTTTACATGTTGAGTTAAAATTTCAAGTTTCTAGATTATATAGTTTATAAGATATTTAGACCAGACAGATGGATGACAAAGTACAATTAATAGTTTCTACAGAACCTTGCATAATATAACTGTCATTCACACTAATTGATTTTGCTTGTGAGTAGTTTCTTTATAACCATGCGTTATTGAAATGAATAATGTAAAATCTTTTGAATTAATTCTTGCTTGTTCTCGATGTACCTGAATATATTAATTATGTGTATATACATATCAATCGCTGGTGTGTGTTACAGATCATTAACATAGGAAATAGATAATTGTATTGCATTCCAGTTATGCATATGTTTATGTATATGCATACTTCGTGTACTTATACATAAAAATAGATGTAACAATTTTATTTATATTGTATTCTTATTAATTAAATATTGGATGCATACCCTGTGTCAGATTATAGGGAAATATTCGGTAGCTGCAGAAAATGCTTCATAAAATTTGTCATTACTATTCCCATTTACAAGTCAACTGCAGCGAATCTAAATAAGAATTCTGAATTTTAAATAAATAATATTTTTCAAATTTAGTTGATTGTCCTTCCCAGGAAAAAATGTATTCTATTTACGTAGATAAAATTTGAGCATTGCATATATGCTTTAACTATAACATTTTTTTTTTTCTAATACTTATGATTCTCATTAATGCAATTGGCATATAAAAATGATAACTGAATATCATCAAGTTTATTTAAAAATTACTTTAAATTTTTTTTTTAATTCAATTTTTTCAAATTAATAGATATTGATTTTTTAATATTTTGTGTTTGTAAGTAATTAGAAAAGCCAATGGTTTTATATTATTATTTATGTATGTATTTGCATGTTTGTTTAAAATTAAAACTAAAGGTTTGGTTAGTTGTAAAAATATTATTATCATATGTATTAACTGTAAGGTTTTCTATAGAACATTATTTAATTTATATTTGCAAGATCAATTATTATTAATCTTCGTAAAAATGTAAATGTTGTTGATATCTTACAGCCAATATTTACTGATACCTACTATAAAAATAATTTTTGTAGTTAGTGCAATTTTAATTAAATACATAATTGTATTTAAATTTTATTATTTCTTACCGAGAAATACAAAATATAAAAAGATGTTGTTAAAATTTGAAAACAAGTACTTTATTTTACAACCCCAAATAACTAATAATATTTTGAATCTGACAGATCATGAGATTACAATCGTGGAAAGATTGGTCGGACGGAGGGAAGCCGATACGAGATAGAATTCGTTCATCATCGATTGACAGCGGAGATATAGATGACTCTCGCTATGCAGACGATCCTTCATTGCATTTGCAGCTATCCATCGAACCGTCGACGGCAGTCCTGTCACCTGACAGTGGAAATCCATCTCCTAACGAAACCCTACAGCCAAATCCATCACTGAATAGTAAAAAGTGTAATATGTCTAGTGATAAAGTATCTCTCAGTGGTATTACTTCACAAAGCAATAACTCTACGACAGATATAAATGTTAAAACTGAAAATTCTTAGAATTAATTTTTATAAATTACACATCATTGATGATACTCATTAGATTTTGATTAATTGCAATATTATCTCTGGGAATATTTTATTTATTTATTATTATTTTTTTTAAACAATTTTATATTTTATGTCTGCAATATTTTAATACAAGTATACAATTTTACAGAATTTCAATTTTGAAATTTTATCTTTTCTGGAGATTATATTGCAATTTAATATTCATTCTAATAACAAAGTCAATTGTAATTAGAGTTGCCAACTTCCATTTAAAAAAATAGTTAGATGTACGCATGTTTATATAAAAAATAATAAAGTTGAAAGATTTGAAAAAAAGTACGTATTGTATTTTCTATTATATGAATTTACAGTGCTCAATTACGTTCACTGTAAATAAATGTATGTTTGTATAATTTTGGTGTATTGATGGTTATAGTAAATAAGCAGACAAGTCTGAAATTAATGTCAAAACAATTAGATAGTTTTATCTATTTGCTGCTTTTTATAAGTGTATGAATGTGGATGTAGAAATTTATCAAGGTTAGTCAAGTATATGGATACCTGGTAACTTTTAACCACAGAATCTGTTCAAATGTAATAGAATTGCAATTGCAAAAAAATCTCTTTATTTAATCTTATTTCTAATTGTTTTAATAATTTAAAGCATTTTAACTATATAAATATGTACACACAGAAACACAAATTATTGCATAAAATAAAATAAACAAAAGCAGTTATAATATTGATACCTACATTTAAATGTAAAAAATAAAAGCATGTAAAAACAAAGCTCAGAACTCTTTATATACATAAAATTGAATCAGCTCTAACCGAAACTAAATAAACAACAGTCTGGCAGCAGTTTGTCATCAATCTCACTTCTTGCGCCATTTACCAGGCAATCTGTACTCAACTAACCTTGTACATTTATTTAAACAAAGACATATTTATTTAATTGGTGGGCAACTCTAGTACTTAATAAAATATTAATAATCAATCATACTCGTACCATACTTACATATAACATACCAAACATATATCATTTAAATATCCAGAAAATACTTAATGGTATTATTTAAAAAGTAGTAAATAAAATACTAGTTGTTAAATATAAGTTATATAGAGAAATTATAAAATTGATATTGAGAATTGCACTTTTATCTTGTTTGCTTTTATCTAATTTATTTTTCTATCATATGTGATAAAAAGTATTTAAGTCATTTACACAATAATTAAATAGAATATAATTGACTTTTTTTAATTTTATAAAAATGATTGAGCTTACGACTAAAGAAATGTTAATATAAATTGAATATTTACTTACAAATTATTTAAACTATATATTATATATTAATTATATGCAGTATTGTTAAATTTTTTTAATACTTTAATTTAAATAAATATATTGTTTACTTATTAATGAAAAGTATTATAATTATGAAGTGTATTTTAAATAACACATTTTAGTAAATTGTATAAATAAATTTATGTTTCTTTTTATTTAATCATTCCTTTCACATATTTTATGTTTTATTTGTCAGGGCCATTTTTAACAAGGACCTTTGGTAGAAGTAAAAAAATCTCACTTATATTAATGTTAAGAAATAATAAATGATAAATATTTAAAATAAATTGTGTAAATGGTAATCATGAAATAGTAATATTATAATAAAACGGCCAAGTGCGTGTTGCGCACGCACATGATAGGGTTCTGTAGTCATTACGATTTATAAAAACTTTTTTATAAATTATTCTAGCCAGGGCTTCGAACCGGAACTGAACCAAAAACCTGAAAAACCGTTATTTTTTGCCGGAACAGAACCAAAATAAAAATATTGGTTTTTACGGATCAGTACATGTTAAAATACGCGCGTTAACATGATCTTATTTCCCACTTCAAGTGTCGTTTGGACTATCATACAAGTAGGTAGACAAAAGTAACGTATTTTTTAACGCACAATCCAAAACTACAATAAAAATTTTGAGTTTCTATTTAAGATATCAACGTTGCCCCCTCCCCCATCCCTTGCGGTTGGGGGGTGGGGGGTCGAGTTTGGTGTAGTTGAATAGATTTTTCAAAAATATTGAACACGTATTTTTACTTTCTTATACCATGTATGTATATGAAATATACATTAGTATAAGTAAGTATAGTGAAGCCGATTTTTTCGAACTCCGGATTTTGACGGAATTATCTATTTTGACCTTCCCTGAATCCATTCTGACTATTTTCGCCATGATGTCTGTGTGTCCGTCTGTCTGTCTGTAAGCGATGTAACTCAAATACGACAAATCATAGAAGGGTGATATTTTATATTTAAGATTAATTTTTGGCTGGGAAGAAAACGTCCTATTTTTGAAAACGATCTTTCAACCGGATATGGATGTTTACCTACGTCGATTTTTTAATTTTTCGAATTACTCTGAAACAGTGCGAAATAGAGAAAAATGGCCAAGTTAAAAAATGTAGGTAATATCTATATCTATAATTTATGTTCTATTCATTTTTTTATAAAAACGAATTTTTGAAAAAAAAAATTTATTATAATTCAAATGGTTCATAACAGAGGAAAAAATGTATGGGGAATAAATTATAGATAATAACATACTCGACATTTTTTATCTAAAACATTTTTTTCTTATTTCAAAAATAATTCAAAAATCCAAAAATTTACAAGAGTAAACATCCGTTTTCAGTTATACGTTTAAAAAGTCACTTGTTATATAAATATAAAATTATTCATTTTGTTCTTTCTTGTTAGTTTGTTAGAAATGTTTTAATAAACAAAAAATCACGTATACAATTCACTGTTAGGTTAGGTTAGGTTAGGTATAAGAAAGTCCCGTGGTTCCCAAGGCAGATATTTTTGTTTTTTGATACTGTATGTAGCATTCGAAATATTCGGCCGTCCCGTTACATAATTGACAACCTGTATATATTTTTAATTTTAATTTTACTTCACAATATATGTATATATATCTTTGTTTATTATTATAGTAAAGGATGCAAGCTGCAAAATCGGTGTAGATTTAACAACCGTCTGCCGTTGTGGTTTTTTTGAAGTACTCACTCAGACAAAGCTCGGACGATGAGTCCGGTCCACCAGCTTGTAGGGATTTAGTAGATAGGGCCCACGAAAAATACGCACAAAAAAATCACGTAACAACACCTTTGAATGAGACGATTGCTTATCGTAGACCACGATTAAAGATGTTTTGGATATACGACAGAAATTTTTGCGTAGGGTTTTAATTACAGGAGCCCCTCAAAATTTCGACCCAAAAAAATCAGATAACAATCGGACCAGACTTGGTGCAAAATGTTTATTTGGACGTATACTTCATTAAAACATAATGGCATAATTTTTTATGTAGGGACTTCGGTGCTATAAGGCCTACAAATAGCCAGAATTGGGCCCTAATCTTAAAAATGCTGTAAATCTTTTTAGATTTACAGCATTTTTAAGGTATTTTTACCGAATGAAAATTTGTGTTTATAAAAAAATACCAAACTGGATGAAAATGGAAGACATTTCGAACATTTATTGTAGTCTTTTATCTTTTATATATTTTTTCAATTTTGTTACTTATCATAGTTTTTTGAATAAAATAAATAATTTTATTACATAAGTATTATCCGTTTTAATTATAAAATTTAATCAAATGTTATATTGATACTTAAGTACTTACATTTTGGCATTTCTTTTGCATCAGCACAGCTAGGGTTTGCAATCCCGCAGACTTTTTTTTCCCGCGGGAATTTTGCGGGAAATCCTCAAATCCCGCGGGATCCCGCAGTTTTTCCAAAAATTTTGTAATTCATACTTAAAGTTACTATTATTTGGTAAACAAAAAAAAAGTTAATTGTCCCAAAATTTCAAACTCATAGGTCAAACCTGTGAATGGCGGAAACCGAGTCTTTTTCCCATTTGATTAACATGGGAAAAATTACTTTTTTACTTACGCGTGAATATCTCGTTGAAAACAATTTTTTTTTAAATTTCTCAAGGGAATATTTTGTAGATAATAAATCCAATAAATTTTAAGAAATGTTTGTTTAAAAATTATCATAAAAATTGGATTTTACTTTTTATGATAATGTTTAAACGAGCATATCTTTAAAAATATTCGATCTATGATTTGAGCACTTGGGATCTTTTTTGTAAGAAATTTAATTCTCTATGGTATGCTGCTGTAAGAAATTAAAATAAATAAATTTTTCAACGAGATATTCACGCATAAGTAAAAAAGTAATTTTTCCCATGTTAATCAAATGGGAAAATGACTCGATTTGCGCCGTCCACAGGTTTGATCTATGAGTCTGAAATTTTGGGACAATTAACTTTTGATCCAAAGCTAAAACATAGGCTAGCGGGACCGAAAAAATAAAAAAAACACCCTAGTATATACGGTATGTCACGTAAAACTAAACCACTAAATATCATTATTTACGGTTGTATTTTAGGGATAATACTGTTAAAAAAATATCGTGTGGATCGAATTTTGTGTATTAAATTTTTGTGGTTAACTTTTGTATTTTTTTTTTGTAATCTGGGGGCCGTTCGAGCTTCTTTCGTCGCCTGACTCGCACTCAGTGTAACCACTTAACTAATCGTGAACAAGAGATATAATTTACTTCACTAGTTTCAACCTTTTTTTTTTTCAAAATTGTTAACTTTTTTTATTCATATTTACGCTTTAAACGTATTCAAAACGCACGCGACCTACAAATTCAATGTTCAAAAAATTCCGCGCGGATCCCGCATTGAAAGTGCGGGATCCGCAGATCTCCAAAACGTGCGGGATCCCGCATTGCGGGATCCCGCATTGCGGGATTGCAAACCCTAAGCACAGCCTACTTCGGTCCGTAAAAAAGTTACTTTTGTGAAAATTATTGAATATCTCAGAAAGTATGGGGTTTAGACATAAGATATGCCCTATACAAATTGAAAAGGAGAAAAAACCCATCGAATAGTGAAATAAAAAAAGGGTACTCACATTTGAAAAAAATGATTTTTATCATTTTGAAGATTGCAAACTTTGGCATTTGATATGATAAGTAACAAAATTGAAAAAATATATAAAAGATAAAAGACTACAATAAATGTTCGAAATGTCTTCCATTTTCATCCAGTTTGGTATTTTTTTATAAACACCCTGTAGAACTAAATTAAAATTGTTTATTATCAAAATGTTACTCTTTACCTGGACTAACATTAAAACAAAAACAATTGAAGATATGAGGTCCTAATTTTCAGTGAAAGTTCTGTTCTACAGTATGTTTATTTTCCAGGGGTATCAACTTAAAAAACGTTAAACTTTATAGTTATTACAGCTTAAAAAAGTGTGTTTTCAGCCATGTTAATCAGCGTAGTGGATAAAAAAATAAATGTTTTTATTTTTTTCAAAATTTTGTAGCGAATAACTTTTATTTAAAACTTTTTTTGTATAATACCTACTTATTTAGACCGCTATTTAGCAAAAATCAATTGCAATTGAACCATGGATAACCCCTGTCGCAGACAACCAAAATCGGAACAAAATTAGGGTATTATTCTACACCACATTTGTAACAAATCCTGTGAGTATTAAAACTGTACGCAAAAATTCCTATTTTAGATACTTTTTAGCCTAGCCAGCCTGTACTATAGATATTAACCCTCCGTACTACTACTACTACTGTCGCGAGTTTAGGTGCGCGGCATACATGCGTAGACCATTTTCAATAGGGCATATAATAGCTGAATTTGATTTTTATTTCAAATGAGTTGAACTATGATGTTTATTGATGTATACTTTTGTATACAACACATAATTTTTATTAAAATGTTTATATATTTTGTTGTGAAAAAATAAACAAAGTTAAATATCATTTTTAGAAGTTTTATTGTGATAAATTCTATTTTACTTTAAAAAATAAACATAATATATCTAAATAAAAATATGATTGTCAAAATATGTTAATCATGATTAATATATAGAAATACAAAAAAATTGCAATAAAAATGTTGCAAAGAAAAGTATGAAAATGGCGATCAAAATTGGATATTTTTATTTAGGTAAAAATGCAGTGCGAATATATCTCATATGGCCTTTTTGTACATATTTGCCGAATTATTGCAATTTCTAGAATAAATATTGCACCGTACAACATAATCACCTAGCCTATTTGTAGGAAAGTCGAAAAAAAATTCTCGAGGGGGGTGGGGTGGAGTGATGACCTAAACCTTATCGCATTGACCAAAAAAAAGATCACTAGGTATTTTTTTTCACTTTTCGCTACTTTGGGCAGGCGTGACCATGTGTAGACTTTCAATGACCAAAACAAATATCAATTAGCTTTACCCCCGCCCCCCCCCCCCCTCCCAAAAAAATTTTGTTTCCCAAGTACATTATAGAAAAGAATATTACATCAATTTTCTCGATCCCTGAAGAGGGTAGGGGGGGGGAAGTACCCCATTAGCCCCCTCCTCCCCATGGACGCCCATGCCTATAATGGTGTGGCGTTCTGCAAAAAAAATAATCCCGTACGCTCGGCATTGTCCTAAACTCTTTGTGGGGCTTTAAATACTCCCACGCAAAGTTTTTTGAGTTAAACATGTCTATATTTTTGAAATTAGTGAAATATAATACAGGCCCATAAAATAAAACCACTATTTCTTACAAAAATGATGAAAATAAAAATTTGAAGCACTACAAAAATAGTTACACCGTTAGGCGCGCGGCATACATGCGTAGACCAGCCGTTTTTGATTCGCTATAATAACTCAAAACACCGGGCTAAAAAATTGCAACTAAGTTACTAATAATATGTAAGGATATGTAATCGACAGCTACCCAAAAGGATACGTGCTCAAATAAAGCGTGGTTTGTATTGTTACAGTTTTTATAGGACATAATATGTTTATTAATATAATATATTTATAATATTATTTTATTATTCTATAATATTTTAGCGGTCGCATATATTCCACCGTTCAATTACTAACATAAATCATATGCGCGCCCACACCCAAATAATGTATTGCGGCGTTAAATAAAAACCCCCGCAGACACAGTGTCACGGTGAGTTTAAACTACGTCTCCAGGTGGGTTCGGCACAATAAACGATTATCGCCCCACCGTCCTACGTAGCGCGCTTTAAAAGAGAAAATCTCTAAAGATTACGATAAGACTTATAGACTAATAATAATAATGATTGAAACCATGGCACAGATCTCTGCTACCAGGAAGGGTAATAATAATAATAACAGGTCGTAAAGGGATTGGCGCCCTTGCCTGCGCCAACCAAAGCACAAAGTAAATAAAGTAATATAAAAGTTAATACGCGTGGACAGGGTTAATCACTGTCTTCAAATATTTAATCCACCGTTTCAATCACTGTCAAACAGAGTGTACGCAATGTCAGCATGCCTATCGTAGACCTCATTTCCTAGGGATGTCCGCGTCACCAGAACATTACTCAGAAGTAGCCGATACTCCTTACTGCTTATTGATGTTAACTGTATTTACTCACTGTAAACTAAAAGGTTAAAAGAAAGGGCCAGGTTGTTGATGAATGATACCAAGTGTTTCTTAAAAACAAAACATTAAGAATTTATTGACAAATAAAACAAATTTGAAATTCAAAGTAATATAAAAGAACAAATGATAAACTCGTTCATTATTAAACACAGACAATGCTTGTAAGTCACAACCAAAATAAATTAGAATGGCTACAAAAGTGAAATACAAGAGTCTATAATCATAGAAGTAATCAAATAAGAAATCAAAATATTCTACCTTCGATATGTAAATCGAATAAATTTTATCAAATATGAAATTGAAATACACTATCTTTAATACAATACTCAAATAAACTTTATCACACAAGAAATTGAAATACACTATCGTTAATACGTTAATCAGATAATATCTATCGAATATGAAATTGAAATACACTATCTTTAAAATATTAATCAAATACACAATTGCAATAATAATACACACGAGGCAGAGAAAGACAGATCACCCAAAACAACAAAACAAACACTCGTCTCACAACAAAATAAAAATAAAACGTCAACAGCGCCACAATAACCTCAAAAATTCAAGAACTGTCACATGCCCGGTATTATAAAGAAATTGCATGGGTGCAAATTCGCGTCTGCGCACATTAGCTGTCAAATAACGCTATCAATTGGGTATTAAATTGTTACGAAATTGCTCGATATTTTAAAGCAGTGGTAATAAATAGACACATAATAATGTAATCGATGCATGTACATTATATGGGTGTACACAAATGTGTATTTTAAGTCTGTGATGTGTTTATATTGAATTTAAATTGACACATAACCTAAGTATACGATATTTATGTACATACAAAAATATAACGTGTTGTGGTAAAAATTGAGAATTAAAATGCTGGTAAGTAGTAAATATACTTTTATATAACACATTCATATATATCATAGCTCTTTAAAGCAATTCCTGCTTTTGGAATTTTTTACAAAACGCTTGAAGATGAAAAACATTATTTACTTTTAATTGTCACATAAAATTTATTTTTATATTATACTTTTATAATACCTATATAGTATTTATCTCAACTTTTTGTATATTACAGAAACGTTTCAAAATGTCATCAATTTCATCTGGACATTTTATATCACATGAATATTCAGTATTATTTTCAGATAACTTTGAAAATAACATTCAAATACCAAGAGAACCTTAGGTGTTCAGAGAAAGAAATGATCCAATCCTAATGATTGAAAAAAAGATTAAAAAATGAGCATCAGAAGGTGGCTGGGAAATGATAGATGTTCGAAAAGTGGTATAAGTATACGGTAAGAAGCGAATTTACAAGCGTCATAAGTCATAAGGTGGTTTGGATACAGCAGAAGCTGATCAAAAAGCAGCATTATGTATATAAAGAAATCGAGAGCAGTGGAGAAGATATTCAGCCGTATTCATAGTTCCTCCTTGTTACTAAATTTACGTTTCATAAAACTTCCTTGACTACGAAGGCTTCCTTATCTCAAGGTTGGTCGGAAGCTTTCTTAAGGCAGCTTTGAATACAATTTTAACTGTAATGCTGACAATGTGTATATAAACATAACATAACATAAAAGTAGTTACACATTTCAATCTGTAGCTTTGTGCTGTCATTACCTTTTTAGACAAAGTGAATAAAGGAAAAAAAAGATAATGGACAATGAATTAAAAAAAAAACACTTTATTTATAAACTAAACATTATTAATAACATAACACTAGTAAGTCACTAAAAAGTCCTAAAATATTCATTACTTCTAGAAGGAAACCTTGAGATCTGTCTATGAAACAAGGGCGCCTTGGATATCTGTGATAGCCTTGATCAAGGTTTTCTCCGACTTTGCGATAAGGAACGATTATGATTACGGCTGATTGGAGATGAGAGTACTTGAGATAAAACATAAGTATATTGCGATGCTCTGTTTTGTAAATCAATCTGAAAATAAATGTATAATATTGATTAAAATGTTTTTATTATTGCAATGTTATGATTGGTCATACAAATATTATTTCGTTGTCACTGCTTTTCTCTAATAAGGCATCTGAAATAAAGAAACATTAAATTAATTGATATTTTAATTATATATAAATGATAAAAAATTACCAAAAAACAAACCGAAAGGTGCACAGCTACCAACAGGATTTCATAGCTCCCTAGTTTTATTTCCAATTGTATGTAAAAAAAATTTTGTCTTACAAAATCTATTTTTTTTTAAATACATCTCCCGTCTTGTATAATTCTACCTATAAAATTAATTCAATTAGTAATTTGTTTGTAAAACTTATTTTATAATAATGAATTACCTTCTCATCCGCACAATCTTTCTTGGCTTTTTTTTTTAATACTTTCGTGAAGATTTTTTAATTGAATACCATTACGTAGTTGGCCTGTCTTTGTAATATTATTGAAATCACTAGCTATTTCGGTTGTCTTATTTTCGATAATATCTATGTATTTTAACACCAGCTCTAATAAAACCTGCTTGTCATCATCACACTGTATCCTTTTTCTCTCATTTTAATTTTTTTTATATACTTAAATAAACTTTTCATCAAAATAAGTACTTATTATAGTATTTTGATTTAGTTGTTTATCATAATAAAGAAATGTCCAATTGAATAGTTTCCTTTTAGTGATATTGACTAGAAGTCTATTTTTCTGTATATCACAAAATCACAACAGGTTTTACGACTGCTGATTTCTACTTAATAACACGCATGCGTGAAAGTCATAATATCTACGATTTCATTGGCTACATTTTTGAGTAATTGTAATTTACATTTAATACCCAGTAGATAGCGTTATTTGACAGCTAATGTGCGCAGGCGCGAATTTGCACCCATGCAATTTCTTTATAATACCGGGCAACAGCAATATAAAATCGGCATGGCCGCTGATATGAGTGAACATAGCAAACAGTCCTACGTAAAACTCCACTACAATGCGCGCGCAAACAACGCTTTACTCTCAGTACGGTGACTATCTCTTTCTCTCTCTCTCTCGTTGCAGAAAATAAGAATTTTGGAAAAATGTAAATAACACAGAATAATAGAAAATCAAATGGGTAATCCACTTGTTATGATGCGATCGCTTAATCACTTCCCATAAAAAAAGGGTACGAGGTTTTGAACAATGAGAACTCAGAGGTTCTCAACAAACGAGGCATAAAAGCCAGAACACCAAACTACACGACTCAAAATCTCGTAAGAAAGAAAAGGATATGTTTAAACGATCGACATTCATTAACATGAGACACAAATACAAAGTATCAATATGTAAAAGATTACGCAACTTCCCAATACTACGCACTACTATTTGGTAGGTGTGAACTTGCAAAATGGTTCGACAAGTTCAGACCTAACAAAGCAACAATAGAAAACACAAAATTTGGTATCACCCCGAATAATTTAAATGAACAATAAGAAATATTTAAATGTATACATAGTTAATAAAATAGATTTTAGAATGTTATGCAAATATAGATACTTTTAAAAATGCTTTTAAATATAAGAATACTGGCCAGATATATATTACGTATTGTTGAAAACTGTTTGTGGGTCCTTCCATGAACTCGTCCACTTTTTAAATTGAATGAAAGGAACTTCCTGGGAATTAGTCCTGCAGGTGTCCATAAAAGGAAAATACTTCTTCCCCAAAATTTCACTATATCATTCTAGATGTATAAAATGCTCCGATCGTCGACTACCTCAGACGACGTTTTTCCACCGAGAGGGTGATTTTTGTCAAATCACGCATAAGCTCGCCCACGAACACATTATTCGGGCTTCATCGACTGTATTCGGAGATTGTGTGCTGAGACAACCATTGATCTCTATTGGTGTCGGATTGATCTTAGATTGACAGGTACATAATAACCTTGTCTTGTTTCGATAATAAAATGTAGTGTTGTAAGGGTTTATGATTTACAACGCTACAGTCACCCCGGGCTGGAAATTGGTTTACCCAGCGGGTGAACACCTTCTAACGTTCTCTCCATTTCTCCAGATCAGCAGCAGTTCGGCCCTGGTTGGTGTGTTTGTTGGGGCTTCTGGTTCTTGATAGATGTCGAAGTGGTTCTTCGACTTGTAACTCCATATTCAGTTTTACATCTGGCCTAGATTCTATATTCGCACTCCGCACAAATAGTCCGGTCTATAACACTTGCATTTACACAGTTAATATAAAAGGGTGGTGATACTCAAACAATATTACACTTCATAGCTTTACAATATTACAAATATGAACAATTATGTCTTAAAACTAATACATAATTTAAATCTAAAACACTTTGCTGACTAAATTCGACCAACTTGGATGGATTCCTCCTCCCAGCTGGCTGAACTCAGCTAAACTCTCTGGCTTAAGGCGGGTGAAGCACGTGCTAAGCCCGTCCTTGTCCAGTCTTCGCTACCTCCCGAAGGTCGTTTCCACGTAGGGTGGAAAACGTACCAACACACCATACTCACACAAATCCACTCAAATACAAAGAGGCCCCTCAGGGAGGTCTTCGCGGCGCCTCAAGCATCCGGCAAAGAGCGCCCCGGGGGAGAGGAAAAGGAAGGAAGGGCCTTCACCCTGACAAACAAAATAACAAATCCCGAAACTACTATTATGAAAAACGCACCGACTTCATCAGAGGGTTTTACTTTAAGAGCAAAAACCTTAGATGCGGAAAGAAACTAACATCTCTGGACGTGAAAGAGATAAATAAAGAAAATCGCAGGAGGGCTTCGGGTTTTAAAATACAAAACTACGTAATACATAGCAAACAAAATGGATGTACAAAACGGTACACCAAACTAAACATCAATCTAAGGTCAGAGCGACTTCTCATAACCTTAGAGAGCCCTTCGCCTTAAATGATAAGGCCTTAAGAAACAAATAAAATAAATAAAGGATACCTTGAAGGTTGAATGTCTGTTCATCCGATGATTCAGGTTAACGGGTAACTGACGTAACCTCTCTACGCAGCTCCTCATTCCTGCATTGGTTTAAAACATCCTTTAATTGATAGATAGACTACCTGCTTGGTTCGTAAATGGCTCAACACTTCGGCCATACTTCCAAGACAAAACAAATACTAAACAATATCCATACTATTGTTAATACAAAAGGCAGGGATAAAATCTTCCTGCATCGACCACTCAAGATCGTATCGGAGAAAGGAAACAAGAGTATATTAAATTATCTTACTCCTTTTCCGATGAAACAAATGACGACTACTTCCCGCCTGTGCTTTTGAGGCACCCTCGGAAGCATCGTTCATATTTGGAGCATGTGATAAGTTCAACACTCGAGACGTAGCTGTGGGTATGATCTGCTCAGACACTCTTGCTCGAGCGCATAAATTGCAGGACCTCACATAACGTACGATGTCCCCATACATGTCCTTCCAGTAGTATTTCTTCGCCATAGATCGGAAAGTGTGTGTAACATTACTATGTCCGTCTTTGTCTAGTAAATGGTGTTTTCGAATAAGAATCTTTCTCTGAGCGGTTGGCACTACAACTCGACCTTGTCTTCGTCGCCCTACAGTTTTCATCAACAGGTTCTCATGAAGCTTATACCCTACAGCATCTTGTCCATTTCCAACAGACTCCATGATTAGGCACAGTTCCGGATCCGTACGCTGATGATCAGCTGTCAGGTTGGAATACTCGGGATTCAAATGTAACCGCTTCGTTTTACGTTTCTTAGACCGTTTGGAAATATTAATTGAGTTTGTTCTCACCTGACCTCCAGACGTGGGTGGTTTGCAAGTCTCAGCGGGGGTCTCCCCGAAGATCCTTATGTATGAAGCTATCTGACGTGATAATATATGCGCTTCCTCGAGCATGATAGGAAAATCAGACTTCATTGACTGGTAGGTTTTTCTATTGGTATTGTTGAACATCTGTGCAACCAAAGCTGGTTCTGGTCGCTCGTACAGCAGTATTTCCGCTTTTCCCTGAACGTCTTCAAGGAATTCTGAGAGACTCTCCTCCTTCTGCTGCCTCCGATTTACAAATTTCTCAATTAACAACTCCCTGTCAGACACAGTTAAAAATTTTAAAATTATTTCCTTATGTAACGATACCCATGTGTTTGTAGTTCTTAGGGTTTTTATAATCCATCGCTTAAAAGTACCACTAGCTGCTCTCTGTACATCTAGTAAAAACTCCTCCTCAGGCATATAACGATCAATAAAAATAATATTAACTTGTTCAATAAAATACAACAATTTAAAAGGATCCAGTCCGTCACAAATGGTGACCTTAACAAATGGGTTCTGCCCTGAAGCAGTTAAATTCTGGCATATACTATTTGCTTTATGCAAATTATTAATAAAACGTTCAACGAAACCTGCTGTCATCTCATGAGACTTTGAGATGACCTCCATCGTCTTTAAAATATCATTCTGTCTGGAAGACAACTCCGCCAATTGTTTTTCTACATCGATTCTCCACTTTTCTGCTATACTTGGCTCCCAGTTGATCTGTTCAGGAGCATCTTTCGTCTTCGTCCACTGGACTCGTGTAGATGGCTGTTGAGCAATACTTTTGTGTTTCCTGTCCACAAAGAAATATAATATTTTGCTACCTAAAAACTTGAAATAATTTAAAATGTATATCAAAGACAATAAAAACCTCCGTCTTGTGGGGACTGCCATAATAGATAAGTTATGGTTTCCGTAAGACAAAATTCGACGGTTTAAAACAAATACCAAGATCTTAAAGACTTATATAAATATTCAACAGGGCATTAAAACCAACTTTATACAAGTGAGTAAACCAAAAAAAATTTTCGGGTCAAAAAAAAAATTTATCTCTTTTTTTTTTTTTTTATGAGTAATGTCGGTGTAGGGAAGAATAATAAAGTAATATGTCTCCCACTACGACCCAACTACGCTCTGCTAACAATGCGGCGTTAAATAAAAACCCCCGCAGACACAGTGTCACGGTGAGTTTAAACTACGTCTCCAGGTGGGTTCGGCACAATAAACGATTATCGCCCCACCGTCCTACGTAGCGCGCTTTAAAAGAGAAAATCTCTAAAGATTACGATAAGACTTATAGACTAATAATAATAATGATTGAAACCATGGCACAGATCTCTGCTACCAGGAAGGGTAATAATAATAATAACAGGTCGTAAAGGGATTGGCGCCCTTGCCTGCGCCAACCAAAGCACAAAGTAAATAAAGTAATATAAAAGTTAATACGCGTGGACAGGGTTAATCACTGTCTTCAAATATTTAATCCACCGTTTCAATCACTGTCAAACAGAGTGTACGCAATGTCAGCATGCCTATCGTAGACCTCATTTCCTAGGGATGTCCGCGTCACCAGAACATTACTCAGAAGTAGCCGATACTCCTTACTGCTTATTGATGTTAACTGTATTTACTCACTGTAAACTAAAAGGTTAAAAGAAAGGGCCAGGTTGTTGATGAATGATACCAAGTGTTTCTTAAAAACAAAACATTAAGAATTTATTGACAAATAAAACAAATTTGAAATTCAAAGTAATATAAAAGAACAAATGATAAACTCGTTCATTATTAAACACAGACAATGCTTGTAAGTCACAACCAAAATAAATTAGAATGGCTACAAAAGTGAAATACAAGAGTCTATAATCATAGAAGTAATCAAATAAGAAATCAAAATATTCTACCTTCGATATGTAAATCGAATAAATTTTATCAAATATGAAATTGAAATACACTATCTTTAATACAATACTCAAATAAACTTTATCACACAAGAAATTGAAATACACTATCGTTAATACGTTAATCAGATAATATCTATAGAATATGAAATTGAAATACACTATCTTTAAAATATTAATCAAATACACAATTGCAATAATAATACACACGAGGCAGAGAAAGACAGATCACCCAAAACAACAAAACAAACACTCGTCTCACAACAAAATAAAAATAAAACGTCAACAGCGCCACAATAACCTCAAAAATTCAAGAACTGTCACAGCAATATAAAATCGGCATGGCCGCTGATATGAGTGAACATAGCAAACAGTCCTACGTAAAACTCCACTACAATGCGCGCGCAAACAACGCTTTACTCTCAGTACGGTGACTATCTCTTTCTCTCTCTCTCTCGTTGCAGAAAATAAGAATTTTGGAAAAATGTAAATAACACAGAATAATAGAAAATCAAATGGGTAATCCACTTGTTATGATGCGATCGCTTAATCACTTCCCATAAAAAAAGGGTACGAGGTTTTGAACAATGAGAACTCAGAGGTTCTCAACAAACGAGGCATAAAAGCCAGAACACCAAACTACACGACTCAAAATCTCGTAAGAAAGAAAAGGATATGTTTAAACGATCGACATTCATTAACATGAGACACAAATACAAAGTATCAATATGTAAAAGATTACGCAACTTCCCAATACTACGCACTACTATTTGGTAGGTGTGAACTTGCAAAATGGTTCGACAAGTTCAGACCTAACAAAGCAACAATAGAAAACACAAAATTTGGTATCACCCCGAATAATTTAAATGAACAATAAGAAATATTTAAATGTATACATAGTTAATAAAATAGATTTTAGAATGTTATGCAAATATAGATACTTTTAAAAATGCTTTTAAATATAAGAATACTGGCCAGATATATATTACGTATTGTTGAAAACTGTTTGTGGGTCCTTCCATGAACTCGTCCACTTTTTAAATTGAATGAAAGGAACTTCCTGGGAATTAGTCCTGCAGGTGTCCATAAAAGGAAAATACTTCTTCCCCAAAATTTCACTATATCATTCTAGATGTATAAAATGCTCCGATCGTCGACTACCTCAGACGACGTTTTTCCACCGAGAGGGTGATTTTTGTCAAATCACGCATAAGCTCGCCCACGAACACATTATTCGGGCTTCATCGACTGTATTCGGAGATTGTGTGCTGAGACAACCATTGATCTCTATTGGTGTCGGATTGATCTTAGATTGACAGGTACATAATAACCTTGTCTTGTTTCGATAATAAAATGTAGTGTTGTAAGGGTTTATGATTTACAACGCTACAGTATTGCCAACAAACAAAAATATGAAATCTGTGTGTACGTCGGATACTAAAGTTTCGCCATATTTTATTTATTTAACAAATGGAAGATTAAATACAAAAGTTGTCAGGTTAGACAAGCCGCATATTTTAAAAATAGTTACATTTATATAGGGTGCTCCCATAAGTGCGTTACAAATCAAAGTTATATTTTTTTTAAATACAATGTATATTTTTTTGATTCATAATCTTAAAGTATTTATTTTTTTGGATATTTTGATATACTGAGCGGTTTAGAAATTATGACCATTTTTATAAGAAAATTGACATATTTTTATCACCTTGTAATTTTCTAATTACAACAAAAAAACTTTTGTTCTCTGCTAAAAATAGTTTTGGCATATGCTCTATTATTGCCAGCTAATTTTTATTAATTAAATGTTATGAAAAAGTTAGCCCCCCACATTTGGGGTTTTAATGGGTTTTAAATGGGTTTACAAGATTCATTTTTATTTAAAAATGTTTGATAGTAAAAGTCTATCGTTTGATAGTTGTTACTTTTACAGATTTTTAACATTTTTGTTAAACAACAATTAAATATTCGAATTTCCCGCGTTTAAGTTAGGTTAAAAACATGCTCTAATAATATACAAGTTAACTGTTCTTGTTAAAGTTGGTTAGTTTCTGTTAGGTTAACTGTCCTTATCAAGATGGACTGTCCCAAGGATTCTGAGGGGGGCAAATATACGACTGACAGGAATGAACCGGTGAGAGAGCAGGCCGGGACGTTGAAAAATGTTACTGGTCCAGAAGTAGGAATACCAAACCCCTTTGCCAGGAGCAGTGCCCTAAAAAGGATACCTCCTAGGCAGGGGACTCTCTCCTTACCCAATCAAAGGGAAAGAGCGTCTGAACAACTAAATAAAAGGAAGATGACGGAGGAAACCCCAGAGAGTGACAAGAATATGCCTGAGGGAAGCAATGAGAAGAGAACTCTAGTCCGCCCTAGTCAGTCTGCTGTAGGGGGACCGACCGGAGGAGGACGAGCCATTTTACGTGTCTCAGATGGTTACCGAATGGAGGAAGCGTTTAAAACCCTACTCGAATTCACAACAACTAACAGAAACATACACAAGTCAGTTAAAAAGGTCGCAAAGAAGATTGCAGTGGGGCCAAATACCGGGCGGCAGCATGCAGAACCTGTGGCCACTAATAATGGCAACCAGAGGAGCAGAGCAAGAAACCAAAAGAGGCGACATCCAAATGACGCCATTATAATTAAAAAGAACAACGAGGAACCTTATGCCAAAATCCTCTCTGACATAAGAGGCGCTCCCGATCTGCAGCCTATTGGTACTGCTGTAACGAAGATTAGGAGGACGGCGACAGGAGACTTACTCCTAACACTTGGTGGAACCGGGGTCCCAAGCTAGAAGAATGCGCCCAGAAACTTCTCCTCGTTAGCCAACAGAGCCGAGGTCTGGAACCGCACACCAATGGTAGATTTTGAAATTAGTGATTTAGATGAGGCTACCACTCCTGAAGAAGTAAAGACAGCCCTATTGAGACAGTTACCCGACTCGATCATACACCAGCCGGAGAAAGTCTCGGTGCGTCTTCGACCTGCCTTTGGCCAAACCCAAAAGGCCCGAGTAAGACTACCACTCAAAATGTCGGAAAGGATACTGACATCCGAGAAATTGAAGGTGGGCTGGGTCTGGTGCCGAGTAAAGCAGTTGGAACGCGACCGACGATGCTTTAAGTGTTGGGCCACTGGACACATCGCCGCCCGCTGCAACAGTTATATGGACCGGTTTAAAGACTGCCTTAAATGTGGACGCCCAGGACATATGACTTGGGAGTGCAATGGTAACCCGAGATGTACAGTCCAAGCTAGGAACGAGGAGGAAAGTGCTGGAGGAAGCCAAAGGTCAAACGATGAGGGTATTACAACTTAACCTCAATCGAAACTCCATAGCGCAGAACATACTCGCGCAAACGACCCGCGAAGAGGCAGTGGAGGTGGCGTTTTTGTGTGAACAAAACCACACTCCTGGCATCGCAACGTGGATAATGGATCCCTCCAGCAGAGCTGCGATCTGGATCTGTGGGCAACTTCGGAGAGGCAAGGAGAGGAGTAGGGTTGGAGTGGGATATGTTCACGCGGAGATCGCGGGCATACACTGCTTCAGCTGCTATGCCTCTTCTAATGACCCATTACCCGTTTTTGAGGCGTTCCTTCACACTCTGGTAACGGAGGCGCGATCCCACGGTGGCTCACGAGCGCGTGCGACACCAGCATGAGAAGGGTTAGTACCTGTAACAGGGGGCTGCCGGTATACTGCTGAATTGCGAATAAAGTGCAATTTAGCCAGAAGGCAGTACCAACGGGTCAGAGTGAGACGCGGACGCGAACACATCGAGCAACTCCGACTACTCTATACCGAGGCGAGGTAAGACCTACGCAGAGAGATCTGGCACAGCAAGAGGGAGTGTTGGAAATAACTATGTAACGATCTCAACGCTGACCCATGGGGAAGGGCGTACCGTGGTGGTTGGAAAGCTACAACCACTCGTGGAAGCAGAGGAGGTCACGACCATCGTTGACTACCTCTTCCCCAATAGCCCCCGGACGACCTTCTCCTTGGGAGAGGAAATGCTTGAGGATGACTACCCTCCGTTGAAAAAGGAAGAAATTCTCGAAGCATGCCGTCATATCGGTGCCGGCAAGGCCCCCGGCTTGGATAAAATGGCCATCATCACCCACACGGACACATTCACTGAGCTTATATGACAGATACCTGAGGGAAGGGTTTTTCCCGAGCCAATAGAAGAGACAACGACTAGTCCTGCTTTCGAAGCCAGGGAAGCTTCCAGGAGAGGCATCTTCGTACCGCCCGCTGTGCATGCTTGACACGGCGGGAAAGGTGCTCGAGAAAGTTATACAGTTAAGACTGTCAGTCCATGTGGAGCCAGCCCTTGAGGCGAACCAATATGGTTTCCATGTGGGGGTCATCTACAGACGCGGTCCACTTAGGAGAAGGCAATATTGCCTTTTGTTTACGCTGGACATAAGGAACGCCTTCAATTCGGCCAGGTGGGATAAAATATGGGACGCAGTCGACCTGTTCGGGACTCCCAGATACTTTAGGAAGACCTTTGCTGATTATTTCAACGACAGGATCTTACTCGAGGACCCAGGGAATTCCACATTACCACGGGGGTGCCACAGGAATCGGTGCTCGGCCCGACTCTGTGGAACATTCTATATAACGGACTGCTGAGTTCACCAATGCCGACTGGCACTGAACTCGTGGCCTATGCCGACGACGTGGCTGTTATCATAACGGCTGATGACCTACACGAGATTGAGTATGGCTACGTCACAGTCATAGAAAGGATTCGGCGTTGGATGGACTCAGCTGGACTATCCTTGGCCCTCGAGAAGACGGAGGCGGTTCTGTTCAACGGGAGGAAGAAAAGAGACAGTGTATCTCTGACCATTAGATCACAGCCCTGCATTAAGTATCTGGGAGTCATTCTGGAGGATGGTGCTTGCTTTATGGGGCTCCGGTATGGGAGGAGACCACTATCTGAGGCTTATCGCTCCGGCACACCGACTGAGCGCAATCCGAGTATGTAGTGCCTACAGAACCGTCTCGGGAGATGCAGTCCACGTTATCACGGGACTGCCACCCATTGAGTTACTCGCCGAGGAGCGCACACGGCAGTACCGGAGAGTGCAAAGGCGGAAGGAGCGAGAGCCCGACCTGGCCGGAAATGGTGTTCCATTTCCTGGGACGGAAGTGAAGCATGACAGAGAAGAGACCATCGAGAGATGGCAGAAGAAGTAGGATGAGGCCACCAAGGGTAGGTGGACACACCGTCTCATCCCACGGATAAGGCCATGGTTCACCAGAGCACACGGTGAGGTTAATTACCACCTAACCCAGGTACTCACGAGACACGGCGGGTTCCGAGAGTACCTATACCGTATAGGGAAAGTGCTCCCGACTGCCCTTCGTGCCCTGTTGAACCAGAAACGTCCTACTGCGGTGTGAGCGTTTTGACTTGGAACGACGGGGGCTGGTGTGCAGCATGGAGGAGTCGCTGACGGCTACGTGGCTGCCATGTTGCGGTCAACGGAAGGCTGGGAGATGGGCTACAAATTCGCAGCCGTTATCATGATGAAACTAGCCGACCAAGAAAGAGCTTGACTGAACTCCTCCTCCCCAGCGAAGTAATGACTAGAAATCAGTTCCACTGGAGGGGAATAAAGGAGTGGCAGGAGGGGGTTTTAGTGGGTATTGGGTGCTTTTTTCCTGAGTCCTACACTACCTCAGATTCTTCTTAGGTGTGCGTAAATTGCATTTCCCCCTCCTGGATAAAAAAGGTTAACTGTCGTTGTTTAGTTAACTCAACCTAACTTTTTTTTCCATGGAGGGGGAAATGCTCTTTCCGCACACCCAGGGGTGTAGCCCTGGGTAGTGTAGGACTCGGGACGAGGTCCCATACAAACTACAAACGTCGCTGTTCTCGTATGTTCCCCCACGGAACCGACGTTAGTTATTACTTCGTGGGGGTGAGATAGCAGATCATCTGCTCTTCATGCTGTGGGGACTTGCACCATTCTTCTATCTTCGTTTTCAGCTCACTGTAGTTCGGATGTAATTGCTACAGCGAGCTGATTTACTGCATCCCAGCAGTCCTGCGAGCTCAGCATGAGTCTTGCAAACCCCTCTGGTGTTGTGAGGAGTTCTTTTGTCTTGACTGCAAACTCAAATCTCTCCTGGTCGAAACGTGGGCAGTGGAGTGAAACCTCAGCTTTAAACCTGTGCATGTATGCCCGGATGTAGCCATGGCCGGTAAGAATCTGGGTGAAATGGTAATTGACTTCGCCGTGAGGTCTCTGCACCCATTCTCGGATGTTGGGGATTAAACGGTGGGTCCACCTACCCTTTGCCACTCATCAAGGTTCGTCTCCCGCTCCTAACCGCCGTGTCTTTCCTTCGTTGCCGTTGGCTGATCTTTCCTTCTCAGGTGCAGTCGGCGGCGTTCATCTGCCATGATGGCGATTGGCAGGGTGCCTGCAATGACACAGACTGCATCTTCCGATACGGTCCGGTAAGCACACGTCGTTCGGATTGCACCAAGTCGGTAGGTTGCAGTCATCCCCTTCCGGTAGAACGCTACCTTCAGTGATTGCGATATAACCTAACAGAAACTAACCAACCTAATCAAGGACAGTTAACTTGTATATTATTAAAGCATGTTTTTAACCTAAACGCGGGAAATTTGAAAATTTAATAATTGTTGTTTAACAAAAATGTTAAAAATCTGCAAAAGTAACCACTATCAAACGATTGGCTTGTACTATCAAACATTTTTAAATAAAAATGATTCTTGTTAACCCAAAACGAACTCAATTATCAAATGTGGGGAGCTAATTTTCTCATAAAATTTATTTAATTAATTCTAATTAAAGTAATAACTATCAAACAACAAAATCAGACTATCAAACACTTAGTCCACGGTATTTAGATTAAAATTCGCCAAATAGAAGAAAACAATTATAAAGTTTTGATACTTTGTCCACGAACTCTCAGTAAGGTTCGGAAAAAGAGTCCGAAAAGTTCCCACCTAAATCGTAGATGGAACATCCCATTTCACGTAAAAAACTACCCCCGGAATGAAATTTATCCCAGTTTTTCCCATTTTTCATCCGAACCGCTGTTCGGAAAAAAAATATTACAGGAATTAAAGATTCTACATAAAATTCTACGTAAAAAATGTCATGTTCACTATTCGGTTAATTCCCAGCTTACTCTCGCAATCATTGCTCAAAGTGAAGGGTAGTTTTGGGAACGCAGCGAAAAATCGGCGTAACAATAGTTTTCAACATACAAATTTCCAAAACGGCTAATTTTACGTAAAAAATGATTATGATAAAAATTATAGAACTTAATCTTTTCTAAGATGCATGCACCACGAATTTTTTTCAAACGTTTTTAATTGATTTTTTTGCCCATTTTTCACAAACGCGCATTCTATTATTTTACATGTAGAAGATTTTTTAGTAAAAATTATCATCAAAATATGGTAAAATATGTTGTCTATGTATGTGTGCCTGTCCCCTGAATTTTTGTCGCACGCTTAACTCATGAACCACTGAACCGATTTTAATTTGTGAAAAAAGGCCAAAAATCACTGAAAAACGTAAGAAATAAGAACTGTCAAGTGGGTTGCTGGAAACGATCCAGCCGTATTAAAATGGGTTTGCGCTGCTTAACCATGTATTTCAACTACCATAGATAAGGTTGTATAAATTCGTCAACCGAAGAGGAATTAATCCAAGAAGCCAACATAAAATCTATAAAAATATACAAAACTTAGGGCCGGTATTATAAAAGGCAGATAAGTTTACTCGATGAATAAATAGCGACAGTACTAGGTAGTAAAAATAGTATTGTTGTTTCACTTGCTACAGATAAGTTCTTCTCTTTCTGATGTCGACTAGTTCAACATTTGGAACGAAAAATTACTAAAAATGGAATAAAAATAACAAATTCACTATAAATATCACTATATCATACCATTAAATTTATTCTGATCTTTTTGCAAGGAATAAATATTTACTTGGTCACGTGGTACTTAGAATAAATTGTGGCAGCCATAGTCATAGGTGACAACTGTTATTTGTGGAAATATGGTTACCTACAACTCACGCGTAAATGTCAAATTTGTTTTGTATACAAAGAAGCGAATAATGTTATGAATTTATGATGATATTGAAACTGCGACCAGGTAGGGATGCTTTAATAATAATTTTTGAAAAACATGGTAACTTAATTAATAATTGTTTGTGCTTATAAAAATGTAGATTTTGTGGTAGTTTTATATTTTTATAATTTTTAGAAACAAGCCTGTTTATTTATATGTACATAGTACATATATACAAATATCCATACATTGTACATATGTGTGTGATATGACTCGACGACACATAAATCAGCCAAGATAGCAATTATTTTTCATTTGAAGCACATACAAATATATAAAAAATTAAACCAAAATTACTTTGCAGTTTGATACGTAAAGAAATTAATGTTTTGTAAAGGTTTGTACCGAACAAAATAACATCGTATTTATACGAATTAGACTTGTGTAGTTCACGAACGAACTAGTTCAAAAGAGCGCACCCACACGAGAACTAGAGGAATTAGTTCGTATGCACTCCGTTCTTTTAGTTCAAATATTATGTTCTAAAAATGAGATTGTACGATTTTTACGTTTAATAATTTACATTTTCAATACTTTATTACCAATTTTGAATTTATTTTACTAAAGATATATTATATTGAATTTTTTTTTGATCGCATGAATGCAATATGTCTGTCAAAAGCAGGTGATTTTTATATTATTTTATGACAATCAACAAAAAGGAATGTCACAGATTTTAATGAAATTGAAATATATTGCTTTAATTACTATACAATAAATAATGTATCATTGAAAATATTTCAAAATTTTCATATAATATCGAGGTTTCGATTAAAAAAAAAGACTATTGCAAATATATACTTTTAAAAATATCGATCTTAATAACGAATTAAAAATTGCAGCAGTTTACATTTCTATAGTTTGATGAAAAAAATAGTAATACAAAATTACATTAAAAATCCAACAATCCAATATATCTAAATCAATAAATTGTCATCGTATAGTCCGGAAAAAAATTCTATGAACTAAAAGAACTAGAAGAACGAACTAGTTCATAAAAGACCACTGAACTATAAGGAGCGCTCTCTGTCATGAACTAAAATGCCCAACTCTTATACGAATAAATACAAAAAACTAAACCAAAATTACTTTGCTGTTTGTTACGGAGAGGAATTAATGTTTTCTAAAGGTTTGTACATCGTAAGTACTAGGGTGCTTTTTTTTTGCGACTATTTTTTTTTTTTTCACTCCCACCTCAAAATTTTCTTGGAAATACCTCAAAAAAAATTCCCTGAAAATTTGAGCCCTTAATATTAATATTAAGTACTCGCTTTCAGCGTTTAAAGATTTCCCATTGAAAATACACGTAAACTTGAACTTTTTTTTTTTACTTTTTATAGCTTAGAGGCATTTGATCCTATTTGAACGTTTGAAAAACCAAATTACGCAGAATTAAATGTTCTATAAAAGTATTTATTGCAACGAAACTGTAACTTACAAGGGTGAGACAGTACAGGTGATTAAAGTCAAATTTTTCATGAATTTCTTGTTTTTTCATTGTTATTTCATAAATGGCTGAAAATACAGAAAAAGTTTAAATAAAAAAGTTGTAGCAAATTCTATTTTCTTCAAAAAAGATCCTGAGCATCAAATCTCTATTATTGATATTTTTCAAGATAATAAGCTTTTTGTTTTTTATGATTTACGATTTTCACGAACATAAAGAACATCTATTTGAGGTTATTTACCTCTTCTTTTCTTCTTGACTTTGAAAAAGTAGATAATAACTTTAAAAAAAAATTGTTTTTAATAATTAGAGTCGCGAATTCATGAAAATCGTAAATCATAAAAAACAAAAAGCTTATTATCTTGAAAAATATCAATAATAGAGATTTGATGCTCAGGATCTTTTTTGAAGAAAATTGAATTTTTTATTTAAACTTTTTCTGTATTTTCAGCCATTTATGAAATAACAATGAAAAAACAAGAAATTCATGAAAAATTTGACTTTAATCACCTGTACTGTCTCACCCTTGTAAGTTACAGTTTCGTTGCAATAAATACTTTTATAGAACATTTAATTCTGCGTAATTTGGTTTTTCAAACGTTCAAATAGGATCAAATGCCTCTGAGCTATAAAAAGTAAAAAAAAAAATTCAAGTTTACGTGTATTTTCAATGGGAAATCTTTAAACGCTGAAAGCGAGTACTTAATATTAATATTAAGGGCTCAAATTTTCAGGGAATTTTTTTTGAGGTATTTCCAAGAAAATTTTGAGGTGGGAGTGAAAAAAAAAACAGTCGCAAAAAAAAGCACCCTAGTAAGTACATATAATTTTTTTTTAAAACTAGAAATCATATTTATTAACAGTTTCACAAGAAAAATAGTTTTGTTTCTTGTACATCGTTTTGAAAATTAATGTATAATTATAATTAATACATTTTTTTGCATAACTATTTACATTTTTATTTCATACCCGAAGCTGTGCTCTACGATAAGATCAATAAGAAATAAAATAAAGTACTAAATTATTCCTGTTTCTTTTAACTGCAGTCTAATTTTAATAAACCTGCAAATTTTAAATGATAATGTAATATGCAGTCAATTATACCTGCGACTGCAAGACATTATCGATTCTAAAACCTTTTTGGACACTTATATGGGGAAAAATTGTATATACCTATTTAGATTGAAGGAATACAGTAATATAAAAAACTAAAAACCAAAAGATACCGAACTGTCTTATGGATTTTCAAATGAATTCAAGTTGTGAACATTTCTTTGAAATTTTATCTAACCTTTTATTTTTTATAATAATCTTCCGCATGTTTTATACAATCCCATCTAAAAATGAAGAAATATGTGCCAATATTTTTGTATTATTATACCAGGTGTTCCAGACTACCCGTCCACTATGTTTTACGCCCAAACTATTCAAGATAGAGTTTTATGATAAAAAATTTACTATATATATCGACCCTAAAGAATTTCAGGAAAATGTTTTCAACCCCCTAAAACTCCTCCTTGGGGGGTACTTTGAGGGGTACATGCCCGTTTCTCAGCAAAATCAAATGGAACGGTATATCCAAAAGTAGATAATTTTAAACATCATTGTAGAAAAATTTTTTTCACACATTCAATTGTTTAGAAAATATGGCGACTTGATCCTAAATTTTAGGGTTTTACTAAAATTGCTCTAGTTTCGTTAAATATTAATGAAATTTTATTTTTAAAATTTGTTTTGAAAGTATAAATAACGAACTTTCTAATGATGTATGATTATTTGAGATTTGGATAATTTAAAGTGTCATACGCGACAAATAAAAAATTCAAAACTTCAATTAGGGATAATTCAAAAACTTTAAATGGAATGCTATATCAATTAGTACTTTATCTTAAAAAATATATTTAAATTAATAACTTTTGTTAAGAAAATTATAAATTTTATTTAAAAAAAAAATAATTATAATTTTAAATTTAAGCCTTAAGCGTTATATGCACACAAGGTTAGAATCAAGTTTTAGGTTATCTTGTTCTGTGGGTTATCTGACGCATTTGACGTTTCAGTACATAGATAAATAAATCATGTAGACGTTATTGGTTGCAATATTTTCTAATGTAAAAATTTATTAGAAATCTCCATAATATTGAATTAAAAATATATACACTCACGGAAAAAATAAAGGACCACTTTTATTTTTCGAAAAAATTGCTCATTTTCAAAGTAATGCTGATAGGTCAAATATGATCCGTTTTTTACTTATAGGATATGAAAATTGAAGAAAATTTTATCATCTTTTCGAATTTAGCTATGTGATCGTTTCAGATTGAGACAAAAAAAAAGTTCTCCAATTTCAAAATTTTAAATTGATTTATCCGTTTCACGTCAAGACAAACACTTTTCGTTCCGTGTCTGTCTGTCTGTCCGTGTGTCCGTCCGTCCGTCTGTCCCCTGAATCCTTGTCACACGCATAACATAATCAATGAAAAACGTTTGAAAAAAATTTGTGGTGCATGGATCTCATAGAGAAGATAAAGTTCCATAATTTTTATCATAATCATTTTTTATGTAAAATCAGCCGTTTTGGAAATATGTATGTTGAAAACTATTGTTATGCCGATTTTTCGCTTCATTCCCAAAACTACCCTTCACTTTGAGCAACGATTGCGAGAGTAGGCTGGGAATTAACCGAATAGTGCACATGACATATTTTACGTAGAATTTTATGTAGAATCTTTAATTCCTGTAATATTTTTTTCTCCGAACAGCGGTTCGGATGAAAAATGGGAAAAACTGGAATAAATTTCATTCCGGGGGTAGTTTTTTACGTGAAAGGGGATGTTCCATCCACGATTTAGGTGGGAACTTTTCGAGCTCTTATTTCAAACCCTACTAAGAGTTCGTGGACAAAGTATCAAAACTTTATGAATTTGTTCTTCTAAAATATCTAATTTACTTGGACTAATATTAAATGTCATTTTGACGTTTAAAATGTCATTTTGGCGTTTTAAATGTCACTTTGACGTTTTAAATGTCATTTTGACATTTGCATAAATTTAGATTTAGATTGAAATTGTCAAAAAATGAAAAATATATGAAAAAATATTCAGTTGCGTTTTAAGAAAAATTTCGAACTAAGATTTTTTAGTAAAATTTGTATAAAAATTTAAATGGTTAACCAATGCCAGGCAATTTATCTGAACACTATCGGTTTTAGTGAATTTAGCACGAGGAAGCACTGTGCATTTACTTGGCAGATGTTTTTTTTTGTGTTATTAATCTTATTTTTGTGACCAAATCGCGGTGTAATAAAAAATAAAAAACTTAATTTTTTTTTGCAATTTTGAAAGATGCCCACGGGGATGTTAAATTTTTTTTCTAAAATTTCAAGATAATCATTTTGTAGGAAATTTTTTCAGCTTTAAAAAGTTTTTTCAAATTTGTTTTATAATTTTTTGGTGTTGCGATATTCGAGTTTGAATGAAAAAAGTACCAAAAAGTTTTAAACGACCATAAAGGGCCTAATGTTAGTCGCACAGAAAAAAAAAGAATATTAAAGCTTAAATAATCAGCTATTGTCTAGTAGCATTAAAAAAAAATTATTTTAACTTAACCCTTCAAATACGAAAAACAAAACAATGTTCGAATTTAAATAATCCTGTAAAAATAACCTTTTTTAATCATAGACCTAATGTTTAAAATGTATCCAGAAATTAAGTTCTATCAAAGAATATCAAAGATAGACTTATCACCTTCTATGTGAACAAAGATTCCAGTAAAAATCTTTTAATTTGGCTGAGAAATTGCATTTAGAATTTTTTGTATACGTTTAGGACTTGACCGTACTTTTTATAACAAGTTTTTCTTTGGGATTTTTTTTTTCGAAAAACAATCAATTTTTGAGAAAAATTGTAAGAGGGAAAAAGTTTTTCTTTCTTGTTAAAGAATATTCATAATTTTTTTCAGATGTTTTATATCAATATTGTGGGATCAGGTTTATTTTTAATAGGGTATTTTTTAATTCAAACTTGAATATCTCGGCATAAAAAAATGTGACAATCATTTAAAAAAAAAGCATTTTGAAGCTGATTCCATGATATTCATCATTTAGTAAATTTTCTCAGCTTCAAAATGCTTTTTAAAAAATGATTGTCATGTTTTTTGATGCCAAGATATTCATGTTTGAATGAAAAAATACCCTATTAAAAAAAGTTTGGAGATTGCAAGCTTCTGCCACTACTGCCATCTGCACTAATCTTATGTGAACGATATAATGGATCCATTGGTTCCAAACTTCTACACTGCAACGGCACTGCACTAAGTTCTGCACTACAACCGCACTAAGTCAATTGTGAATGGCACTTTAGAGAAATAGACTTGCGAGGGTAAATCACTAAATTAATGTTTGTTAAAAACTGTAATCAATGGGTTATGGAAAAGAGCTCAAAATATGGAATATACACTTGTGAAAAAGAGCAAAAAAATCAATGAAAAACGTTTGAAAAAAATTCGTAGTGCATGGATCTCATAGAGAAGATTAAGTTCTATAATTTTTATCAATCATTTTTTACGTAAAATCAACCGTTTTGGAAATATGTATGTTGAAAACTATTGTTACGATTTTTCGCTGCGTTCCCAAAACTACCCTTCACTTTGAGCAACAATTGCGAGAGTAGGCTGGGAATTAACCGAATAGTGAACATGACATTTTTTACGTAGAATTTTATGTAGAATCTTTAATTCCTGTAATATTTTTTTCTCCGAACAACGGTTCGGATAAAAAATGGGAAAAACTGAGATAAATTTCATTCCGGGGGTAGTTTTTTACGTGAAAGGGGATGTTTCATCCACGATTTAGGTGGGAACTTTTCGGGCTCTTATTTCAAACTCTACTAAGAGTTCGTGGAGAAAGTATCAAAACTTTATGAATTTGTTCTTCTAAAATATCAAATTTACTTGGACTAACTGTCAAACGAATATCAAACCATTGCACATAAAATGAACTAAACATATGCATAACTGCTATCAAACGATAGTCTTGTACTATCAAACATTTTTAAATAAAAAGGAATCTTGTAAATCCAAAATGAATTCAATAATCAAATATAGGGGGGCAAACTTTCTCATAAAATTTAATTATTGAAAATTATTTAATCTAATAATTATTATCAAACGACAAAATTAGACTATCACACGATTGCGCATAAAATTAACTAAAACTATGCTTTGGTGAGACTACTAATGACAAATACTAAAGTTAACAATATAATTTTAAAGGACCCCGCACAAAAGCAATGGAAAAACACTCTCGGTGGATTTTGACCAAACCTACGGAAATAGATACCACATAATATAGTGATCAAAGTTGTCCATAGAACATGGGTCCACAAACTCGATCTTCATGGTCATTTCAAGGTCATATTATCAAAAAACCATCAAAAAAATCTAAAAAAAATATATTCAGAGGTTTTCGGGGTCGCTGAATTCGAATCCGAGGTCTACTTTTCTGTATCGAGTGAAGGGTCAAGGTCGATTCAAGGTCAAATAAACAAAAGGCCATTACAAAAATCTGAAAAAATGTGCAGATAGGTATTCGGGATCGCTAAATCCGAATCCGAGGTCTGCTTTTCTGTATCGAGTGAAGGGTCAAGGTCGATTCAAGGTCAAATAAACAAGAAGCCATTACGAAATTCTGAAAAAATGTGCAGGTAGGTATTCGGGATGACTGAATCCGAATCTTAGGTCTGCTTTTCTGTGTCGAGTCAAGGTCAAGGTAGTTTTAAGGTAAAATTAACAAATTGATTTAAAAAATAAAATAGTTTTAATAAATAGGTTTTCGGTATCACTGAATTCAAATCCGAGGTCCGTTTTTTTTGTATCTAGTCACATCCTTTTGTTAATTTGACCTTAAAACTACGTTCACCTTGACTCGATACAGAAATGCGGACCTCGGATTCGGGTTCGGCGACCCAAAAACCTACCTGTACATTTTTTCAGATTTTTGTAATGGCCTTTTGTTTAGTTGACCTTGAAATAACTTTGTCTTTCACTCGATACAGAACAGCAGATCTCGGATTCGGATTCAGCGACCCAGAAAACCTACACGTACATTTTTGCAGATTTTTTATGTTAATTTGACCTTGAATCGACCTTCACCTTGACTCGACACAGAAAAGCAGACCTAGGATTCGGATTCAGTCATCCCTGCACATTTTTTCAGAATTTCGTAATGGCTTCTTGTTTATTTGATCTTGACTCGACCTTGACCCTTCACTCGATACAGAAAAATAGACCTCGGATTCGGATTCAGCGACCCCAAAAACCTCTGAATATATATTTTTTAGATTTTTTTGATGGTTTTTTGATAATATGACCTTGAAATGACCATGAAGATCGAGTTTGCGGACCCATGTTCTATGGACAACTTTGATCACTATATTATGTAGTATCTATTTCCGTAGGTTTGGTCAAAATCCACCGAGAGTGTTTTTTATTGCTTTTGTGCGGGGTCCTTTTGGAATAATAGGAAAGGGCGTCATAGAATTTTTTTATTTTATTTTCATATCTAGGCATGAAGGGGTGTCAAAATGTAGATCTCAATTATGGCATACACCCGTGTATGTCTTGCCCAAATTTTTTTGTGCTTCTTCTGACACAGGCACATTACAAATTTGGCTAATGTAAGGTACTTGCAGGTAATAAGGCCTTAAAATAATAAAATAAAACAAAATTATTATCAAGCTGTCTCTTTGAGTCTAAATAAACCAAAACAAAAAAAATGATAAATTCTACCAATAACCAAAACAAAAATAATAATTTTTAAAACTAACATGACTGAAACCACAAAAAATCAGCACACTATCGGAAAGTATCTGCAATAAATATAAGTTGTGGGGTACACCTGTACCCCGGGTAGCATTCGAGGGTTAAAATATTCCAACATTTTGAAGCCTCAGCATAGCTACGCTTCTGATGATAACACTCTTCACCAAATGTATAATAAAAACATACAATGATCACAGAAGAAAACAGGTAAAAATAAGTACATTTATTGGCTATTTTTAATTTCTACAGTTTGTTTATGTGTTTTCATGTGTCTACTTAAATGACCTCCTTGAGTATACCGTTTTGAGCAAAGTTTACAGCCAAATGGTTTATCACCAGAATGTATTACAAGATGGCCTTGCAAACTCTCACTTCTTAAAAATGCTTTACCGCACACGTTACAAACATGTTCTTTAAGACCAAGATGTTGTTTGACGTGTACTTTAAGATGACTTGACGTAACAAACTTTTGTTCACACATATTACAGCAAAATGGTTTTTCTCCTACAAATAAAAATAGTTTTAAGAGGTTCTGATTGCTGAATGGTTATGAACCATTAATACTATGTACCATTGTGAAATCTCATGTGCGTGTTCAGGTTTCCAGCGTGTGTGAATCCTTTACTGCACACGGTACACTTGAATGGGGTTTCTCCTGTGTGGGACCGCATGTGGTAAGTTAAGGTGATGCTTTGTGCAAATGCCTTTCCACATAATGAACAAACATGTGGCTTCTCACCTGAAGACAACGTGCAAACATTATAACTCGCATATAACTGTCATGTCATATCAATACAGGGGAGTAGGGAACCGACAAACAAATGGGACTTTTAATTTGTCGATAATATATAAATTCAAAATCTTAAACGTATATATTACATTACCCGTGTGCGTTCTGATATGGCACAATAGCGCATTCAGCTGACCAAACGACTTATCACATATTGTACAAGAATGGGGCCGTTCACCCGTGTGTGTGCGCTTGTGGACTGCGACGAGCTGCAGTCGGCTGAACTTCTTGTTGCATATTTCACATGAGTAGGGTTTCTCTCCTGTATGCTTTCTTCTGTGTAGCTTCTATACAACAATGTTATATATACATTTTATATATAAAGAACTTTATACCAGATATATATGTATCCCAGTAATCGAAAAAGTAATCAAACGGAATGAAATACCATTCTGTTTTATTCCGGAATCTGAATTCCATTTTTCGTATTAATACGGAATGAGAAAGTCACACTAACCGAACTAAAATGAATATTACCGTATTCAGGAATACGGTACAAATATAAGTCTATGGGCGCAAATGACGCGTGATAAAATTAATATTTATTTAAATATTTTCACCTGAAATGTTTTTTATACAATAAATACACATTCAATATAATATTTTATTTCAATATTTTACAAAAAAACAACAATAAATACATAATATTCACATATTTTAATACATATATTCCATATATTGACATTTTTTTATAGGTTATGTAAACAAGGATAAATATATTATCATTGATATACAGGATAGTTTAATAGTGTGTCCGGCTTTTCTAGCGCACTTCCCGAAGGAGATAGAAAAAAAGTTTGGTACATAATATTATTGGTTCGAAAAGATCAACGTCGTAAAATTATTTTTAACAATACAGGATGTCCCATTTTTGCGGTATAACAAAAACAAAGATTTTTTTAAATGGAATACCCTGTAACGTTTTATGTCTTCCGATGTCATTTTTTAACATTGACATGGCTGGACTGATGATAAGTCAGACATGATGGCTGAAATTGAATATTTCCTAACAACCGAAACTGATTATGCGCATGCGTCAACGGATGTTCGAAATTCAAATTTATCAAATTGATTTTTTAAATATATAAATAAATACATACAAGTTCGATTGTATATCAACTACAATACACTTATTTAACACGCGAATACCTGTAATTTATTTTAATTATCAAATAATAACTAAATAAACAACCATAGATGCATATTAACTGTCAAATCTGATTAACAATTGAATAAAGAAACTATAGAAGCACGTCACATACCTCTATATTATATCAAAATTGAGTTCAGTGTTGCGGCTCGCGCATGCGCAAATGGAACCGATACTGTTAGAAAAAGTATGAAATTTAGCCATCCGGTTTAATAGTAATTCCATAGGTATCCACTATCCAGTTAAATAATACCAGGGCCCTTATTCTCGAGTTCACTCGAGATAATTTAGAATTCGAGATTTTCGATCGAGATTTAAAAAGTCGAGTCGCACGATACTTAAAATGCGTATTCTTAAGTTCGATCGAGATGAATTTCGAACGTCAATTTGCCTTCGACATTTATGCGACGTTGTCACCTTTATTTCTGGCTGTTGACCAATCAAATTCAAGTATTTTATGTTTTATTTATTTTTATTATCATTATAAAATCAAAATTATCAAAATTTAATTATTTTAAAAATATAAAACTAATAAGAAAAATACAAATTTTTACAGGATTGAAAAAAATTATAGTGTTTAAATGTTTCTGTTTTACTGTGTTGGTTTAATCTTTGAGGTTAACAAATAAAAGAATAATTTTGGATGTTTATTTATTTTATTTATTTAACAGAAGAAATATTTGTTATAAATTAATTTATTTCACTATTATTTTGATAACCCACACAACACACTCATGTATAATATACATATAATGTAGGTAGAAAACGTTGATTTTATGTATACGGCTTGTAATATATCGAACTATGTATTATTACACGCGCGTAGATATTATTAATTATACGTAAGTGTGTTGTGTGGGAACTATGGAATAAAATATAGTAAAATACAGTAAAATTAGCTATTTGTATCTAAAACTTTCCACACCACATTTTTAATAACATGAGCAAAAAGCGAAAAATTGTCTATGTTGCTTTGAATGTCAGTGTTTTTATTATTAATAGCTGTAGCAACTGCTAGTAAACCTGATAAAATTTGGTTGCCTAATGTTTTTGTAGCTTCGGTTTGTTCCTTAATAGCTAAAATTTTATTATTATAATAATCTTTTCTGACATCGTAATCTTCTGATATTTTTCTGGCATACGAAATTGTCTCATCGATACGCTGCGTAGCTATTAGACGCCTCTTACTAGGATTATTATCACTTGTCCTGTGAGGCTTTCGCTTTAATGTATTTTTGCGAACATGATTGTCAACCCCAGTGTTATTTGGCTGTGACTGGGTGCTAATATCGTGTGTTTCTATTAATGTTGGGGTGATGATATTAGAGTTTTTAAAAAAATTGCCTTCGTTTTCATCAGTGTGAAAAATCGGTTGATCATCTTTTGATATTTTTCTGGCACACGAAATTGTCTCATCGATACGCTGCGTAGCTATTAGACGCCTCTTACTAAGATTATTATTACTTGTCCTGTGAGACTTTCGCTTTAATGTATTTTTGCGAACATGATTGTCAACCCCAGTGTTATTTGGCTGTGACTGGGTGCTAATATCGTGTGTTTCTATTAATGTTGGGGTGATGATATTAGAGTTTTCAAAAAAATTGCCTTCGTTTTCATCAGTGTGAAAAATCGGTTGATCATCTTCAAAGTTCTATAAAACAAATATTTCATTAATGGTTGATGTTGAAAGGAAACAATATAATGATTTTGTATAATATACTAAATACTAACAAAATGAATTAACTCCTCTTTGACTGATGTGTAATGAAATAATAAAAAAATTACTTCTCTCCATTCTTTCCAATTCCTTTTAGGTCCTTGGATTTTATTTATTACATTAGCAATATCTTGCCATCTATTTTCAGCATCTTTTTTGGCGAATCCTTGGTCAAATTTTCCATTCTTTAATTGTGGATCACCGTCCAACATAACCAAACAAATAACAAAGTCGAACGACGATCGAGAGAGATTTATAATCTCGCATACAAAAGACCATTCTAGATTTTTCATTCGACTTTTTACACATTTTTACGAACGAAAAGTCGAATCGAGATTCAAGAATACGCTATTTTTGTTGCGTTCGAAATTTTAGGGAATAATCTAGTTACTTACTAGAACGTCGAACGAAAAAAAAGTCGAGCGAACTCGAGAATAGGGACCCCGAACGCAACGAAAATAGCGTATTCTTGAATCTCGATTCGACTTTTCGTTCGTAAAAATGTGTAAAAAGTCGAATGAAAAATCTAGAATGGTCTTTTGTATGCGATCGTCGTTCGACTTTGTTATTTGTTTGGTTATGTTGGACGGTGATCCACAATTAAAAATTGGAAAATTTGACCAAGGATTCGCCAAAAAAGATGCTGAAAATAGATGGCAAGATATTGCTAATGTAATAAATAAAATCCAAGGACCTAAAAGGAATTGGAAAGAATGGAGAGAAGTAATTTTTTTATTATTTCATTACACATCAGTCAAAGAGGAGTTAATTCATTTTGTTAGTATTTAGTATATTATACAAAATCATTATATTGTTTCCTTTCAACATCAACCATTAATGAAATATTTGTTTTATAGAACTTTGAAGATGATCAACCGATTTTTCACACTGATGAAAACGAAGGCAATTTTTTTGAAAACTCTAATATCATCACCCCAACATTAATAGAAACACACGATATTAGCACCCAGTCACAGCCAAATAACACTGGGGTTGACAATCATGTTCGCAAAAATACATTAAAGCGAAAGCCTCACAGGACAAGTGATAATAATCCTAGTAAGAGGCGTCTAATAGCTACGCAGCGTATCGATGAGACAATTTCGTATGCCAGAAAAATATCAGAAGATTACGATGTCAGAAAAGATTATTATAATAATAAAATTTTAGCTATTAAGGAACAAACCGAAGCTACAAAAACATTAGGCAACCAAATTTTATCAGGTTTACTAGCAGTTGCTACAGCTATTAATAATAAAAACACTGACATTCAAAGCAACATAGACAATTTTTCGCTTTTTGCTCATGTTATTAAAGATGTGGTGTGGAAATTTTTAGATACAAATAGCTAATTTTACTGTATTTTACTATATTTTATTCCATAGTTCCCACACAACACACTTACGTATAATTAATAATATCTACGCGCGTGTAATAATACATAGTTCGATATATTACAAGCCGTATACATAAAATCAACGTTTTCTACCTACATTATATGTATATTATACATGAGTGTGTTGTGTGGGTTATCAAAATAATAGTGAAATAAATTAATTTATAACAAATATTTCTTCTGTTAAATAAATAAAATAAATAAACATCCAAAATTATTCTTTTATTTGTTAACCTCAAAGATTAAACCAACACAGTAAAACAGAAACATTTAAACACTATAATTTTTTTCAATCCTGTAAAAATTTGTATTTTTCTTATTATTAGTTTTATATTTTTAAAATAATTAAATTTTGATAATTTTGATTTTAAAATGATAATAAAAATAAATAAAACATAAAATACTTGAATTTGATTGGTCAACAGCCAGAAATAAAGGTGACAACGTCGCATAAATGTCGAAGGCAAATTGACGTTCGAAATTCATCTCGATCGAACTTAAGAATACGCATTTTAAGTATCGTGCGACTCGACTTTTTAAATCTCGATCGAAAATCTCGAATTCTAAATTATCTCGAGTGAACTCGAGAATAAGGGCCCAGATCAGTGTTTTTTAACCTCTACATAAACGTCTGTTTGCGTCTGTTCATTTTTTAATTTAGTGACAGTGTTGCCAAATTAGAATTTTTTTCCGAAAAATAATCCATATTCAGGCTCAACTATAAAAAATCGTAGCGACCTCGTTTTTTTTGAAGTGATGAATTTTTTTAGCAATAATGTTAATCCAGGTAAAAAGTAACATTTTGATAATAAACAATTTTAATTTAGTTCCACAGGGTGTTAATAAAAAAATGCCAAAGTTTGCAATCTTCAAAATGATAAAACTCATTTTTTCAAATGTGACTACCCTTTTTTTATTTCACTATTCAATGGTTTTTTTTCTCCTTTTCAATTTGTATAGGGGATATCTTATGTCTAAACCCCATACTTTCTGATATATTCAATAATTTTCACAAAAGTAACCATTTTAACACGTTTCTATGCACCAAAGTAAGCCAAACAAATGCAAAATAAATGCGAAACAAGTACAAAACAAATGCCGGTAAATTGATTTGTGCCTGGATGAAAATGGAAGACATTTCGAACATTTATTGTAGTTTTTTATTTTTTATACATATGTATTTTCAATTTTGTTACTTATCATAGTTATTTGAATAAATTAAATAATTTTATTACATAAGTATTATCTGTTTTAATTATAAACTTTAATCAAATGTTACATTGATACTTAAGTACTTACATTTTGGCATTTCTTTTGCATCAGCACAGCCTACTTCGGTGCATAAAAACGTGTTGAAATGATTACTTTTGTGAAAATTATTGAATATCTCAGAAAGTATGGGGTTTAGACATAAGATATCTCCTATACAAATTGAAAAGGAGAAAAAAACCCATCGAACAGTGAAATAAAAAAAGGGTAGTCATATTTGAAAAAAAAAAGTTTTATCATTTTGAAGATTGCAAACTTTGGCATTTTTTTATTAACACCCTGTGGAACTAAATTAAAATTGTTTATTATCAAAATGTTACTCTTTATCTGGACTAACATTATTGCTAAAAAAATTCATCACTTCAAAAAAAACGAGGTCGCTACGATTTTTTATAGTTGAGCCTGAATATGGATTATTTTTCGGAAAAAAAATTCTAATTTGGCAACACTGTCACTAAATTAAAAAATGAACAGACGTTTATGTAGAGGTTAAAAAATGACATCGGAAGACATAAAACGTTACAGGGTATTCCATTTAAAAAAATCTTTGTTTTTGTTATACCGCAAAAATGGGACACCCTGTATTGTTAAAAATAATTTTACGACGTTGATCTTTTCAAACCAATAATATTATGTACCAAACTTTTTTTTCTATCTCCTACGAGAAGTGCGCTAGGAAAGCCGGACGCATAGACATAGAGAATGGACCAGGCATCTGACTCGATCACAGAACCGTGTCAAAAGAAAGAGATAGAAACAGGTTTGGAATAACTGTGTAACTCTATGTCTATGTTCCAAACTTACTGCATCTCTCTCTCCTTTTTTGAACAGATGTTACACCATTGAGTTAATACAGAATGCACTGTCCATTCTCTATGTCTATGGCCGGACGCACTATTGAACTACCCTGTACTATAGAGCATGCGCGCAAAACATAAATCAGTGGTTTATAAGCTGTTTTTACTTGTAAATTATACAAAAATAAGTTGAAATGATACCTAATATTTGATTTGGTACTGTTTTGTGCTTTGAAATAGTCATGCGCAATTAATCAGATTTTAATACTTACTGCGATCAACTGAGTTTTTAGAAAGTTTTTTTTCTTAAAATTTTTCTGTTAACAATTTAGTAAATAATACTTAGACGTTCGGTAAATACGGAGTGTATGGGTGTCCTCTGTCAAAATTGTTAAAAATCTCGTATAGAGTATTTTAGAAAGAGTTGATGCGCATGCATGACTAGAACATTTTTTGAATATTAAAATTAATTATCTAAATAAAATTATGTACATATTATTGTTATAAAAAATTCCATAGCCCTTTACCTTTTATAATATATTGAAAATAAGAGAGATATCTTCATTTTTCTTATATTCAAGAGTTCTGTAATGTCATTCATAACCAATTAGAACGGAATATTAAAATTTTCAAACTTCTGTGACCACAGTTTCCATCTTCCAGCCACATTTTTTGTCGAAATTTTAGTTCAATATAGTTTTAAAATCGAGTAAACTCATTATTATTTTGTAACACTATTTATAGAGTATAACACAGACAATACGTGTTGACATTATAATTGCGTCATTTTAGAAAAACAAAGAAACAAATGGCGTCTTCATTACCAAACATTGTTGTATAATTTGTATCAATGTTGCAGTATTGTGCAACACTCTATTACCTCTTATATGTCAAACGACTCCAATTTTATCATGTCATCCCCGTGATATAATAAAAAAAAGGTGATGTAAACTATTAAATTAACGTTCAAATGCTACGTTTTGAAAATTACAATGATAATATCTAATTTTTATAGAAATTATGTAAACTGAATTTGTTTAATTACGATTCAGTTCCAAAAAACGTATTCAAACGAACATAGTTGAGAACCATAATGATCCGTATTCGAAACCTCCAATCTGAATTCCTTAAAACATAATAAACCGGATTCAAAACACCGAACGTAATAATACGTATTGAATATTTTCAAACTGAATGTCGTTTACCGGAACGATACGGATTTAACGTAATCATTCTAACTAAATCGGAATCAAAATTTATAGTTAAAAGAAAGGTTGGCAATGTGTTCAGACCAGTTGGATGTATTAAAACAGAATGAAATTATTAGAAGTGAATACGAAATTTTACAGATTCCGGAACGAAACGTCAAAATATGATTCCGTTTGAATACTTTTTCGATTACTGGGATATGCCTAGTTCTATTTGTCTAGATTTATTTATTTTATAACGTAAAATCGTTTTATAAAATCAAAAAATTAACTATAAAGTTAAACACTAATGGTTTAGTAATTTATATTATGTATTAAAAGATTGATTCTCACCAAATATGATTTACAGCTAACTATTTTCCCACAAGTTTCGCATTGATGTATTTCTTTATTATTTTTGAACAACTTATGTTTTTTGTCAGGATTTTTGAATACTTCATTTCGTATTGTATTATCTTTTTTAATATCATTTGTCCGTATTGATACTGAATTGTTTTCTTCTCTCTTTTCATCATAAGTTATTTCAATTTCTAGGAAATCACTAACACAAGAGTTAGCACTCTCAATTTCATCTTTAATTTTTAGAGAATTTTTATTTTCTAATTCTTCTTTAATTGTTTCTTCGTTACTAAATCTATCTAATTTTCCTTTATTCAACAATATATCTTTAGTTATTATTTTACTATGTAATTTTTTGTCTGCATCTTGACATTGTCTTCGAAAATTATACATAGAATTTAAAGTGTTGACACATTTAGAACATATCTTATCTGGCAGTCCATCATATTCTTCAACCTAAAACATAGGTATTAATGTAAAATTTTATTTATAAGAAATGACAAATATTACCTTAACAGAAGTACATTCCATCACAATTTCAGAAAATTTCAATTGTTGCTTTTTATTGACACTGTATATCGATCGCAAACGGTCAGTAATATTTAAACAAGTTCTACATATTCTGTCGAAACTTGAAGTATCTTCCATATCAATTTGGTAAAAATTAAATTAAAATCAATATTCTGATCATTCAAAGCGTGTTACTCTATGACGTAAACTGCATGTTATATTTTACTTTACACTTATGTCCGGTATTATAAAGGAGCAGCAAATTTGCTAGCTAGCAAGCACTTTCAAATGGGTTATTAATTCTGTGATAGTATACGCTAGGAAACCATCTGTCAAAAACGACACGTCGCCACCTAGTGAGCGACGCTGGCAAAACTGGGTTTGTACTTTCAAAAATACTATAGTCGGGATAGCCGTATGTGTCATTAGCAGTGTGCCTATGTTTCGATTTCGCTAATTTTTTTTTTATCTATGCACCTCTATCTGAAGAAGTATTTCACTAAGTTTTAATTAATTTTGAAAATTATTTTAGCTGTAATTAATTAAAATTTGAAAATCGAAAACATTTTTTTTTACTTAATGGCTTCATATAATTGGATGAAATTTTCAGGAAAACTTTAGGTTGATATAATATGGTCTTAAAAACCATTTTTTTAAATTTTTTATTAACTTTTTTTATGGCATTTTTTATTTTTTTTATTTTTAGTACAGGCAATGAAGGGAAAAATTGCCCTGTTTTTGGAACAAATTCGGAGTGCAATGAAATTTGGTACCCATATAATATACATAATAGTACGTCTGTACACAAAAGTCCCCATCCATAGGCCTTGTGGAAAAAAAATTACAGCCGTTTGAAATTTAATTTAGTTTTTATTGAATAACTTCAAGACAAAGAAAGATACCGAGACGTGACTTACATTAAAATTTTCAAAAATATTTGCTTTACAACTATATTTCAAAATTTTCTCCAACGTATCTACATAAATTGCTGAAAAATCGCCGTGAATCTGAAAACTAAGTGCATTTAATCAAAAAAATATGTTTAAATGGATTTTTGAGCTCTTAAAACTGATAATCGAGACAAATGTCCTCTATAAAAGGTGTAGAGAATAAAATTTTACAATTTTTTATGTAAGGTACAACATTTGATGTGTAAATTTTTGTTAGATATTTCTTTTTTAAAAAGTCAAAAAAACAAATTTTAATTTATAAAATCGTATAAATAGCATGCTATGAAAATTAGCATTACATAAGAAAATAACATATTGGTATAGAAAATTAATGAAAATAAAGGTAATTAATAATTCCAATACTTCAAATACGACTTTAAATAACATATTATGATAACAATGTACTGAGGTGTAATTTGTAGCCCCTAGATTGAATATTATTGTATGTTTTAATAGTTTTAAATATAAATCTTCAATACATTTTATTTTATCTTCAAAATACGGATATTAGATAAGAACAAAATCAGAGTATCATAAAAATTTGCACATATGTAGTACTTATATTACATTAGACATGTGCAAAAGTCCTCATTAATTGGAGATATGGAAAAAAAATTATAGCTGTTTTAATTTTGATATGATAAATTACTATGTATCATATTTTCACTTATTATTAACCGTTTTTTACTTGGAAATTTACATATTGTGTATCTCTGTATAGCATATACATTATGAACAATTGAATTATGATCATTTTGATAGAAAATTTTGATTTTTAAATCAAACGGTTGTTAAGATATAAATTTATTTGTTTAATTCGATTTTATAAAAATATATTTTGTTATGTATTTTATACCCGTTTACAGATACGCTTATAACTTTTTTTTCGGGGTATCAATTAATGGGGATTTTCAAACAAGCATAGTAGATACATTAGTGAGTGCATCTGAAAAAGTCCCCATACATTGAAGCCATAGGACAACAGTTAAAGCTGTTTTATAATTACGGTGTGGTAAATTGTTATCTATGTAATGTGTTAACTGTAAATTTAATTATGGGTGATTCCCTCAAAAATTGAAACTGAATTTTATTCCTATTTGAATAAATGTTATCGTTCTTATTGAAAGTAGTAACTATTTTTTTTAATTTCCCATCGGGACTCTTCATAAAATATTCTTAATTTTTTTTTAAATATACATAGATCGTAATTTATACCACATCGTAATTATAAAAACAGCTGTAACTTTTGTCCTATAGCTTCAATGTATGGGGTCTTTTTCAGATGCACTCACTAATGTATCTACTACGCTTGTTTGAAAATCCCCATTAATTGATACCACGAAAGAAAAGTTATAAGCGTATCTGTAAACGGGTATAAACCTAAATAATAATTAAAAGCATATTTTTTAAAAACTTAAGAATATTTTATGGAGAGTCCCGATGGGAAATTAAAAAAAATGGTTACTACTTTCAATAAGAACGATAACATTTATTCAAATAGGAATAAAATTCAGTTTCAATTTTTGAGAGAATCACCCATAATTAAATTTACAGTTAACACATTACATAGATAACATTTTACCACACCGTAATTATAAAACAGTTTTAACTGTTGTCCTATGGCTTCAATGTATGGGGACTTTTTCAGATGCACTCACTAATATCTACTATACTTGTTTGAAAATCCCCATTAATTGATACCCCGAAAAAAAAGTTATAAGCGTATCTGTAAACGGGTATAAAATACATAACAAAATATATTTTTATAAAATCGAATTAAACAAATAAATTTATATCTTAACAACCGTTTGATTTAAAAATCAAAATTTTCTATCAAAATGATCATAATTCAATTGTTCATAATGTATATGCTATACAGAGATACACAATATGTAAATTTCCAAGTAAAAAACGGTTAATAATAAGTGAAAATATGATACATAGTAATTTATCATATCAAAATTAAAACAGCTATAATTTTTTTTCCATATCCCCAATTAATGAGGACTTTTGCACATGTCTAATGTAATATAAGTACTACATATGTGCAAATTTTTATGATACTCTGATTTTGTTCTTATCTTATATCCGTATTTTGAGGATAAAATAAAATGTATTGAAGATTTATATTTAAAACTATTAAAACATACAATAATATTCAATCTAGGGGCTACAAATTACACCTCAGTACATTGTTATCATAATATGTTATTTAAAGTCGTATTTGAAGTATTGGAATTATTAATTACCTTTATTTTCATTAATTTTCTATACCAATATGTTATTTTCTTATGTAATGCTAATTTTCATAGCATGCTATTTATACGATTTTATAAATTAAAATTTGTTTTTTTGACTTTTTAAAAAAGAAATATCTAACAAAAATTTACACATCAAATGTTGTACCTTACATAAAAAATTGTAAAATTTTATTCTCTACAACTTTTATAGAGGACATTTGTCTCGATTATCAGTTTTAAGAGCTCAAAAATCCATTTAAACATATTTTTTTGATTAAATGCACTTAGTTTTCAGATTCACGGCGATTTTTCAGCAATTTATGTAGATACGTTGGAGAAAATTTTGAAATATAGTTGTAAAGCAAATATTTTTGAAAAATTTAATGTAAGTCACGTCTCGGTATTTTTCTTTGTCTTGAAGTTATTCAATAAAAACTAAATTAAATTTCAAACGGCTGTAATTTTTTTTCCACAAGGCCTATGGATGGGGACTTTTGTGTACAGACGTACTATTATGTATATTATATGGGTACCAAATTTCATTGCACTCCGAATTTGTTCTATTTAAATCCCTTCGTTGCCTGTACTATTTCAAATTTCTTATTTTATCCAATACGAAAATTACGGAGGTCGAACATAAATTTATGTATGTTATATTAAAGCGGAATATTCCTATTGTGATTCATGGATATGCGTATCTAATGTAAATGTATATGGCGGATTACAAAAGTGCGGATATCTCCAAATAGTCCAACCAATGAAACAGAGAAAATGATCAAAATGGGAAATTTTCCGGAACAACGATGTTTAAGTTAATTCTTATAGATTTTGAGCCGCTGAACAAGAAAAAAATAACTTCACCTCTAAAAATTGGATAAAAGGGTGAACATCAAGTTCCCCTCCCCCCGTTTTTTCGATTTATTTCACAATCTAAATCGACGATAGGGTTATATTATGATTGATATTTGTAACTGATACTTAAACGAATCAATTGAGATCAGTTAGATAAAATACAATCAAAAAACACCACTTTCACAGGGTGAAAAAGCCATAACATTGCTAAATTTCGGTCGTAAGCAGTAAAAATTTAATAACTCGGGGGGACATCATCGCGTAAACTCGTAATTTAGCTTAAATTCTTCCTAAAGCTCCAAAAAATTGAGATCAACCATAATATAACCAAATATGAATAGCGTTACCAATGATATTAGCCAATATAAGGGTAAAGAAATAAATATTTAAAAAAAATATGTTGCACTAAAAACTAAGTAAAAAAATCAGGAATCAATATTTTTTTATCAAATTACACTTCTAGCTTCAATTTATACAGCGTTGATCGTAGGGTGTACAAGAAACAAAGTTTTTAAAATGCATATTAAAATGTAAGAAAATGTAATTCTGGTATATAACAAAGCGATGTACTTTTTGATTGGGTACACAACAAATGCGGCTACTTTTATTTTTAGCCATTACTCGAGGGAATACAAATTCGTGTGAGTCACAAAAATATTCGTTATATTGATTAGTCACAATAAATTATATAGATTTTTTAATAATAATTTTGACAGTTTGAATTTATCTACGTTTGACATAAACTCAAAAATGTTAATTTTCGCCACTGGGCGGCGCTAGTAGCGATGGTTTCCTAGCGTATATAGATACTATCACAGAATAAATCCATAGACTATGTGCACGACGCCTACTAGCGCCGCTAACGGACAATAAAGAAGTACTGATCGCGCTGATCTTTCTTTTTATTATTTATACAGCGAAATTTTTTAATGAACAAATATCATTTAATCTAGCTGTATGCATATAATATAAATAGCAAAGCTTAAAAGGTACGTGAGAATTATTTATTTTGGGTATTTTTTTTCTTCAATCATGACTTATAATAGAAAAATAATTAATTCGTTTACATTGACAGCATAACCTCAAACTATGGCGTCGGACCGGATTTGAATGTATCAAACACTCAATCCCTTTTACTTTCAGTGATTTACATTAATAATTTTCAAATAAGTAAAATCGTAGTTTTACTTATTTGACTCTTTTTACCGCTTTGATCCACTTTGCTCGTTTTTCGAGGTTATAACTTTGTACAGGGAATCTGTTAAACTATTTTACTTAGGCCCGATTTCTCAATATGAGTTTATACTACATGTCCTAGTTAAACCGGAGTTTAATCTATATATGTGTTTCTTAATGTCCAGTTAAAAATTATGAATTAATCTTAATTTAACTGACAGATGAACTGCCGGTTTATAATTAAACATACAGTTTTAAAACATCCAAAAGAATGAATCTTACAATTTGAATACATATTAATTAATTGGACTGATTGATTTATCAAAATATATGTATTTAAAAAATTTGTTGACAAAAATTGCAAACAATCAAAAATAAATAATGTATGTATTTGATACTATTGAGTATTGCGTAATATTATCTGTAATACGTTATGAATGGCCTAAAATCAGGTATGTGTACATTATAATACTGTGTATTTTAACTATAAAATTTGGGTTAGTAATAAAATTCGCTAAAACATCATTACAATTAGGTCTATAATGGCTTATGAACTTTTAAAATGATAATATATTATTGTATGAGGGGGCTACGGGGGGTGTATAACATTAAATACAATAATATATTATCATTTTATAAGTTTATAAGCCTCTATAGGCTTATTTGTTATGATTTTTTAGTGCATTTTATTACTAACCCAAATTTACCTTTTGGGGGAGCTGGGAGGGGAACTGTATGAATAAAAACTTCTGCCATGGGTATATATCTATTTTATAGTTCATAACAAAAGCATACACCGCGCGGCAGAAATTTTCATTCGGTATTTTAGATTTTACAGCATTTTTAAGATTGGGGCCCAATTCTGGCCATTTGTAGGCCTTATAGCACCAAAGTCCCTACATAAAAAATTCTGCCATTATGTTTTTATGTAAGTATACGTCCAAATAAACATTTTGCATCAGGTCTGGTCCGGTTGTTATCTGATTTTTTTGGGTCGAAATTTTGAGAGGCCCCTGTAATTAAACCCCTACGCAAAAATTTCTGCCGTATATCCAAAACATCTTTAATTGGGGTCTACTATAAGCAACCGTCTCATTCAAATGGTTGTTACGTGATTTTTTTGTGCGTATTTTTCGTGGGCCCTATCTATTAAATCCCTACAAGCTGGTGGACCGGACACATCGTCCGAGCTTTGTCTGAGTGAGTACTTCAAAAAAACCACAACGGCAGACGGTTGTTAAATCTACACCGATTTTGCAGCTGGCTCCTATACTATAGGGATTAGCTATGAATATATTTATTATTCTGTGGATATGAAATTTAGAGCAGTGATTCTTCAACGTATTGTAACATAGTTGGCGACTTTGACCGTACAAAATAATTTTCATAATATCGCCACTGTTTTAATACCGTTGGTGTTTACATACCACGCGTGACCGAAACTTGCAGGGCCGTCTTTAACCTATTGGAGGCCCTGGGCACTTGGACACATTAGGATAATGGGGCCCCTATGACCTTGACAGAGCACTATTTTGTTAGGATAGACAAAGAAAGTAGATTGTAAACTACTTTGTTCTCGGAACCAGGTATTTGGGTTAATAAATAAGAATGTTTAATGAAACACACACGCTTAAGTGCCATTCACAATTGGCTTTGTGCGGTTGTAGTGCAGAACTTAGTGCAGTGCCGTTGCAGTGTAGAAGTTTGGAACCAATGGATTCATTATATCGTTCACATGCAGATGGTAGTAGTGGGTGGTAGTGGCAGAAGCTTGCAATCTCCAAACTTTCGCACCGCACGCGTTACAACGCCATTACAACGACCAATCATATCACGATCAATATTAATTTATTGTATTGTTTTGAAAATTATAAAATTTTAAATTATATTATATGAAAAGCATTTTATTTTAAAAACCATTTTGAAAATACCTATTTTCCATTTTATATTTTAAATGCTTGTCTCTAAAAACTATTTTGCATTTTAAATAAAATGATTAAATATTTTGCATTTTTATTTCAAATGCATTGTGACACCCATTTTGCACATCTCTGGTATAATTTAAAAACTGTCACTAATGCCCGGTATTATAAAGAAATATCATGGGTGCAAATAACGCTATCAATTGGGTATTAAATTGTTATGAATTTGCTCGATATTTTAAAGCAGTGGTAATAAATTGACACATAATAATGTAATCGATGCATGTACATTATATGGGTGTACACAAATGTGTATTTTAAGTCTGTGATGTGTTTATATTGAATTTAAATTGACACATAACCTAAGTATACGATATTTATGGACAAAAACATAACGTGTTGTGGTAAAAATTGAAAATTAAACTTAAATATACTTTTATATAATACATAGCTCTTTAAAGCAATTGCCTGCATTTGGCATTTTTTACAAAACGCTTGAAGATGAAAAACATTGTTTACTTTTAATTGTCATATAATATAATATATAATATTTATTTATCTATCTCAACTTTATTTATTTATCTCAACTTTTTGTATATTACAGAAACGTTTCAAAATGTCATCAATTTCATCTGTATCATCTGGACATTTTATATCACCTGAATATTCAGTATTATTTTCAGATAACTTTGAAAATAACATTCAAATACCAAGAGAATCTTGGGTGTTCAGAGAAAGAAATGATCCAATACTAATGTATAATGAAAAAAAGATTAAAAAATGAGCATCAGAAGGTGGCTGGGAAATGATAGATGTTCGAAAAGTGGTAAGAAGCGAATTTACAAGCGTCATAAGGTGGTTTGGATACAGCAGAAGCTGATCAAAAAGCAGCATTATGTATATAAAGGAATCGAGAGCAGTGGAGAAGATATTCAACCGTATTCATAGTTCCTCCTTGTTCTCAATTTACGTTCCATAAAACTTCCCTGACTACGAAGGCTTCCTTATCTCAAGGCTGGTCGGAAGCTTCCTTGAGGCAGCTTTGAATACAATTTTAACTGTAATGCTGACAATGTGTTTATAAACAACATAACATAAAAGTAGTTACACATTTCAATCTGTAGCTTTGTGCTGTCATTATCCTTTTAGACAAAGTGAATAAAGGAAAAAAAAGATAATGGACAATGAATTTAAAAAAACCACTATATTAGAAACTAAACATTATTAATAACATAAAAATAATATATAATAAGTTTCCCTTGTTTGTCTACTGCATTTATTATGCAAAATTTGCCGATAACTGTCAAATTAAAATAATTTGTTACAACCACGCTTCACAGCATTCACTTGCTTGTAATTTTTTTAATATAACTCCATGCATTTATTCTTCGGACATAGATGCCTCCGGAAATGGTTACAAACTAATCTCTTCGATGATATTTTGAATATTATGTTCATAAAAACCTTTTCCAAACGCCCTTCATACACAAAATTTTACCATTTTTCATTCAAATTAAATAAACAGTAGTTAATTTTTTTCCACTTTTACTGAATTAGTTAATAATAATTATCAAAAAAGTTTAATAGCAGGACACAATAACTTATAAACCACATTGATACAAAATTTTCATACGTGAAAATAGTTGTAGGCGCTATAAAACGAGGCTGCCACTAGTAAGTCAGTAAAAAGTCCTAAAATATTCATTACTTCTAGAAGGAAACCTTGAGATCTGTCAATGAAACAAGGGAGCCTGTGATAGACTTGATCGAGTTTTTCTCCGACCTTGCGATAAGGAACGATTATGATTACGGCTGATAGGAGATGAGAGTACTTGAGATAAAACATAAGTATATTGCGGTGTTCTGTTTTGTATATCAATCTGAAAATAAATGTATAATATTGATTAAAATGTTTTTATTATTGCAATGTTATGACAATGTTATGTACAAATATTATTTCGTTGTCACTGCTTTTCTCTAATAAGGCATCTGAAATAAAGAAAAATTAAATTAATTGATATTTTAATTATATATAAATGATAAAAAATTACCAAAAAACAAACCGAAAGGTGCACAGCTACCAACAGGATTTCATAGCTCCCTAGTTTTATTTCCAATTGTATGTAAAAAAAATGTTGTCTTACAAAATCTATTTTTTTTAAAATATATCTCATGTCTTGTATAATTCCACCTATAAAATTAATTCACTTAGTAATTTGTTTGTAAAACTTATTTTATAATAATGAATTACCTTCTCATCCGGACAATCTTTCTTGGCTTTTTTTTAATACTTTCGTGAAGATTTTTTAATTGAATACCATTACGTAGTTGGCCTGTCTTTGTAATATTATTGAACTCACTAGCTATTTCGGTTGTCTTATTTTCGATAATATCTATGTATTTTAACACCAGCTCTAATAAAACCTGCTTATCATCATCACACTGTATCCTTTTTCTCTCATTTAAATTTTTTTTATATACTTAAATAAACTTTTCATCAAAATAAGTACTTATTATAGTATTTTGATTTAGTTGTTTATCATAATAAAGAAATGTCAAATTGAATAGTTTCCTTTTAGTGATATTGACTAGAAGTCTATTTTTCTGTATATCACAAAATCACAACAGGTTTTAAGACTGCTGATTTCTACTTAATAACACGCATGCGTGAAAGTCATAATATCTACGATTTCATTGGCTACATTTTTGAGTAATTGTAATTTACATTTAATACCCAGTAGATAGCGTTATTTGACAGCTAATGTGCGCAGGCGCGAATTTGCACCCATGCAATTTCTTTATAATACCGGGCATAAGCGTTTCTGATTACTGTTTAGGGGGGAGATTACAATATCCGTGGGCACCGCTGGTTATTAGGGTTGCATGCGTGACTAGATATAGAATATGCGTTACTTTTTATTATATCAAATTAAAACATTTTCGCGTTAGCGAAAATGTAGTAATGTTATGTACTATATTGTCTTTAGTATATTGAATATTGATGTTCTTTTGTATAGATTTCTTGAATGTGGGGCTTATAAACTATAGTTTAAAAAATATGCGTTACTTTTTATTATATCAAATTAAAACATTTTCGCGTCAGCGAAAATGTAGTAATGTTATGTACTATATTGTCTTTAGTATATTGAATATTGATGTTCTTTTGTATAGATGACAGAGGACCCCCAGACTCTCCGTATTTACCCTTAAAACACTTCAAATATAAAGTTTTAGCTCCCTCTGTTGGAATTCATCATAACCTAGCGGTGCCCACGGATACCGTAATCGTGCATGTTTAGGTCACGTGGTCCAAACGCTGCCAACTTAACTGTCATCGAGAATAACCACAAAAAACTTCAAATCTAAAATCTTTAGTATCCTTTATATTTTAGTATTTGTAATGTTCTTTAAATCAAACCAAACAACTGTTACAAACAACTATTTATTCACACAATTACAATCATCAGAATGAGACTTTTTATATCCACAGCTACCTGGTGTTCTCCTTGTTAACTAACTTGCTGCTATGTTCATCATACATGCTGGACACTACATTCCTCCCACACTTTAAAGTTAGAATACAGATACATAAAATGTTTGTTAATAATTTACATTGATAATTTTTAAAACAAATAAAACAACTTAAGATAACAGTAAAAGTGTGCTTAGCCTAATTATTTAAATTAACACTTTGCTTTAAACATATTACAGGCCATAGGTTTTTACTTTCACGTTTACACCTTTTTACATTACATAGTCTTCGAGATGTGCAGGTGTTTTCCTTTCACGTCTTGGACGTAACACTGGTGTATCAAGTATGTTGTTCGGCGTGAGGTCATCCTCAGCGGTTTCAGCTACGGGTGCTCGATCGTGCTGTAAAACATCACCTTCGCTGTGTGTTGATGGGCTTCGAGCTTTTCCTGACAATTTGCAATGTTCACTTATCTTCTTGAAAAATGAGGCGTTCCTTATTTTGACTTCATTTCCTCTTTTTGCAAATATTTTGGTGCCTCTGATCTTGGTTATTATGTACGGTGATGGATCGAAAGCTGTCGTTAGTTTGTTAATTTTGTTTTGTTTGCATAAAACTAGATCACCTACTTTCAGATTATGAGTTCTTGTATGTCTTCGTTTATCAGCGTACTGTTTATTTTGAAGTTTGGCGTTGTTGTTTGAAATGGCTGCTTGATTGTTTTCATTTTTTTCTTCTGTTGATTCAAAACTTGGTAGAAAATTATTCATTTTGCGATTAAACAACAATAGTAGCGTCGAATTATATTTTTTCGTGAAATCTCTTAGTAGTGAAATTTTTTTGACTGAATCGCTTGCTTTTAGATTCAAGAATATGTGTGTAAGTTTTCCGGATTCTCAGTGCTCCGGAACAGGGTCAAAAATGCCTTTGTATATAACGAATTAAGGTTTTTTGACGATAGTTCGGCTAATATTTTGAATAAAAAAAATTAAAAAATATGAGATGATGCGCTATGAAAATAAAAATAAAACGACACAGGGTAGAGGTCAAATGATCATTCCGTTCACCCGTAAAAAAATGAAAACCGCGGAAAAAACGATATTTTTAAAGTTAAGATAAAAAAATAAATAAAACTCTTAATTTTTTTTAAATATCTTCAAAAGATAGCTTTTAACGGTACAACCTGATGTGCAAAATATCTCATCTCATAGTTTTTGTTTAAATGGCCACAATAAAAAAACTAAGAAATTTTTTGAAGGTCAAATGCATTGGGTGCAAATAGTGTGGAGCCAAATTTTTTTTTTTTAAATGTAGGTTTTAAAGAGTACTATCTAATAAATAAAAAAATATTTTTTTCAATCACTTTTTGACCCTCTGAAAAGCACCCTCAAAATTTGAATTTTAAATACTAATAAATAAGTCTACAATTCATGTTGCCATGGAAACAGATGCAATTAAATTTAAATTAATAAATAAATAATTATATTTTTATTGTTTATAACAAATTAGAAGCATTAATATACAGATATTATTGCATATTTGAATTCTACGGAAAAAAATAACCGAGTTTAAAACAAGAAACATCTCTCTACGTCAAAAATTGGCCAAGTTATTCATTTGTTACTAATTGTTAAACATATTAACCATAGGAGTCACGTGACCACGAGTGAAACTAGAAAATTAAAGGTGTAAAGTTAAATCGTTATTACATTTGGTAAAATGACTGTAAACTTTTTTCCTTGACATATGAGATAGACAGATGCTTTAGGAAGCTATTTACTTGAGATTCAAGTCAAAATGTTAATTTGTTTATTAACAATTGGCCAAAAACTAAAAAAATGAATAACTAATTAAGGAATCAATATTTATTTATGTAATTTTTTTGTACTGTTCATCTTGTCAAATGTTATTAAGTGAAAGAAAATAAAAAATTTTTCAAGCAATATTAAAGGGTTAAACTGCCTTTTGTTTATTACAATTTATAATCAAATAGCAAAATGAGGGTCAAGGAGTAATTGAAAAAAATAACTTTTCTTAATTTTCATAGTATTCTCTAAAACCTTCATTTAGAAAAAAATTTTTTTGGCCCTACACTATTTGCACCCAATGAATTTGACCTTCAAAAAATTTCTTAATTTGTTTATTGTGGCCGTTTAAACAAAAACTATGAGATGAGATGTTGCACATCAGTTTGTACCGTTAAAATCTATCTTTTGAAGATATTTAAAAAAAAGTAAGAGTTTTTTTTATTTTTTTATCTTAACTTTAAAAATATCGTGTTTTCCGCGGTTTTTATTTTTTTACGGGTGAACGGAATGACCTTTTGACCTCTACCCTGTGTCAATTTATTTGTATTTTCATAGTGCATCATCTCATATTTTTTAATTTATTTCATTCAAAATATTAGCCGAACTATCGTCAAAAAACCTTAATTTGTTACAAACAAAGGCATTTTTGACCGTGTTCCGGAGCACTGAGAATCCGGAAAACTTACACACATATTCTTGAATCCAAAAGCAAGTGATTTGGTCAAAAAAATTTCACTACTAAGAGATTTCACGAAACAGCCTTTTTTCAGATAAATCGACGCTACTACAACTCGTATGGTGACTGTTTTGTTGCTGGATGTGGTGTTGATACATAATTCATTAGGAACAAATTTAGCTGTGCTGTAAAGTTGTTGTCTTCTAAATTACTACAACGCAGGGATTTGCTTAGTGTTTCAACAAATCGTTCTGCTTGACCGTTTGCTTCTGGCCAATAGGGTGTTACCTTGTGATGTTTGAAATTGTATTTCTTCGCGAACTGTTCAAAATCTCTACCGTTGAAAGGAGGGCCGTTGTCAGATTTAATTTCTTTGATGATGCCAAACGTTCTGAATATTTTTTGCAAAACATTCTGTACATTTTCAAAATTTGTCGAGTTAATAACTTCCACAATTGGGTATTTTGTGTATTCGTCGACTAAAACCAAAATATACTTGTTATTTGGGAATGGACCAACGAAATCGATCGCTGCTCTCTCAAAAGGTTCTGTTGCCGTTTTCCCTAGCATAATAGGATCACGATTATGCGTTTGTGTTACTGATTGACAAGCAAGACAGTTTTTGATGGTGTTTTCTACCATTTTATCGATATTGGGGAACCAAAGTTTTGTTCGTATTAATTGTTTTGTTTTGACAATACCTTGATGTCCTTTGTGAGCTAAATCGACTGCTCTCTGTTGTAGCTTGAACGGTAAAATCAATCTACTGCCTTGTAGAATAACGCTATCTTTTGCTGACAGTTCATTTTTGATGAGTTTGAATAGTTTTAAGTTCGGGTTGTTTCATAGACTTGAACGATTCTCTTGGATTGCTTCCAACAGTTCTGCTTATGTTCTGTCCGTCACGGTTTCTGCTCGAACTTCATCCACTGACATTGCATTTGGTATGCTGTTTTGAATTATAAAATTCACAAAATTCTCGATTTTTACATCTTGTTTCTGATTGGTTTGCAGAGGATGTCTTGAGAAATAATCCGATGGATTCGTGGATCCTTTTTGATGTACTACCACGTAGTTGTATTGTTGAATTTTAAGGATTAATCTTTCGATTCTAGGAGAGGCTGCTGCTCTTGGGTTTCTTAAAATATTCACAATTGGTTTATGATCAGTATGTAAAATAAAATTCATACCTGACAGGTAGATGTGAAAATGCTGCAATGCCCAATTTATTGCTAACATCTCTTTTTCTATCTGGCTGTATCGTTCTTCTACAGAAGTAAGTGTTCGACTGCCATATGCCACAACGTCGATCTTGTTTTTATCTTCTTGTGATATAATAGCTGCTAATCCCTGTGGACCTGCGTCTACATGGACATGTGTTTTTTTGTTAATGTCAAAATATGCTAAATTGTTGGCGTTGCTTAGGATTTTCTTTAGGTACATAAAAGCATCTTGGTGGGCTTGTTTCCAGTTCCATTCCGCGTTTTTTATGTATCAACTCTCGCAACGGTTTTGTTGCTGATGCCAGATTTGGAAGAAATTTCCCGACATAATTTAGCATTCCTAAAAGACTTCTTACTTCTGATGCGTTTGTAGGAGGTTCCAATTTTTTGAAAACTTCTACTTTCTTGGGATCTGGTTTTATCCCACTTTTTGAGAAAACGAAACCGAAAAATGTTACTTCGTTCTGACTGAACGCACACTTGTTTTCGTTGACTGTTAGGTTACGTTCACTGAGTCGATTCAAATATTCGTTATATTGATTAGTCACAATAAATTATATAGATTTTTTAATAATAATTTTGACAGTTTGAATTTATCTACGTTTGACATAAACTCAAAAATGTTAATTTTCGCCACTGGGCGGCGCTAGTAGCGATGGTTTCCTAGCGTATATAGATACTATCACAGAATAAATCCATAGACTATGTGCACGACGCCTACTAGCGCCGCTAACGGACAATAAAGAAGTACTGATCGCGCTGATCTTTCTTTTTATTATTTATACAGCGAAATTTTTTAATGAACAAATATCATTTAATCTAGCTGTATGCATATAATATAAATAGCAAAGCTTAAAAGGTACGTGAGAATTATTTATTTTGGGTATTTTTTTTCTTCAATCATGACTTATAATAGAAAAATAATTAATTCGTTTACATTGACAGCATAACCTCAAACTATGGCGTCGGACCGGATTTGAATGTATCAAACACTCAATCCCTTTTACTTTCAGTGATTTACATTAATAATTTTCAAATAAGTAAAATCGTAGTTTTACTTATTTGACTCTTTTTACCGCTTTGATCCACTTTGCTCGTTTTTCGAGGTTATAACTTTGTACAGGGAATCTGTTAAACTATTTTACTTAGGCCCGATTTCTCAATATGAGTTTATACTACATGTCCTAGTTAAACCGGAGTTTAATCTATATATGTGTTTCTTAATGTCCAGTTAAAAATTATGAATTAATCTTAATTTAACTGACAGATGAACTGCCGGTTTATAATTAAACATACAGTTTTAAAACATCCAAAAGAATGAATCTTACAATTTGAATACATATTAATTAATTGGACTGATTGATTTATCAAAATATATGTATTTAAAAAATTTGTTGACAAAAATTGCAAACAATCAAAAATAAATAATGTATGTATTTGATACTATTGAGTATTGCGTAATATTATCTGTAATACGTTATGAATGGCCTAAAATCAGGTATGTGTACATTATAATACTGTGTATTTTAACTATAAAATTTGGGTTAGTAATAAAATTCGCTAAAACATCATTACAATTAGGTCTATAATGGCTTATGAACTTTTAAAATGATAATATATTATTGTATGAGGGGGCTACGGGGGGTGTATAACATTAAATACAATAATATATTATCATTTTATAAGTTTATAAGCCTCTATAGGCTTATTTGTTATGATTTTTTAGTGCATTTTATTACTAACCCAAATTTACCTTTTGGGGGAGCTGGGAGGGGAACTGTATGAATAAAAACTTCTGCCATGGGTATATATCTATTTTATAGTTCATAACAAAAGCATACACCGCGCGGCAGAAATTTTCATTCGGTATTTTAGATTTTACAGCATTTTTAAGATTGGGGCCCAATTCTGGCCATTTGTAGGCCTTATAGCACCAAAGTCCCTACATAAAAAATTCTGCCATTATGTTTTTATGTAAGTATACGTCCAAATAAACATTTTGCATCAGGTCTGGTCCGGTTGTTATCTGATTTTTTTGGGTCGAAATTTTGAGAGGCCCCTGTAATTAAACCCCTACGCAAAAATTTCTGCCGTATATCCAAAACATCTTTAATTGGGGTCTACTATAAGCAACCGTCTCATTCAAATGGTTGTTACGTGATTTTTTTGTGCGTATTTTTCGTGGGCCCTATCTATTAAATCCCTACAAGCTGGTGGACCGGACACATCGTCCGAGCTTTGTCTGAGTGAGTACTTCAAAAAAACCACAACGGCAGACGGTTGTTAAATCTACACCGATTTTGCAGCTGGCTCCTATACTATAGGGATTAGCTATGAATATATTTATTATTCTGTGGATATGAAATTTAGAGCAGTGATTCTTCAACGTATTGTAACATAGTTGGCGACTTTGACCGTACAAAATAATTTTCATAATATCGCCACTGTTTTAATACCGTTGGTGTTTACATACCACGCGTGACCGAAACTTGCAGGGCCGTCTTTAACCTATTGGAGGCCCTGGGCACTTGGACACATTAGGATAATGGGGCCCCTATGACCTTGACAGAGCACTATTTTGTTAGGATAGACAAAGAAAGTAGATTGTAAACTACTTTGTTCTCGGAACCAGGTATTTGGGTTAATAAATAAGAATGTTTAATGAAACACACACGCTTAAGTGCCATTCACAATTGGCTTTGTGCGGTTGTAGTGCAGAACTTAGTGCAGTGCCGTTGCAGTGTAGAAGTTTGGAACCAATGGATTCATTATATCGTTCACATGCAGATGGTAGTAGTGGGTGGTAGTGGCAGAAGCTTGCAATCTCCAAACTTTCGCACCGCACGCGTTACAACGCCATTACAACGACCAATCATATCACGATCAATATTAATTTATTGTATTGTTTTGAAAATTATAAAATTTTAAATTATATTATATGAAAAGCATTTTATTTTAAAAACCATTTTGAAAATACCTATTTTCCATTTTATATTTTAAATGCTTGTCTCTAAAAACTATTTTGCATTTTAAATAAAATGATTAAATATTTTGCATTTTTATTTCAAATGCATTGTGACACCCATTTTGCACATCTCTGGTATAATTTAAAAACTGTCACTAATGCCCGGTATTATAAAGAAATATCATGGGTGCAAATAACGCTATCAATTGGGTATTAAATTGTTATGAATTTGCTCGATATTTTAAAGCAGTGGTAATAAATTGACACATAATAATGTAATCGATGCATGTACATTATATGGGTGTACACAAATGTGTATTTTAAGTCTGTGATGTGTTTATATTGAATTTAAATTGACACATAACCTAAGTATACGATATTTATGGACAAAAACATAACGTGTTGTGGTAAAAATTGAAAATTAAACTTAAATATACTTTTATATAATACATAGCTCTTTAAAGCAATTGCCTGCATTTGGCATTTTTTACAAAACGCTTGAAGATGAAAAACATTGTTTACTTTTAATTGTCATATAATATAATATATAATATTTATTTATCTATCTCAACTTTATTTATTTATCTCAACTTTTTGTATATTACAGAAACGTTTCAAAATGTCATCAATTTCATCTGTATCATCTGGACATTTTATATCACCTGAATATTCAGTATTATTTTCAGATAACTTTGAAAATAACATTCAAATACCAAGAGAATCTTGGGTGTTCAGAGAAAGAAATGATCCAATACTAATGTATAATGAAAAAAAGATTAAAAAATGAGCATCAGAAGGTGGCTGGGAAATGATAGATGTTCGAAAAGTGGTAAGAAGCGAATTTACAAGCGTCATAAGGTGGTTTGGATACAGCAGAAGCTGATCAAAAAGCAGCATTATGTATATAAAGGAATCGAGAGCAGTGGAGAAGATATTCAACCGTATTCATAGTTCCTCCTTGTTCTCAATTTACGTTCCATAAAACTTCCCTGACTACGAAGGCTTCCTTATCTCAAGGCTGGTCGGAAGCTTCCTTGAGGCAGCTTTGAATACAATTTTAACTGTAATGCTGACAATGTGTTTATAAACAACATAACATAAAAGTAGTTACACATTTCAATCTGTAGCTTTGTGCTGTCATTATCCTTTTAGACAAAGTGAATAAAGGAAAAAAAAGATAATGGACAATGAATTTAAAAAAACCACTATATTAGAAACTAAACATTATTAATAACATAAAAATAATATATAATAAGTTTCCCTTGTTTGTCTACTGCATTTATTATGCAAAATTTGCCGATAACTGTCAAATTAAAATAATTTGTTACAACCACGCTTCACAGCATTCACTTGCTTGTAATTTTTTTAATATAACTCCATGCATTTATTCTTCGGACATAGATGCCTCCGGAAATGGTTACAAACTAATCTCTTCGATGATATTTTGAATATTATGTTCATAAAAACCTTTTCCAAACGCCCTTCATACACAAAATTTTACCATTTTTCATTCAAATTAAATAAACAGTAGTTAATTTTTTTCCACTTTTACTGAATTAGTTAATAATAATTATCAAAAAAGTTTAATAGCAGGACACAATAACTTATAAACCACATTGATACAAAATTTTCATACGTGAAAATAGTTGTAGGCGCTATAAAACGAGGCTGCCACTAGTAAGTCAGTAAAAAGTCCTAAAATATTCATTACTTCTAGAAGGAAACCTTGAGATCTGTCAATGAAACAAGGGAGCCTGTGATAGACTTGATCGAGTTTTTCTCCGACCTTGCGATAAGGAACGATTATGATTACGGCTGATAGGAGATGAGAGTACTTGAGATAAAACATAAGTATATTGCGGTGTTCTGTTTTGTATATCAATCTGAAAATAAATGTATAATATTGATTAAAATGTTTTTATTATTGCAATGTTATGACAATGTTATGTACAAATATTATTTCGTTGTCACTGCTTTTCTCTAATAAGGCATCTGAAATAAAGAAAAATTAAATTAATTGATATTTTAATTATATATAAATGATAAAAAATTACCAAAAAACAAACCGAAAGGTGCACAGCTACCAACAGGATTTCATAGCTCCCTAGTTTTATTTCCAATTGTATGTAAAAAAAATGTTGTCTTACAAAATCTATTTTTTTTAAAATATATCTCATGTCTTGTATAATTCCACCTATAAAATTAATTCACTTAGTAATTTGTTTGTAAAACTTATTTTATAATAATGAATTACCTTCTCATCCGGACAATCTTTCTTGGCTTTTTTTTAATACTTTCGTGAAGATTTTTTAATTGAATACCATTACGTAGTTGGCCTGTCTTTGTAATATTATTGAACTCACTAGCTATTTCGGTTGTCTTATTTTCGATAATATCTATGTATTTTAACACCAGCTCTAATAAAACCTGCTTATCATCATCACACTGTATCCTTTTTCTCTCATTTAAATTTTTTTTATATACTTAAATAAACTTTTCATCAAAATAAGTACTTATTATAGTATTTTGATTTAGTTGTTTATCATAATAAAGAAATGTCAAATTGAATAGTTTCCTTTTAGTGATATTGACTAGAAGTCTATTTTTCTGTATATCACAAAATCACAACAGGTTTTAAGACTGCTGATTTCTACTTAATAACACGCATGCGTGAAAGTCATAATATCTACGATTTCATTGGCTACATTTTTGAGTAATTGTAATTTACATTTAATACCCAGTAGATAGCGTTATTTGACAGCTAATGTGCGCAGGCGCGAATTTGCACCCATGCAATTTCTTTATAATACCGGGCATAAGCGTTTCTGATTACTGTTTAGGGGGGAGATTACAATATCCGTGGGCACCGCTGGTTATTAGGGTTGCATGCGTGACTAGATATAGAATATGCGTTACTTTTTATTATATCAAATTAAAACATTTTCGCGTTAGCGAAAATGTAGTAATGTTATGTACTATATTGTCTTTAGTATATTGAATATTGATGTTCTTTTGTATAGATTTCTTGAATGTGGGGCTTATAAACTATAGTTTAAAAAATATGCGTTACTTTTTATTATATCAAATTAAAACATTTTCGCGTCAGCGAAAATGTAGTAATGTTATGTACTATATTGTCTTTAGTATATTGAATATTGATGTTCTTTTGTATAGATGACAGAGGACCCCCAGACTCTCCGTATTTACCCTTAAAACACTTCAAATATAAAGTTTTAGCTCCCTCTGTTGGAATTCATCATAACCTAGCGGTGCCCACGGATACCGTAATCGTGCATGTTTAGGTCACGTGGTCCAAACGCTGCCAACTTAACTGTCATCGAGAATAACCACAAAAAACTTCAAATCTAAAATCTTTAGTATCCTTTATATTTTAGTATTTGTAATGTTCTTTAAATCAAACCAAACAACTGTTACAAACAACTATTTATTCACACAATTACAATCATCAGAATGAGACTTTTTATATCCACAGCTACCTGGTGTTCTCCTTGTTAACTAACTTGCTGCTATGTTCATCATACATGCTGGACACTACATTCCTCCCACACTTTAAAGTTAGAATACAGATACATAAAATGTTTGTTAATAATTTACATTGATAATTTTTAAAACAAATAAAACAACTTAAGATAACAGTAAAAGTGTGCTTAGCCTAATTATTTAAATTAACACTTTGCTTTAAACATATTACAGGCCATAGGTTTTTACTTTCACGTTTACACCTTTTTACATTACATAGTCTTCGAGATGTGCAGGTGTTTTCCTTTCACGTCTTGGACGTAACACTGGTGTATCAAGTATGTTGTTCGGCGTGAGGTCATCCTCAGCGGTTTCAGCTACGGGTGCTCGATCGTGCTGTAAAACATCACCTTCGCTGTGTGTTGATGGGCTTCGAGCTTTTCCTGACAATTTGCAATGTTCACTTATCTTCTTGAAAAATGAGGCGTTCCTTATTTTGACTTCATTTCCTCTTTTTGCAAATATTTTGGTGCCTCTGATCTTGGTTATTATGTACGGTGATGGATCGAAAGCTGTCGTTAGTTTGTTAATTTTGTTTTGTTTGCATAAAACTAGATCACCTACTTTCAGATTATGAGTTCTTGTATGTCTTCGTTTATCAGCGTACTGTTTATTTTGAAGTTTGGCGTTGTTGTTTGAAATGGCTGCTTGATTGTTTTCATTTTTTTCTTCTGTTGATTCAAAACTTGGTAGAAAATTATTCATTTTGCGATTAAACAACAATAGTAGCGTCGAATTATATTTTTTCGTGAAATCTCTTAGTAGTGAAATTTTTTTGACTGAATCGCTTGCTTTTAGATTCAAGAATATGTGTGTAAGTTTTCCGGATTCTCAGTGCTCCGGAACAGGGTCAAAAATGCCTTTGTATATAACGAATTAAGGTTTTTTGACGATAGTTCGGCTAATATTTTGAATAAAAAAAATTAAAAAATATGAGATGATGCGCTATGAAAATAAAAATAAAACGACACAGGGTAGAGGTCAAATGATCATTCCGTTCACCCGTAAAAAAATGAAAACCGCGGAAAAAACGATATTTTTAAAGTTAAGATAAAAAAATAAATAAAACTCTTAATTTTTTTTAAATATCTTCAAAAGATAGCTTTTAACGGTACAACCTGATGTGCAAAATATCTCATCTCATAGTTTTTGTTTAAATGGCCACAATAAAAAAACTAAGAAATTTTTTGAAGGTCAAATGCATTGGGTGCAAATAGTGTGGAGCCAAATTTTTTTTTTTTAAATGTAGGTTTTAAAGAGTACTATCTAATAAATAAAAAAATATTTTTTTCAATCACTTTTTGACCCTCTGAAAAGCACCCTCAAAATTTGAATTTTAAATACTAATAAATAAGTCTACAATTCATGTTGCCATGGAAACAGATGCAATTAAATTTAAATTAATAAATAAATAATTATATTTTTATTGTTTATAACAAATTAGAAGCATTAATATACAGATATTATTGCATATTTGAATTCTACGGAAAAAAATAACCGAGTTTAAAACAAGAAACATCTCTCTACGTCAAAAATTGGCCAAGTTATTCATTTGTTACTAATTGTTAAACATATTAACCATAGGAGTCACGTGACCACGAGTGAAACTAGAAAATTAAAGGTGTAAAGTTAAATCGTTATTACATTTGGTAAAATGACTGTAAACTTTTTTCCTTGACATATGAGATAGACAGATGCTTTAGGAAGCTATTTACTTGAGATTCAAGTCAAAATGTTAATTTGTTTATTAACAATTGGCCAAAAACTAAAAAAATGAATAACTAATTAAGGAATCAATATTTATTTATGTAATTTTTTTGTACTGTTCATCTTGTCAAATGTTATTAAGTGAAAGAAAATAAAAAATTTTTCAAGCAATATTAAAGGGTTAAACTGCCTTTTGTTTATTACAATTTATAATCAAATAGCAAAATGAGGGTCAAGGAGTAATTGAAAAAAATAACTTTTCTTAATTTTCATAGTATTCTCTAAAACCTTCATTTAGAAAAAAATTTTTTTGGCCCTACACTATTTGCACCCAATGAATTTGACCTTCAAAAAATTTCTTAATTTGTTTATTGTGGCCGTTTAAACAAAAACTATGAGATGAGATGTTGCACATCAGTTTGTACCGTTAAAATCTATCTTTTGAAGATATTTAAAAAAAAGTAAGAGTTTTTTTTATTTTTTTATCTTAACTTTAAAAATATCGTGTTTTCCGCGGTTTTTATTTTTTTACGGGTGAACGGAATGACCTTTTGACCTCTACCCTGTGTCAATTTATTTGTATTTTCATAGTGCATCATCTCATATTTTTTAATTTATTTCATTCAAAATATTAGCCGAACTATCGTCAAAAAACCTTAATTTGTTACAAACAAAGGCATTTTTGACCGTGTTCCGGAGCACTGAGAATCCGGAAAACTTACACACATATTCTTGAATCCAAAAGCAAGTGATTTGGTCAAAAAAATTTCACTACTAAGAGATTTCACGAAACAGCCTTTTTTCAGATAAATCGACGCTACTACAACTCGTATGGTGACTGTTTTGTTGCTGGATGTGGTGTTGATACATAATTCATTAGGAACAAATTTAGCTGTGCTGTAAAGTTGTTGTCTTCTAAATTACTACAACGCAGGGATTTGCTTAGTGTTTCAACAAATCGTTCTGCTTGACCGTTTGCTTCTGGCCAATAGGGTGTTACCTTGTGATGTTTGAAATTGTATTTCTTCGCGAACTGTTCAAAATCTCTACCGTTGAAAGGAGGGCCGTTGTCAGATTTAATTTCTTTGATGATGCCAAACGTTCTGAATATTTTTTGCAAAACATTCTGTACATTTTCAAAATTTGTCGAGTTAATAACTTCCACAATTGGGTATTTTGTGTATTCGTCGACTAAAACCAAAATATACTTGTTATTTGGGAATGGACCAACGAAATCGATCGCTGCTCTCTCAAAAGGTTCTGTTGCCGTTTTCCCTAGCATAATAGGATCACGATTATGCGTTTGTGTTACTGATTGACAAGCAAGACAGTTTTTGATGGTGTTTTCTACCATTTTATCGATATTGGGGAACCAAAGTTTTGTTCGTATTAATTGTTTTGTTTTGACAATACCTTGATGTCCTTTGTGAGCTAAATCGACTGCTCTCTGTTGTAGCTTGAACGGTAAAATCAATCTACTGCCTTGTAGAATAACGCTATCTTTTGCTGACAGTTCATTTTTGATGAGTTTGAATAGTTTTAAGTTCGGGTTGTTTCATAGACTTGAACGATTCTCTTGGATTGCTTCCAACAGTTCTGCTTATGTTCTGTCCGTCACGGTTTCTGCTCGAACTTCATCCACTGACATTGCATTTGGTATGCTGTTTTGAATTATAAAATTCACAAAATTCTCGATTTTTACATCTTGTTTCTGATTGGTTTGCAGAGGATGTCTTGAGAAATAATCCGATGGATTCGTGGATCCTTTTTGATGTACTACCACGTAGTTGTATTGTTGAATTTTAAGGATTAATCTTTCGATTCTAGGAGAGGCTGCTGCTCTTGGGTTTCTTAAAATATTCACAATTGGTTTATGATCAGTATGTAAAATAAAATTCATACCTGACAGGTAGATGTGAAAATGCTGCAATGCCCAATTTATTGCTAACATCTCTTTTTCTATCTGGCTGTATCGTTCTTCTACAGAAGTAAGTGTTCGACTGCCATATGCCACAACGTCGATCTTGTTTTTATCTTCTTGTGATATAATAGCTGCTAATCCCTGTGGACCTGCGTCTACATGGACATGTGTTTTTTTGTTAATGTCAAAATATGCTAAATTGTTGGCGTTGCTTAGGATTTTCTTTAGGTACATAAAAGCATCTTGGTGGGCTTGTTTCCAGTTCCATTCCGCGTTTTTTATGTATCAACTCTCGCAACGGTTTTGTTGCTGATGCCAGATTTGGAAGAAATTTCCCGACATAATTTAGCATTCCTAAAAGACTTCTTACTTCTGATGCGTTTGTAGGAGGTTCCAATTTTTTGAAAACTTCTACTTTCTTGGGATCTGGTTTTATCCCACTTTTTGAGAAAACGAAACCGAAAAATGTTACTTCGTTCTGACTGAACGCACACTTGTTTTCGTTGACTGTTAGGTTACGTTCACTGAGTCGATTCAACACTGCTAATAACGCTTCATCATGTTCTTGTTTTGATTTTCCGAAAATGAGAATATCGTCCACCACATTTAAGACACCTGGTATGTTAGTCAAGACTTGACGAATTGTGTCTTGGAAAATTTCAGCTGCTGCATTTACACCAAAATTTAAACGTTTGTAACGGTACAAACCGCAATGAGTTGAAAAGGTTGTTATGATACGTGAATCCTTGTCTAATGTCAACTGATGATATCCATCTTTAAGGTCTATTTTGCTGAATAAGACTGCACCGTTTAGTTGCAAAATGATATCGTCGATTGTTGGCGTGACATGTCTTTCTCGTTTGATTGCTTTGTTTGGAACGCGCATATCTACGCACATGCGAATTACTTCAGGGTTGTGTGGTTTAGGTACGATCACGATTAGTGAAACCCATGGAGTTGCCCCGTTTGCCTTTTCTATTATATCTTCATCTTCCAAACGTTTTATTTCTGCCTCGACTCGTGCTCGTAGATGAAAGGGAATCCGTCTGTGTTTTTGAGCTACCGGTTGCATCTCTTTGTTAATGTGTAAATGTACTTCACAATTTGTTAAATTTCCAATACCATTTCTTAAAGCTGGAACGTTCTTTTTCACCCATTCAATGTTTATGATTGTTGGTAATGTGTCCAAAACTTGTGTTATGTGCACTATGTTTAACGCACTTGCTGTTTTGAAACTCAGCAAAGGTTCAGCTTCGCCTTCTAAGATGAACACTTCGTCTGTAGTAACTTGATGTTTATATTTAAAAACACCCCTAAAACTCCCCGCTATTGGTAATGCTTCGTTAGAATTATATGGGTAAATTTTTGTGTTTACGCACGTGACACTTGGTTTGTGAATCATGTGTTTTAGACATGAGGAACTGATGATATTCACACTGCTACCGGTGTCTATAACGAAACTCATATAATTGTCATTTAACGTAAGTGAAGTTTTAGGTGTTTTCACTAAACTGTTTGTTGTGAGTTTAAAAGAGTTATCAGAGTCTGAACTAATTGTTTTAGCCGTTCCCGCACTTTGTTTGGTGAAATTTGCACGTGGTTTGTTTTCTTTTGTTGGATTATTTTTGCTTAGACACACCTTCGAGAAATGACCGCGTTTCCCGCACGTTAAACACGTAACACTAAATGCTGGGCATGTTTGTCTGCCTTTTTGATGCAACATATTTCCGCAATTTTTACACCGTTGTGTTTTGTTAGGCACATTTAAAAAGTTTTTTTGTTTGTTGTGATCAGCTTGTTTCTTGTTAAACTTTTTAAAATCAACTCGATTTGTGCGGCCTGTTTCGTTGTTGTCTTGTTCAATTGCGTTGAGTTGTAATTGTGTTGTTTCCAGGAGTCGTCCCTGTTCCAATAAAACTTCTAGCTTGGGTTCTTCTCTTAATCCGAAACGCCGCAGATTTGTTGATCTGGTGTTACTGATTATCTGAGCTTTTATTTCATCGTCTCTGTTTACGAATTTGCAGTTGGCGCTTAGTTTTATTAAACGGGTATAAAACTGGTCTATGCTCTCGTTCTCCTCTCGTTTAGCTTTTCTAAAATTGAAGATTTCGAAACTGGTATTTACTTTTGGCTTGAAATGGTCGGTTAGTTTATTCTTGATAGTGTCGTATTTTCGCATATCGGACGTCGGCTCTGTTTTTGGTAGTGATGTATATAAGTCGTAAACATCTTCTCCCACTAAATGAAGCAACATAGCTGCTTTGCGTTTATCTTCCGAAATGTTTGACGCCGTTAAAAATATATCGAATCTATTTATCCATTTCTCCCATCGTATACCAATATTGTGTGATTCGCTGTGTACGTGAAATGGTTTAATCTGGTTGTTGTCCATGATTGTAACGGATTTTTTTTAATATGATTGTTACATACCGGGTGCGCCAAAAGTATGGAAACCCCTGAAAATTTCGCAGAATAAGCGGGAAAAAAAAAATGAAAATACCATATCCGACGTATTTTTTGACGGGGAATCCAATGGTGACCTTGAATTTGACCTTGAACATAACCTCTAAGCTACAGCGAACCAAAAATCGATTTTTTAAATAGTACCCCCTTTTTTTATTGCAGATTCGAAAAGAGCAGAAAATTTTACGTTAGAATATGTATTTACTATTTTACACATTTTAATATAAGTAAATTTGTAATTGAATTTATTTTAATGTTCAATATTTCTTTACGTTACTTACCTGAAATAGAATTTTAATAAATCGTTGACATTTTTCATAAGCCGCGGTACCTTATATTTGATCAAGGTTAGTAAAGTAATAGGTTGCCTCATAACTCTGGCGGGGAGTGGCATAAGAGGGGAGAACGCGTCATCGTGAGGAACTCTTTGACATTATAAATGGCTGTCAAACTATATTTACTCTTTATTTTAGTTAAGCTGATTTATTGTAAGTTGTTTTTAAATATTTTCATTTGATATTGATAGTGTACTGAGTTTTAAATCTAAATTTTTATTATTTTATTATTATAAATTATAGTTTTAAACAAGTGTTTTTTTATGTGTAACCAATAAATGTATTTTCTTTAAGCATTGATTTCTGACATCATTTTAAAGTTTTTATGAAGAAATATTATATGTAATAATTTGTGCTTCTGTAATAAACAATAATATTTACTTTTTTTAAATACAAATATCCAAAAATTCGAAATAATTTGAAAAAAAAACTTAATATATGAAACTACGTTTAAAGGTTCCTCAGGGTGACGTCATCACACACAGCCGCTGATTGGTCAAAAAGTTATGAGGCAACCTATACATATACTAACCTTGATATTTGATCATTTGTTCAGCCGATTAACCCTTCGTTAGGCGCGCGTACTACTGTCGCGAGTTTAGGCGCGCGGCATACATGCGTAGACCATTTTCAATAGGGCCTATAATAGCTGAATTTGATTTTCATTCCAAATGAGTTGAACTGTGATGTTTATTGATGTATACTTTTGTATACAACACATAATTTTTATTAAAATTTTTATATATTTTGTTGTGGAAAAATAAACAAAGTTAAATATCATTTTTAGACGTCTTATTGTCATAAATTCTATATTAATTTAAAAATATACTATATCTAAATAAAAATATGATAATCAAAATATGTTAATTATGATTAATATATAGAAATACAAAAACATTGCAATGAAAATGTTGCAAAAAAAGTATGAAAATGGCGATCAAAATTGGATATTTTTATTTAGGTAAAAATGCAGTGTAAATATATCTCATATGGTCTTTTTATACATTTTTGCCGAATTATTGCAATTTCTAGAATAAATATTGCACCAATAGACATAGAGAATAAACAGTGCATTCTGTATTAACTCAATGGTGTAATACCTGTTCAAAAAAGGAGAGAGAGATTCAGTGTAGTTTGGAATATATCTACCTCTTTTTCTAAGAATCTGATTTGTAGCTTACTATAGTTCAGGGTAGTATTTCTGTCAGATATATTTCATACGACACTCATAATACAGTCGTAAAAGTATCTTTAAAATGCATTTTGTGTACAAATCTTTACGCAAAGGACCCTAAGATGGTACCAACACATGGTGTCTCCGACGACGCCGACGCCCGCACCGCCGCCCTCGGATGCTATCTCCAGGTCCGCCCTCGGACATCGCCTCCAGGTCCGCCCTTGGACGTCGCCTCCTGGCCCGCTAACCACACCGACGTCCCGCCGTCGCTCACGCCGCCCAGGCTTCGCGGTCACCTACGTCGTGACCCACAACTCCGACGCCCCGCCGTCGCGCACGCCGCCCAGGCTTTCGCGGTCACCTCCCTCGTGATCCTTCTACACGACGCCCCGCCGTCGCCATCTTGGACGCCGACGCCGTCCACCACGTCAGTCTACATCCCTCCAAACTCAAGATGCAGACTACCCCTTAACTACGAGATATTAATACACGATATCTAGTTGTACAAATTGTATTATACACTACTATTATAGTCCAGTAAAGGAAGCATTTTGACAGGAAATTAAGAGGGCTGTCACGTCCCCGGCTGACTTTTCACCTGGGGTGCCTCTAGCTCAGTGGAGGTGGGAAGTGGTCCAGGTTTTGAGAGAGAACCAAACGCGATTTTCTTTTTATTTATTTATTTACAGTTTTTCTATACACTATTTATACTTTTTACATTATTTACATTTATACATTTGGGCGCCATTTGGCAATGGGGCCAAAACCCACACGTTTGATGAAGGAGAACCGTTCTTCACGTTCTACCTCCTACGGCACTGCGGCGACTGTTATCCCCACAATCGGGTTTGCACACACACAAAAAAAGTTGATGATTACAAACTTTTTGAAAACGCAAATAATTAGCTTACACACTGTGCCGCGGCCGATATCCGTCTGTCTCTACCCTGTGCGTGATTCTGAACGACCTTCAGAATCACGCACCAACTTGTGTAGTTCTTATCAACACAAGGTGCAATATCCATAATAAAATGCATTAAACTAAAACTTTAATAATACCAAAAAAAAATCTTACAATTAAAAAAAAAATGTAATAAATCCCCCCTTTCCTATAAAAAAAGATTTTTTTTTTCTCTTCATACCGGTTTCAGGTCTTTGGTATGCCATAGTCCTCTAATCGGGCCATTATCATCCTCTAACTCGTATGTTAGAGGAGATACCTTTTTCCTAACCCTATACGGTCCAACGAATTTAGGTGCTAATTTAGCTGCAAAATAATTCGCGGCATCCGATAAAACATAATTTCTTTTATAGACTGCCTGACCGACATTAAGTTCTACAAAACGGCGTCTTAAATTATATTGTTGCCGAGATCGTTCGTAGGCCTTCCCTAAGCTATCGGTAACCTGGTTGTGTATTTTCCCCAACACGTCTCTAGCTTTTATCGCGGTAGGGCGATCGCCTACTTCGGGAACAATATTATCGGGTGGGATATTGTTTTGTGCACGGATGTTCATTTCGCGACCGAAATTAATCAAAAATGGGGACATACCGGTTACTTCGTGCCTTGCAGAACGTATCGCGTAGGCAAACTTCTGCAGGTTTATATCCCACACGCGTTGATTTTCTTTGATATAAGTTGCTATCATCGTTTTTAAAACCCTATTGATTCGTTCTGCCGGATTCGCTTGTGGGTGATACGCAGGATTATAGATTATTTTAACTCCATATGCCTTGGCAAGAGCTTTAAATTCTTTACTGATATATTGCACGCCGTTATCACACAGTAAGAATTCCGGAGCCCCAAACATTAGAAAAACATTATCCTCAATTAATTTTGAGACAGCCTTTGCTGTAGCTTTTCTAAGGGGAAAAAAGTGGAAATTTACTGAAATAATCAGCGCATACTAGGATGTACATATGTCCTTGTGTCGATCTAGGTAAAGGACCGATAATATCAGTAGATATCATTTGCCATGGACGCGTAACTTTGGGCCGTTGTCCCATCAGACCAGCAGGTAACTTTTGGGGTACTTTATGTTGAAGACATAAATGGCATGAGCGAACATATCTGGTTACGTCTGCTTTGAATTTAGGCCAGTAATAAGATTGTGAGATGCGCGCGAATGTTTTATACACGCCCATGTGTCCTGAAGTTGGAGTGTCGTGCGCTTCCTCCAGAGCTTGTCGTCGACATTCCTTCGGGAGAACTGTTACCCACGGATCTTCGTCCCAACCTACATTCTGTCCGCGTCGCCTGCTGTACAGAATATTACCCTCGACTCTATATAAAGGGTATTTTAAAGGGTTTTGGACTACATTACTTAGCATCTTCTTGTACCAGTGGTCCTTAATCTCGGACGGAATATTTATTAATGCTATCAACGGGACTGAACGCGACAATGTATCAGGCACTAAATGTTCTTTACCTTTGCGGTGTATAATCGAGAAATCAAATTGTTGTAAGCGTACGGCCCACCTTGCTAAACGTCCGGTCGGTTCCTTTAATTGGTGGAGCCATAAAAGCGAGTGGTGGTCTGTAATTACCGAAAAATGATAACCCTCCAGATACGGTCTAAATTTCTCTACAGCCCAGATTACGGCAAGGCATTCGCGCTCTGTAGTCGAATAGTTACGTTCACATCGCGTTAAAGAACGACTGGCATACGCGATAACTTTTTCGCCATCTTCATGCTCTTGCGATAGTACCGCGCCCATCCCAAAACCTGACGCATCACACTGCACTATAAACGGGAGATTAAAATCAGGACAACTAAGTATCGGAGCAGATATCAATTTATCTTTTATTGCCGTTAACGCAGTTTCACACTCCTCTGTCCAAATCCATTTATTAGATTTTTTCAATAAGTTAGTTAATGGAGCTGTAATCGTAGAGAAATTTGGTATAAAACGCCTATACCACGAGGCCATACCTATTAAGCGACGTATATCTGCAATAGATTTAGGAGTCGACATGTTAATTATTGCGGAAACTTTATCCGGATCTACATGTAAACCAGAAGCATTAACGACATAACCTAAATATTTTAATTCCGGACTACAAAATTTACATTTATCCCTGCTCAAAGTTAAACCAGCGTCTAACAAACGTTGAAAAATTTTTGTCAGTATATTTACGTGCAGTTCAAAATCGGGAGTAATGACTATTATATCGTCTAAATATACAAAAACGTACGGTTCTAAATCAGGACCTAAAACATTGTCAATTAATCGTTGCCAGGTAGCCGGACTATTGTGCAGGCCAAAGGGCATACGACAAAATTGAAATAGTCCTCTACCAGGTATAGTAAACGCAGTCTTTTCTTTCGCGGTTTCTGTCAAAGGAACTTGCCAATAGGCTGACTTTAAATCTAGTGAACTTAAATATTTAGCATTTTTCAGCTTATCTAAAATAGCAGACACAAACGGAATTGGATACGCGTCCTTTTTGGTTACCGCGTTTAGTTTTCTGAAATCTACGCAGAACCGAAAAGAGTCGTCCTTTTTGCGTACTAATAAAATTGGTGAAGACCACGCCGATTTCGAAGGTTCTACCACCCCTTCCGCTAGCATTTTCTCTAATTCGATATTGATATTACTTTGTACCGCAGGAGAAACGGGATAGTACCGCTGTTTTATCGGCGGCGAGTCCGTGATAATATCATGTTTAACCAAGTGAGTACAACCTAATTTTTTTCCAAATTTCGCAAAATATTTTTCCAGAAAATTGTCTAGTTGTACCTTTTGTACTTTTGATAGGTTTGACTGTAAATGCTGTTCTTCAACCGATTCAATACTCGACGCAAAAACCCACTTATTATGTCTGACGTCTGGGACAATTTCCTTCCGACGCCAAAAATCTAAACCCAAGATTAAATTATGTGGTAATTCAGGTACATACAAGATATCTAAAATAATAACTTTCCCCCTTAAAGAAATAGGAGTACACAATGAACCGAGAGGCCTACATTGTTGACCGTTCGCGACAACACAAATAGGCACATCACTATAATTAATTTTTAACCCTAAGTTTACTAAACATTGGTATCCCTTGGAACCTACAAATGTACGCGTAGCCCCTGAATCTAACAGACCTAAAAATGGTCGACCTAAAATCTGTACTTCGAGGTACGGACGGTCATCACCAGGAGTACTAGCTAAAATAAAATCAATCAAAGGTTTATTTCTACTATCAATTTTTAAACTTAGTAATTCTTTACAATTAATTGGTCGACGTGTAATGTTCGGGTACGATTTCCGACCTACAAACGACCCGCGTTCTCGTTTCCCTGTCTTGAATGGTTACGATTCTTACAAGTGCATTCCCTAAAGGTTACATTCGTGTTACCGCATTTAAAACAGAACTTATTTCTTTTCCCCGATCTGCAATTCCTAAAAACGTGACCGATTTCATCACAGTTCCAGCATTTATTATTTTCTACTGAAAGAACGTTAAGTTTTGCTGTTCTTTTAGGGCCTACATACGCCAAATCAGGCTCTATAGAACTCGTAGGTGGTGGCGGTGGTACAAAGTTGTCCATTTCGGCCTTACTATGCTCTAACGTGCGACATAACCTGAGCAGATGTTCTACGGAATTCACCGGTATTAAACTTAAATGCGATTGAAAATATGGCGCGATATTACGTCTTAGAATTCTTAATTTCGAATCTTCGGCAACAATATAAGAAAGGCGAGAAAATAAATTATTCATTACCGCGATATACATTCCAATAGATTCGGTTTGTCCTTGCGTACGGTTTTTAATTTCGTTAAATAACCTATCGTCATAATCTGGCGGTTGAAATTCTAATCGTAATTCGTGATAAAGATCGTTCCATGAATTCATTTTGTTACGCACCCCTCTAAACCAAATAAGCGCTTTGCCTTCAAATAGGTCTATGGCAGAGGACCAAAGTTCCTCAATATCGATATTTCGAGCTACCTGTAATTCAGATACCCGTTCCAAAAATGCACTTAGGGATTCTGATGGTTCCCCTGAAAATTTTAAATTCCACTTCGCGACTGGTGTAGATTTTAACTGACTACTTTTAGTATCGGGTCGACGGACAGACGTTTCTACGGCATTTTCCAAATAAGTTTGATTATTTATAATATTTTGCGGCGAACCTGCATTCCTAACTATCGAATCCAAAATACTAGCTTCCGCCGGATCATTATCCGTGGTTACACCGGAAATTTTTGACTCAAAATCAGATTGTAAGATTAACAATTCTGTAATTAATTCAGACGGACGCGAAGATTCCTGATTGATCTCAGTTAAACGGTCTATACGCGAAAATAAATGTACAAATTTCGTTTCGATCTTTTTGCAATTACTATCACTTACCGCTACCTCAGCGTCTATCAGTGCTCGTATTTCTGCAATTTTTGTGGGGATAGTAGTAATTTCCTCATCAAAATTCAGTGCCGTAGGAGACAAACTAAATAGCCGTCCCTCTCGTTCCCTTTTTAGTACCGCTCTTAAACTTTTCCTCATTTCGTCCACAATACCAGTCTGCAAACCTCGGATTTTGAGTTCATAACTCAATTCGTCTTGTGATAAACGGTTCACCTCCATCGTTACAACAGAAATCTACAAAAGTTGTAATTTAAGTAAATGGAATAAACAAAAAAATATTACTATTAATAAATAGTAACTACTTTTCAAAATTACTTTATCTAATTCGAAAATAAAAATTATTTCCGAAACAAACTTAAACAAAAATGGAAAATATGATAACTAATTTAAAAAAAAAATTACCAGTATTCAACAAAATCAAATACTATACTCTAATGATGTAAAATATTACAAATATATCCTTTAAATATGCGTAGAAATAAAATCATTAATTATAGTCTGACACTAAACAGAGTATACACTATTTAACAATATTCTTCATAAATCAAAAATGTTATCAAACTGAACAGAGTATAGCTGTATACAAACTTTAACATAAAACTAATAGAAATTAAAATTTAATTGCTTTTACATAACACTAAATATTAATTGATTTTAAACATTTAAATTATTATTGCAAACATGTATAAACCCTTTTAAATAATATTGTATTATACACATAGCGAATTTTGATATTCAAAAACCAAAAAATTGAAATAAAACATAACTTTGTGCTGTGAATGTAGATTCCAACTCCTTATATTTCCAGGTATGCTTTTGAATTCACCAGATCGGCTCCTTCTTCAAATCTCGGATTATTTTTGAAATATCGGGTCCCTCTACAAATATCGGTTCCTTACTCGAACTGTCGGACTCCTTGCGCAATATTGGTCCCCCTCGAAATTTTCGGACTCTTCCAAAAATGATCGGGCCTCCCAAGTATCGGGTCTCTCTCTCAAAATATCGAGTCCCTCTCTCAAAATATCGGGTCCCACGTTGGTCGCCAAAATTTGTCACGTCCCCGGCTGACTTTTCACCTGGGGTGCCTCTAGGTCAGTGGAGGTGGGAAGTGGTCCAGGTTTTGAGAGAGAACCAAACGCGATTTTCTTTTTATTTATTTATTTACAGTTTTTCTATACACTATTTATACTTTTTACATTATTTACATTTATACATTTGGGCGCCATTTGGCAATGGGGCCAAAACCCACACGTTTGATGAAGGAGAACCGTTCTTCACGTTCTACCTCCTACGGCACTGCGGCGACTGTTATCCCCACAATCGGGTTTGCACACACACAAAAAAAGTTGATGATTACAAACTTTTTGAAAACGCAAATAATTAGCTTACACACTGTGCCGCGGCCGATATCCGTCTGTCTCTACCCTGTGCGTGATTCTGAACGACCTTCAGAATCACGCACCAACTTGTGTAGTTCTTATCAACACAAGGTGCAATATCCATAATAAAATGCATTAAACTAAAACTTTAATAATACCAAAAAAAAATCTTACAATTAAAAAAAAAAATGTAATAGGGCAAGCAATTTTATGATTGATTCTTATAGATTTTGAACCGGAGAATTCGAAAAAATAACCCGGACTAGCAAAAAGTGGTGCAACCCTTAAAAATGGGGTTTAAGGGTGAAAACCCCATTTCCAACCGTTTTTTCAATTTATCACAAAATCTAAAGCGATGATGGTATATTTTTATGGTTGATATATGTTCAGGACACTCAGACGAATCGATGACCACAAATACTAAATTTGGCCAAAAATTATCTCTTCCAGAGGGCTTAAAAGACTTAAAAATGCATGTTTTCGGGGAAAATAGTTTAAAAATTAATAACTTTTGTTAAAATCATCCAAATGACTCGTAACTAGGCTCAAATTGTTCCTGAAGTTCTAAAGAATAATAATGAACCATAATTTAAAAAAATATTAATAGTTTAACCAATAAAAATCGCTAATGTTTAAAACATCAGGGTTGAATATTTTTTAGTGAAACCAAGGTAGATGCCTTCTATTTGTACATACAAACAAAATGAGACCCCCAAAATAATATTCAATTATTAGAACGGGTGCAAGTGCGCTTTGAAATACACTGAATTTTTGTTGTATACAATTAAAAAAAATTACATTTTTCCAAACAAAATAATAGATTCAGTCCAGTAAAGGAAGCATTTTGACATGAAATTAAGGGGGCAAGGAATTTTATGATAGATTCTTATAGATTTTGAACCGGAGAATTCGAAAAAAATAACCTGAACTAGCGAAAAGTGGTGCAACACCCTTAAAAATTGGGTTTAAGGGTGAAAACCCCATTTCCAACCGCTTTTTTCAATTTATCCCAAAATCTGGAGCGACGATAGTGTATTTTTATGATTGATATATGTTCAGGACACTTAGACGAATCGATTGTGACCACATATACTAAATTTGGCCAAAAATTACCTCTTCCAAAGGGCTTAAAAGGCGTAAAAATGCATTACCCTTAAACATTAGCGATTTTCATTGGTTAAACTACTAATATTTTTTTAAATTATGGTTGGTCATTATTCTTTGGAACTTCAGGAACAATTTGAGCCTAGTTACGAGTCATTAGGATGATTTTAACAAAAGTTATTAATTTTTTGGTTGTGGTTGAGCGACTACTTCAGATATTTCATGAAATAATCTTCATACTTTAATATTACACCCTACAAAGTCTGAAAAGAATCGAAGTGGTAGAATATACTTAAAAAAATTAAAATCATTGGAAGTCAATATTAACATGTACAAATGTTATAGAAATAATGTAATATAAATAATATAAAAATGATATAAAAACAGTTATTTAAATAAAATTAACTCGAAATATTCAATAAAAACGGTTCTGTCTCCCACTGCCCGTTTGTTTTACCGTCTTGAACATACATACATTTCTTATGGTGATATACACATTTAGTCCAAGCCACTACATGAAATTGAGTTTCTTGAAGTACTTCGTATAACATTTTGCAAACAAAGCTATTAAGAGTATTTTAGCCCTGCTGAATCCGAAAATCCCTGTTACCAAGCCGAAACATTGACCGGAAGTTCAATATGAAAGATGGCGACCAATATGGCGTCCAAACAATAATTTTCTTATTTTTGGCAGGCTTTTGAACAAAATTAACATATTTAATTGTTGTATGCTACCCTTATGTGAAATTTAAAATTTGCCTTCTTTCTCTCCAAAATACAATTTAAACCCTTTCTATGTACCTAGTATCTAAAACCAACTGTTCTTATTGTATTTCTTTAACTTTAAAATAATAAGAGAGGTGGAATTATGTAAAATAACAAAATTATTCGTTTTAAGTACACCAATACCTCGCTTTGCGTCGTTTCGTTTTGCGTTTTTTCGAAGTTGCGTCGCTGCTGAATTAGTACTCATTTTCACTGTGCGTCGTTAGATTTTCGAAGTTGCGTTGTTTTTGATTGACGAAGCTATGGAGATTTTTTTAAAAAACGATCCTGACAGCGGAAGGAGTTTTAAGGTGTCCCAGGCGATAGCTACGAATATCAATTGCTACAAGGAAATTTATTTTACGTTGAAAAAAAAAGCTGTTTAGCAAACATTGGACCATTTTTTTGTGAAAGAAAGCCGACTTACGACAACAGCCACTATGGACTCATCAGACAGTGATTAATTTTTATTTTGTTTTTTATAAATTAATTGAATATTTTATTTTGTTTTAATTGATTTGTTTTTTTTTGTTTTTTGTATGTATGTAATTTTATAAATTAATTGAATTTTTTATTTTGTTTTAATCGAATTTGTTTTTTTTTGTTTTTTAAATGTTGTTCAATTTTATTTTTAAACAGTAGTATTTTCGTAACCCTGGAACCTATCTTCGATCTTTACATGATTTGCTATAGAAAATCATAATTAACACCAAACATCACTTATATTTTATTATATTGCATTATATTATATTATTATACATTTATATTAATATTATTTAAATACAAAATTACACATTTAGTGATCCATCGTGTAGTTTTACTACCCTTATATTAAATTCAATATTTGCACCTACCCCCTCTTCCAGTGAAGTCCAACAACGAAAAAAAAGTATATTGAAATAGCTTTGTTATACGAATTATTTCAAGAAACTCTATTTCATATAAATATTTCAATTATTAAATGAATGTTGTAGCCAGCCATGATATCAATTTACGGCGCAAAGAGTGAGTTCGGCTCTAATGAAGTTTTTACATTTAATTACAGTAATAATCAAAATGAAAAAAAATCTAGTTATAGTTTAAAGTTGGCTGATTTTTTGTTTTTCATTTATTCTGATTGAGCAATTAGTTTCCGAGAAAAAAAATCACAAATATACGAATTTTTCGCTATTTTTAAAGTTAAAATATTTTTTATCTTCAAAACTATTTGTTTTAAACAAAAAAATGTGTGTACCTATTGAAGAACCGCATAAAAAAATATCATGTATATAGATGTTTTTTCTCAGAAAAATATAAAGAATTTAATAAAATCATTTTTAGCCACTAGAACGTCGATTGGTCGGTTAGTGTACTCGAAATAGCTGTAATCCGCTCGCCTAATATAATAATATGTAATGTGTAATTATCACCATAAGAAATGTATGTATGTTCAAGACGGTAAAACAAACGGGCAGTGGGAGACAGAACCTTTTTTTTCGAGTTAATTTTATTTAAATAACTGTTTTTTTCAAAATTTCAAATTTTTTTTTTACTTGATAGAGTATGCGCAGCTTTTTGAAAATATTACCTGATATGCACCTTTTCATCTTCTACATTGTACCATAGTTTGAACTTAATCCAAAAAAAAATTTCATTAAAAAAAATATTTTTGAAAAATTGATAATATTTTTTTTTTCAAAAACTATCAACTTTTAGAGGCTAATAATTGGGCATGAGAATGCTCACATAAAGAGCAACATGTAACGATACAAAAGTACGTATGAGCAGGGACTTAAAAATCAGCCGTACGCACTAGCACGCGAACGAGGCTGGCTGAAACTTGACGGCGAGCGGACGGGATCGCGCCGTAACAAGAAGTGCACGGGCCGGTAGGAACAACACGTGTAGCGTGGATCGCGGTTTTGATTGTTTATTGTGTGTTGTTTAAAACGGGAGATAGTGTATCTGTTGGAGGCAAAAGAAAGATAGTGTTGTGGACTAGGATATAGTAATAAGTGTAGTGAAGATCTTGTGAGAGTTGATAAGGAGTCAAGTTTTCTGAAGTGGGAACACTAAAAATCAACTTCTTCAACTTAAACTTTTTATTGTAGAACTTTGAAGTTTTATTGTCCAAAATTAATGTTCTGAAATATTTTTTGAAAATTTTGATTTTTTTAAAAGTTATAAGCAAATAAATTTTTATATAGGTTTTTTTTGAAATTGTGATTTCTCTGTAAATACTGAGTAAAAAATAATGAAATTTTTATGGTAGGACTAAAAATGATTCACAATTTAGATGAAATAAAGTTTTCATAAAAGTTTTCATTTTTTCTTATAAATAATAAATAATTTAATAAGCAAATAGAAATTTGACCAACTTCTCATATAGATAGAAACAAAATTTTTTCACAGTATTGTTCTGTAAAATCCACTTAACTTTTTCTGAAAAAAAATTTTAGTACATTTCATAAAAACAAAAGTTACGAATGTTTAAGTGCCGTCAGATAGGCGAGCGGCGCGCTGCCGCGCGAGGTACACAAGCGCATTCACGCGAATTATGTTTTTCATTGAAAAAATATCTTTTTAAAAAAAAATCTTTATTTGTTATAATTCTATATAATGCTTATAGCTAGATGGTATACTTGAGAATGTTTCTTATAGAAGAGGATAACAGTTTGCATGATTTTACTCCGTCATCATTTTCTATAATTCTCTGAATGTAATATAATACTTTTGTACGCCGGATAAGGCGATGATAAAAATGTGTTAAATTCATAAGTGTTATACATATGATTAAATAGTTATTCATAATTAAATTAAGTACAATACAATATAATATCTTAAACTATTGGTTATTGAAATATATGTTTATCTTATATAATAGATAGTTCATTTCATGACTCCTCCCACCAAAGTCTGAGACATCGGCCAATGAAATTGAACTTTAGGCGATGTGGAAGCATTATAGCTGACTGGTGCACAATTTTCATTTTTCATTTCTTCATTTTTGGTTTTACGTTTTCTTCGAATAATAATTGTAGTGATTATTATTGTAATAAGTATCCCAATTATAGTGTATGTAGAATAATTCATTTTATTTTCTCTGACTTCTAACAACTCTATTGCTTTTCTTGTTTGTTGATGAAAATCGTTAAGTTTTTGTAGAGTTAGAGTTTTGGAAATATTTCTTACTTGAAGTTGCGAAAAAACAGTAGGTATGATAAAAATGTCGTCCCACGAAAGTGTTGATTTGCTCGTATATTTTATGTTGTTAATTTCTATACTGCAGTTTTGGAAATGTATTAATAAATTTCCTATGATGGTCTTTTGTTCCATTTCACATGTCGTTTGAATTTCTTGGGGGTGCTGTGTTGCAATCAGTAAATAGTTTTGTTCGATTGTTTCTATAAATTCCACATCTTCGGTTTCGATCAGAGAACAGTTAGCTGTTGATTTCTGTATTAGTTTTGTAATGCAATGTTCATTTTCTAACGATTTAAGATGTTTACTTTCACAGAAATATTGATTCTCTATAAGGTTACATGGTTTCGTCATATACTGATAGCTTATCTCGTTCAAGATAATATAAGGAGTAGGAATTTTAATTGTTTAAGTATTGTTTATAGGTAGGTTTCTAATATGATAATAATGAAATTGTTCATTAAGGAAATTAGGAATTAATATTACAAATATGATATTTGTTTGATTGTAATATGCTTGTAGTTCTAATAATTCGTATATATGTTCACTAGAAACTAGATTGATATTTTAATTGTTAAAATATTGATAGATTTGTTTTAATTCCGCCGGATGTAATATTTGTTTAGGAATTACATTGAGTTTGGCTAAAACTATAGATTCACTTATATCTTTAAGATGTATAGTAAGTAGATCTATATTGTAAATAATTTTATCAATATATTGATTATACATAACTTGTGCTTTTGCAAAAATTACTTTATTTAATAGTTCGTTTCGGAAATGATCAAAATATTTTTCAATGGCTAATTTATTGTTGTTTTGTGGATTTCTATCCATTGACTGCCTGCGATTTGCAGCATTAACCTGAAATTTACGTTTTGGTTTTAACTTACGTTTATGTACTTTACGAGTTAAAGTTTGAGCTGTAACATTTTTATTTTTTGAAACTATATGTTGTTGATATAAAGGAGCTAATTTTTCTCTTTTATTATCTCTTTCATATACTACGTCATCAGGTTTTAATTTTGATGGGTTTTCTAAATTTTTATTTAGTTTTTCAATTGTTTTCAATTTTTTATTATGTTGTCTGTCATGAATAATTTGTTTTATATTTTCGTACTTGGTTTTTAAATCATTTAAATAATCGTGTGGGGTTGTTATATTATTGGTTATATTTAAATCATTATAATTGTTAATATGACCTTTTAACGCTTCGAATGGTGTTAGTTTAATTGTGCTATGAATTGAATTGTTATAAGTTATTAAACATTCATTCAAAATATCTGTAGGTAATTTTGTTTTATCTTTATGAAATATTATCCTATAGATTTCTGTTATCGTAGAATGAAATCGTTCTACGTCTGAGTTACCAGTTGAACTTTTTGCGGTAGTCTCATGTTGTTTAATATTATATTGTTTAAGAAAATCTTTATAGATAGAAGCAGTAAATTCTAAACCTGGGTCATTTATAATTAATTTAGGAAGACCGTGTTGCGAAAAGAAATGAGTTAATGATTTAACTACATTTAAACTTGTTCTTTGTTCTATAATGTACGCTGAGGCAAATTTAGTAAATTTGTCTATTATAGTTAATATATTTTTCTTATGAATATTGAATATGTCTATATTTAATATTTCAAGAGGTGCACGTGGGGTCTCTGATATTTCAAATTTTATTTTTGGTGGATGTCTTTCGTACTTTAATTTTTGACAAGTTTCGCAGTTATTTATAATCTTAGTTATTTTCTGATTCATATTATCAAAATAATATTGCCGTTTTAAATGTTCAAATGTTTCGCTAATTCCGCGATGATTTGAATTTTCGTGATATTCAGATATAATATTATCTTGTAAGTCTCGTTCGGTAATGTCTTCTAATAATTTTGTACTTCTAACAATTTTAAAACGTCCGTTACTGAAAAATTTATCATAAACGGTTTGTACCATTTTAAATGTATTGTCATCTGTAAAAATACAAAATAATCGGTTTGGTCTAACATATTGTTTAAAAATGTTTACTATGTCTTGTTCACTAAAGTCTTTTTGATAAAATGTTCGTCTACGTTTCGTTTCAAATAAAACTTTATGTCATTTTTTGTGATTGTTCTTTTAGAGTGAATATTATTTGTTCTTTAAAGTCATTTATACATTTTTCGGTGATAGGTATATCGTTATTTAAATTTTCTTGAGCAGAGTGAATTGTGTTACTATCCGTTAATTTATCTAAATCATCTACATTGTTGCTAAGAGAACTTCCGGAGCTACAACTATGTAAATTAATTTCGATTCTAGAAAGTGCATCTGCGTTTAGATTTAGTTTTCCAGATTTATATAAAATTTCAAATTCGAATTCTTGGAGTTTCAACCGCCAGCGGACCAATTTTGAATTTGGTTCCTTTAAACTGAGAGGTTTGTGATCTGTGATTATTTTAAATTTTCGACCGAATAGATAAGGTCTGAAATATTTGGTTGCCCAAACAATTTCTAAAAGTTCTTTTTCTATTGTTGAATAATTTTGTTCTGTTTTTGTCAGTGTTCTACTCGCATAGCATATTGGTTTATCAGATCCAATAGGACCTTGGGACAAAATTCCGCCCAACGCGAAATTACTGGCATCTGTTGTCAAATTGAATTCTTTACTAAAATCGGGGTATTGTAAAATCGGATCATTGCAAAGTAATTGTTTACAATTTTCAAAACATTGTTTGTATCTATCGTCTAATACAATTTGTTTGTCTTTGCGCAAACATTCTGTTAGTGGTTTTGTCAGTTTGGAAAAGTCTTTTATAAATTTTCTATAGTAACCTAAGAGTCCTAGAAAAGATTTTATTTGTTTTTCTGTTTTTGGGATGGGAAATTTTTTGATAGCAGAAATTTTATCAGGGTTTGGTTTTACACCGTCTCTTGTTACTACATGTCCTAGAAATGCCACTTCTTTATGTAAAAATTCCGACTTGTCTAGCTGAATTTTTAGATTTGCTGATCTTAACTTTTCAAATATTTTATTAAGGTTTTCGATATGTTCTTGGAGGGAAGTAGAAAATACAATTATGTCATCCATGTATACAAGACAGATTTTTCCTTGTAATTCACGTAATACATGGTCCATTACTCGTTGGAATGTACTAGGTGCGTTCTTTAATCCGAATGGCATCCGAACGTATTCGTAATGACCGTGATCTACTGTAAAAGCTGTTTTTGAAATGTCTTTAGAATGTACTTCTATTTGGTGGAACCCTGAGGCTAAGTCAAGTGTACTAAAATAGATACATTTTCCTAACTTATCTAAGATTTCCGTTATATTAGGTAAAGGATAGCGATCGTCTATTGTTTTCTCATTTAATTTCCTATAGTCTACAACTAAACGCCATTTACGTATACCGCTTGCGTCTAATTTCTTTGGAACAATCCAAATTGGTGAAGACCATGGAGAAAAACTAGGTCTAATAATTCCTTGTTTTAATAATTTATCTATCTGACTACGTACTTCGTTCTTATGAATTTCCGGGTATCGGTAAGACTTGGTATAAATTGGAGTGTCGTCAGTAGTTTTAATTTCATGTTTAATTTGATTGGTAAAAGATAGGTCTTGTCCTTCTTTGAAGAAGATATCATCAAATTTTTTACAAATGTGTACTATAGCTTTTTTCTCTTCTGAATTTAAATGATTAATGCGAATTATGGATTCAATTTCTGATGAGTCTGATACGTTATTAGTGTAATTTATGTCAAAATTATTTATTTGTTGGCAATTTTCTAAATTATTACATTTAATAGGTTGTTCTAACATGACAGTTTTTGAGGTTTCATTTAAATTTACAATCTCAATTCTAGATTGCCAATTTTTAGATTTATAAATGCCTTCGTTGACAAATAAATTTGGTTGTATATTAGTTTTGGGTATAAAAATATCTCCGTTTTCTATGTCTACAGGTGCGTTAATTGTTAACTTACTGCGCGGATTTATTTCTAATATCCCTGTTGTGTGATTTGGTTTGTAAAGAATAGGTATACAAACTTTGTCTGTTATTAGTTTTTGGTTGCCATAGTCAATATGAGCTTTTATTTGTCTTAATATGTCTGAACCTATTAGTCCGTCAAAATATGAATGAAAATTAAAAAGATAAAAATTTAATGGTTTTTCATTTTGTAATTCTATTAAATTGTCAATTGTTGTTTGTTTGTCTATTTGTTTTGAAATGAATACGGTTGTTATAGTTATTGGTTTAACTGTGTAAATATATTTTTCAGAAATTAATTTTGGGTTAATGAATGATGTACAGCTTCCTGTATCAATCAAAAATTTTAATGGAGGACCGTTTGAATTAGAAATATGAATATATGGTAGTTTTGTTATTAGTTTACTGTCTAAGTTTAAGAACCCGACTGCTGGTGTAAGGCTATTTTCCGAAAATTTTCTTCATCTATTTCGTTTGTTTCGAAATCATCATTTATATGTGGATCTAAATTTTGAAAATGTTTATGTGAATTAATATCTAGTTGATAGCTAGAGTATTCTTGTTCTGATTCATCGTTTAAAGCAGAGTTATATTCGATATACTCGTTTTCAAAATCAGGATGGGTTATTTCAGGATTTTCGCCTCACCTACTCGAACAAAAGCAATTTTATGGTTGATTATTATAGATTTTTGGGCGTAGAATTCGAAAAAATAACCCGGACTGGAGAAAAGTGGTACCACACCCTTAAAAATGGGGTTGAAGGGTGAAAACCCCGTTTCCAACCTTTTTTCAATTTATCTCAAAATCTAAATCGATGATGGGTTTTTTTATGGTTGATATTTGTTAGGGGCACACAAACAAATTTATTGGGACCAAATATACTGAATTTGACTAAAAATTACTCATTCTAGAGGGTTTGAAAAAAGTAAAAATGCTTTTTTTCGGGGAAAATACTTTAAAAATTAATAACTTTTGTTAAAATCATCCAAATGACTCGTAATTGGTCTCAAATTGTTCCTGAAGTTACAAAAAATAATGATCAACCATAATTAAAAAAATATATTAATAGCTTAACCAATGAAAATGTTTTTATTTTAATTTTAGTAAAAAGGTAGTTTTTAAAAAATTTACGTTACTTACCCTTAAACATTAGCGATTTTCATTGGTTAAGATATTAATATATTTTTTTAATTATGGTTGATCAGGAACAATTTGAGACCAATTACGAGTCATTTGGATGATTTTAACAAAAGTATTAATTTTTAAAGCATTTTCCCCGAAAAGAAGCATTTTTACTTTTTTCAAACCCTCTAGAAAGAGTAATTTTTGGTCAAATTCAGTATATTTGGTCCCAATCAATTTGTTTGTGTGCCCCTTACAAATATCAACCATAAAAAACCCATCATCGATTTAGATTTTGAGATAAATTGAAAAAAAGGTTGGAAACGGGGTTTTCACCCTTCAACCCCATTTTTAAGGGTGTGGCACCACTTTTCTCCAGTCAGGGTTATTTTTTCGAATTCTACGCCCCAAAATCTATAATAATCAACCATAAAATTGCTTTTGTTCGAGTAGGTGAGGCACACAAGCGCGTGAATGCACTTGTGTGCCTCGCGCGGCAGCGCGCCGCTCGCCTATCTGACGGCACTTAAACATTCGTAACTTTTTTATTAGATTTGTAGATTTTGTAGATTTTACAGAACAATACTGTGAAAAAATTTTGTTTCTATCTATATGAGAAGTTGATTAAATTTCTATTTGTTTATTAAATTATTTATTATTTAAACATAAACATAAAACATAAAACGTAAAACGTAAAACGTAAAACGTAAACATAAACATAATCTTAAATATAAACATAAACATAAACAACACATTTCGACTCAATTCAATTTTGCAAATAAAAATAATTATATGAAATCTTCCTCAAGACAGATTAGATACAAATCGACTCGATTTGTATTAATTCGGTGACTTTTCGAATTCATTTAAAAATACTGATAAGAATCGAGACAGTTATTTTCAAATAAATACAATATACACCGAAATAATACAAATCGAGTCGATTTGTATCTAATCTGTCTTGAGGTAGATTTAATATAATTTTTTTTATTTGCAAAATCGAATTGAGTCGTAACGTATTGTTTATGTTTATATTTAAGATTATGTTTATGTTTATGTATATCGCACCTCCAATAAAATAAAATAACTTGAAAATTTGCGTTTTTGAGTTAAATAGACACAAATGATTAAAAAAATAATCCCTATTATCTATAAAAACGTTACATCTGTAACTCCACAAATTCGCCACTAAATGGCGATGTGACTGTTTTATACTATAGCTCACTAAACTAAAAATACACCTTAACCACAAAAATTTATGTCACTCGACACGTGTTTCGACTTCACAAGAAGTCCTCATCAGGAGCCTAATGATTCCAGACTGATACAGTCTTGGTCAGAACCTATATATATACTAAAAGGACTTATCACGCTTCAATGATTCAGACCAATCAACGGCAAGGTCTAGAAGGATTGAAGCTGGGATAGGTCCCGTACCTCCATTAAAAATACTATTCTTATCCCTCAAGATTTCTAAGCTTTCTGCTGCGTCTAATTGATTATTATTGCATGTTTTAATTAATTTTAAATTATTAATGTCCGTTTTATGATTTAATGTAGTCATATGTTGAGCTACGCTAGATTTATCCACCCGATTGTATTTAAGGTGAGCCATGTGCTCTTTAAATCTAATGTTTATAGATCTCCTAGTTTGGCCTATATAACTTTTTTCGCAATTTAAACAGCTAATTTTATAAATTTAATACTTTTAAATTTCGCGTTCATGTCGTTAATGAAATCATTTAAATTATTATTTTTATTATCAAAAATCGCGAAAATATCATCGACGTACCTGTACCAGATTTTAAGAAAATATTTAAATTTCTTTTTAAAGCTGTGTTCGAGATTACCCATGAACAGATTAGCCAGAAACGGTGATAAACAATTGCCCATAGCCGTGCCTTCTGTTTGTTTATAAAATTTATTATTAAATTGAAAATAGTTTTGGTCCATGCAAAGTTCAGTTAAACTAATGAGTTCTACGATCTCTGTATTATTAAAATTGTTTTTAAGTAGGAGTTCTTTTAAATATTTAAGAGTTTCTTTAATGGGTACGCTAGGGAACAAAGCTGTGACGTCGAAGGAAACTAATATGTCGGAGTCATATAATTTAAGATCTTTAATTTGGTTTACGAAATCTATGCTGTTTTTAATCTCAAAGGATTCCGGTTTAATTTCTAGATTACTGAATTAAATAAATAATATATAAATACAATCGGGTGGATAAATCTAGCGTAGCTCATCATATGACTACATTAAATCATAAAACGGACATTAATAATTTAAAATTAATTAAAACATGCAATAATAATCAATTAGACGCAGCAGAAAGCTTAGAAATCTTGAGGGATAAGAATAGTATTTTTAATGGAGGTACGGGACCTATCCCAGCTTCAATCCTTCTAGACCTTGCCGTTGATTGGTCTGAATCATTGAAGCGTGATAAGTCCTTTTAGTATATATATAGGTTCTGACCAAGACTGTATCAGTCTGGAATCGTTAGTCTCCTGATGAGGACTTCTTGTGAAGTCGAAACACGTGTCGAGTGACATAAATTTTTGTGGTTAAGGTGTATTTTTAGTTTAGTGACTAAGAAACCACAGTTTCTCCGTTTTTCAAGTAAAAAAAAAATATACTATAGCTGTTTCGTTTGCACTTATTCGTAAATACTGTTCTAATACGAATTGTGACATTATTTAAAAATGGTAAGTGATATTTTATGTTTCAGATTCAGCTCAATAGAGACTCATTTTGAAATGTGTCTTTTTAGTTGTACATAATTGTGCTAAATCTTGTACTTATTTTCATAACTTGATATAAAATACCGTACTATTTTAAGTTGGTACTGTATTTGAGATGCTATATATTAGTTTTGATTATTTGATTAGAAAATTGACTTTTCATCATAGTAATCTAAAATGGCTCATTATAGAGGCTAATATGATGGTTAAAGTTATTGTTTCGTTTTGAAATGTGATTATTTTCTTGCTAACATGAAGAACTTGAAACATTAAGATTTGGATAATATAAACAATAATTTTGATGATTATGTACAAATAACAACGGAGAAGATTATTATAATTTAATTATTGTAATATTATTATAATTTTCTAACCACCATGCGTACTGAAAGTGCATTTCAAATAATTATAATACTTTATGATTTCGACATGTATCGACTTTGTATTTATTTCATACTTAAATTCGTGTACTATATTTGTTTTCTGATCTCAATTTTATTGTCTGCTAAATGTTAAGTGGATAAAAGTAGGAAAATCTTCTGAAAATAAATTTTGTACTATCTCAACTGTGATATTTTCTTCAGTAAAATACCCAAATCTTAATCATAAACTGTCACAACTCAAAATTTTCAGCATTTTTTTCAGGAATATTGCATAAGTAACTACAGCAATCGATAGCTTATTCTATAAGGATTCCGAATATATATAACACATTGGGGTTATTTGTATTAACAATAAAGATAATAATTTAATAAAATTATGATCACACGTTTTTAGCTCTCCTGAACATTTGACTTTTTCAAGTTATGACTCTATTTTATAGGAGGTGCGATATGTTTATGTTTATGTTTATGTTTATATTTAAGTTTATGTTTTAATTCATGTTTAAGTTTATGTTTATATTTAAGTTTATGTTTTAATTCATGTTTAAGTTTATGTTTTAATTTATGTCTAAGTTTATGTTCAAGTTTATGTTTTAATTTATGTTTAAGTTTATGTTTATGTTTATGTTTATGTTTATGTTTATGTTTATGTTTATGTTTATGTTCATGTTTATGTTCATGTTCATGTTCATGTTCATGTTCATGTTCATCATGTTCATGTTCATGTTCATGTTCATGTTCATGTTCATGTTCATGTTTATGTTCATGTTCATGTTCATGTTCATGTTCATCATGTTCATGTTCATGTTCATGTTCATTAAATTTATGTTCAAGTTTATGTTTAAGTTTATGTTTTAATTTATGTTTATGTTTTAATTTATGTTCAAGTTTATGTTTAGTTTATGTTTAAATTTATGTTTAAATTTATGTTTAAGATTATGTTTAAGTTTATGTACAACTTTATGTCTAAGTTTATGTTTAAATTTATGTTCAAGTTTATGTTTAAGTTTATGTTTAAAATTATGTTAAGTTTATGTACAACTTTATGTCTAAGTTTATGTTCAAATTTATGTTCAAGTTTATGATTAAGTTTATGGTTTAATTTATGTTTAAGTTTATGTTTAAGTTAATGTTTAAGTTTATGTTTAAGTTTATGTTTAAGTTTATCTACAACTTTATGTCTAAGGTTATGTTTAAATTTATGTTCAAGTTTATGATTAGAGTTTATGTTTTAATTTATGTTTAAGTTTATGTTTTAATTTATGTTCAAGTTTATGTTCAAGTTTATGTTTAAGTTTATGTTTTAATTTATGTTTAAGTTTATGTTTTAATTTATGTTCAAGTTTATGTTTAAGTTTATGTATTAATTAATGTTTAAGTTTATGTTTAAATTTATGTTTAAGTTCATGTTTTAGTTTATGTTAAAGTTTATGTCTAAGTTTTTTGTTTAAATTTATGTTCAAATTTATGTACAAGTTTATGTACAACTTTATGTCTAAGTTAATGTTTAAATTTATGTTCAAGTTTATGATAAAGTTTATAGTTTAATTTATGTTAATGTTACGATTAAATTTATGTTTAAGTTTATGTACAACTTTATGTCTAAGTTTATATTTAAATTTATGTTCAAGTATATGTTTAAGTTTATGTTTTAATTTATGTTTATGTTTATGTTTTAATTTATGTTCAAGTTTATGTTTAAGTTTATGTACAACTTTATGTCTAAGTTAATGTTTAAATTTATGTTCAAGTTTATGATTAAGTTTATGGTTTAATTTATGTTTATGTTTATATTTAAATTTATGTTTATGTTTATGTTTAAGTTTATCTACAACTTTATGTCTAAGTTTATGTTTAAATTTATGTTCAAGTTTATGATTAAGTTTTTGGTTTAAATTATGTTTATGTTTATGATTAAATTTATATTTAAGTTTATGTTTAAGTTTATGTACAACTTTATGTCTAAGTTTATATTTAAATTTATGTTTAAATTTATGTTTAAGTTTATGTTTTAATTTATGTTTATGTTTATATTTAAATTTATGTTCAAATTTATGTTTAAGTTTATGTTTTAATTTATGTTTATTTTTGTGTTTTAATTTATGTTCAAGTTTATGTTTAAGTTTATGTTTTAATTTATGTTTATGTTTATGTTTAAATTTATGTTTAAGTTTATGTACAATTTTATGTCTAAGTATATGTTTAAATTTATGTTCAAGTTTATGTTTAAGTTTATGTACATTTTTATGTATAAGTTTATGTTTAAATTTATGGTCAAGTTTATGATTAAGTTTATGGTTTAATTTATGTTTAAGTTTATGTACAATTTTATGTCTAAGTATATGTTTAAATTTATGTTCAAGTTTATGTTTAAGTTTATGTACATTTTTATGTATAAGTTTATGTTTAAATTTATGGTCAAGTTTATGATTAAGTTTATGGTTTAATTTATGTTTAACTTTATGTCTAAGTTTATGTTTTAATTTTAAATTTATGTTCAAGTTTATGTTTAAGTTTATGTACAACTTTATGTCTAAGTTTATGTTTAAAATTATGTCCAAGTTTATTTTATTAACATAAACATAAACTTAAACATAAACATAAACATAAACATAAACATAAACATAAACATAAACAAAAACAAAAACAAAAACGTAAACGTAAACGTAAACGTAAACGTAAACGTAAACGTAAACGTAAACGTAAACGTAAAAGTAAAAGTAAAAGTAAAAGTAAACGTAAACGTAAACGTAAACGTAAACGTAAACGTAAACGTAAACGTAAACGTAAACGTAAACGTAAACGTAAACGTAAACGTAAACGTAAACGTAAACGTAAACGTAAACGTAAACGTAAACGTAAACGTAAACGTAAACGTAAACGTAAACGTAAACGTAAACGTAAACGTAAACGTAAACGTAAACGTAAACGTAAACGTAAACGTAAACGTAAACGTAAACGTAAACGTAAACGTAAACGTAAACGTAAACGTAAACGTAACCGTAACCGTAAACGTAAACGTAAACGTAAACGTAAACGTAAACATAAACATAAACATTAACATAAACTTTAACATAAGACAGATTAGATACAAATCGACTCTATTTGTATTAATTCGGTGTATATTGTATTTTTTTGATATTAATTGTCTCGATTCGTATCAAACAGTCTTTTTAAATGATTTCGAAAAGTCACCGATTTAGTACAAAACGAGTCGATTTGTATCTAATCTGTCTTGATGAAGATTTAATATAATTTTTTTTATTTGCTAAATTGAATTGAGTCGAAATGTGTTGTTTATGTTTATTATTATGTTTATGTATATGCTTATGTTAAAGTTTATGTTTAAGTTTATGTTAAAGTTTATGTTTATGTTTATGTTTAAGTTTATGTTTAAGTTTATGTTAACGTTTATGTTTAAGTTTATGTTTAAGTTTATGTTTAAGTTTATGTTTATGTTTATGTTTAAGTTTATGTTTAAGTTTATGTTTATGTTTAAGTTTATGTTTAAGTTTATGTTTAAGTTTATGTTTAAGTTTATGTTTATGTTTATGTTTATGTTTATGTTTATGTTTATGTTTAGTTTATGTTTATGTTTATGTTTATGTTTATGTTTATGTTTATGTTTATGTTTATGTTTATGTTTATGTTTATGTTTATGTTTATGTTTATGTTTATGTTTATGTTTATGTTTATGTTTATGTTTATGTTTATGTTTATGTTTATGTTTATGTTTATGTTTATGTTTATGTTTATGTTTATGTTTATGTTTATGTTTATGTTTATGTTTATGTTTATGTTTATGTTTATGTTTATGTATAAGTTTATGTTTAAGTTTATGTTTAAGTTTATGTTTAAGTTTATGTTTAAGTTTATGTTTAAGTTTATGTTTAAGTTTATGTTTAAGTTTATGTTTAAGTTTATGTTTATGTTTATGTTTATGTTTATGTTTATGTTTATGTTTATGTTTATGTTTATGTTTATGTTTATGTTTATGTTTATGTTTATGTTTATGTTTATGTTTATGTTTATGTTTATGTTTATGTTTATGTTTATGTTTATGTTTATGTTTATGTTTATGTTTATGTTTATGTTTATGTTTATGTTTATGTTTATGATTATGTTTATGTTTAAGTTTATGTTTATGTTAATAAAATAAACATGGACATAATTTTAAACATAAACTTAGACATAAAGTTAAACATAAATTAAACCATAAAATTAATCATAAACTTGAACATAAATTTAAACATAAACTTAGACATAAAAATGTACATAAACTTCAACATAAACTTGTACATAAATTTAAACATAAACTTAGACATAAAGTTGTACATAAACTTAAACATAAACTTGAACATAAATTTAAACATTAACTTAGACATAAAGTTGTACATAAATTTAAACATAAACTTAAACATAAACTTAAACATAAATTTAAACATAAACTTAAACATAAACTTTAAAATAAATTAAAACATAAACTTAGACATAAAGTTGTACATAAATTTAAACATAAACTTAAACATAAACTTGAACATAAATTTAAACATAAACTTAGACATAAAGTTGTACATAATTTAAACATAAACTTAAACATAAACATAAACATAAACTTGAACATAAATTTAAACATAAACTTAGACATAAAGTTGTACATAAACTTAAACATAAACTTAAACATAAATTTAAACATAAGCTTAGACATAAACTTGAACATAAATTTAAATATAAACTTAGACATAAAGTTGTACATAAATTTAAACATAAACTTAAACATTAACTTAAACATAACCTTGAACATAAATTTAAACATAAACTTAGACATAAAGTTGTACATAAACTTAAACATAAACTTAAACATAAACATAAACAAAAACTTAAACATAAATTTGAACATAAATTTAAACATAAACTTAGACATAAAGTTGTACATAAACTTTAACATAAACTTGAACATAAATTTAAACATAAACTTAGACATAAACATAAACATAAACATAAACATTAACATAAACTTTAACATAAGACAGATTAGATACAAATCGACTCGATTTGTATTAATTCGGTGTATATTGTATTTTTTTGATATTAATTGTCTCGATTCGTATCAAACAGTCTTTTTAAATCTAATCTGTCTTGATAAAGATTTAATATAATTTTTTTTATTTGCTAAATTGAATTGAGTCGAAATGTGTTGTTTATGTTTATTATTATGTTTATGTATATGCTTATGTTTAGTTTATGTTTAAGTTTATGTTAAAGTTTATGTTTATGTTTATGTTTAAGTTTATGTTTAAGTTTATGTTTACGTTTATGTTTAAGTTTATATTTAAGTTTATGTTTAAGTTTATGTTTATGTTTATGTTTATGTTTAAGTTTATGTTTAAGTTTATGTTTATGTTTATGTTTATGTTTAAGTTTATGTTTAAGTTTATGTTTAAGTTTATGTTTAAGTTTATGTTTAAGTTTATGTTTAAGTTTATGTTTAAGTTTATGTTTAAGTTTATGTTTAAGTTTATGTTTATGTTTATGTATAAGTTTATGTTTAAGTTTATGGTTAGGTTTATGTACAACTGTATGTCTAAGTTTATTTTTAAATTTATGTTCAATTTTATGTTTAAGTTTATGTACAACTTTATGTCTAAGTTTATGTTAAAATTTATGTTCAAATTTATGTTTAAGTTTATGTTTAAGTTTATGTTTAAGTTTATGTTAAAGTTTATGTTTATGTTTATGTTTAAGTTTATGTTTAAGTTTATGTTTACGTTTATGTTTAAGTTTATATTTAGGTTTATGTTTAAGTTTATGTTTATGTTTATGTTTAAGTTTATGTTTAAGTTTATGTTTATGTTTATGTATAAGTTTATGTTTAAGTTTATGTTTAAGTTTATGTTTAAGTTTATGTTTAAGTTTATGTTTAAGTTTATGTTTAAGTTTATGTTTAAGTTTATGTTTAAGTTTATGTTTAAGTTTATGTTTATGTTTATGTTTATGTTTATGTTTATGTTTATGTTTATGTTTATGTTTATGTTTATGTTTATGTTTATGTTTATGTTTATGTTTATGTTTATGTTTATGTTTATGTTTATGTTTATGTTTATGTTTATGTTTATGTTTATGTTTATGTTTATGTTTATGTTTATGTTTATGTTTATGTTTATGTTTATGTTTATGATTATGTTTATGTTTAAGTTTATGTTTATGTTAATAAAATAAACATGGACATAATTTTAAACATAAACTTAGACATAAAGTTAAACATAAATTAAACCATAAAATTAATCATAAACTTGAACATAAATTTAAACATAAACTTAGACATAAAAATGTACATAAACTTCAACATAAACTTGTACATAAATTTAAACATAAACTTAGACATAAAGTTGTACATAAACTTAAACATAAACTTGAACATAAATTTAAACATTAACTTAGACATAAAGTTGTACATAAATTTAAACATAAACTTAAACATAAACTTAAACATAAATTTAAACATAAACTTAAACATAAACTTTAAAATAAATTAAAACATAAACTTAGACATAAAGTTGTACATAAACTTAAACATAAACTTAAACATAAACATAAACAAAAACTTAAACATAAATTTGAACATAAATTTAAACATAAACTTAGACATAAAGTTGTACATAAACTTAAACATAAACTTGAACATAAATTTAAACATAAACTTAGACATAAACATAAACATAAACATAAACATTAACATAAACTTTAACATAAGACAGATTAGATACAAATCGACTCGATTTGTATTAATTCGGTGTATATTGTATTTTTTTGATATTAATTGTCTCGATTCGTATCAAACAGTCTTTTTAAATCTAATCTGTCTTGATAAAGATTTAATATAATTTTTTTTATTTGCTAAATTGAATTGAGTCGAAATGTGTTGTTTATGTTTATTATTATGTTTATGTATATGCTTATGTTTAGTTTATGTTTAAGTTTATGTTAAAGTTTATGTTTATGTTTATGTTTAAGTTTATGTTTAAGTTTATGTTTACGTTTATGTTTAAGTTTATATTTAAGTTTATGTTTAAGTTTATGTTTATGTTTATGTTTATGTTTAAGTTTATGTTTAAGTTTATGTTTATGTTTATGTTTATGTTTAAGTTTATGTTTAAGTTTATGTTTAAGTTTATGTTTAAGTTTATGTTTAAGTTTATGTTTAAGTTTATGTTTAAGTTTATGTTTAAGTTTATGTTTAAGTTTATGTTTATGTTTATGTATAAGTTTATGTTTAAGTTTATGGTTAGGTTTATGTACAACTGTATGTCTAAGTTTATTTTTAAATTTATGTTCAATTTTATGTTTAAGTTTATGTACAACTTTATGTCTAAGTTTATGTTAAAATTTATGTTCAAATTTATGTTTAAGTTTATGTTTAAGTTTATGTTTAAGTTTATGTTAAAGTTTATGTTTATGTTTATGTTTAAGTTTATGTTTAAGTTTATGTTTACGTTTATGTTTAAGTTTATATTTAGGTTTATGTTTAAGTTTATGTTTATGTTTATGTTTAAGTTTATGTTTAAGTTTATGTTTATGTTTATGTATAAGTTTATGTTTAAGTTTATGTTTAAGTTTATGTTTAAGTTTATGTTTAAGTTTATGTTTAAGTTTATGTTTAAGTTTATGTTTAAGTTTATGTTTAAGTTTATGTTTATGTTTATGTTTATGTTTATGTTTATGTTTATGTTTATGTTTATGTTTATGTTTATGTTTATGTTTATGTTTATGTTTATGTTTATGTTTATGTTTATGTTTATGTTTATGTTTATGTTTATGTTTATGTTTATGTTTATGTTTATGTTTATGTTTATGTTTATGTTTATGTTTATGTTTATGATTATGTTTATGTTTAAGTTTATGTTTATGTTAATAAAATAAACATGGACATAATTTTAAACATAAACTTAGACATAAAGTTAAACATAAATTAAACCATAAAATTAATCATAAACTTGAACATAAATTTAAACATAAACTTAGACATAAAAATGTACATAAACTTCAACATAAACTTGTACATAAATTTAAACATAAACTTTGACATAAAGTTGTACATAAACTTAAACATAAACTTGAACATAAATTTAAACATTAACTTAGACATAAAGTTGTACATAAATTTAAACATAAACTTAAACATAAACTTAAACATAAATTTAAACATAAACTTAAACATAAACTTTAAAATAAATTAAAACATAAACTTAGACATAAAGTTGTACATAAATTTAAACATAAACTTAAACATAAACTTGAACATAAATTTAAACATAAACTTAGACATAAAGTTGTACATAATTTAAACATAAACTTAAACATAAACATAAACATAAACTTGAACATAAATTTAAACATAAACTTAGACATAAAGTTGTACATAAACTTAAACATAAACTTAAACATAAATTTAAACATAAGCTTAGACATAAACTTGAACATAAATTTAAACATAAACTTAGACATAAAGTTGTACATAAATTTAAACATAAACTTAAACATTAACTTAAACATAAACTTGAACATAAATTTAAACATAAACTTAGACATAAAGTTGTACATAAACTTAAACATAAACTTAAACATAAACTTAAACAAAAACTTAAACATAAATTTGAACATAAATTTAAACATAAACTTAGACATAAAGTTGTACATAAACTTAAACATAAACTTGAACATAAATTTAAACATAAACTTAGACATAAACATAAACATAAACATAAACATAAACATTAACATAAACTTTAACATAAGACAGATTAGATACAAATCGACTCGATTTGTATTAATTCGGTGTATATTGTATTTTTTTGATATTAATTGTCTCGATTCGTATCAAACAGTCTTTTTAAATCTAATCTGTCTTGATGAGAATTTAATATAATTTTTTTTATTTGCTAAATTGAATTGAGTCGAAATGTGTTGTTTATGTTTATTATTATGTTTATGTATATGCTTATGTTTAGTTTATGTTTAAGTTTATGTTAAAGTTTATGTTTATGTTTATGTTTAAGTTTATGTTTAAGTTTATGTTTACGTTTATGTTTAAGTTTATATTTAAGTTTATGTTTAAGTTTATGTTTATGTTTATGTTTAAGTTTATGTTTAAGTTTATGTTTATGTTTATGTTTAAGTTTATGTTTAAGTTTATGTTTAAGTTTATGTTTAAGTTTATGTTTAAGTTTATGTTTAAGTTTATGTTTAAGTTTATGTTTAAGTTTATGTTTAAGTTTATGTTTATGTTTATGTTTATGTTTAAGTTTATGTTTTAATTTATGTTTATGTTTATGTTTTAATTTATGTTCAAGTTTAAGTTTAAATTTATGTTTAAGTTTATGTTTAAGTTTATGTTTAAGTTTATGTTTAAGTTTATGTTTAAGTTTATGTTTAAGTTTATGTTTAAGTTTATGTTTAAGTTTATATACAACTTTATGTCTAAGTTTATGTTTAAATTTATGTTCAAGTTTATGTTTAAATTTATGTACAACTTTATGTCTAAGTTTATGTTTAAATTTATGTTCAAATTTATGTTTAAGTTTTTGTTTAAGTTTATGTTTAAGTTTATGTTTAAGTTTATGTTTATGTTTATGTTTAAGTATATGTTTTAATTTATGTTTATGTTTATGTTTTAATTTATGTTCAAGTTTATGTTTAAGTTTATGTTTAAGTTTATGTTTAAATTTATGTTTAAGTTTATGTACAACTTTATGTCTAAGTTTATGTTTAAATTTATGTTCAAGTTTATATTTAAGTTTATGTACAACTTTATGTCTAAGTTTATGTTTAAATTTATGTTCAAATATATGTTTAAGTTTTTGTTTAAGTTTATGTTTAAGTTTATGTTTAAGTTTATGTTTAAGTTTATGTACAACTTTATGTCTAAGTTTATGTTTAAATTTATGTTCAAGTTTATGTTTATGTTTATGTTTAAGTTTATGTTTAAATTTATGTACAACTTTATATCTAAGTTTATGTCTAAATTTATGTTCAAGTTTATGTTTAAGTTTATGTTTAAATTTATGTACAACTTTATGTTTAAGTTTATGTTTTAATTTATTTTCAAGTTTATGTTTAAGTTTATGTTTAAATTTATGTTTAAGTTTATGTTTAAGTTTATGTTTAAATTTATGTACAACTTTATGTCTAAGTTTATGTTTAAATTTATGTTCAAGTTTATGTTTAATTTTATGTACAACTTTATGTCTAAGTTTTTGTTTAAATTGATGTTCAAGTTTATGATTAAGTTTATGGTTTAATTTATGTTTAAGTTTATGTTTAAATTTATGTTTAAGTTTATGTTTAAGTTTATGTACAACTTTATGTCTAAGTTTATGTTTAAATTTATGTTCAAGTTTATGTTTAAGTTTATGTACATTTTTATGTCTAAGTTTATGTTTAAATTTATGTTCAAGTTTATGATTTAATTTATGTTTAACTTTATGTCTAAGTTTATGTTTAAATTTTAAATTTATGTTCAAGTTTATGTTTAAGTTTATGTACAACTTTATGTCTAAGTTTATGTTTAAAATTATGTCCATGTTTATTTTATTAACATAAACATAAACTTAAACATAAACATAATCATAAACATAAACATAAACATAAACATAAACATAAACATAAACATAAACATAAACATAAACATAAACATAAACATAAACATAAACATAAACATAAACATAAACATAAACATAAACATAAACATAAACATAAACATAAACATAAACATAAACATAAACATAAACATAATCAAACATAAACATAAACATAAACATAAACATAAACATAAACATAATCAAACATAAACATAAACATAAACATAAACATAAACATAAACATAAACTTAAACATAAACATAAACATAAACATAAACATAAACATAAACATAAACATAAACATAAACATAAACATAAACATAAACATAAACATAAACATAAACATAAACATAAACATAAACATAAACTTAAACATAAACTTAAACATAAACTTAAACCTAAACATAAACATAAACTTAAACATAAACTTAAACATAAACATAAACATAAACATAAACAAAAAACATAAACATAAACATTAACATAAACTTTAACATAAGACAGATTAGATACAAATCGACTCGATTTGTATTAATTCGGTGTATATTGTATTTATTGATATTAATTGTCTCGATTCGTATCAGTCTTTTTAAATGAATTCGAAAAGTCACCGATTTAGTACAAATCGAGTCGATTTGTATCTAATCTGTCTTGATGAAGATTTAATATAATTTTTTTTATTTGCTAAATTGAATTGAGTCGAAATGTGTTGTTTATGTTTATGATTATGTTTATGTATATGCTTATGTTTAAGTTAATGTTTAAGTTTATCTTAAAGTTTATGTTTATGTTTATGTTTTAGTTTATGTTTAACTTTATGTTTACGTTTATGTTTAAGTTTATGTTTAAGTTTATGTTTAAGTTTATGTTTAAGTTTATGTTTATGTTTAAGTTTATGTTTAAGTTTATGTTTAAGTTTATGTTTAAGTTTATGTTTAAGTTTATGTTTAAGAGTATGTTTTAGTTTATGTTTAAGTTTATGTTTAAGTTTATGTTTACGTTTATTTTTGAGTTTATTTTTAAGTTTATATTTAAGTTTATGTATAAGTTTATGTTAAAGTTTATGTTTAAGTTTATGTTTAAGTTTATGTTTAAGTTTATGTTTAAGTTTATGTTTAAGTTTATGTTTAAGTTTATGTTAAAGTTTATGTTTATGTTTATGTTTATGTTTATGTTTAAGTTTATGTTTAAGTTTATGTTTAAGTTTATGTTTAAGTTTACGTTTATGTTTATGTTTATGTTTATGTTTATGTTTATGTTTATGTTTAAGTTTATGTTTAAGTTTATGTTTAAGTTTATGTTTAAGTTTACGTTTAAGTTTATGTTTATGTTTATGTTTATGTTTATGTTTAAGTTTATGTTTAAATTTATGTACAAATTTATGTCTAAGTTAATGTTTTAATTTATGTTCAAGTTTATGTTTAAGTTTATGTACAACTTTATGTCTAAGTTTATGTTTAAATTTATGTTCAAGTTTATGTTTAAGTTTATGGTTTAATTTATGTTTATGTTTATGATTCAATTGATGTTTAAGTTTATGTTTAAGTTTTATGTACAACTTTATGTCTAGGTTTATATTTAAATTTATGTTTAAATTTATGTTTAAGTTTATGTTTTAATTTATGTTTATGTTTATATTTTAATTTATGTTCAAGTTTATGTTTAAGTTTATGTTTAAATTTACGTTTAAGTTTATGGTTAGGTTTATGTACAACTGTATGTCTAAGTTTATTTTTAAATTTATGTTCAATTTTATGTTTAAGTTTATGTACAACTTTATGTCTAAGTTTATGTTAAAATTTATGTTCAAATTTATGTTTAAGTTTATGTTTAAGTTTATGTTTAAGTTTATGTTAAAGTTTATGATTATGTTTATGTTTAAGTTTATGTTTAAGTTTATGTTTACGTTTATGTTTAAGTTTATATTTAGGTTTATGTTTAAGTTTATGTTTATGTTTATGTTTAAGTTTATGTTTAAGTTTATGTTTAAGTTTATGTTTATGTTTATGTATAAGTTTATGTTTAAGTTTATGTTTAAGTTTATGTTTAAGTTTATGTTTAAGTTTATGTTTAAGTTTATGTTTAAGTTTATGTTTATGTTTATGTTTAAGTTTATGTTTAAGTTTATGTTTATGTTTATGTTTAAGTTTATGTTTTAATTTATGTTTATGTTTATGTTTTAATTTATGTTCAAGTTTAAGTTTAAATTTATGTTTAAGTTTATGTCTAAGTTTATGTTTAAGTTTATGTTTAAGTTTATGTTTAAGTTTATGTTTAAGTTTATATACAACTTTATGTCTAAGCTTATGTTTAAATTTATGTTCAAGTTTATGTTTAAGTTTATGTACAACTTTATGTCTAAGTTCATGTTTAAATTTATGTTCAAATTTATGTTTAAGTTTTTGTTTAAGTTTATGTTTAAGTTTATGTTTATGTTTATGTTTAAGTTTATGTTTTAATTTATGTTTATGTTTATGTTTTAATTTATGTTCAAGTTTATGTTTAAGTTTATGTTTAAGTTTATGTTTAAATTTATGTTTAAGTTTATGTACAACTTTATGTCTAAGTTTATGTTTAAATTTATGTTCAAGTTTATATTTAAGTTTATGTACAACTTTATGTCTAAGTTTATGTTTAAATTTATGTTCAAATTTATGTTTAAGTTTTTGTTTAAGTTAATGTTTATGTTTATGTTTAAGTTTATGTTTAAATTTATGTACAACTTTATATCTAAGTTATGTCTAAATTTATGTTCAAGTTTATGTTTAAGTTTATGTTTAAATTTATGTACAACTTTATGTTTAAGTTTATGTTTTAATTTATTTTCAAGTTTATGTTTAAGTTTATGTTTAAATTTATTTTTAAGTTTATGTTTAAGTTTATGTTTAAATTTATGTACAACTTTATGTTTAAGTTTATGTTTTAATTTATGTTCAAGTTTATGTTTAAGTTTATGTACAACTTTATGTCTAAGTTTTTGATTAAATTGATGTTCAAGTTTATGATTAAGTTTATGGTTTAATTTATGTTTAAGTTTATGTTTAAATTTATGTTTAAGTTTATGTTTAAGTTTATGTACAACTTTATGTCTAAGTTTATGTTTAAATTTATGTTCAAGTTTATGTTTAAGTTTATGTACATTTTTATGTCTAAGTTTATGTTTAAATTTATGTTCAAGTTTATGATTTAATTTATGTTTAACTTTATGTCTAAGTTTATGTTTAAATTTTAAATTTATGTTCAAGTTTATGTTTAAGTTTATGTACAACTTTATGTCTAAGTTTATGTTTAAAATTATGTCCATGTTTATTTTATTAACATAAACATAAACTTAAACATAAACATAATCATAAACATAAACATAAACATAAACATAAACATAAACATAAACATAAACATAAACATAAACATAAACATAAACATAAACATAAACATAAACATAAACATAAACATAAACATAAACATAAACATAAACATAAACATAATCAAACATAAACATAAACATAAACATAAACATAAACATAAACATAAACTTAAACATAAACATAAACATAAACATAAACATAAACATAAACATAAACATAAACATAAACATAAACATAAACATAAACATAAACTTAAACATAAACTTAAACATAAACTTAAACCTAAACTTAAACATAAACTTAAACATAAACTTAAACATAAACATAAACATAAACATAAACAAAAAACATAAACATAAACATTAACATAAACTTTAACATAAGACAGATTAGATACAAATCGACTCGATTTGTATTAATTCGGTGTATATTGTATTTATTGATATTAATTGTCTCGATTCGTATCAAACAGTCTTTTTAAATGAATTCGAAAAGTCACCGATTAAGTACAAATCGAGTCGATTTGTATCTAATCTGTCTTGATGAAGATTTAATATAATTTTTTTTATTTGCTAAATTGAATTGAGTCGAAATGTGTTGTTTATGTTTATGATTATGTTTATGTATATGCTTATGTTTAAGTTTATGTTTAAGTTTATCTTAAAGTTTATGTTTATGTTTATGTTTTAGTTTATGTTTAACTTTATGTTTACGTTTATGTTTAAGTTTATGTTTAAGTTTATGTTTAAGTTTATGTTTAAGTTTATGTTTAAGTTTATGTTTATGTTTAAGTTTATGTTTAAGTTTATGTTTAAGTTTATGTTTAAGTTTATGTTTAAGTTTACGTTTAAGTTTATGTTTATGTTTATGTTTATGTTTAAGTTTATGTTTAAGTTTATGTTTAAGTTTACGTTTAAGTTTATGTTTATGTTTATGTTTATGTTTATGTTTATGTTTAAATTTATGTACAAATTTATGTCTAAGTATATGTTTTAATTTATGTTCAAGTTTATGTTTAAGTTTATGTACAACTTTATGTCTAAGTTTATGTTTAAATTTATGTTCAAGTTTATGTTTAAGTTTATGGTTTAATTTATGTTTATGTTTATGATTAAATTGATGTTTAAGTTTATGTTTAAGTTTTATGTACAACTTTATGTCTAAGTTTATATTTAAATTTATGTTTAAATTTATGTTTAAGTTTATGTTTTAATTTATGTTTATGTTTATATTTTAATTTATGTTCAAGTTTATGTTTAAGTTTATGTTTAAATTTACGTTTAAGTTTATGGTTAGGTTTATGTACAACTGTATGTCTAGGTTTATTTTTTAATTTATGTTCAATTTTATGTTTAAGTTTATGTACAACTTTATGTCTAAGTTTATGTTTAAATTTATGTTCAAGTTTATGTTTAAGTTTATGTACATTTTTATGTCTAAGTTTATGTTTAAATTTATGTTCAAGTTTATGATTTAATTTATGTTTAACTTTATGTCTAAGTTTATGTTTAAATTTTAAATTTATGTTCAAGTTTATGTTTAAGTTTATGTACAACTTTATGTCTAAGTTTATGTTTAAAATTATGTCCATGTTTATTTTATTAACATAAACATAAACTTAAACATAAACATAATCATAAACATAAACATAAACATAAACATAAACATAAACATAAACATAAACATAAACATAAACATAAACATAAACATAAACATAAACTTTAACATAAACTTAAACATAAACTTAAACCTAAACTTAAACATAAACTTAAACATAAACTTAAACATAAACATAAACATAAACATAAACAAAAAACATAAACATAAACATTAACATAAACTTTAACATAAGACAGATTAGATACAAATCGACTCGATTTGTATTAATTCGGTGTATATTGTAGATTTATATTGAAGATTTAATATAATTTTTTTTATTTGCTAAATTGAATTGAGTCGAAATGTGTTGTTTATGTTTATGATTATGTTTATGTATATGCTTATGTTTAAGTTTATGTTTAAGTTTATCTTAAAGTTTATGTTTATGTTTATGTTTTAGTTTATGTTTAACTTTATGTTTACGTTTATGTTTAAGTTTATGTTTAAGTTTATGTTTAAGTTTATGTTTAAGTTTATGTTTATGTTTAAGTTTATGTTTAAGTTTATGTTTAAGTTTATGTTTAAGTTTATGTTTAAGTTTATGTTTAAGTTTATGTTTAAGAGTATGTTTTAGTTTATGTTTAAGTTTATGTTTAAGTTTATGTTTACGTTTATTTTTGAGTTTATTTTTAAGTTTATATTTATGTTTATGTATAAGTTTATGTTAAAGTTTATGTTTAAGTTTATGTTTAAGTTTATGTTTAAGTTTATGTTTAAGTTTATGTTTAAGTTTATGTTTAATTTTATGTTTAAGTTTATGTTTAAGTTTATGTTAAAGTTTATGTTTATGTTTATGTTTATGTTTATGTTTAAGTTTATGTTTAAGTTTATGTTTAAGTTTACGTTTATGTTTATGTTTATGTTTATGTTTATGTTTATGTTTAAGTTTATGTTTAAGTTTATGTTTAAGTTTATGTTTAAGTTTACGTTTAAGTTTATGTTTATGTTTATATTTATGTTTATGTTTAAGTTTATGTTTAAATTTATGTACAAATTTATGTCTAAGTTTATGTTTTAATTTATGTTCAAGTTTATGTTTAAGTTTATGTACAACTTTATGTCTATGTTTATGTTTAAATTTATGTTCAAGTTTATGTTTAAGTTTATGGTTTAATTTATGTTTATGTTTATGATTAAATTGATGTTTAAGTTTATGTTTAAGTTTTATGTACAACTTTATGTCTAAGTTTATATTTAAATTTATGTTTAAATTTATGTTTAAGTTTATGTTTTAATTTATGTTTATGTTTATATTTTAATTTATGTTCAAGTTTATGTTTAAGTTTATGTTTAAATTTACGTTTAAGTTTATGGTTAGGTTTATGTACAACTGTATGTCTAAGTTTATTTTTTAATTTATGTTCAATTTTATGTTTAAGTTTATGTACAACTTTATGTCTAAGTTTATGTTAAAATTTATGTTCAAATTTATGTTTAAGTTTATGTTTAAGGTTTAAGTTTATGTTAAAGTTTATGTTTATGTTTATGTTTAAGTTTATGTTTAAGTTTATGTTTACGTTTATGTTTAAGTTTATATTTAGGTTTATGTTTAAGTTTATGTTTATGTTTATGTTTAAGTTTATGTTTAAGTTTATGTTTATGTTTATGTATAAGTTTATGTTTAAGTTTATGTTTAAGTTTATGTTTAAGTTTATGTTTAAGTTTATGTTTAAGTTTATGTTTAAGTTTATGTTTATGTTTATGTTTAAGTTTATGTTTTAATTTATGTTTATGTTTATGTTTTAATTTATGTTCAAGTTTAAGTTTCAATTTATGTTTAAGTTTATGTTTAAGTTTATGTTTAAGTTTATGTTTAAGTTTATGTTTAAGTTTATGTTTAAGTTTATGTTTAAGTTTATGTTTAAGTTTATGTTTAAGTATATATACAACTTTATGTCTAAGTTTATGTTTAAATTTATGTTCAAGTTTATGTTTAAGTTTATGTACAACTTTATGTCTAAGTTTATGTTTAAATTTATGTTCAAATTTATGTTTAAGTTTTTGTTTAAGTTTATGTTTAAGTTTATGTTTATGTTTATGTTTAAGTTTATGTTTTAATTTATGTTTATGTTTATGTTTTAATTTATGTTCAAGTTTATGTTTAAGTTTATGTTTAAGTTTATGTTTAAATTTATGTTTAAGTTTATGTACAACTTTATGTCTAAGTTTATGTTTAAGTTTATGTTTAAGTTTATGTACAACTTTATGTCTAAGTTTATGTTTAAATTTATGTTCAAGTTTATGTTTATGTTTATGTTTAAGTTTATGTTTAAATTTATGTACAACTTTATATCTAAGTTTATGTCTAAATTTATGTTCAAGTTTATGTTTAAGTTTATGTTTAAATTTATGTACAACTTTATGTTTAAGTTTATGTTTTAATTTATTTTCAAGTTTATGTTTAAGTTTATGTTTAAATTTATGTTTAAGTTTATGTTTAAGTTTATGTTTAAATTTATGTACAACTTTATGTTTAAGTTTATGTTTTAATTTATGTTCAAGTTTATGTTTAAGTTTATGTACAACTTTATGTCTAAGTTTTTGTTTAAATTGATGTTCAAGTTTATGATTAAGTTTATGGTTTAATTTATGTTTAAGTTTATGTTTAAATTTATGTTTAAGTTTATGTTTAAGTTTATGTACAACTTTATGTCTAAGTTTATGTTTAAATTTATGTTCAAGTTTATGTTTAAGTTTATGTACATTTTTATGTCTAAGTTTATGTTTAAATTTATGTTCAAGTTTATGATTTAATTTATGTTTAACTTTATGTCTAAGTTTATGTTTAAATTTTAAATTTATGTTCAAGTTTATGTTTAAGTTTATGTACAACTTTATGTCTAAGTTTATGTTTAAATTTATGTTCAAGTTTATGTTTAAGTTTATGTACATTTTTATGTCTAAGTTTATGTTTAAATTTATGTTCAAGTTTATGATTTAATTTATGTTTAACTTTATGTCTAAGTTTATGTTTAAATTTTAAATTTATGTTCAAGTTTATGTTTAAGTTTATGTACAACTTTATGTCTAAGTTTATGTTTAAAATAATGTCCATGTTTATTTTATTAACATAAACATAAACTTAAACATAAACATAATCATAAACATAAACATAAACATAAACATAAACATAAACATAAACATAAACATAAACATAAACATAAACATAAACATAAACATAAACATAAACATAAACATAAACATAAACATAAACATAAACATAAACATAAACATAAACATAAACATAAACATAAACATAAACATAAACATAAACATAAACATAAACATAAACATAAACATAAACATAAACATAATCAAACATAAACATAAACATAAACATAAACATAAACATAAACATAAACTTAAACATAAACATAAACATAAACATAAACATAAACATAAACATAAACATAAACATAAACATAAACATAAACATAAACTTAAACATAAACTTAAACATAAACTTAAACCTAAACTTAAACATAAACTTAAACATAAACTTAAACATAAACATAAACATAAACAAAAAACATAAACATAAACATTAACATAAACTTTAACATAAGACAGATTAGATACAAATCGACTCGATTTGTATTAATTCGGTGTATATTGTATTTATTGATATTAATTGTCTCGATTCGTATCAAACAGTCTTTTTAAATGAATTCGAAAAGTCACCGATTAAGTACAAATCGAGTCGGTTTGTATCTAATCTGTCTTGATGAAGATTTAATATAATTTTTTTTATTTGCTAAATTGAATTGAGTCGAAATGTGTTGTTTATGTTTATGATTATGTTTATGTATATGCTTATGTTTAAGTTTATGTTTAAGTTTATCTTAAAGTTTATGTTTATGTTTATGTTTTAGTTTATGTTTAACTTTATGTTTACGTTTATGTTTAAGTTTATGTTTAAGTTTATGTTTAAGTTTATGTTTAAGTTTATGTTTAAGTTTATGTTTATGTTTAAGTTTATTTTTAAGTTTATGTTTAAGTTTATGTTTAAAATTATGTTTAAGTTTATGTTTAAGAGTATGTTTTAGTTTATGTTTAAGTTTATGTTTAAGTTTATGTTTACGTTTATTTTTGAGTTTATTTTTAAGTTTATATTTAAGTTTATGTATAAGTTTATGTTAAAGTTTATGTTTAAGTTTATGTTTAAGTTTATGTTTAAGTTTATGTTTAAGTTTATGTTTAAGTTTATGTTTAAGTTTATGTTAAAGTTTATGTTTATGTTTATGTTTATGTTTATGTTTAAGTTTATGTTTAAGTTTATGTTTAAGTTTATGTTTAAGTTTACGTTTATGATTATGTTTATGTTTATGTTTATGTTTAAGTTTATGTTTAAGTTTATGTTTAAGTTTATGTTTAAGTTTACGTTTAAGTTTATGTTTATGTTTATGTTTATGTTTATGTTTAAGTTTATGTTTAAATTTATGTACAAATTTATGTCTAAGTTTATGTTTAAATTTATGTTTAAGTTTATGTTTAAGTTTATGTACAACTTTATGTCTAAGTTTATGTTTAAATTTATGTTCAAGTTTATGTTTAAGTTTATGGTTTAATTTATGTTTATGTTTATGATCAAATTGATGTTTAAGTTTATGTTTAAGTTTTATGTACAACTTTATGTCTAAGTTTATATTTAAATTTATGTTTAAATTTATGTTTAAGTTTATGTTTTAATTTATGTTTATGTTTATATTTTAATTTATGTTCAAGTTTATGTTTAAGTTTATGTTTAAATTTACGTTTAAGTTTATGGTTAGGTTTATGTACAACTGTATGTCTAAGTTTATTTTTTAATTTATGTTCAATTTTATGTTTAAGTTTATGTACAACTTTATGTCTAAGTTTATGTTAAAATTTATGTTCAAATTTATGTTTAAGTTTATGTTTAAGGTTTAAGTTTATGTTAAAGTTTATGTTTATGTTTATGTTTAAGTTTATGTTTAAGTTTATGTTTACGTTTATGTTTAAGTTTATATTTAGGTTTATGTTTAAGTTTATGTTTATGTTTATGTTTAAGTTTATGTTTAAGTTTATGTTTATGTTTATGTATAAGTTTATGTTTAAGTTTATGTTTAAGTTTATGTTTAAGTTTATGTTTAAGTTTATGTTTAAGTTTATGTTTAAGTTTATGTTTATGTTTATGTTTAAGTTTATGTTTTAATTTATGTTTATGTTTATGTTTTAATTTATGTTTAAGTTTATGTTTAAGTTTATGTACAACTTTATGTCTAAGTTTATGTTTAAATTTATGTTCAAGTTTATGTTTAAGTTTATGTACATTTTTATGTCTAAGTTTATGTTTAAATTTATGTTCAAGTTTATGATTTAATTTATGTTTAACTTTATGTCTAAGTTTATGTTTAAATTTTAAATTTATGTTTAAGTTTATGTTTAAGTTTATGTACAACTTTATGTCTAAGTTTATGTTTAAAATTATGTCCATGTTTATTTTATTAACATAAACACAAACTTAAACATAAACATAATCATAAACATAAACATAAACATAAACATAAACATAAACATAAACATAAACATAAACATAAACATAAACATAAACTTAAACATAAACTTAAACATAAACTTAAACATAAACATAAACATAAACTTAAACATAAACTTAAACATAAACTTAAACATAAACTTAAACATAAACATAAACAAAAAACAAACATATACATTAACTTAAACTTTAACATAAGACAGATTAGATACAAATCGACTCGATTTGTATTAATTCGGTGTATATTGTATTTATTGATATTAATTGTCTCGATTCGTATCAAACAGTCTTTTTAAATGAATTCGAAAAGTCACCGATTTAGTACAAATCGAGTCGATTTGTATCTAATCTGTCTTGATGAAGATTTAATATAATTTTTTTTATTTGCTAAATTGAATTGAGTCGAAATGTGTTGTTTATGTTTATGATTATGTTTATGTATATGCTTATGTTTAAGTTTATGTTTAAGTTTATCTTAAAGTTTATGTTTATGTTTTAGTTTATGTTTACCTTTATGTTTACGTTTATGTTTAGGTTTATGTTTAAGTTTATGTTTAAGTTTATGTTTAAGTTTATGTTTAAGTTTATGTTTAAGTTTATGTTTAAGTTTATGTTTAAGTTTTAGTTTAAGTTTATGTTTATGTTTATGTTTATGTTTATGTTTATGTTTATGTTTATGTTTATGTTTATGTTTATGTTTAAGTTTATGTTTAAGTTTATGTTTAAATTTATGTTTAAGTTTATGTTTATGTTTAAGTTTATGTTTAAGTTTATGTTTAAGAGTATGTTTAAGTTTATGTTTAAGTTTATGTTTAAGTTTATTATTACGTTTATTTTTGAGTTTATTTTAAAGTTTATATTTAAGTTTATGTATAAGTTTATGTTAAAGTTTATGTTTAAGTTTATGTTTAAGTTTATGTTTAAGTTTATGTTTAAGTTTATGTTTAAGTTTATGTTTAAGTTAATGTTTAAGTTTATGTTTAAGTTTATGTTTATGTTTATGTTTAAGTTTATGTTTCAATTTATGTACAAGTTTATGTTTAAGTTTATGTTTAAGTTTATGTTAAAGTTTATGTTTATGTTTATGTTTATGTTTATGTTTATGTTTATGTTTATGTTTATGTTTATGTTTAAGTTTATGTTTAAGTTTATGTTTAAGTTTATGTTTAAGTTTATGTTTAAGTTTATGTTTAAGTTTATGTTTAAGTTTACGTTTATGTTTATGTTTATGTCTTTGTTTATGTTTAAGTTTATGTTTAAGTTTATGTTTAAGTTTATGTTTAAGTTTACGTTTAAGTTTATGTTTATGTTTAAATTTATGTACAAATTTATGTCTAAGTTTATGTTTTAATTTATGTTCAAGTTTATATTTAAGTTTATGTACAACTTTATGTCTAAGTTTATGTTTAAATTTATGTTCAAGTTTATGTTTAAGTTTATGGTTTAATTTATGTTTATGTTTATGATTAAATTGATGTTTAAGTTTATGTTTAAGTTTTATGTACAACTTTATGTCTAAGTTTATATTTAAATTTATGTTTAAATTTATGTTTAAGTTTATGTTTTAATTTATGTTTATGTTTATATTTTAATTTATGTTCAAGTTTATGTTTAAGTTTATGACAACTTTATGTCTAAGTTTATGTTTAAATTTATTTTCAAATTTATGTTTAAGTTTTTGTTTAAGTTTATGTTTAAGTTTATGTTTATGTTTATGTTTAAGTTTATGTTTTAATTTTAGTTTATGTTTATGTTTTAATTTATGTTCAAGTTTATGTTTAAGTTTATGTTTAAGTTTATGTTTAAATTTATGTTTAAGTTTATGTACAACTTTATGTCTAAGTTTATGTTTAAATTTATGTTCAAGTTTATATTTAAGTTTATGTACAACTTTATGTCTAAGTTTATGTTTAAATTTATGTTCAAATTTATGTTTAAGTTTTTGTTTAAGTTTATGTTTAAGTTTATGTTTAAGTTTATGTACAACTTTATGTCTAAGTTTATGTTTAAATTTATGTTCAAGTTTATGTTTATGTTTATGTTTAAGTTTACGTTTAAATTTATGTACAACTTTATATCTAAGTTAATGTCTAAATTTATGTTCAAGTTTATGTTTAAGTTTATGTTTAAATTTATGTACAACTTTATGTTTAAGTTTATGTTTTAATTTATTTTCAAGTTTATGTTTAAGTTTATGTTTAAATTTATGTTTAAGTTTATGTTTATGTTTAAATTTATGTACAACTTTATGTCTAAGTTTATGTTTAAATTTATGTTCAAGTTTATGTTTAAGTTTATGTTTATGTTTATGTTTAAGTTTATGTTTCAATTTATGTACAAGTTTATGTTTAAGTTTATGTTTAAGTTTATGTTAAAGTTTATGTTTATGTTTATGTTTATGTTTATGTTTATGTTTATGTTTATGTTTATGTTTATGTTTAAGTTTATGTTTAAGTTTATGTTTAAGTTTATGTTTAAGTTTATGTTTAAGTTTATGTTTAAGTTTATGTTTAAGTTTACGTTTATGTTTATGTTTATGTCTTTGTTTATGTTTAAGTTTATGTTTAAGTTTATGTTTAAGTTTATGTTTAAGTTTACGTTTAAGTTTATGTTTATGTTTAAATTTATGTACAAATTTATGTCTAAGTTTATGTTTTAATTTATGTTCAAGTTTATATTTAAGTTTATGTACAACTTTATGTCTAAGTTTATGTTTAAATTTATGTTCAAGTTTATGTTTAAGTTTATGGTTTAATTTATGTTTATGTTTATGATTAAATTGATGTTTAAGTTTATGTTTAAGTTTTATGTACAACTTTATGTCTAAGTTTATATTTAAATTTATGTTTAAATTTATGTTTAAGTTTATGTTTTAATTTATGTTTATGTTTATATTTTAATTTATGTTCAAGTTTATGTTTAAGTTTATGACAACTTTATGTCTAAGTTTATGTTTAAATTTATGTTCAAATTTATGTTTAAGTTTTTGTTTAAGTTTATGTTTAAGTTTATGTTTATGTTTATGTTTAAGTTTATGTTTTAATTTTAGTTTATGTTTATGTTTTAATTTATGTTCAAGTTTATGTTTAAGTTTATGTTTAAGTTTATGTTTAAATTTATGTTTAAGTTTATGTACAACTTTATGTCTAAGTTTATGTTTAAATTTATGTTCAAGTTTATATTTAAGTTTATGTACAACTTTATGTCTAAGTTTATGTTTAAATTTATGTTCAAATTTATGTTTAAGTTTTTGTTTAAGTTTATGTTTAAGTTTATGTTTAAGTTTATGTACAACTTTATGTCTAAGTTTATGTTTAAATTTATGTTCAAGTTTATGTTTATGTTTATGTTTAAGTTTACGTTTAAATTTATGTACAACTTTATATCTAAGTTAATGTCTAAATTTATGTTCAAGTTTATGTTTAAGTTTATGTTTAAATTTATGTACAACTTTATGTTTAAGTTTATGTTTTAATTTATTTTCAAGTTTATGTTTAAGTTTATGTTTAAATTTATGTTTAAGTTTATGTTTATGTTTAAATTTATGTACAACTTTATGTCTAAGTTTATGTTTAAATTTATGTTCAAGTTTATGTTTAAGTTTATGTACAACTTTATGTCTAAGTTTTTGTTTAAATTGATGTTCAAGTTTATGATTAAGTTTATGGTTTAATTTATGTTTAAGTTTATGTTTAAATTTATGTTTAAGTTTATGTTTAGTTTATGTACAACTTTATGTCTAAGTTTATGTTTAAATTTATGTTCATGTTTATGTTTGAAATTATGTACATTTTTATGTCTAAGTTTATGTTTAAATTTCTGTTCAAGTTTATGATTAAGTTTATGATTTAATTTATGTTTAACTTTATGTCTAAGTTTATGTTTAAATTTTAAATTTATGTTCAAGTTTATGTTTAAGTTTATGTACAACTTTATGTCTAAGTTTATGTTTAAAATTATGTCCATGTTTATTTTATTAACATAAACTTAAACATAAACATAATCATAAACATAAACATAAACATAAACATAAACATAAACATAAACATAAACATAAACATAAACATAAACATAAACATAGACATAAACATAAACATAAACATAAACTTAAACATAAACATAAATATAAACATAAACATAAACATAAACATAAACATAAACATAAACATAAACATAAACATAAACATAAACATAAACATAAACATTAACATAAACTTTAACATAAGACAGATTAGATACAAATCTTTTCGATTTGTATTAATTCGGTGTATTTTGTATTTTTTTGATATTAATTGTCTCGATTCGTATCAAACAGTCTTTTTAAATGAATTCGAAAAGTCACCGATTTAGTACAAATCGAGTCGATTTGTATCTAATCTGTCTTGATGAAGATTTAATATAATTTTTTTTATTTGCTAAATTGAATTGAGTCAAAATGTGTTGTTTATGTTTATTATTATGTTTATGTATATGCTTATGTTTAAGTTTATGTTTAAGTTTATGTTAAAGTTTATGTTTATGTTTAAGTTTAAGTTTATGTTTAAGTTTTTGTTTACGTTTATGTTTAAGTTTATATTTAAGTTTATGTTTAAGTTTATGTTTATGTTTATGTTTATGTTTATGTTTAAGTTTATGTTTAAGTTTATGTTTAAGTTAATGTTTAAGTTTATGTTTATGTTAATAAAATAAACTTGGACATAATTTTAAACATAAACTTAGACATAAAGTTAAACATAAATTAAACCATAAACTTAATCATAAACTTGAACATAAATTTAAACATAAACTTAGATATAAAAAGGTACATAAAGTTAAACATAAACTTGTACATCGATTTAAACATAAACTTAGACATAAAGTTGTACATAAACTTAAACATAAACTTAAACATAAATTTAAACATTAACTTAGACATAAAGTTGTACATAAATTTAAACATAAACTTAAACATAAACATAAATTTAAACATAAACTTAAACATAAACTTGAAAATAAATTAAAACATAAACTTAGACATAAAGTTGTACATAAATTTAAACATAAACTTAAACATAAACTTGAACATAAATTTAAACATAAACTTAGACATAAAGTTGTACATAATTTAAACATAAACTTAAACATAAACATAAACATAAACTTGAAAATAAATTTAAACATAAACTTAGACATAAAGTTGTACATAAACTTAAACATAAACTTAAACATAAATTTAAACATAAGCTTAGACATAAACTTGAACATAAATTTAAACATAAACTTAGACATAAAGTTGTACATAAATTTAAACATAAACTTAAACATAAACTTAAACATAAACTTGAACATAAATTTAAACATAAACTTAGACATAAAGTTGTACATAAACTTAAACATAAACTTAAACATAAACTTAAACATAAACTTAAACATAAACTTAAACAAAAACTTAAACATAAATTTGAACATAAATTAAACATAAACTTAGACATAAAGTTGTACATAAACATAAACATAAACATAAACATAAACATAAACATAAACATCAACATAAACTTTAACATAAGACAGATTAGATACAAATCGACTCGATTTGTATTAATTCGGTGTATATTGTATTTTTTTGATATTAATTGTCTCGATTCGTATCAAACAGTCTTTTTAAATGATTTCGAAAAGTCATCGATTTAGTACAAATCGAGTCGATTTGTATCTAATCTGTCTTGATGAAGATTTAATATAATTTTTTTTATTTGCTAAATTGAATTGAGTCGAAATGTGTTGTTTATGTTTATTATTATGTTTATGTATATGCTTATGTTTAGTTTATGTTTAAGTTTATGTTAAAGTTTATGTTTATGTTTATGTTTAAGTTTATGTTTAAGTTTATGTTTACGTTTATGTTTAAGTTTATATTTAAGTTTATGTTTAAGTTTATGTTTATGTTTATGTTTATGTTTATGTTTATGTTTAAGTTTATGTTTAAGTTTATGTTTAAGTTTATGTTTAAGTTTATGTTTAAGTTTATGTTTAAGTTTATGTTTAAGTTTATGTTTAAGTTTATGTTTAAGTTTATGTTTAAGTTTATGTTTAAGTTTATGTTTAAGTTTATGTTTAAGTTTATGTTTAAGTTTATATTTAAGTTTATGTTTAAGTTTATGTTTATGTTCAAGTTTATGTTTAAGTTTATGTTTAAGTTTATGTTTAAGTTTATGTTTATGTTTATATACAACTTTATGTCTAAGTTTATGTTTAAATTTATGTTCAAGTTTATGTTTAAGTTTATGACAACTTTATGTCTAAGTTTATGTTTAAATTTATGTTCAAATTTATGTTTAAGTTTTTGTTTAAGTTTATGTTTATAAGTTTATGTTTATGTTTATGTTTAAGTTTATGTTTTAATTTATGTTTATGTTTATGTTTTAATTTATGTTCAAGTTTATGTTTATGTTTATGTTTAAGTTTATGTTTAAATTTATGTACAACTTTATATCTAAGTTTATGTCTAAATTTATGTTCAAGTTTATGTTTAAGTTTATGTTTAAATTTATGTACAACTTTATGTTTAAGTTTATGTTTTAATTTATTTTCAAGTTTATGTTTAAGTTTATGTTTAAATTTATGTTTAAGTTTATGTTTAAGTTTATGTTTAAATTTATGTACAACTTTATGTTTAAGTTTATGTTTTAATTTATGTTCAAGTTTATGTTTAAGTTTATGTACAAGTTTATGTCTAAGTTTTTGTTTAAATTGATGTTCAAGTTTATGATTAAGTTTATGGTTTAATTTATGTTTAAGTTTATGTTTAAATTTAGGTTTAAGTTTATGTTTAAGTTTATGTACAACTTTATGTCTAAGTTTATGTTTAAATTTATGTTCAAGTTTATGTTTAAGTTTATGTACATTTTTATGTCTAAGTTTATGTTTAAATTTGTTCAAGTTTATGATTTAATTTATGTTTAACTTTATGTCTAAGTTTATGTTTAAATTTTAAATTTATGTTCAAGTTTATGTTTAAGTTTATGTACAACTTTATGTCTAAGTTTATGTTTAAAATTATGTCCATGTTTATTTTATTAACATAAACACAAACTTAAACATAAACATAATCATAAACATAAACATAAACATAAACATAAACATAAACATAAACATAAACATAAACATAAACATAAACATAAACATAAACATAAACATAAACATAAACATAAACATAAACTTAAACATAAACTTAAACATAAACTTAAACATAAACATAAACATAAACTTAAACATAAACTTAAACATAAACTTAAACATAAACTTAAACATAAACATAAACATAAACAAAAAACAAACATATACATTAACTTAAACTTTAACATAAGACAGATTAGATACAAATCGACTCGATTTGTATTAATTCGGTGTATATTGTATTTATTGATATTAATTGTCTCGATTCGTATCAAACAGTCTTTTTAAATGAATTCGAAAAGTCACCGATTTAGTACAAATCGAGTCGATTTGTATCTAATCTGTCTTGATGAAGATTTAATATAATTTTTTTTATTTGCTAAATTGAATTGAGTCGAAATGTGTTGTTTATGTTTATGATTATGTTTATGTATATGCTTATGTTTAAGTTTATGTTTAAGTTTATCTTAAAGTTTATGTTTATGTTTTAGTTTATGTTTAACTTTATGTTTACGTTTATGTTTAGGTTTATGTTTAAGTTTATGTTTAAGTTTATGTTTAAGTTTATGTTTAAGTTTATGTTTAAGTTTATGTTTAAGTTTATGTTTAAGTTTATGTTTAAGTTTTAGTTTAAGTTTATGTTTATTTTTATGTTTATGTTTATGTTTATGTTTATGTTTATGTTTATGTTTATGTTTATGTTTATGTTTATGTTTATGTTTATGTTTATGTTTATGTTTAAGTTTATGTTTAAGTTTATGTTTAAATTTATGTTTAAGTTTATGTTTATGTTTAAGTTTATGTTTAAGTTTATGTTTAAGAGTATGTTTAAGTTTATGTTTAAGTTTATGTTTAAGTTTATGTTTACGTTTATTTTTGAGTTTATTTTAAAGTTTATATTTAAGTTTATGTATAAGTTTATGTTAAAGTTTATGTTTAAGTTTATGTTTAAGTTTATGTTTAAGTTTATGTTTAAGTTTATGTTTAAGTTTATGTTTAAGTTAATGTTTAAGTTTATGTTTAAGTTTATGTTTATGTTTATGTTTAAGTTTATGTTTCAATTTATGTACAAGTTTATGTTTAAGTTTATGTTTAAGTTTATGTTAAAGTTTATGTTTATGTTTATGTTTATGTTTATGTTTATGTTTATGTTTATGTTTATGTTTAAGTTTATGTTTAAGTTTATGTTTAAGTTTATGTTTAAGTTTATGTTTAAGTTTATGTTTAAGTTTATGTTTAAGTTTACGTTTATGTTTATGTTTATGTCTTTGTTTATGTTTAAGTTTATGTTTAAGTTTATGTTTAAGTTTATGTTTAAGTTTACGTTTAAGTTTATGTTTATGTTTAAATTTATGTACAAATTTATGTCTAAGTTTATGTTTTAATTTATGTTCAAGTTTATATTTAAGTTTATGTACAACTTTATGTCTAAGTTTATGTTTAAATTTATGTTCAAGTTTATGTTTAAGTTTATGGTTTAATTTATGTTTATGTTTATGATTAAATTGATGTTTAAGTTTATGTTTAAGTTTTATGTACAACTTTATGTCTAAGTTTATATTTAAATTTATGTTTAAATTTATGTTTAAGTTTATGTTTTAATTTATGTTTATGTTTATATTTTAATTTATGTTCAAGTTTATGTTTAAGTTTATGACAACTTTATGTCTAAGTTTATGTTTAAATTTATGTTCAAATTTATGTTTAAGTTTTTGTTTAAGTTTATGTTTAAGTTTATGTTTATGTTTATGTTTAAGTTTATGTTTTAATTTAAGTTTATGTTTATGTTTTAATTTATGTTCAAGTTTATGTTTAAGTTTATGTTTAAGTTTATGTTTAAATTTATGTTTAAGTTTATGTACAACTTTATGTCTAAGTTTATGTTTAAATTTATGTTCAAGTTTATATTTAAGTTTATGTACAACTTTATGTCTAAGTTTATGTTTAAATTTATGTTCAAATTTATGTTTAAGTTTTTGTTTAAGTTTATGTTTAAGTTTATGTTTAAGTTTATGTACAACTTTATGTCTAAGTTTATGTTTAAATTTATGTTCAAGTTTATGTTTATGTTTATGTTTAAGTTTACGTTTAAATTTATGTACAACTTTATATCTAAGTTAATGTCTAAATTTATGTTCAAGTTTATGTTTAAGTTTATGTTTAAATTTATGTACAACTTTATGTTTAAGTTTATGTTTTAATTTATTTTCAAGTTTATGTTTAAGTTTATGTTTAAATTTATGTTTAAGTTTATGTTTATGTTTAAATTTATGTACAACTTTATGTCTAAGTTTATGTTTAAATTTATGTTCAAGTTTATGTTTAAGTTTATGTACAACTTTATGTCTAAGTTTTTGTTTAAATTGATGTTCAAGTTTATGATTAAGTTTATGGTTTAATTTATGTCTAAGTTTATGTTTAAATTTATGTTCAAGTTTATGTTTGAAATTATGTACATTTTTATGTCTAAGTTTATGTTTAAATTTCTGTTCAAGTTTATGATTAAGTTTATGATTTAATTTATGTTTAACTTTATGTCTAAGTTTATGTTTAAATTTTAAATTTATGTTCAAGTTTATGTTTAAGTTTATGTACAACTTTATGTCTAAGTTTATGTTTAAAATTATGTCCATGTTTATTTTATTAACATAAACTTAAACATAAACATAATCATAAACATAAACATAAACATAAACATAAACATAAACATAAACATAAACATAAACATAAACATAAACATAAACATAAACATAAACATAAACATAAACATAAATATAAACATAAACATAAACATAAACATAAACATAAACATAAACATAAACATAAACATAAACATAAACATAAACATTAACATAAACTTTAACATAAGACAGATTAGATACAAATCTTTTCGATTTGTATTAATTCGGTGTATTTTGTATTTTTTTGATATTAATTGTCTCGATTCGTATCAAACAGTCTTTTTAAATGAATTCGAAAAGTCACCGATTTAGTACAAATCGAGTCGATTTGTATCTAATCTGTCTTGATGAAGATTTAATATAATTTTTTTTATTTGCTAAATTGAATTGAGTCAAAATGTGTTGTTTATGTTTATTATTATGTTTATGTATATGCTTATGTTTAAGTTTATGTTTAAGTTTATGTTAAAGTTTATGTTTATGTTTATGTTTAAGTTTATGTTTAAGTTTTTGTTTACGTTTATGTTTAAGTTTATATTTAAGTTTATGTTTAAGTTTATGTTTATGTTTATGTTTATGTTTATGTTTAAGTTTATGTTTAAGTTTATGTTTAAGTTTATGTTTAAGTTTATGTTTATGTTAATAAAATAAACTTGGACATAATTTTAAACATAAACTTAGACATAAAGTTAAACATAAATTAAACCATAAACTTAATCATAAACTTGAACATAAATTTAAACATAAACTTAGATATAAAAATGTACATAAAGTTAAACATAAACTTGTACATCGATTTAAACATAAACTTAGACATAAAGTTGTACATAAACTTAAACATAAACTTAAACATAAATTTAAACATTAACTTAGACATAAAGTTGTACATAAATTTAAACATAAACTTAAACATAAACATAAATTTAAACATAAACTTAAACATAAACTTGAAAATAAATTAAAACATAAACTTAGACATAAAGTTGTACATAAATTTAAACATAAACTTAAACATAAACTTGAACATAAATTTAAACATAAACTTAGACATAAAGTTGTACATAATTTAAACATAAACTTAAACATAAACATAAACATAAACTTGAAAATAAATTTAAACATAAACTTAGACATAAAGTTGTACATAAACTTAAACATAAACTTAAACATAAATTTAAACATAAGCTTAGACATAAACTTGAACATAAATTTAAACATAAACTTAGACATAAAGTTGTACATAAATTTAAACATAAACTTAAACATAAACTTAAACATAAACTTGAACATAAATTTAAACATAAACTTAGACATAAAGTTGTACATAAACTTAAACATAAACTTAAACATAAACTTAAACAAAAACTTAAACATAAATTTGAACATAAATTAAACATAAACTTAGACATAAAGTTGTACATAAACATAAACATAAACATAAACATAAACATAAACATAAACATAAACATAAACATAAACATAAACATAAACATAAACATAAACATAAACATAAACATCAACATAAACTTTAACATAAGACAGATTAGATACAAATCGACTCGATTTGTATTAATTCGGTGTATATTGTATTTTTTTGATATTAATTGTCTCGATTCGTATCAAACAGTCTTTTTAAATGATTTCGAAAAGTCATCGATTTAGTACAAATCGAGTCGATTTGTATCTAATCTGTCTTGATGAAGATTTAATATAATTTTTTTTATTTGCTAAATTGAATTGAGTCGAAATGTGTTGTTTATGTTTATTATTATGTTTATGTATATGCTTATGTTTAGTTTATGTTTAAGTTTATGTTAAAGTTTATGTTTATGTTTATGTTTAAGTTTATGTTTAAGTTTATGTTTACGTTTATGTTTAAGTTTATATTTAAGTTTATGTTTAAGTTTATGTTTATGTTTATGTTTATGTTTATGTTTAAGTTTATGTTTAAGTTTATGTTTAAGTTTATGTTTAAGTTTATGTTTAAGTTTATGTTTAAGTTTATGTTTAAGTTTATGTTTAAGTTTATGTTTAAGTTTATGTTTAAGTTTATGTTTAAGTTTATGTTTAAGTTTATGTTTAAGTTTATATTTAAGTTTATGTTTAAGTTTATGTTTATGTTCAAGTTTATGTTTAAGTTTATGTTTAAGTTTATGTTCAAGTTTATGTTTAAGTTTATGACAACTTTATGTCTAAGTTTATGTTTAAATTTATGTTCAAATTTATGTTTAAGTTTTTGTTTAAGTTTATGTTTAAGTTTATGTTTATGTTTATGTTTAAGTTTATGTTTTAATTTATGTTTATGTTTATGTTTTAATTTATGTTCAAGTTTATGTTTAAGTTTATGTTTAAGTTTATGTTTAAATTTATGTTTAAGTTTATGTACAACTTTATGTCTAAGTTTATGTTTAAATTTATGTTCAAGTTTATATTTAAGTTTATGTACAACTTAATGTCTAAGTTTATGTTTAAATTTATGTTCAAATTTATGTTTAAGTTTTTGTTTAAGTTTATGTTTAAGTTTATGTTTAAGTTTATGTACAACTTTATGTCTAAGTTTATGTTTAAATTTATGTTCAAGTTTATGTTTATGTTTATGTTTAAGTTTACGTTTAAATTTATGTACAACTTTATATCTAAGTTAATGTCTAAATTTATGTTCAAGTTTATGTTTAAGTTTATGTTTAAATTTATGTACAACTTTATGTTTAAGTTTATGTTTTAATTTATTTTCAAGTTTATGTTTAAGTTTATGTTTAAATTTATGTTTAAGTTTATGTTTAAGTTTATGTACAACTTTATGTCTAAGTTTTTGTTTAAATTGATGTTCAAGTTTATGATTAAGTTTATGGTTTAATTTATGTTTAAGTTTATGTTTAAATTTATGTTTAAGTTTATGTTTAGTTTATGTACAACTTTATGTCTAAGTTTATGTTTAAATTTATGTTCAAGTTTATGTTTGAAATTATGTACATTTTTATGTCTAAGTTTATGTTTAAATTTCTGTTCAAGTTTATGATTAAGTTTATGATTTAATTTATGTTTAACTTTATGTCTAAGTTTATGTTTAAATTTTAAATTTATGTTCAAGTTTATGTTTAAGTTTATGTACAACATTATGTCTAAGTTTATGTTTAAAATTATGTCCATGTTTATTTTATTAACATAAACTTAAACATTAACATAATCATAAACATAAACATAAACATAAACATAAACATAAACATAAACATAAACATAAACATAAACATAAACATAAACATAAACATAAACATAAACATAAACATAAACATAAACATAAACATAAACATAAACATAAACATAAACATAAACATAAACATAAACATAAACATTAACATAAACTTTAACATAAGACAGATTAGATACAAATCTTTTCGATTTGTATTAATTCGGTGTATTTTGTATTTTTTTGATATTAATTGTCTCGATTCGTATCAAACAGTCTTTTTAAATGAATTCGAAAAGTCACCGATTTAGTACAAATCGAGTCGATTTGTATCTAATCTGTCTTGATGAAGATTTAATATAATTTTTTTTATTTGCTAAATTGAATTGAGTCAAAATGTGTTGTTTATGTTTATTATTATGTTTATGTATATGCTTATGTTTATGTTTATGTTTATGTTAAAGTTTATGTTTATGTTTATGTTTAAGTTTATGTTTAAGTTTATGTTTACGTTTATGTTTAAGTTTATATTTAAGTTTATGTTTAAGTTTATGTTTATGTTTATGTTTATGTTTATGTTTAAGTTTATGTTTAAGTTTATGTTTAAGTTTATGTTTAAGTTTATGTTTAAGTTAATGTTTAAGTTTATGTTAAAGTTTATGTTTATGTTTATATTTAAGTTTATGTTTAAGTTTATGTTTATGTTTATGTTTATGTTTAAGTTTATGTTTAAGTTTATGTTTAAGTTTATGTTTAAGTTTATGTTTAAGTTTATGTTTAAGTTTATGTTTAAGTTTATGTTTAAGTTTATGTTTAAGTTTATTTTTAAGTTTATGTTTAAGTTTATGTTTATGTTCAAGTTTATGTTTAAGTTTATGTTTAAGTTTATGTTTAAGTTTATGTTTAAGTTTATGTTTAAGTTTATGTTTATGTTTATATACAACTTTATGTCTAAGTTTATGTTTAAATTTATGTTCAAGTTTATGTTTAAGTTTATGACAACTTTATGTCTAAGTTTATGTTTAAATTTATGTTCAAATTTATGTTTAAGTTTTTGTTTAAGTTTATGTTTAAGTTTATGTTTATGTTTATGTTTAAGTTTATGTTTTAATTTATGTTTATGTTTATGTTTTAATTTATGTTCAAGTTTATGTTTAAGTTTATGTTTAAGTTTATGTTTAAATTTATGTTTAAGTTTATGTACAACTTTATGTCTAAGTTTATGTTTAAATTTATGTTCAAGTTTATATTTAAGTTTATGTACAAATTTATGTCTAAGTTTATGTTTAAGTTTATGTTCAAATTTATGTTTAAGTTTTTGTTTAAGTTTATGTTTAAGTTTATGTTTAAGTTTATGTACAACTTTATGTCTAAGTTTATGTTTAAATTTATGTTCAAGTTTATGTTTATGTTTATGTTTAAGTTTACGTTTAAATTTATGTACAACTTTATATCTAAGTTAATGTCTAAATTTATGTTCAAGTTTATGTTTAAGTTTATGTTTAAATTTATGTACAACTTTATGTTTAAGTTTATGTTTTAATTTATTTTCAAGTTTATGTTTAAGTTTATGTTTAAATTTATGTTTAAGTTTATGTTTATGTTTAAATTTATGTACAACTTTATGTCTAAGTTTATGTTTAAATTTATGTTCAAGTTTATGTTTAAGTTTATGTACAACTTTATGTCTAAGTTTTTGTTTAAATTGATGTTCAAGTTTATGATTAAGTTTATGGTTTAATTTATGTTTAAGTTTATGTTTAAATTTATGTTTAAGTTTATGTTTAGTTTATGTACAACTTTATGTCTAAGTTTATGTTTAAATTTATGTTCAAGTTTATGTTTGAAATTATGTTCATTTTTATGTCTAATTTTATGTTTAAATTTCTGTTCAAGTTTATGATTAAGTTTATGATTTAATTTATGTTTAACTTTATGTCTAAGTTTATGTTTAAATTTTAAATTTATGTTCAAGTTTATGTTTAAGTTTATGTACAACTTTATGTCTAAGTTTATGTTTAAAATTATGTCCATGTTTATTTTATTAACATAAACTTAAACATAAACATAATCATAAACATAAACATAAACATAAACATAAACATAAACATAAACATAAACATAAACATAAACATAAACATAAACTAAACTATATTTTAGACACGGCAATATTCAATGATTTCTCTAAAGATATAATTTTTAACCTTATCAGAAAACAGAAATTAAGATTTAATATAAATAACATTACAACTCTTAGTCTGAAAGAAGATATAAAACATAAATATGTAAAGATTCCTTATTTTCCAAGATACACCAAAGGTCTTTCAAAAATTTTTAGTGAGATGGACTTTAAAATAGTCTATAGTTCTAATAATAGTATCAAAAATTTGTTAGGCAACCCTAAAGACAAGGATGAACCTACGGACAAATCAGGAATCTACAAAATAAATTGTAAAGATTGTGATAAATTTTACATTGGCCAGAGTAGAAGAGCCATCAATGTAAGATTTAAAGAACATATAGCCGATGTAAAACATTTAAGATTAAATAAGTCTAGTGTAGCTACTCATATGTTTGAAAATCACCACAGAATTCAGGATCTTAATCTGTTGAAAGCGGTTTCTAACAGTAAAGATTTAGATTGTTATGAAAGTATGGAGATTTTCAAAAATAAGGGTAAGGTATTTAATTCCGACAATGGACCCCTATGGTCCAACCTTTTCACCTTATTAAAGTAATGACTCAGACCAATACGGTCAACGTTACCCGTTCCAGGATAAGTTCCGTTTCAGTAGTTTCTAAGGTATATAAATAGTCGTAGTATTTAGTTTTAAGTTAGTGTCTTTAAGACTCTGATGATGATAGCATTGCTATTGAAACACGTGTAAGTCTAAACTCTTACAATTTTTATGGTTAGGGGATTTGTATTTGATAAGTCATAACCATAGTTTTTGTCTGTTGTTTGTTATAAACATAAACATAAACATAAACATAAACATAAACATAAACATAAACATAAACATAAACATAAACATAAACATAAACATAAACATAAACATAAACATAAACATAAACATAAACATAAACATAAACATAAACATAAACATAAACATAAACATAAACATAAACATAAACATAAACATAAACATAAACATAAACATAAACATAAACATAAACATAAACATAAACATAAACATAAACATAAACATAAACATAAACATAAACATAAACATAAACATAAACATAAACATAAACATTAACATAAACTTTAACATAAGACAGATTAGATACAAATCGACTCGATTTGTATTAATTCGGTGTATATTGTATTTTTTTGATATTAATTGTCTCGATTCGTATCAAACAGTCTTTTTAAATGATTTCGAAAAGTCACCGATTTAGTACAAAACGAGTCGATTTGTATCTAATCTGTCTTGATGAAGATTTAATATAATTTTTTTTATTTGCTAAATTGAATTGAGTCGAAATGCGTTGTTTATGTTTATTATTATGTTTATGTATATGGTTATGTTTAAGTTTATGTTTAAGTTTATGTTTATGATTATGTTTATGTTTATGTTTATGTTTATGTTTAAGTTTATGTTTACGTTTATGTTTAAGTTTATGTTTAAGTTTATGTTTAAGTTTATGTTTATGTTTATGTTTAAGTTTATGTTTAAGTTTATGTTTATGTTTATGTTTAAGTTTATGTTTAAGTTTATGTTTAAGTTTATGTTTAAGTTTATGTTTATGTTTATGTTTAAATTTATGTACAACTTTATGTCTAAGTTTATGTTTAAATTTATGTTTAAGTTTATGTCTAAGTTTATGTTTAAATTTATGTTCAAGTTTATGTTTAAGTTTATGTTTAAGTTTATGTTTAAATTTAAGTACAACTTTATGTCTAAGTTTATGTTTAAATTTATGTTCAAGTTTATGTTTAAGTTTATGTTTAAATTTATGTACAACTTTATGTCCAAGTTTATGTTTAAATTTATGTTCAAGTTTATGTTTAAGTTTATGTTTTAATTTATGTACAACTTTATGTCTAAGTTTATGTTTTAATTTATTTTCAAGTTAATGTTTAAGTTTATGTTTAAATTTATGTTTAAGTTTATGTTTAAGTTTATGTTTAAATTTATGTACAACTTTATGTCTAAGTTTATGTTTAAATTTATGTTCAAGTTTATGTTTAAGTTTATGTACAACTTTATGTCTAAGTTTATGTTTAAATTTATGTTTAAGTTTATGTTTAAGTTTATGTACAACTTTATGTCTAAGTTTATGTTTAAATTTATGTTCAAATTTATGTTTAAGTTTATGTACATTTTTATGTATATGTTTATGTTTAAATTTATGTTAAAGCTTATGATTAAGTTTATGGTTTACTTAAACATAAACTTGAACATAAATTTAAACATAAACTTAGACATAAAGTTGTACATAAACTTAAACATAAACTTGAACCAAAATTTAAACATAAACTTAGACATAAAGTCGTACATAAATTTAAACATAAACATAAACATAAACTTAAACATAAATTTAAACATAAACTAAAACATTAACTTGAAAATATGTTTATGTTTATGTTTATGTTTATGTTTATGTTTATGTTTATGTTTATGTTTATGTTTATGTTTATGTTTATGTTTATGTTTATGTTTATGTTTATGTTTATGTTTATGTTTATGTTTATGTTTATGTTTATGTTTATGTTTATGTTTATGTTTATGTTTATGTTTATGTTTATGTTTATGTTTATGTTTATGTTTATGTTTAAGTTTATGTTTAAGTTTATGTTTATGTTTATGTTTAAGTTTATGTTTAAGTTTATGTTTATGTTTATGTTTATGTTTATGTTTATGTTTATGTTTATGTTTATGTTTATGTTTATGTTTATGTTTGTTTATGTTTATGTTTATGTTTATGTTTATGTTTATGTTTATGTTTATGTTTATGTTTATGTTTATGTTTATGTTTATGTTTATGTTTATGTTTATGTTTATGTTTATGTTTATGTTTATGTTTATGTTTATGTTTATGTTTATGTTTATGTTTATGTTTATGTTTATGTTTATGTTTATGTTTATGTTTATGTTTATGTTTATGTTTATGTTTATGTTTATGTTTATGTTTATGTTTATGTTTATGTTTATGTTTATGTTTATGTTTATGTTTATGTTTATGTTTATGTTTATGTTTATGTTTATGTTTATGTTTATGTTTATGTTTATGTTTATGTTTATGTTTATGTTTATGTTTATGTTTATGTTTATGTTTATGTTTATGTTTATGTTTAAGTTTTAGTTTAAGTTTTTGTTTATGTTTATGTTTATGTTTATGTTTATGTTTATGTTTATGTTTATGTTTAAGTTTATGTTTAAGTTTATGTTTAAGTTTATGTTTAAGTTCATGTTTATGTTTATGTTTAAGTTTATGTTTAAGTTTATGTTTAAGTTTATGTTTAAGTTTATGTTTATGTTTATGTTTATGTTTATGTTTATGTTTATGTTTATGTTTATGTTTATGTTTATGTTTATGTTTATGTTTATGTTTATGTTTATGTTTATGTTTAAGTTTAAGTTTATTTTTGAGTTTATGTTTAAGTTTATGTTTAAGTTTATGTTTAAGTTTATGTTTAAGTTTATGTCTAAGTTTATGTTTAAGTTTATGTTTATGTTTATGTTTAAATTTATGTTTTAATTTATGTTTATGTTTATGTTTTAATTTATGTTCAAGTTTATGTTTAAGTTTATGTTTAAGTTTATGTACAACTTTATGTCTAAGTTTATGTTTAAATTTATGTTCAAGTTTATGTTTAAGTTTATGTACAACTTTATGTCTAAGTTTATGTTTAAATTTATGTTCAAGTTTATGTCTAAGTTTATGTTTAAATTTATGTTCAAGTTTATGTCTAAGTTTATGTTTAAGTTTATGTTTAAATTTATGTACAACTTTATGTCTAAGTTTATGTTTAAATTTATGTTCAAGTTTATGTCTAAGTTTATGTTTAAATTTATGTTCAAGTTTATGTTTATGTTTAAGTTTATGTTTAAATTTATGTACAACTTTATGTCTAAGTTTATGTTTAAATTTATGTACAACTTTATGTCTAAGTTTATGTTTAAATTTATGTTCAAGTTTATGTCTAAGTTTATGTTTAAGTTTATGTTTAAATTTATGTACAACTTTATGTCTAAGTTTATGTTTAAATTTATGTTCAAGTTTATGTCTAAGTTTATGTTTAAATTTATGTTCAAGTTTATGTTTATGTTTATGTTTAAGTTTATGTTTAAATTTATGTACAACTTTATGTCTAAGTTTATGTTTAAATTTATGTTGAAGTTTATGTTTAAGTTTATGTTTAAATTTATGTACAACTTTATGTCTAAGTTTATGTTTAAATTTATGTTTAAGTTTATGTTTAAGTTTATGTACAACTTTATGTCTAAGTTTATGTTTAAATTTAAGTTCAAGTTTATGTTTAAGTTTATGTACATTTTTATGTCTATGTTTATGTTTAAATTTATGTTAAAGCTTATGATTAAGTTTATGGTTTAATTTATGTTTAACTTTATGTCTAAGTTTATGTTTAAATTTTAATTTTATGTTCAATTTTATGTTTAAGTTTATGTACAACTTTATGTCTAAGTTTATGTTTAAAATTATGTCCAAGTTTATTTTATTAACATAAACATAAACTTAAACATAAACATAATCATAAACATAAACATAAACATAAACATAAACATAAACAATAACATAAACATAAACATAAACATAAACATAAACATAAACATAAACATAAACATAAACATAAACATAAACATAAACTTAAACATTAACATAATCATAAACATTAACATAAACATAAACATAAACATAAACTTAAACAAAAACTTAAACATAAACATAAACATAAACATAAACATAAACATAAACATAAACATAAACATAAACATAAACATAAACATAAACATAAACATAAACATAAACATAAACATAAACATAAACATAAACATAAACATAAACATAAACATTAACATAAACATAAACATAAACATAAACATAAACATAAACATAAACATAAACATAAACATAAACATAAACATAAACATAAACATAAACATAAACATAAACATAAACATAAACATAAACATAAACATAAACATAAACATAAACATAAACATAAACATAAACATAAACATAAACATAAACATAAACATAAACATAAACATAAACATAAACATAAACATAAACATAAACATAAACATAAACATAAACATAAACATAAACATAAACATAAACATAAACATAAACATAAACATAAACATAAACATAAACATAAACATAAACATAAACATAAACATAAACATAAACATAAACATAAACATAAACATAAACATAAACATAAACATAAACATAAACATAAACATCAACATCAACATAAACATAAACATAAACATAAACATAAACATAAACATAAACATAAACAAAAACATAAACATAAACTTAAACATAAACTTAAACATAAACATAAACATAAACTTAAACATAAACATAAACATAAACATAAACTTAAACATAAACTTAAACATAAACATAAACATAAACATAAACATAAACATAAACATAAACATAAACATAAACATAAACATAAACATAAACATAAACATAAACATAAACATAAACATAAACATAAACATAAACATAAACATAAACATAAACATAAACATAAACATAAACATAAACATAAACATAAACATAAACATAAACATAAACATAAACATAAACATAAACATAAACATAAACATAAACATTAACATAAACTTTAACATAAGACAGATTAGATACAAATCGACTCGATTTGTATTAATTCGGTGTATATTGTATTTTTTTGATATTAATTGTCTCGATTCGTATCAAACAGTCTTTTTAAATGATTTCGAAAAGTCACCGATTTAGTAGAAATCGAGTCGATTTGTATCTAATCTGTCTTGATGAAGATTTAATATAATTTTTTTTATTTGCTGAATTGAATTGAGTCGAATTGTGTTTATGTTTATTATTATGTTTATGTATATGCTTATGTTTAAGTTTATGTTTAAGTTTATGTTAAAGTTTATGTTTATGTTTATGTTTAAGTTTATGTTTAAGTTTATGTTTACGTTTATGTTTAAGTTTATGTTTAAGTTTATGTTTAAGTTTATGTTTAAGTTTATGTTTATGTTTATGTTTATGTTTATGTTTATGTTTATGTTTATGTTTATGTTTATGTTTATGTTTATGTTTATGTTTAAGTTTATGTTTAAGTTTATGTTTAAGTTTATGTTTACGTTTATGTTTAAGTTTATGTTTAAGTTTATGTTTAAGTTTATGTTTAAGTTTATGTTTAAGTTTATGTTTATGTTTATGTTTATGTTTATGTTTATGTTTATGTTTATGTTTATGTTTATGTTTATGATTATGTTTATGTTTAAGTTTATGTTTAAGTTTATGTTTAAGTTTATGTTTAAGTTTATGTTTAAGTTTATGTTTAAGTTTATGTTTAAGTTTATGTCTAAGTTTATGTTTAAGTTTATGTTTATGTTTATGTTTAAATTTATGTTTTAATTTATGTTTATGTTTATGTTTTAATTTATGTTCAAGTTTATGTTTAATTTTATGTTTAAGTTTATGTTTAAGTTTATGTTTAAGTTTATGTTTAAGTTTATGTTTAAGTTTATGTCTAAGTTTATGTTTAAGTTTATGTTTATGTTTATGTTTAAATTTATGTTTTAATTTATGTTTATGTTTATGTTTTAATTTATGTTCAAGTTTATGTTTAAGTTTATGTTTAAGTTTATGTTTAAGTTTATGTTTAAGTTTATGTTTAAGTTTACGTTTAAGTTTATGTTTAAGTTTATGTTTAAATTTATGTTTATGTTTATGTTTATGTTTATGTTTATGTTTATGTTTATGTTTATGTTTATGTTTATGTTTATGTTTATGTTTATGTTTATGTTTATGTTTATGTTTATGTTTATGTTTATGTTTATGTTTATGTTTATGTTTATGTTTATGTTTATGTTTATGTTTATGATTATGTTTATGTTTAAGTTTATGTTTATATTAATAAAATAAACTTGGACATAATTTTAAACATAAACTTAGACATAAAGTTGTACATAAACTTAAACATAAACTTGAACATAAAATTAAAATTTTAACATAAACATAAACATAAACATAAACATAAACATAAACATAAACATAAACATAAACAATAACATAAACATAAACATAAACATAAACATAAACATAAACATAAACATAAACATAAACATAAACATAAACATAAACATAAACATAAACTTAAACATAAACATAATCATTAACATTAACATAAACATAAACATAAACATAAACATAAACATAAACATAAACATAAACATAAACAAAAACATAAACATAAACATAACCATAAACATAAACTTAAACAAAAACATAAACATAAACATAAACATAAACATAAACATAAACATAAACATAAACATAAACATAAACATAAACATAAACATAAACATAAACATAAACATAAACATAAACATAAACATAAACATAAACATAAACATAAACATAAACATAAACATAAACATAAACATAAACATAAACATAAACATAAACATAAACATAAACATAAACATAAACATAAACATAAACATAAACATAAACATAAACATAAACATAAACATAAACATAAACATAAACATAAACATAAACATAAACATAAACATAAACATAAACATAAACATAAACATAAACATAAACATAAACATAAACATAAACATAAACATAAACATAAACATAAACATAAACATAAACATAAACATAAACATAAACATAAACATAAACATAAACATAAACATAAACATAAACATAAACATAAACATAAACATAAACATAAACATAAACATAAACATAAACATAAACATAAACATAAACATAAACATAAACATAAACATAAACATAAACATAAACATAAACATAAACATAAACATAAACATAAACATAAACATAAACATAAACATAAACATAAACATAAACATAAACATAAACATAAACATAAACATAAACATAAACATAAACATAAACATAAACATAAACATAAACATAAACATAAACATAAACATAAACATAAACATAAACATAAACATAAACTTAAACATAAACTTAAACATAAACATAAACATAAACATAAACATAAACATTAACATAAACTTTAACATAAGACAGATTAGATACAAATCGACTCGATTTGTATTAATTCGGTGTATATTGTATTTTTTTGATATTAATTGTCTCGATTCGTATCAAACAGTCTTTTTAAATGATTTCGAAGTCACCGATTTAGTACAAATCGAGTCGATTTGTATCTAATCTGTCTTGATGAAGATTTAATATAATTTTTTTTATTTGCTAAATTGAATTGAGTCGAAATGTGTTGTTTATGTTTATTATTATGTTTATGTATATGCTTATGTTTATGTTTATGTTTAAGTTTATGTTAAAGTTTATGTTTATGTTTATGTTTAAGTTTATGTTAAAGTTTATGTTTACGTTTATGTTTAAGTTTATGTTTAAGTATATGTTTAAGTTTATGTTTAAGTTTATGTTTATGTTTATGTTTATGTTTAAGTTTATGTTTATGTTTAAGTTTATGTTTAAGTTTATGTTTAAGTTTATGTTTAAGTTTATGTTTAAGTTTATGTTTAAGTTTATGTCTAAGTTTATGTTTAAGTTTATGTTTATGTTTATGTTTAAATTTATGTTTTAATTTATGTTTATGTTTATGTTTTAATTTATGTTTATGTTTATGTTTAAGTTTATGTTTAGGTTTATGTTTAAGTTTATGTTTAAGTTTATGTTTAAATTTATGTTTAAGTTTATGTCTAAGTTTATGTTTAAGTTTATGTTTATGTTTATGTTTAAATTTATGTTTTAATTTATGTTTATGTTTATGTTTTAATTTATGTTTATGTTTATGTTTAAGTTTATGTTTAGGTTTATGTTTAAGTTTATGTTTAAGTTTATGTTTATGTTTATGTTTATGTTTATGTTTATGTTTATGTTTATGTTTATGTTTAAGTTTATGTTTAAGTTTATGTTTAAGTTTATGTTTATGTTTATGTTTATGTTTATGTTTATGTTTATGTTAAGTTTATGTTTATATTTATGTTTATGTTTATGTTTATGTTTATGTTTATGTTTATGTTTATGTTTATGTTTATGTTTATGTTTATGTTTATGATTATGTTTATGTTTAAGTTTATGTTTATATTATTAAAATAAACTTGGACATAATTTTAAACATAAACTTAGACATAAAGTTGTACATAAACTTAAACATAAACTTGAACATAAAATTAAAATTTTAACATAAACATAAACATAAACATAAACATAAACATAAACATAAACATAAACATAAACATAAACATAAACATAAACATAAACATAAACATAAACATAAACATAAACATAAACATAAACATAAACATAAACATAAACATAAACATAAACATAAACTTAAACATAAACTTAAACATTAACATAAACTTTAACATAAGACAGATTAGATACAAATCGACTCGATTTGTATTAATTCGGTGTATATTGTATTTTTTTGATATTAATTGTCTCGATTCGTATCAAACAGTCTTTTTAAATGATTTCGAAAAGTCACCGATTTAGTACAAATCGAGTCGATTTGTATCTAATCTGTCTTGATGAAGATTTAATATAATTTTTTTTATTTGCTAAATTGAATTGAGTCGAAATGTGTTTTTTATGTTTATTATTATGTTTATGTATATGCTTATGTTTAAGTTTATGTTTAAGTTTATGTTAAAGTTTATGTTTATGTTTATGTTTAAGTTTATGTTTAAGTTTATGTTTACGTTTATGTTTAAGTTTATGTTTAAGTTTATGTTTAAGTTTATGTTTAAGTTTATGTTTATGTTTATGTTTATGTTTATGTTTATGTTTATGTTTATGTTTATGTTTATGTTTATGTTTATGTTTATGTTTATGTTTATGTTTATGTTTATGTTTAAGTTTATGTTTAAGTTTATGTTTAAGTTTATGTTTACGTTTATGTTTAAGTTTATGTTTAAGTTTATGTTTAAGTTTATGTTTAAGTTTATGTTTATGTTTATGTTTATGTTTATGTTTATGTTTATGTTTATGTTTATGTTTATGTTTATGTTTATGTTTATGTTTATGTTTATGATTATGTTTATGTTTAAGTTTATGTTTAAGTTTATGTTTAAGTTTATGTTTAAGTTTATGTCTAAGTTTATGTTTAAGTTTATGTTTATGTTTATGTTTAAATTTATGTTTTAATTTATGTTTATGTTTATGTTTTAATTTATGTTCAAGTTTATGTTTAATTTTATGTTTAAGTTTATGTTTAAGTTTATGTTTAAGTTTATGTCTAAGTTTATGTTTAAGTTTATGTTTATGTTTATGTTTAAATTTATGTTTTAATTTATGTTTATGTTTATGTTTTAATTTATGTTCAAGTTTATGTTTAAGTTTATGTTTAAGTTTATGTTTATGTTTATGTTTAAGTTTATGTTTAAGTTTATGTTTAAGTTTATGTTTAAGTTTATGTTTAAGTTTATGTTTAAATTTATGTTTATGTTTATGTTTATGTTTATGTTTATGTTTATGTTTATGTTTATGTTTATGTTTATGTTTATGTTTATGTTTATGTTTATGTTTATGTTTATGTTTATGTTTATGTTTATGTTTATGTTTATGATTATGTTTATGTTTAAGTTTATGTTTATATTAATAAAATAAACTTGGACATAATTTTAAACATAAACTTAGACATAAAGTTGTACATAAACTTAAACATAAACTTGAACATAAAATTAAAATTTTAACATAAACATAAACATAAACATAAACATAAACATAAACATAAACATAAACATAAACATAAACATAAACATAAACATAAACATAAACAATAACATAAACATAAACATAAACATAAACATAAACATAAACATAAACATAAACATAAACATAAACATAAACATAAACTTAAACATAAACATAATCATAAACATTAACATAAACAAAAACATAAACATAAACATAAACATAAACATAAACATAAACATAAACATAAACATAAACATAAACATAAACATAAACATAAACATAAACTTAAACATAAACTTAAACATAAACATAAACATAAACATAAACATAAACATAAACATAAACATAAACATAAACATAAACATTAACATAAACTTTAACATAAGACAGATTAGATACAAATCGACTCGATTTGTATTAATTCGGTGTATATTGTATTTTTTTGATATTAATTGTCTCGATTCGTATCAAACAGTCTTTTTAAATGATTTCGAAGTCACCGATTTAGTACAAATCGAGTCGATTTGTATCTAATCTGTCTTGATGAAGATTTAATATAATTTTTTTTATTTGCTAAATTGAATTGAGTCGAAATGTGTTGTTTATGTTTATTATTATGTTTATGTATATGCTTATGTTTATGTTTATGTTTAAGTTTATGTTAAAGTTTATGTTTATGTTTATGTTTAAGTTTATGTTAAAGTTTATGTTTACGTTTATGTTTAAGTTTATGTTTAAGTATATGTTTAAGTTTATGTTTAAGTTTATGTTTATGTTTATGTTTATGTTTAAGTTTATGTTTATGTTTAAGTTTATGTTTAAGTTTATGTTTAAGTTTATGTTTAAGTTTATGTTTATGTTTATGTCTAAGTTTATGTCTAAGTTTATGTTTAAGTTTATGTTTATGTTTATGTTTAAATTTATGTTTTAATTTATGTTTATGTTTATGTTTTAATTTATGTTTATGTTTATGTTTATGTTTATGTTTAGGTTTATGTTTAAGTTTATGTTTAAGTTTATGTTTAAGTTTATGTCTAAGTTTATGTTTAAGTTTATATTTATGTTTATGTTTAAATTTATGTTTTAATTTATGTTTATGTTTATGTTTTAATTTATGTTTATGTTTATGTTTATGTTTATGTTTAGGTTTATGTTTAAGTTTATGTTTAAGTTTATGTTTATGTTTATGTTTATGTTTATGTTTATGTTTATGTTTAAGTTTATGTTTAAGTTTATGTTTAAGTTTATGTTTATGTTTATGTTTATGTTTATGTTTATGTTTATGTTAAGTTTATGTTTATATTTATGTTTATGTTTATGTTTATGTTTATGTTTATGTTTATGTTTATGTTTATGTTTATGTTTATGTTTATGTTTATGATTATGTTTATGTTTAAGTTTATGTTTATATTATTAAAATAAACTTTGACATAATTTTAAACATAAACTTAGACATAAAGTTGTACATAAACTTAAACATAAACTTGAACATAAAATTAAAATTTTAACATAAACATAAACATAAACATAAACATAAACATAAACATAAACATAAACATAAACATAAACATAAACATAAACATAAACATAAACATAAACATAAACATAAACATAAACATAAACATAAACATAAACATAAACATAAACATAAACATAAACATAAACTTAAACATAAACTTAAACATTAACATAAACTTTAACATAAGACAGATTAGATACAAATCGACTCGATTTGTATTAATTCGGTGTATATTGTATTTTTTTGATATTAATTGTCTCGATTCGTATCAAACAGTCTTTTTAAATGATTTCGAAAAGTCACCGATTTAGTACAAATCGAGTCGATTTGTATCTAATCTGTCTTGATGAAGATTTAATATAATTTTTTTTATTTGCTAAATTGAATTGAGTCGAAATGTGTTGTTTATGTTTATTATTATGTTTATGTATATGCTTATGTTTAAGTTTATGTTGAAGTTTATGTTAAAGTTTATGTTTATGTTTATGTTTAAGTTTATGTTTAAGTTTATGTTTACGTTTATGTTTAAGTTTATGTTTAAGTTTATGTTTAAGTTTATGTTTAAGTTTATGTTTATGTTTATGTTTATGTTTATGTTTATGTTTATGTTTATGTTTATGTTTATGTTTAAGTTTATGTTTAAGTTTATGTTTAAGTTTATGTTTACGTTTATGTTTAAGTTTATGTTTAAGTTTATGTTTAAGTTTATGTTTTAATTTATGTTCAAGTTTATGTTTAATTTTATGTTTAAGTTTATGTTTAAGTTTATGTTTAAGTTTATGTTTAAGTTTATGTCTAAGTTTATGTTTAAGTTTATGTTTATGTTTATGTTTAAATTTATGTTTTAATTTATGTTTATGTTTATGTTTTAATTTATGTTCAAGTTTATGTTTAAGTTTATGTTTAAGTTTATGTTTATGTTTATGTTTAAGTTTATGTTTAAGTTTATGTTTAAGTTTATGTTTAAGTTTATGTTTAAATTTATGTTTATGTTTATGTTTATGTTTATGTTTATGTTTATGTTTATGTTTATGTTTATGTTTATGTTTATGTTTATGTTTATGTTTATGTTTATGTTTATGTTTATGTTTATGATTATGTTTATGTTTAAGTTTATGTTTATATTAATAAAATAAACTTGGACATAATTTTAAACATAAACTTAGACATAAAGTTGTACATAAACTTAAACATAAACTTGAACATAAAATTAAAATTTTAACATAAACATAAACATAAACATAAACATAAACATAAACATAAACATAAACATAAACATAAACATAAACATAAACATAAACAATAACATAAACATAAACATAAACATAAACATAAACATAAACATAAACATAAACATAAACATAAACATAAACTTAAACATAAACATAATCATAAACATTAACATAAACAAAAACATAAACATAAACATAAACATAAACATAAACATAAACATAAACATAAACATAAACATAAACATAAACATAAACATAAACATAAACATAAACATAAACTTAAACATAAACTTAAACATAAACATAAACATAAACTTAAACATAAACTTAAACATAAACATAAACATAAACATAAACATAAACATAAACATAAAAATAAACATAAACATAAACATAAACATAAACATAAACATAAACATAAACATAAACATAAACATAAACATAAACATAAACATAAACATAAACATAAACATAAACATAAACATAAACATAAACATAAACATAAACATAAACATAAACATAAACATAAACATAAACATAAACATAAACATAAACATAAACATAAACATTAACATAAACTTTAACATAAGACAGATTAGATACAAATCGACTCGATTTGTATTAATTCGGTGTATATTGTATTTTTTTGATATTAATTGTCTCGATTCGTATCAAACAGTCTTTTTAAATGATTTCGAAGTCACCGATTTAGTACAAATCGAGTCGATTTGTATCTAATCTGTCTTGATGAAGATTTAATATAATTTTTTTTATTTGCTAAATTGAATTGAGTCGAAATGTGTTGTTTATGTTTATTATTATGTTTATGTATATGCTTATGTTTAAGTTTATGTTTAAGTTTATGTTAAAGTTTATGTTTATGTTTATGTTTAAGTTTATGTTAAAGTTTATGTTTACGTTTATGTTTAAGTTTATGTTTAAGTTTATGTTTAAGTTTATGTTTAAGTTTATGTTTATGTTTATGTTTATGTTTAAGTTTATGTTTAAGTTTATGTTTAAGTTTATGTTTATGTTTATGTTTATGTTTATGTTTATGTTTATGTTTATGTTTATGTTTATGTTTATGTTTATGTTTATGTTTAAGTTTATGTTTAAGTTTATGTTTAAGTTTATGTTTAAGTTTATGTTTATGTTTATGTTTAAGTTTATGTTTATGTTTATGTTTATGTTTATGTTTATGTTTATGTTTATGTTTATGTTTATGTTTATGTTTATGTTTATGTTTATGTTTATGTTTATGTTTATGTTTATGTTTATGTTTATGTTTATGTTTATGTTTATGTTTATGTTTATGTTTATGTTTATGTTTATGTTTATGTTTATGTTTATGTTTATGTTTAAGTTTATGTTTAAGTTTATGTTTAAGTTTATGTTTATGTTTATGTTTATGTTTATGTTTATGTTTATGTTTATATTTATGTTTATGTTTATGTTTATGTTTATGTTTATGTTTATGTTTATGTTTATGTTTATGTTTATGTTTATGTTTATGTTTATGATTATGTTTATGTTTAAGTTTATGTTTATATTATTAAAATAAACTTGGACATAATTTTAAACATAAACTTAGACATAAAGTTGTACATAAACTTAAACATAAACTTGAACATAAAATTAAAATTTTAACATAAACATAAACATAAACATAAACATAAACATAAACATAAACATAAACATAAACATAAACATAAACATAAACATAAACATAAACATAAACATAAACATAAACATAAACATAAACATAAACATAAACATAAACATAAACATAAACATAAACATAAACATAAACTTAAACATAAACTTAAACATTAACATAAACTTTAACATAAGACAGATTAGATACAAATCGACTCGATTTGTACTAATTCGGTGTATATTGTATTTTTTTGATATTAATTGTCTCGATTCGTATCAAACAGTCTTTTTAAATGATTTCGAAAAGTCACCGATTTAGTACAAATCGAGTCGATTTGTATCTAATCTGTCTTGATGAAGATTTAATATAATTTTTTTTATTTGCTAAATTGAATTGAGTCGAAATGTGTTGTTTATGTTTATTATTATGTTTATGTATATGCTTATGTTTAAGTTTATGTTTAAGTTTATGTTAAAGTTTATGTTTATGTTTATGTTTATGTTTAAGTTTATGTTTAAGTTTATGTTTACGTTTATGTTTAAGTTTATGTTTAAGTTTATGTTTAAGTTTATGTTTAAGTTTATGTCTATGTTTATGTTTATGTTTATGTTTATGTTTATGTTTATGTTTATGTTTATGTTTATGTTTATGTTTATGTTTATGTTTATGTTTATGTTTATGTTTATGTTTATGTTTATGTTTAAGTTTATGTTTAAGTTTATGTTTACGTTTATGTTTAAGTTTATGTTTAAGTTTATGTTTAAGTTTATGTTTAAGTTTATGTTTATGTTTATGTTTATGTTTATGTTTATGTTTATGTTTATGTTTATGTTTATGTTTATGTTTATGTTTAAGTTTATGTTTATGATTATGTTTATGTTTAAGTTTATGTTTAAGTTTATGTTTAAGTTTATGTTTAAGTTTATGTTTAAGTTTATGTCTAAGTTTATGTTTAAGTTTATGTTTATGTTTATGTTTAAATTTATGTTTTAATTTATGTTTATGTTTATGTTTTAATTTATGTTCAAGTTTATGTTTAATTTTATGTTTAAGTTTATGTTTAAGTTTATGTTTAAGTTTATGTTTAAGTTTATGTTTAAGTTTATGTTTAAGTTTATGTTTAAGTTTATGTTTAAGTTTATGTTTAAGTTTATGTTTAAATTTATGTTTATGTTTATGTTTATGTTTATGTTTATGTTTATGTTTATGTTTATGTTTATGTTTATGTTTATGTTTATGTTTATGTTTATGTTTATGTTTATGTTTATGTTTATGTTTATGTTTATGTTTATGTTTATGTTTATGTTTATGTTTATGATTATGTTTATGTTTAAGTTTATGTTTATATTAATAAAATAAACTTGGACATAATTTTAAACATAAACTTAGACATAAAGTTGTACATAAACTTAAACATAAACTTGAACATAAAATTAAAATTTAAACATAAACATAAACATAAACATAAACATAAACATAAACATAAACATAAACATAAACATAAACATAAACATAAACATAAACATAAACATAAACAATAACATAAACATAAACATAAACATAAACATAAACATAAACATAAACATAAACATAAACATAAACATAAACATAAACATAAACATAAACATAAACATAAACATAAACATAAACATAAACATAAACATAAACATAAACATAAACATAAACATAAACATAAACATAAACATTAACATAAACTTTAACATAAGACAGATTAGATACAAATCGACTCGATTTGTATTAATTCGGTGTATATTGTATTTTTTTGATATTAATTGTCTCGATTCGTATCAAACAGTCTTTTTAAATGATTTCGAAGTCACCGATTTAGTACAAATCGAGTCGATTTGTATCTAATCTGTCTTGATGAAGATTTAATATAATTTTTTTTATTTGCTAAATTGAATTGAGTCGAAATGTGTTGTTTATGTTTATTATTATGTTTATGTATATGCTTATGTTTAAGTTTATGTTTAAGTTTATGTTAAAGTTTATGTTTATGTTTATGTTTAAGTTTATGTTAAAGTTTATGTTTACGTTTATGTTTAAGTTTATGTTTAAGTTTATGTTTAAGTTTATGTTTAAGTTTATGTTTATGTTTATGTTTATGTTTAAGTTTATGTTTAAGTTTATGTTTAAGTTTATGTTTATGTTTATGTTTATGTTTATGTTTATGTTTATGTTTATGTTTATGTTTATGTTTATGTTTATGTTTATGTTTATGTTTATGTTTATGTTTAAGTTTATGTTTAAGTTTATGTTTAAGTTTATGTTTAAGTTTATGTTTATGTTTATGTTTAAGTTTATGATTATGTTTATGTTTATGTTTATGTTTATGTTTATGTTTATGTTTATGTTTATGTTTATGTTTATGTTTATGTTTATGTTTATGTTTATGTTTATGTTTATGTTTATGTTTATGTTTATGTTTATGTTTATGTTTATGTTTATGTTTATGTTTATGTTTATGTTTATGTTTATGTTTATGTTTATGTTTATGTTTATGTTTATGTTTATGTTTATGTTTATGTTTATGTTTATGTTTATGTTTATGTTTAAGTTTATGTTTAAGTTTATGTTTAAGTTTATGTTTATGTTTATGTTTATGTTTATGTTTATGTTTATGTTTATGTTTATGTTTATATTTATGTTTATGTTTATGTTTATGTTTATGTTTATGTTTATGTTTATGTTTATGTTTATGTTTATGTTTATGTTTATGTTTATGATTATGTTTATGTTTAAGTTTATGTTTATATTATTAAAATAAACTTGGACATAATTTTAAACATAAACTTAGACATAAAGTTGTACATAAACTTAAACATAAACTTGAACATAAAATTAAAATTTTAACATAAACATAAACATAAACATAAACATAAACATAAACATAAACATAAACATAAACATAAACATAAACATAAACATAAACATAAACATAAACATAAACATAAACTTAAACATAAACTTAAACATTAACATAAACTTTAACATAAGACAGATTAGATACAAATCGACTCGATTTGTACTAATTCGGTGTATATTGTATTTTTTTGTTATTAATTGTCTCGATTCGTATCAAACAGTCTTTTTAAATGATTTCGAAAAGTCACCGATTTAGTACAAATCGAGTCGATTTGTATCTAATCTGTCTTGATGAAGATTTAATATAATTTTTTTTATTTGCTAAATTGAATTGAGTCGAAATGTGTTGTTTATGTTTATTATTATGTTTATGTATATGCTTATGTTTAAGTTTATGTTTAAGTTTATGTTAAAGTTTATGTTTATGTTTATGTTTAAGTTTATGTTTAAGTTTATGTTTACGTTTATGTTTAAGTTTATGTTTAAGTTTATGTCTAAGTTTATGTTTAAGTTTATGTTTATGTTTATGTTTAAATTTATGTTTTAATTTATGTTTATGTTTATGTTTTAATTTATGTTCAAGTTTATGTTTAATTTTATGTTTAAGTTTATGTTTAAGTTTATGTTTAAGTTTATGTTTAAGTTTATGTTTAAGTTTATGTTTAAGTTTATGTTTAAGTTTATGTTTAAGTTTATGTTTAAGTTTATGTTTAAATTTATGTTTATGTTTATGTTTATGTTTATGTTTATGTTTATGTTTATGTTTATGTTTATGTTTATGTTTATGTTTATGTTTATGTTTATGTTTATGTTTATGTTTATGTTTATGTTTATGTTTATGTTTATGTTTATGTTTATGTTTATGTTTATGTTTATGTTTATGTTTATGTTTATGTTTATGTTTATGTTTATGTTTATGTTTATGTTTATGTTTAAGTTTATGTTTAAGTTTATGTTTAAGTTTATGTTTATGTTTATGTTTATGTTTATGTTTATGTTTATGTTTATATTTATGTTTATGTTTATGTTTATGTTTATGTTTATGTTTATGTTTATGTTTATGTTTATGTTTATGTTTATGTTTATGTTTATGATTATGTTTATGTTTAAGTTTATGTTTATATTATTAAAATAAACTTGGACATAATTTTAAACATAAACTTAGACATAAAGTTGTACATAAACTTAAACATAAACTTGAACATAAAATTAAAATTTTAACATAAACATAAACATAAACATAAACATAAAGATAAACATAAACATAAACATAAACATAAACATAAACATAAACATAAACATAAACATAAACATAAACATAAACATAAACATAAACATAAACATAAACATAAACATAAACATAAACATAAACATAAACATAAACTTAAACATAAACTTAAACATTAACATAAACTTTAACATAAGACAGATTAGATACAAATCGACTCGATTTGTACTAATTCGGTGTATATTGTATTTTTTTGATATTAATTGTCTCGATTCGTATCAAACAGTCTTTTTAAATGATTTCGAAAAGTCACCGATTTAGTACAAATCGAGTCGATTTGTATCTAATCTGTCTTGATGAAGATTTAATATAATTTTTTTTATTTGCTAAATTGAATTGAGTCGAAATGTGTTGTTTATGTTTATTATTATGTTTATGTATATGCTTATGTTTAAGTTTATGTTTAAGTTTATGTTAAAGTTTATGTTTATGTTTATGTTTATGTTTAAGTTTATGTTTAAGTTTATGTTTACGTTTATGTTTAAGTTTATGTTTAAGTTTATGTTTAAGTTTATGTTTAAGTTTATGTCTATGTTTATGTTTATGTTTATGTTTATGTTTATGTTTATGTTTATGTTTATGTTTATGTTTATGTTTATGTTTATGTTTATGTTTATGTTTATGTTTATGTTTATGTTTATGTTTATGTTTATGTTTAAGTTTATGTTTAAGTTTATGTTTACGTTTATGTTTAAGTTTATGTTTAAGTTTATGTTTAAGTTTATGTTTAAGTTTATGTTTATGTTTATGTTTATGTTTATGTTTATGTTTATGTTTATGTTTATGTTTATGTTTATGTTTAAGTTTATGTTTATGATTATGTTTATGTTTAAGTTTATGTTTAAGTTTATGTTTAAGTTTATGTTTAAGTTTATGTTTAAGTTTATGTCTAAGTTTATGTTTAAGTTTATGTTTATGTTTATGTTTAAATTTATGTTTTAATTTATGTTTATGTTTATGTTTTAATTTATGTTCAAGTTTATGTTTAATTTTATGTTTAAGTTTATGTTTAAGTTTATGTTTAAGTTTATGTTTAAGTTTATGTTTAAGTTTATGTTTAAGTTTATGTTTAAGTTTATGTTTAAGTTTATGTTTAAGTTTATGTTTAAATTTATGTTTATGTTTATGTTTATGTTTATGTTTATGTTTATGTTTATGTTTATGTTTATGTTTATGTTTATGTTTATGTTTATGTTTATGTTTATGTTTATGTTTATGTTTATGTTTATGTTTATGTTTATGTTTATGTTTATGTTTATGTTTATGATTATGTTTATGTTTAAGTTTATGTTTATATTAATAAAATAAACTTGGACATAATTTTAAACATAAGCTTAGACATAAAGTTGTACATAAACTTAAACATAAACTTGAACATAAAATTAAAATTTAAACATAAACATAAACATAAACATAAACATAAACATAAACATAAACATAAACATAAACATAAACATAAACATAAACATAAACATAAACATAAACAATAACATAAACATAAACATAAACATAAACATAAACATAAACATAAACATAAACATAAACATAAACATAAACATAAACATAAACATAAACATAAACATAAACATAAACATAAACATAAACATAAACATAAACATAAACATAAACATAAACATAAACATAAACATATAACATAAACTTTAACATAAGACAGATTAGATACAAATCGACTCGATTTGTATTAATTCGGTGTATATTGTATTTTTTTGATATTAATTGTCTCGATTCGTATCAAACAGTCTTTTTAAATGATTTCGAAGTCACCGATTTAGTACAAATCGAGTCGATTTGTATCTAATCTGTCTTGATGAAGATTTAATATAATTTTTTTTATTTGCTAAATTGAATTGAGTCGAAATGTGTTGTTTATGTTTATTATTATGTTTATGTATATGCTTATGTTTAAGTTTATGTTTAAGTTTATGTTAAAGTTTATGTTTATGTTTATGTTTAAGTTTATGTTAAAGTTTATGTTTACGTTTATGTTTAAGTTTATGTTTAAGTTTATGTTTAAGTTTATGTTTAAGTTTATGTTTATGTTTATGTTTATGTTTAAGTTTATGTTTAAGTTTATGTTTAAGTTTATGTTTATGTTTATGTTTATGTTTATGTTTATGTTTATGTTTATGTTTATGTTTATGTTTATGTTTATGTTTATGTTTAAGTTTATGTTTAAGTTTATGTTTAAGTTTATGTTTAAGTTTATGTTTATGTTTATGTTTAAGTTTATGTTTATGTTTATGTTTATGTTTATGTTTATGTTTATGTTTATGTTTATGTTTATGTTTATGTTTATGTTTATGTTTATGTTTATGTTTATGTTTATGTTTATGTTTATGTTTATGTTTATGTTTATGTTTATGTTTATGTTTATGTTTATGTTTATGTTTATGTTTATGTTTATGTTTATGTTTATGTTTATGTTTATGTTTATGTTTATGTTTATGTTTATGTTTAAGTTTATGTTTAAGTTTATGTTTAAGTTTATGTTTATGTTTATGTTTATGTTTATGTTTATGTTTATGTTTATGTTTATATTTATGTTTATGTTTATGTTTATGTTTATGTTTATGTTTATGTTTATGTTTATGTTTATGTTTATGTTTATGTTTATGATTATGTTTATGTTTAAGTTTATGTTTATATTATTAAAATAAACTTGGACATAATTTTAAACAATAACTTAGACATAAAGTTGTACATAAACTTAAACATAAACTTGAACATAAAATTAAAATTTTAACATAAACATAAACATAAACATAAACATAAACATAAACATAAACATAAACATAAACATAAACATAAACATAAACATAAACATAAACATAAACATAAACATAAACATAAACATAAACATAAACATAAACATAAACATAAACTTAAACATAAACTTAAACATTAACATAAACTATAACATAAGACAGATTAGATACAAATCGACTCGATTTGTACTAATTCGGTGTATATTGTATTTTTTTGTTATTAATTGTCTCGATTCGTATCAAACAGTCTTTTTAAATGATTTCGAAAAGTCACCGATTTAGTACAAATCGAGTCGATTTGTATCTAATCTGTCTTGATGAAGATTTAATATAATTTTTTTTATTTGCTAAATTGAATTGAGTCGAAATGTGTTGTTTATGTTTATTATTATGTTTATGTATATGCTTATGTTTAAGTTTATGTTTAAGTTTATGTTAAAGTTTATGTTTATGTTTATGTTTAAGTTTATGTTTAAGTTTATGTTTACGTTTATGTTTAAGTTTATGTTTAAGTTTATGTTTATGATTATGTTTATGTTTAAGTTTATGTTTAAGTTTATGTTTAAGTTTATGTTTAAGTTTATGTTTAAGTTTATGTCTAAGTTTATGTTTAAGTTTATGTTTATGTTTATGTTTAAATTTATGTTTTAATTTATGTTTATGTTTATGTTTTAATTTATGTTCAAGTTTATGTTTAATTTTATGTTTAAGTTTATGTTTAAGTTTATGTTTAAGTTTATGTTTAAGTTTATGTTTAAGTTTATGTTTAAGTTTATGTTTAAGTTTATGTTTAAGTTTATGTTTAAGTTTATGTTTAAATTTATGTTTATGTTTATGTTTATGTTTATGTTTATGTTTATGTTTATGTTTATGTTTATGTTTATGTTTATGTTTATGTTTATGTTTATGTTTATGTTTATGTTTATGTTTATGTTTATGTTTATGTTTATGTTTATGTTTATGTTTATGTTTATGTTTATGTTTATGATTATGTTTATGTTTAAGTTTATGTTTATATTAATAAAATAAACTTGGACATAATTTTAAACATAAGCTTAGACATAAAGTTGTACATAAACTTAAACATAAACTTGAACATAAAATTAAAATTTAAACATAAACATAAACATAAACATAAACATAAACATAAACATAAACATAAACATAAACATAAACATAAACATAAACATAAACATAAACATAAACATAAACATAAACAATAACATAAACATAAACATAAACATAAACATAAACATAAACATAAACATAAACATAAACATAAACATAAACATAAACATAAACATAAACATAAACATAAACATAAACATAAACATAAACATAAACATAAACATAAACATAAACATAAACATAAACATAAACATAAACATAAACATAAACATAAACATAAACATAAACAATAACATAAACATAAACATAAACATAAACATAAACATAAACATAAACATAAACATAAACATAAACATAAACTTAAACATAAACATAAACATAATCATAAACATTAACATAAACATAAACATAAACATAAACATAAACATAAACATAAACATAAACATAAACATAAACATAAACATTAACATAAACATAAACATAAACATAAACATAAACATAAACATAAACATAAACATAAACATAAACATAAACATAAACATAAACATAAACATAAACATAAACATAAACATAAACATAAACATAAACATAAACATAAACATAAACATAAACTTAAACATAAACATAATCATAAACATAAACATAAACATAAACATAAACATAAACATAAACATAAACATAAACATAAACATAAACATAAACATAAACATAAACATAAACATAAACATAAACATAAACATAAACATAAACATAAACATAAACATAAACTTAAACAAAAACTTAAACATAAACATAAACATAAACATAAACATAAACATAAACATAAACATAAACATAAACATAAACATAAACATAAACATAAACATAAACATAAACATAAACATAAACATAAACATAAACATAAACATAAACATAAACATAAACATAAACATAAACATAAACATAAACATAAACATAAACATAAACATAAACATAAACATAAACATAAACATAAACATAAACATAAACATAAACATAAACATAAACAATAACATAAACATAAACATAAACATAAACATAAACATAAACATAAACATAAACATAAACATAAACTTAAACATAAACATAAACATAATCATAAACATAAACATAAACATAAACATAAACATAAACATAAACATAAACATAAACATAAACATAAACATAAACATAAACATAAACATAAACATAAACATAAACATAAACATAAACATAAACATAAACATAAACATAAACATAAACATAAACATAAACATTAACATAAACTTTAACATAAGACAGATTAGATACAAATCGACTCGATTTGTATTAATTCGGTGTATATTGTATTTTTTTGATATTAATTGTCTCGATTCGTATCAAACAGTCTTTTTAAATGATTTCGAAAAGTCACCGATTTAGTAGAAATCGAGTCGATTTGTATCTAATCTGTCTTGATGAAGATTTAATATAATTTTTTTTATTTGCTAAATTGAATTGAGTCGAAATGTGTTGTTTATGTTTATTATTATGTTTATGTTTATGTTTATGTTTATGTTTATGTTTAAGTTTATGTTTAAGTTTATGTTTAAGTTTATGTTTATGTTTATGTTTATGTTTATGTTTATGTTTATGTTTATGTTTATGTTTATGTTTATATTTATGTTTATGTTTATGTTTATGTTTATGTTTATGTTTATGTTTATGTTTATGTTTATGTTTATGATTATGTTTATGTTTAAGTTTATGTTTATATTATTAAAATAAACTTGGACATAATTTTAAACATAAACTTAGACATAAAGTTGTACATAAACTTAAACATAAACATAAACATAAACATAAACATAAACATAAACATAAACATAAACATAAACATAAACATAAACATAAACATAAACATAAACATAAACATAAATATAAACATAAACATAAACATAAACATAAACATAAACATAAACATAAACATAAACATAAACATAAACATAAACATAAACATAAACATAAACATAAACATAAACATAAACATAAACATAAACATTTATGTTTATGTTTATGTTTATGTTTATGTTTATGTTTATGTTTATGATTATGTTTATGTTTAAGTTTATGTTTATATTATTAAAATAAACTTGGACATAATTTTAAACATAAACTTAGACATAAAGTTGTACATAAACTTAAACATAAACATAAACATAAACATAAATATAAACATAAACATAAACATAAACATAAACATAAACATAAACATAAACATAAATATAAACATAAACATAAACATAAACATAAACATAAACATAAACATAAACATAAACATAAACATAAACATAAACATAAACATAAACATAAACATAAACATAAACATAAACATAAACATAAACATAAACATAAACAATAACATAAACATAAACATAAACATAAACATAAACATAAACATAAACATAAACATAAACATAAACATAAACTTAAACATAAACATAAACATAATCATAAACATAAACATAAACATAAACATAAACATAAACATAAACATAAACATAAACATAAACATAAACATAAACATAAACATAAACATAAACATAAACATAAACATAAACATAAACATAAACATAAACATAAACATAAACATAAACATAAACATAAACATAAACATTAACATAAACTTTAACATAAGACAGATTAGATACAAATCGACTCGATTTGTATTAATTCGGTGTATATTGTATTTTTTTGATATTAATTGTCTCGATTCGTATCAAACAGTCTTTTTAAATGATTTCGAAAAGTCACCGATTTAGTAGAAATCGAGTCGATTTGTATCTAATCTGTCTTGATGAAGATTTAATATAATTTTTTTTATTTGCTAAATTGAATTGAGTCGAAATGTGTTGTTTATGTTTATTATTATGTTTATGTTTATGTTTATGTTTATGTTTATGTTTAAGTTTATGTTTAAGTTTATGTTTAAGTTTATGTTTATGTTTATGTTTATGTTTATGTTTATGTTTATGTTTATGTTTATGTTTATGTTTATATTTATGTTTATGTTTATGTTTATGTTTATGTTTATGTTTATGTTTATGTTTATGTTTATGTTTATGATTATGTTTATGTTTAAGTTTATGTTTATATTATTAAAATAAACTTGGACATAATTTTAAACATAAACTTAGACATAAAGTTGTACATAAACTTAAACATAAACATAAACATAAACATAAACATAAACATAAACATAAACATAAACATAAACATAAACATAAACATAAACATAAACATAAACATAAACATAAACATAAATATAAACATAAACATAAACATAAACATAAACATAAACATAAACATAAACATAAACATAAACATAAACATAAACATAAACATAAACATAAACATAAACATAAATATAAACATAAACATAAACATAAACATAAACATAAACATAAACATAAACATAAACATAAACATAAACATAAACATAAACATTTATGTTTATGTTTATGTTTATGTTTATGTTTATGTTTATGTTTATGTTTATGATTATGTTTATGTTTAAGTTTATGTTTATATTATTAAAATAAACTTGGACATAATTTTAAACATAAACTTAGACATAAAGTTGTACATAAACTTAAACATAAACATAAACATAAACATAAATATAAACATAAACATAAACATAAACATAAACATAAACATAAACATAAACATAAATATAAACATAAACATAAACATAAACATAAACATAAACATAAACATAAACATAAACATAAACATAAACATAAACATAAACATAAACATAAACATAAACATAAACATAAACATAAACATAAACATAAACATAAACATAAACATAAACATAAACATAAACTTTAACATAAGACAGATTAGGATACAAATCGACTCGATTTGTATTAATTCGGTGTATATTGTATTTTTTTGATATTAATTGTCTCGATTCGTATCAAACAGTCTTTTTAAATGATTTCGAAAAATCACCGATTTAGTACAAATCGAGTCGATTTGTATCTAATCTGTCTTGATGAAGATTTAATTTAATTTTTTTTATTTGCTAAATTGAATTGAGTCGAAATGTGTTGTTTATGTTTATTATTATGTTTATGTATATGCTTATGTTTAAGTTTATGTTTAAGTTTATGTTAAAGTTTATGTTTATGTTTATGTTTAAGTTTATGTTTAAGTTTATGTTTACGTTTATGTTTAAGTTTATGTTTAAGTTTATGTTTAAGTTTATGTTTAAGTTTATGTTTAAGTTTATGTTTAAGTTTATGTTTAAGTTTATGTTTAAGTTTATGTTTAAGTTTATGTTTAAGTTTATGTTTAAGTTTATGTTTAAGTTTATGTTTAAGTTTATGTTTAAGTTTATGTTTATGTTTATGTTTATGTTTATGTTTAAGTTTATGTTTAAGTTTATGTTGAAGTTTATGTTTAAGTTTATGTTTAAGTTTATGTTTAAGTTTATGTTTAAGTTTATGTTTAAGTTTATGTTTAAGTTTATGTTTAAGTTTATGTTTAAGTTTATGTTTAAGTTTATGTTTAAGTTTATGTTTAGTTTATGTTTATGTTTATGTTTAAGTTTATGTTTTAATTTATGTTTATGTTTATGTTTTAATTTATGTTCAAGTTTATGTTTAAGTTTATGTTTAAGTTTATGTTTAAGTTTATGTTTAAATTTATGTACAACTTTATGTCTAAGTTTATGTTTAAATTTATGTTCAAGTTTATGTCTAAGTTTATGTTTAAATTTATGTTTAAGTTTATGTTTAAGTTTATGTACAACTTTATGTCTAAGTTTATGTTTAAATTTATGTTCAAGTTTATGTTTATGTTTATGTTTAAGTTTATGTTTAAATTTATGTACAACTTTATGTCTAAGTTTATGTTTAAATTTATGTTCAAGTTTATGTTTAAGTTTATGTTTAAATTTATGTACAACTTTATGTCTAAGTTTATGTTTTAATTTATTTTCAAGTTAATGTTTAAGTTTATGTTTAAATTTATGTTTAAGTTTATGTTTAAGTTTATGTTTAAATTTATGTACAACTTTATGTCTAAGTTTATGTTTAAATATATGTTCAAGTTTATGTTTAAGTTTATGTACAACTTTATGTCTAAGTTTATGTTTAAATTTATGTTTAAATTTATGTTTAAGTTTATGTACAACTTTATGTCTAAGTTTATGTTTAAAATTTTGTCCAAGTTTATTTTATTAACATAAACATAAACTTTAACATAAACATAAACATAAACATAAACATAAACATTAACATAAACATAAACATAAACATAAACATAAACATAAACATAAACATAAACATAAACATAAACATAAACATAAACATAAACATAAACATAAACATAAACATAAACATAAACATAAACATAAACATAAACATAAACATAAACATAAACATAAACATAAACATAAACATAAACATAAACATAAACATAAACATAAACATAAACATAAACATAAACATAAACATAAACATAAACATAAACATAAACATAAACATAAACATAAACATAAACATAAACATAAACTTTAACATAAGACAGATTAGGATACAAATCGACTCGATTTGTATTAATTCGGTGTATATTGTATTTTTTTGATATTAATTGTCTCGATTCGTATCAAACAGTCTTTTTAAATGATTTCGAAAAGTCACCGATTTAGTACAAATCGAGTCGATTTGTATCTAATCTGTCTTGATGAAGATTTAATTTAATTTTTTTTATTTGCTAAATTGAATTGAGTCGAATTTAATTTAATTTTTTTTATTTGCTAAATTGAATTGAGTCGAAATGTGTTGTTTATGTTTATTATTATGTTTATGTATATGCTTATGTTTAAGTTTATGTTTAAGTTTATGTTAAAGTTTATGTTTATGTTTATGTTTAAGTTTATGTTTAAGTTTATGTTTACGTTTATGTTTAAGTTTATGTTTAAGTTTATGTTTAAGTTTATGTTTAAGTTTATGTTTAAGTTTATGTTTAAGTTTATGTTTAAGTTTATGTTTAAGTTTATGTTTAAGTTTATGTTTAAGTTTATGTTTAAGTTTATGTTTATGTTTATGTTTATGTTTAAGTTTATGTTTAAGTTTATGTTTAAGTTTATGTTTAAGTTTATGTTTAAGTTTATGTTTAAGTTTATGTTTAGTTTATGTTTATGTTTATGTTTAAGTTTATGTTTTAATTTATGTTTATGTTTATGTTTTAATTTATGTTCAAGTTTATGTTTAAGTTTATGTTTAAGTTTATGTTTAAGTTTATGTTTAAATTTATGTACAACTTTATGTCTAAGTTTATGTTTAAATTTATGTTCAAGTTTATGTCTAAGTTTATGTTTAAATTTATGTTTAAGTTTATGTTTAAGTTTATGTACAACTTTATGTCTAAGTTTATGTTTAAATTTATGTTCAAGTTTATGTTTATGTTTATGTTTAAGTTTATGTTTAAATTTATGTACAACTTTATGTCTAAGTTTATGTTTAAATTTATGTTTAAGTTTATGTTTAAGTTTATGTTTAAATTTATGTACAACTCTATGTCTAAGTTTATGTTTAAATTTATGTTTAAATTTATGTTTAAGTTTATGTACAACTTTATGTCTAAGTTTATGTTTAAAATTTTGTCCAAGTTTATTTTATTAACATAAACATAAACTTTAACATAAACATAAACATAAACATAAACATAAACATAAACTTAAACATAAACATAAACATAACATAAACATAAACATAAACATAAACATAAACATAAACTAAACATAAACATAAACATAAACATAAACATAAACATAAACATAACATAAACATAAACATAAACATAAACATAAACATAAACATAAACATAAACATAAACATAAACATAAACATAACATAAACATAAACATAAACATAAACATAAACATAAACATAAACATAAACTTAAACATAAACATAAACATAAACATAACATAAACATAAACATAAACATAACATAAACATAAACATAAACATAAACATAAACATAAACATAAACATAAACATAAACATAAACATAAACATAAACATAACATAAACATAAATATAAACATAAACATAAACTTAAACAAAAACTTAAACATAAACATAAACATAAACATAAACATAAACATAAACATAAAACATAAACATAAAACATAACATAAACATTAACATAAACATAACAAAACATAAACATAAACATAAACATAAACATAAACATAAACATAAACATAAACATAAACATAAACATAAAACATAAACATAAACATACATAAACATAAACATAAACATAAACATAAACATAAACATAACATAAACATAAACATAAACATAAACATAAACATAAACATAAACATAAACATAAACATAAACATAACATAAACATAAACAATAACATAAACATAAACATAAACATAAACATAAACATAAACATAAACATAAACATAAACATAAACATAAACTTAAACATAAACATAAACATAATCATAAACATTAACATAAAACATAAACATAAACATAAACATAAACATAAACATAACATAAACATAAACATAAACATAAACATAAACATAAACATAAACATAAACATAAAACATAAACATAAACATAAACATAAACATAAACATAAACATAAACATAAACATAAACATAAACATAAACATAAACCATAAACATAAACATAAACATAAACATAAACATAAACATAAACATAAACATAAACATAAACATAAACATAAACATAAACATAAACATAAACATAAACATAACATAAACATAAACTTAAACATAAACATAAACATAAACTTAAACATAAACTTAAACATAAACTTAAACATAAACATAAACATAAACACATAAACATAAACATAAACATAAACATAAACATAAACATAAACATAAACATAAACATAAACATAAACATAAACATAAACATAAACATAAACATAAACATAAACATAAACATAAACATAAACATAAACATAAACATAAACATAAACATAAACATAAACATAAACATCAACATCAACATAAACATAAACATAAACATAAACATAAACATAAACATAAACATAAACATAAACATAAACATAAACATAAACATAAACATAAACTTAAACATAAACTTAAACATAAACATAAACATAAACATAAACATAAACATAAACATAAACATAAACATAAACATAAACATAAACATAAACATAAACATAAACATAAACATAAACATAAACATAAACATAAACATAAACATAAACATAAACATAAACATAAACATAAACATAAACATAAACATAAACATAAACATAAACATAAACATAAACATAAACATAAACATAAACATAAACATAAACATAAACATAAACATAAACATAAACATTAACATAAACTTTAACATAAGACAGATTAGATACAAATCGACTCGATTTGTATTAATTCGGTGTATATTGTATTTTTTTGATATTAATTGTCTCGATTCGTATCAAACAGTCTTTTTAAATGATTTCGAAAAGTCACCGATTTAGTAGAAATCGAGTCGATTTGTATCTAATCTGTCTTGATGAAGATTTAATATAATTTTTTTTATTTGCTAAATTGAATTGAGTCGAAATGTGTTGTTTATGTTTATTATTATGTTTATGTTTATGTTTATGTTTATGTTTATGTTTAAGTTTATGTTTAAGTTTATGTTTAAGTTTATGTTTATGTTTATGTTTATGTTTATGTTTATGTTTATGTTTATGTTTATGTTTATGTTTATATTTATGTTTATGTTTATGTTTATGTTTATGTTTATGTTTATGTTTATGTTTATGTTTATGTTTATGTTTATGATTATGTTTATGTTTAAGTTTATGTTTATATTATTAAAATAAACTTGGACATAATTTTAAACATAAACTTAGACATAAAGTTGTACATAAACTTAAACATAAACATAAACATAAACATAAACATAAACATAAACATAAACATAAACATAAACATAAACATAAACATAAACATAAACATAAACATAAACATAAACATAAACATAAATATAAACATAAACATAAACATAAACATAAACATAAACATAAACATAAACATAAACATAAACATAAACATTTATGTTTATGTTTATGTTTAAGTTTATGTTTAAGTTTATGTTTACGTTTATGTTTAAGTTTATGTTTAAGTTTATGTTTAAGTTTATGTTTAAGTTTATGTTTAAGTTTATGTTTATGTTTATGTTTATGTTTATGTTTAAGTTTATGTTTAAGTTTATGTTGAAGTTTATGTTTAAGTTTATGTTTAAGTTTATGTTTAAGTTTATGTTTAAGTTTATGTTTAAGTTTATGTTTAAGTTTATGTTTAAGTTTATGTTTAAGTTTATGTTTAAGTTTATGTTTAGTTTATGTTTATGTTTATGTTTAAGTTTATGTTTTAATTTATGTTTATGTTTATGTTTTAATTTATGTTCAAGTTTATGTTTAAGTTTATGTTTAAGTTTATGTTTAAGTTTATGTTTAAATTTATGTACAACTTTATGTCTAAGTTTATGTTTAAATTTATGTTCAAGTTTATGTCTAAGTTTATGTTTAAATTTATGTTTAAGTTTATGTTTAAGTTTATGTACAACTTTATGTCTAAGTTTATGTTTAAATTTATGTTCAAGTTTATGTTTATGTTTATGTTTAAATTTATGTTTAAATTTATGTACAACTTTATGTCTAAGTTTATGTTTAAATTTATGTTCAAGTTTATGTTAAAGTTTATGTTTAAATTTATGTACAACTTTATGTCTAAGTTTATGTTTTAATTTATTTTCAAGTTAATGTTTAAGTTTATGTTTAAATTTATGTTTAAGTTTATGTTTAAATTTATGTACAACTTTATGTCTAAGTTTATGTTTAAATATATGTTCAAGTTTATGTTTAAGTTTATGTACAACTTTATGTCTAAGTTTATGTTTAAATTTATGTTTAAATTTATGTTTAAGTTTATGTACAACTTTATGTCTAAGTTTATGTTTAAAATTTTGTCCAAGTTTATTTTATTAACATAAACATAAACTTTAACATAAACATAAACATAAACATAAACATAAACATAAACATAAACATAAACATAAACATAAACATAAACATAAACATAAACATAAACATAAACATAAACATAAACATAAACATAAACATAAACATAAACATAAACATAAACATAAACATAAACATAAACATAAACATAAACATAAACATAAACATAAACATAAACATAAACATAAACATAAACATAAACATAAACATAAACATAAACATAAACATAAACATAAACATAAACATAAACATAAACATAAACATAAACATAAACTTTAACATAAGACAGATTAGGATACAAATCGACTCGATTTGTATTAATTCGGTGTATATTGTATTTTTTTGATATTAATTGTCTCGATTCGTATCAAACAGTCTTTTTAAATGATTTCGAAAAGTCACCGATTTAGTACAAATCGAGTCGATTTGTATCTAATCTGTCTTGATGAAGATTTAATTTAATTTTTTTTATTTGCTAAATTGAATTGAGTCGAAATGTGTTATTTATGTTTATTATTATGTTTATGTATATGCTTATGTTTAAGTTTATGTTTAAGTTTATGTTAAAGTTTATGTTTATGTTTATGTTTAAGTTTATGTTTAAGTTTATGTTTACGTTTATGTTTAAGTTTATGTTTAAGTTTATGTTTAAGTTTATGTTTAAGTTTATGTTTAAGTTTATGTTTAAGTTTATGTTTAAGTTTATGTTTAAGTTTATGTTTAAGTTTATGTTTAAGTTTATGTTTAAGTTTATGTTTAAGTTTATGTTTAAGTTTATGTTTAAGTTTATGTTTATGTTTATGTTTATGTTTAAGTTTATGTTTAAGTTTATGTTTAAGTTTATGTTTAAGTTTATGTTTAAGTTTATGTTTAAGTTTATGTTTAGTTTATGTTTATGTTTATGTTTAAGTTTATGTTTTAATTTATGTTTATGTTTATGTTTTAATTTATGTTCAAGTTTATGTTTAAGTTTATGTTTAAGTTTATGTTTAAGTTTATGTTTAAATTTATGTACAACTTTATGTCTAAGTTTATGTTTAAATTTATGTTCAAGTTTATGTCTAAGTTTATGTTTAAATTTATGTTTAAGTTTATGTTTAAGTTTATGTACAACTTTATGTCTAAGTTTATGTTTAAATTTATGTTCAAGTTTATGTTTATGTTTATGTTTAAGTTTATGTTTAAATTTATGTACAACTTTATGTCTAAGTTTATGTTTAAATTTATGTTTAAGTTTATGTTTAAGTTTATGTTTTAATTTATGTACAACTTTATGTCTAAGTTTATGTTTAAATTTATGTTTAAATTTATGTTTAAGTTTATGTACAACTTTATGTCTAAGTTTATGTTTAAAATTTTGTCCAAGTTTATTTTATTAACATAAACATAAACTTTAACATAAACATAAACATAAACATAAACATAAACATAAACTTAAACATAAACATAAACATAAACATAAACATAAACATAAACATAAACATAAACATAATAATAAACATAAACATAAACATAAACATAAACATAAACATAAACATAAACATAAACATAAACATAAACATAAACATAAACATAAACATAAACATAAACATAAACATAAACATAAACATAAACATAAACATAAACATAAACATAAACATAAACATAAACATAAACATAAACATAAACATAAACATAAACATATACATAAACATAAACATAAACATAAACATAAACATAAACATAAACATAAACATAAACATAAACATAAACATAAACATAAACATAAACATAAACATAAACATAAACATAAATTTAAACATAAACTTAGACATAAACTTAAACATAAATTTAAACATAAACTTAGACATAAAGTTGTACATAAATTTAAACATAAACTTAAACATAAACTTAAACATAAACTTGAACATAAATTTAAACATAAACTTAGACATAAAGTTGTACATAAACTTAAACATAAACTTAAACATAAATTTAAACATAAACTTAGACATAAACTTGAACATAAATTTAAACATAAACTTAGACATAAAGTTGTACATAAATTTAAACATAAACTTAAACATAAACTTAAACATAAACTTGAACATAAATTTAAACATAAACTTAGACATAAACTTAAACATAAACTTAAACATAAACTTGAACATAAATTTAAACATAAACTTAGACATAAAGTTGTACATAAATTTAAACATAAACTTAAACATAAACTTAAACATAAACATAAACATAAACATAAACATAAACATAAACATAAACATAAACTTTAACATAAGACAGATTAGGATACAAATCGACTCGATTTGTATTAATTCGGTGTATATTGTATTTTTTTGATATTAATTGTCTCGATTCGTATCAAACAGTCTTTTTAAATGATTTCGAAAAGTCACCGATTTAGTACAAATCGAGTCGATTTGTATCTAATCTGTCTTGATGAAGATTTAATTTAATTTTTTTTATTTGCTAAATTGAATTGAGTCGAAATGTGTTATTTATGTTTATTATTATGTTTATGTATATGCTTATGTTTAAGTTTATGTTTAAGTTTATGTTAAAGTTTATGTTTATGTTTATGTTTAAGTTTATGTTTAAGTTTATGTTTACGTTTATGTTTAAGTTTATGTTTAAGTTTATGTTTAAGTTTATGTTTAAGTTTATGTTTAAGTTTATGTTTAAGTTTATGTTTAAGTTTATGTTTAAGTTTATGTTTAAGTTTATGTTTAAGTTTATGTTTAAGTTTATGTTTAAGTTTATGTTTAAGTTTATGTTTAAGTTTATGTTTATGTTTATGTTTATGTTTAAGTTTATGTTTAAGTTTATGTTTAAGTTTATGTTTAAGTTTATGTTTAAGTTTATGTTTAAGTTTATGTTTAGTTTATGTTTATGTTTATGTTTAAGTTTATGTTTTAATTTATGTTTATGTTTATGTTTTAATTTATGTTCAAGTTTATGTTTAAGTTTATGTTTAAGTTTATGTTTAAGTTTATGTTTAAATTTATGTACAACTTTATGTCTAAGTTTATGTTTAAATTTATGTTCAAGTTTATGTCTAAGTTTATGTTTAAATTTATGTTTAAGTTTATGTTTAAGTTTATGTACAACTTTATGTCTAAGTTTATGTTTAAATTTATGTTCAAGTTTATGTTTATGTTTATGTTTAAGTTTATGTTTAAATTTATGTACAACTTTATGTCTAAGTTTATGTTTAAATTTATGTTTAAGTTTATGTTTAAGTTTATGTTTTAATTTATGTACAACTTTATGTCTAAGTTTATGTTTAAATTTATGTTTAAATTTATGTTTAAGTTTATGTACAACTTTATGTCTAAGTTTATGTTTAAAATTTTGTCCAAGTTTATTTTATTAACATAAACATAAACTTTAACATAAACATAAACATAAACATAAACATAAACATAAACATAAACTTAAACATAAACATAAACATAAACATAAACATAAACATAAACATAAACATAAACATAATAATAAACATAAACATAAACATAAACATAAACATAAACATAAACATAAACATAAACATAAACATAAACATAAACATAAACATAAACATAAACATAAACATAAACATAAACATAAACATAAACATAAACATAAACATAAACATAAACATAAACATAAACATAAACATAAACATAAACATAAACATAAACATAAACATAAACATAAACATATACATAAACATAAACATAAACATAAACATAAACATAAACATAAACATAAACATAAACATAAACATAAACATAAACATAAACATAAACATAAACATAAACATAAACATAAACATAAATTTAAACATAAACTTAGACATAAACTTAAACATAAATTTAAACATAAACTTAGACATAAAGTTGTACATAAATTTAAACATAAACTTAAACATAAACTTAAACATAAACTTGAACATAAATTTAAACATAAACTTAGACATAAAGTTGTACATAAACTTAAACATAAACTTAAACATAAATTTAAACATAAACTTAGACATAAACTTGAACATAAATTTAAACATAAACTTAGACATAAAGTTGTACATAAATTTAAACATAAACTTAAACATAAACTTAAACATAAACTTGAACATAAATTTAAACATAAACTTAGACATAAACTTAAACATAAACTTAAACATAAACTTGAACATAAATTTAAACATAAACTTAGACATAAAGTTGTACATAAATTTAAACATAAACTTAAACATAAACTTAAACATAAACTTAAACATAAACTTAAACATAAACTTAAACATAAACTTAAACATAAACTTGAACATAAATTTAAACATAAACTTAGACATAAAGTTGTACATAAATTTAAACATAAACTTAAACATAAACTTAAACATAAACTTGAACATAAATTTAAACATAAACTTAGACATAAACTTAAACATAAACTTAAACATAAACTTGAACATAAATTTAAACATAAACTTAGACATAAACTTAAACATAAACTTAAACATAAACTTGAACATAAATTTAAACATAAACTTAGACATAAAGTTGTACATAAATTTAAACATAAACTTAAACATAAACTTAAACATAAACTTAAACATAAACTTAAACATAAACTTAAACATAAACTTAAACATAAACATAAACATAAACTTTAACATAAGACAGATTAGATACAAATCGACTCGATTTGTATTAATTCGGTGTATATTGTATTTTTTTGATATTAATTGTCTCGATTCGTATCAAACAGTCTTTTTAAATGATTTCGAAAAGTCACCGATTTAGTACAAATCGAGTCGATTTGTATCTAATCTGTCTTGATGAAGATTTAATTTAATTTTTTTTATTTGCTAAATTGAATTGAGTCGAAATGTGTTGTTTATGTTTATTATTATGTTTATGTATATGCTTATGTTTAAGTTTATGTTTAAGTTTATGTTAAAGTTTATGTTTATGTTTATGTTTAAGTTTATGTTTAAGTTTATGTTTACGTTTATGTTTAAGTTTATGTTTAAGTTTATGTTTAAGTTTATGTTTATGTTTATGTTTAAGTTTATGTTTAAGTTTATGTTTAAGTTTATGTTTAAGTTTATGTTTATGTTTATGTTTATGTTTATGTTTATGTTTATGTTTATGTTTAAGTTTATGTTTAAGTTTATGTTTAAGTTTATGTTTAAGTTTATGTTTAAGTTTATGTTTAAGTTTATGTTTAAGTTTATGTCTAAGTTTATGTTTAAGTTTATGTTTATGTTTATGTTTAAGTTTATGTTTTAATTTATGTTTATGTTTTAATTTATGTTCAAGTTTATGTTTAAGTTTATGTTTAAGTTTATGTTTAAGTTTATGTTTAAGTTTATGTACAACTTTATGTCTAAGTTTATGTTTAAATTTATGTTCAAGTTTATGTTAAAGTTTATGTTTATGTTTATGTTTATGTTTAAGTTTATGTTTAAATTTATGTTTAAACTTATGTTCAAATTTATGTTTAAGTTTTTGTTTAAGTTTATCTTTAAGTTTATGTTTAAGTTTATGTTTAAGTTTATGTGCAACTTTATGTCAAAGTTTATGTTTAAATTTATGTTCAAGTTTATGTTTAAGTTAATGTTTAAGTTTATGTTTAAATTTATGTACAACTTTATGTCTAAGTTTATGTTTAAATTTATGTTCAAGTTTATGTCTAAGTTTATGTTTAAATTTATTTTTGAAGTTTATGTTTAAGTTTATGTTTAAGTTTATGTACAACTTTATGTCTAAGTTTATGTTTAAATTTATGTTCAAGTTTATGTCTAAGTTTATGTTTAAATTTATGTTCAAGTTTATATTTATGTTTATTGTTTAAATTTATTTACAACTTTATGTCTAAGTTTATGTTTTAATTTATTTTCAAGTTAATGTTTAAGTTTATGTTTAAATTTATGTTTAAGTTTATGTTTAAGTTTATATTTAAATTTATGTACAACTTTATGTCTAAGTTTATGTTTAAATTTATGTTCAAGTTTATGTTTAAGTTTATGTTTAAGTTTATGTTTAAGTTTATGTTTAAGTTTATGTTTAAGTTTATGTTTAAGTTTATGTTTAAGTTTATGTTTAAGTTTATGTTTAAATTTATGTACAACTTTATGTCTAAGTTTATGTTTAAATTTATGTTCAAGTTTATGTCTAAGTTTATGTTTAAATTTATGTTCAAGTTTATGTTTATGTTTAAATTTATGTACAACTTTATGTCTAAGTTTATGTTTTAATTTATTTTCAAGTTAATGTTTAAGTTTATGTTTAAATTTATGTTTAAGTTTATGTTTAAGTTTATTTTATGTTTAACTTTATGTCTAAGTTTATGTTTAAATTTTAATTTTATGTTCAAGTTTATGTTTAAGTTTATGTACAACTTTATGTCTAAGTTTATGTTTAAAATTATGTCCAAGTTTATTTTATTAACATAAACATAAACTTAAACATAAACATAATCATAAACATAAACATAAACATAAACATAAACATAAACATAAACATAAACATAAACATAAACATAAACATAAACATAAACATAAACATAAACTTAAACATAAACTTAAACATAAACTTAAACATAAACTTAAACATAAACTTAAACATAAACTTAAACATAAACTTAAACATAAACTTAAACATAAACTTAAACATAAACATAAACATAAACTTAAACATAAACTTAAACATAAACTTAAACATAAACTTAAACATAAACATAAACATAAACATAAACATAAACATAAACATAAACATAAACATAAACATAAACATAAACATAAACATAAACATAAACATAAACATAAACATAAACATAAACATAAACATAAACATAAACATAAACATAAACATAAACATAAACTTTAACATAAGACAGATTAGATACAAATCGACTCGATTTGTATTAATTCGGTGTATATTGTATTTTTTTGATATTAATTGTCTCGATTCGTATCAAACAGTCTTTTTAAATGATTTCGAAAAGTCACCGATTTAGTACAAATCGAGTCGATTTGTATCTAATCTGTCTTGATGAAGATTTAATTTAATTTTTTTTATTTGCTAAATTGAATTGAGTCGAAATGTGTTGTTTATGTTTATTATTATGTTTATGTATATGCTTATGTTTAAGTTTATGTTTAAGTTTATGTTAAAGTTTATGTTTATATTTATGTTTAAGTTTATGTTTAAGTTTATGTTTACGTTTATGTTTAAGTTTATGTTTAAGTTTATGTTTAAGTTTATGTTTAAGTTTATGTTTATGTTTATGTTTAAGTTTATGTACAACTTTATGTCTAAGTTTATGTTTAAAATTATGTTAAAGTTTATTTTATTAACATAAACATAAACTTTAACATAAACATAAACATAAACATAAACATAAACATAAACATAAACATAAACATAAACATAAACATAAACATAAACATAAACATAAACATAAACATATACATAAACATAAACATAAACATAAACATAAACATAAACATAAACATAAACATAAACATAAACATAAACATAAACATAAACATAAACATAAACATAAACATAAACATAAACATTAACATAAACATAAACATAAACATAAACATAATCATAAACATAAACATGAACATAAACTTTAACATAAGACAGATTAGATACAAATCGACTCGATTTGTATTAATTCGGTGTATATTGTATTTTTTTGATATTAATTGTCTCGATTCGTATCAAACAGTCTTTTTAAATGATTTCGAAAAGTCACCGATTTAGTACAAATCGAGTCGATTTGTATCTAATCTGTCTTGATGAAGATTTAATATAATTTTTTTTATTTGCTAAATTGAATTGAGTCGAAATGTGTTGTTTATGTTTATTATTATGTTTATGTATATGCTTATGTTTAAATTTATGTTTGAGTTTATGTTTAAGTTTATGTTTAAGTTTATGTTTAAGTATATGTTTAAGTTTATGTTTAAGTTTATGTTTATGTTTATGTTTATGTTTATGTTTATGTTTATGTTTATGTTTATGTTTATGTTTATGTTTATGTTTATGTTTATGTTTATGTTTATGTTTATGTTTATGTTTATGTTTATGTTTATGTTTATGTTTATGTTTATGTTTATGTTTATGTTTATGTTTATGTTTATGTTTATGTTTATGTTTATGTTTATGTTTATGTTTATGTTTATGTTTATGTTTATGTTTATGTTTATGTTTATGTTTATGTTTATGTTTATGTTTATGTTTATGTTTATGTTTATGTTTATGTTTATGTTTATGTTTATGTTTAAGTTTATGTTTATGTTTATGTTTATGTTTATGTTTATGTTTATGTTCATGTTTAAGTTTATGTTTAAGTTTATGTTTAAGTTTATGTTTATGTTTATGTTTATGTTTAAGTTTATGTTTAAGTTTATGTTTAAGTTTATGTTTAAGTTTATGTTTAAGTTTATGTTTAAGTTTATGTTTAAGTTTATGTTTAAGTTTATGTTTAAGTTTATGTTTAAGTTTATGTTTAAGTTTATGTTTAAGTTTATGTTTAAGTTTATGTTTAAGTTTATGTTTAAGTTTATGTTTAAGTTTATGTTTAAGTTTATGTTTAAGTTTATGTTTATGTTTATGTTTAAGTTTATGTTTTAATTTATGTTTATGTTTATGTTTTAATTTATGTTCAAGTTTATGTTTAAGTTTATGTTTAAGTTTATGTTTAAGTTTATGTTTAAGTTTATGTACAACTTTATGTCTAAGTTTATGTTTAAATTTATGTACAACTTTATGTCTAAATTTATGTTTTAATTTATTTTCAAGTTTATGTTTAAGTTTATGTTTAAATTTATGTTTAAGTTTATGTTTAAGTTTATGTTTAAATTTATGTACAACTTTATGTCTAAGTTTATGTTTAAATATATGTTCAAGTTTATGTTTAAGTTTATGTACAACTTTATGTCTAAGTTTATGTTTAAATTTATGTTTAAATTTATGTTTAAGTTTATGTACAACTTTATGTCTAAGTTTATGTTTAAAATTAAGTCCAAGTTTATTTTATTAACATAAACATAAACTTAAACATAAACATATTCATAAACATAAACATAAACATATTCATAAACATAAACATAAACATAAACATAAACATAAACATAAACATAAACATAAACATAAACATAAACATAAACATAAACATAAACATAAACATAAACATAAACATAAACATAAACATAAACATAAACATAAACATAAACATAAACATAAACATAAACATAAACATAAACATAAACATAAACATAAACATAAACATAAACATAAACATAAACATAAACATAAACATAAACATAAACTTAAACATAAACATAATCATAAACATAAACATAAACATAAACATAAACATAAACATAAACATAAACATAAACATAAACATAAACATAAACATAAACATAAACATAAACATAAACATAAACATAAACTTAAACGTAAACGTAAACATAAACATAAACATAAACTTAAACATAAACTTAAACATAAACATAAACATAAACATAAACATAAACATAAACATAAACATAAACATAAACATAAACATAAACATAAACATAAACATAAACATAAACATAAACATAAACATAAACATAAACATAAACATAAACATAAACATAAACATAAACATAAACATAAACATAAACATAAACATAAACATAAACATAAACATAAACATAAACATAAACATAAACATAAACATAAACATAAACATAAACATAAACATAAACATAAACATAAACATAAACATAAACATAAACTTAAACATAAACATAAACATAAACATAAACATAAACATAAACATAAACATAAACATAAACATAAACATAAACATAAACATAAACATAAACATAAACATTAACATAAACATAAACATAAACATAAACATATACATAAACATAAACATAAACATAAACATAAACATAAACATAAACATAAACATAAACATAAACATAAACATAAACATAAACATAAACATAAACATAAACATAAACATAAACATAAACATAAACATAAACATAAACATAAACATAAACATAAACATAAACATAAACATAAACATAAACATAAACATAAACATAAACATAAACATAAACATAAACATAAACATAAACATAAACATAAACATAAACATAAACATAAACATAAACATTAACATAAACTTTAACATAAGACAGATTAGATACAAATCGACTCGATTTGTATTAATTCGGTGTATATTGTATTTTTTTGATATTAATTGTCTCGATTCGTATCAAACAGTCTTTTTAAATGATTTCGAAAAGTCACCGATTTAGTACAAATCGAGTCGATTTGTATCTAATCTGTCTTGATGAAGATTTAATATAATTTTTTTTATTTGCTAAATTGAATTGAGTCGAAATGTGTTGTTTATGTTTATTATTATGTTTATGTATATGCTTATGTTTAAGTTTATGTTTAAGTTTATGTTAAAGTTTATGTTTATGTTTATGTTTAAGTTTATGTTTAAGTTTATGTTTACGTTTATGTTTAAGTTTATGTTTAAGTTTATGTTTAAGTTTATGTTTATGTTTATGTTTATGTTTAAGTTTATGTTTAAGTTTATGTTTAAGTTTATGTTTAAGTTTATGTTTAAGTTTATGTTTATGTTTATGTTTATTTTTATGTTTATGTTTATGTTTTTGTTTATGTTTATGTTTATGTTTAAGTTTATGTTTAAGTTTATGTTTAAGTTTATGTTTAAGTTTATGTTTAAGTTTATGTTTAAGTTTATGTTTAAGTTTATGTTTAAGTTTATGTCTAAGTTTATGTTTAAGTTTATGTTTATGTTTATGTTTAAGTTTATGTTTTAATTTATGTTTATGTTTATGTTTTAATTTATGTTCAAATTTATGTTTAAGTTTATGTTTAAGTTTATGTTTAAGTTTATGTTAAAGTTTATGTTTAAGTTTATGTTTAAGTTTATGTACAACTTTATGTCTAAGTTTATGTTTAAATTTATGTTCAAGTTTATGTTTAAGTTTATGTTTATGTTTATGTTTATGTTTATGTTTATGTTTATGTTTAAGTTTATGTTTAAATTTATGTTTAAACTTATGTTCAAATTTATGTTTAAGTTTTTGTTTAAGTATATGTTTAAGTTTATGTTTAAGTTTATGTGCAACTTTATGTCAAAGTTTATGTTTAAATTTATGTTCAAGTTTATGTTTAAGTTTATGTTTAAGTTTATGTTTAAGTTTATGTTTAAATTTATGTACAACTTTATGTCTAAGTTTATGTTTAAATTTATGTTCAAGTTTATGTCTAAGTTTATGTTTAAATTTATGTTTAAGTTTATGTTTAAGTTTATGTTTAAGTTTATGTACAACTTTATGTCTAAGTTTATGTTTAAATTTATGTTCAAGTTTATGTTTAAGTTTATGTTTAAGTTTATGTTTAAGTTTATGTTTAAGTTTATGTTTAAGTTTATGTTTAAGTTTATGTTTAAATTTATGTACAACTTTATGTCTAAGTTTATGTTTAAATTTATGTTCAAGTTTATGTCTAAGTTTATGTTTAAATTTATGTTCAAGTTTATGTTTATGTTTATTTAAAGTTTATGTTTAAATTTATGTACAACTTTATGTCTAAGTTTATGTTTTAATTTATTTTCAAGTTGATGTTTAAGTTTATGTTTAAATTTATGTTTAAGTTTATGTTTAAGTTTATATTTAAATTTATGTACAACTTTATGTCTAAGTTTATGTTTAAATTTATGTTCAAGTTTATGTTTAAGTTTATGTACAACTTTATGTCTAAGTTTATGTTTTAATTTATGTTTAAGTTTATGTTTAAGTTTATGTACAACTTTATGTCTAAGTTTATGTTTAAATTTATGTTCAAGTTTATGTTTAAGTTTATGTTTAAGTTTATGTTTAAATTTATGTACAACTTTATGTCTAAGTTTATGTTTAAATTAATGTTCAAGTTTATGTCTAAGTTTATGTTTAAATTTATGTTTAAGTTTATGTTTAAGTTTATGTACAACTTTATGTCTAAGTTTATGTTTAAATTTATGTTCAAGTTTATGTTTAAGTTTATGTTTAAGTTTATGTTTAAATTTATGTACAACTTTGTGTCTAAGTTTATGTTTAAATTTATGTTCAAGTTTATGTCTAAATTTATGTTTAAATTTATGTTTAAGTTTATGTTTAAGTTTATGTTTAAGTTTATGTACAACTTTATGTCTAAGTTTATGTTTAAATTTATGTTCAAGTTTATGTTTATGTTTATGTTTAAGTTTATGTTTAAATTTATGTACAACTTTATGTCTAAGTTTATGTTTTAATTTATTTTCAAGTTAATGTTTAAGTTTATGTTTAAATTTATGTTTAAGTTTATGTTTAAGTTTATTTTTAAATTTATGTACAACTTTATGTCTAAGTTTATGTTTAAATTTATGTTTAAGTTTATGTTTAAGTTTATGTACAACTTTATGTCTAAGTTTATGTTTAAATTTATGTTTAAGTTTATGTTTAAGTTTATGTACAACTTTATGTCTAAGTTTATGTTTAAATTTTAATTCTAAGTTCAAGTTTATGTTTAAGTTTATGTACAACTTTATGTCTAAGTTTATGTTTAAAATTATGTCCAAGTTTATTTTATTAACATAAACATAAACTTAAACATAAACATAATCATAAACATAAACATAAACATAAACATAAACATAAACATAAACATAAACATAAACATAAACATAAACATAAACATAAACATAAACATAAACATAAACATAAACATAAACATAAACATAAACATAAACATAAACATAAACATAAACATAAACATAAACATAAACATAAACATAAACATAAACATAAACATAAACATAAACATAAACATAAACTTAAACATAAACATAATCATAAACATAAACATAAACATAAACATAAACATAAACATAAACATAAACATAAACATAAACATAAACATAAACATAAACATAAACATAAACATAAACATAAACATAAACATAAACATAAACATAAACATAATCATAAACATAAACATAAACATAAACATAAACATAAACATAAACATAAACATAAACATAAACATAAACATAAACATAAACTTAAACATAAACTTAAACATAAACATAAACATAAACATAAACATAAACATAAACATAAACATAAACATAAACATAAACATAAACATAAACATAAACATAAACATAAACATAAACATAAACATAAACATAAACATAAACATTAACATAAACTTTAACATAAGACAGATTAGATACAAATCGACTCGATTTGTATTAATTCGGTGTATTTTGTATTTTTTTGATATTAATTGTCTCGATTCGTATCAAACAGTCTTTTTAAATGATTTCGAAAAGTCACCGATTTAGTACAAATCGAGTCGATTTGTATCTAATCTGTCTTGATGAAGATTTAATATAATTTTTTTTATTTGCTAAATTGAATTGAGTCGAAATGTGTTGTTTATGTTTATTATTATGTTTATGTATATGCTTATGTTTAAGTTTATGTTTAAGTTTATGTTAAAGTTTATGTTTATGTTTATGTTTAAGTTTATGTTTAAGTTTATGTTTACGTTTATGTTTAAGTTTATGTTTAAGTTTATGTTTAAGTTTATGTTTATGTTTATGTTTATGTTTAAGTTTATGTTTAAGTTTATGTTTAAGTTTATGTTTAAGTTTATGTTTATGTTTATGTTTATGTTTATGTTTATGTTTATGTTTATGTTTATGTTTATGTTTTTGTTTATGTTTATGTTTATGTTTAAGTTTATGTTTAAGTTTATGTTTATGTTTATGTTTAAGTTTATGTTTAAGTTTATGTTTAAGTTTATGTTTAAGTTTATGTCTAAGTTTATGTTTAAGTTTATGTTTATGTTTATGTTTAAGTTTATGTTTTAATTTATGTTTATGTTTATGTTTTAATTTATGTTCAAATTTATGTTTAAGTTTATGTTTAAGTTTATGTTTAAGTTTATGTTTAAGTTTATGTTTAAGTTTATGTACAACTTTATGTCTAAGTTTATGTTTAAATTTATGTTCAAGTTTATGTTTAAGTTTATGTTTATGTTTATGTTTATGTTTATGTTTAAGTTTATGTTTAAATTTATGTTTAAACTTATGTTCAAATTTATGTTTAAGTTTTTGTTTAAGTTTATGTGCAACTTTATGTCAAAGTTTATGTTTAAATTTATGTTCAAGTTTATGTTTAAGTTTATGTTTAAGTTTATGTTTAAATTTATGTACAACTTTATGTCTAAGTTTATGTTTAAATTTATGTTCAAGTTTATGTCTAAGTTTATGTTTAAATTTATGTTTAAGTTTATGTTTAAGTTTATGTTTAAGTTTATGTACAACTTTATGTCTAAGTTTATGTTTAAATTTATGTTCAAGTTTATGTTTAAGTTTATGTTTAAGTTTATGTTTAAGTTTATGTTTAAGTTTATGTTTAAGTTTATGTTTAAGTTTATGTACAACTTTATGTCTAAGTTTATGTTTAAATTTATGTTCAAGTTTATGTCTAAGTTTATGTTTAAATTTATGTTCAAGTTTATGTTTATGTTTATTTAAAGTTTATGTTTAAATTTATGTACAACTTTATGTCTAAGTTTATGTTTTAATTTATTTTCAAGTTGATGTTTAAGTTTATGTTTAAATTTATGTTTAAGTTTATGTTTAAGTTTATATTTAAATTTATGTACAACTTTATGTCTAAGTTTATGTTTAAATTTATGTTCAAGTTTATGTTTAAGTTTATGTACAACTTTATGTCTAAGTTTATGTTTTAATTTATGTTTAAGTTTATGTTTAAGTTTATGTACAACTTTATGTCTAAGTTTATGTTTAAATTTATGTTCAAGTTTATGTTTAAGTTTATGTTTAAGTTTATGTTTAAATTTATGTACAACTTTATGTCTAAGTTTATGTTTAAATTAATGTTCAAGTTTATGTCTAAGTTTATGTTTAAATTTATGTTTAAGTTTATGTTTAAGTTTATGTACAACTTTATGTCTAAGTTTATGTTTAAATTTATGTTCAAGTTTATGTTTAAGTTTATGTTTAAATTTATGTACAACTTTGTGTCTAAGTTTATGTTTAAATTTATGTTCAAGTTTATGTCTAAATTTATGTTTAAATTTATGTTTAAGTTTATGTTTAAGTTTATGTTTAAGTTTATGTACAACTTTATGTCTAAGTTTATGTTTAAATTTATGTTCAAGTTTATGTTTATGTTTATGTTTAAGTTTATGTTTAAATTTATGTACAACTTTATGTCTATGTTTATGTTTTAATTTATTTTCAAGTTAATGTTTAAGTTTATGTTTAAATTTATGTTTAAGTTTATGTTTAAGTTTATTTTTAAATTTATGTACAACTTTATGTCTAAGTTTATGTTTAAATTTATGTTCAAGTTTATTTTTAAGTTTATGTACAACTTTATGTCTAAGTTTATGTTTAAATTTATGTTTAAGTTTATGTTTAAGTTTATGTGCAACTTTATGTCAAAGTTTATGTTTAAATTTATGTTCAAGTTTATGTTTAAGTTTATGTTTAAGTTTATGTTTAAATTTATGTACAACTTTATGTCTAAGTTTATGTTTAAATTTATGTTCAAGTTTATGTCTAAGTTTATGTTTAAATTTATGTTTAAGTTTATGTTTAAGTTTATGTTTAAGTTTATGTACAACTTTATGTCTAAGTTTATGTTTAAATTTATGTTCAAGTTTATGTTTAAGTTTATGTTTAAGTTTATGTTTAAGTTTATGTTTAAGTATATGTTTAAGTTTATGTTTAAATTTATGTACAACTTTATGTCAAAGTTTATGTTTAAATTTATGTTTAAGTTTATGTACAACTTTATGTCTAAGTTTATGTTTAAATTTATGTTCAAGTTTATGTTTATGTTTATGTTTAAGTTTATGTTTAAATTTATGTACAACTTTACGTCTAAGTTTATGTTTAAATTTATGTTCAAGTTTATGTTTAAGTTTATGTTTAAATTTATGTTTAAACTTATGTTCAAATTTATGTTTAAGTTTTTGTTTAAGTTTATGTGCAACTTTATGTCAAAGTTTATGTTTAAATTTATGTTCAAGTTTATGTTTAAGTTTATGTTTAAGTTTATGTTTAAGTTTATGTTTAAATTTATGTACAACTTTATGTCTAAGTTTATGTTTAAATTAATGTTCAAGTTTATGTCTAAGTTTATGTTTAAATTTATGTTTAAGTTTATGTTTAAGTTTATGTACAACTTTATGTCTAAGTTTATGTTTAAATTTATGTTCAAGTTTATGTTTAAGTTTATGTTTAAGTTTATGTTTAAATTTATGTACAACTTTGTGTCTAAGTTTATGTTTAAATTTATGTTCAAGTTTATGTCTAAATTTATGTTTAAATTTATGTTTAAGTTTATGTTTAAGTTTATGTTTAAGTTTATGTACAACTTTATGTCTAAGTTTATGTTTAAATTTATGTTCAAGTTTATGTTTATGTTTATGTTTAAGTTTATGTTTAAATTTATGTACAACTTTATGTCTAAGTTTATGTTTTAATTTATTTTCAAGTTAATGTTTAAGTTTATGTTTAAATTTATGTTTAAGTTTATGTTTAAGTTTATTTTTAAATTTATGTACAACTTTATGTCTAAGTTTATGTTTAAATTTATGTTCAAGTTTATGTTTAAGTTTATGTACAACTTTATGTCTAAGTTTATGTTTAAATTTATGTTTAAGTTTATGTTTAAGTTTATGTACAACTTTATGTCTAAGTTTATGTTTAAATTTTAATTCTAAGTTCAAGTTTATGTTTAAGTTTATGTACAACTTTATGTCTAAGTTTATGTTTAAAATTATGTCCAAGTTTATTTTATTAACATAAACATAAACTTAAACATAAACATAATCATAAACATAAACATAAACATAAACATAAACATAAACATAAACATAAACATAAACATAAACATAAACATAAACATAAACATAAACATAAACATAAATATAAACATAAACATAAACATAATCATAGACATAAACATAAACATAAACATAAACATAAACATAAACATAAACATAAACATAAACATAAACATAAACATAAACATAAACATAAACATAAACATAAACATAAACATAAACATAAACATAAACATAAACATAAACATAAACATATACATAAACATAAACATAAACATAAACATAAACATAAACATAAACATAAACATAAACATAAACATAAACATAAACATAAACATAAACATAAACATAAACATAAACATAAACATAAACATAAACATAAACATAAACATAAACATAAACATAAACATAAACATAAACATAAACATAAACATAAACATAAACATAAACATAAACATAAACATAAACATAAACATAAACATAAACATAAACATAATCATAAACATAAACATAAACATAAACATAAACATAAACATAAACATAAACATAAACATAAACATAAACTTAAACATAAACTTAAACATAAACATAAACATAAACATAAACATAAACATAAACATAAACATAAACATAAACATAAACATAAACATAAACATAAACATAAACATAAACATAAACATAAACATAAACATTAACATAAACTTTAACATAAGACAGATTAGATACAAATCGACTCGATTTGTATTAATTCGGTGTATTTTGTATTTTTTTGATATTAATTGTCTCGATTCGTATCAAACAGTCTTTTTAAATGATTTCGAAAAGTCACCGATTTAGTACAAATCGAGTCGATTTGTATCTAATCTGTCTTGATGAAGATTATATAATTTTTTTTATTTGCTAAATTGAATTGAGTCGAAATGTGTTGTTTATGTTTAAGTTTATGTTTAAGTTTATGTTTATGTTTATGTTTATGTTTATGTTTATGTTTATGTTTATGTTTATGTTTATGTTTTTGTTTATGTTTATGTTTATGTTTAAGTTTATGTTTAAGTTTATGTTTATGTTTATGTTTAAGTTTATGTTTAAGTTTATGTTTAAGTTTATGTTTAAGTTTATGTCTAAGTTTATGTTTAAGTTTATGTTTATGTTTATGTTTAAGTCTATGTTTTAATTTATGTTTATGTTTATGTTTTAATTTATGTTCAAATTTATGTTTAAGTTTATGTTTAAGTTTATGTTTAAGTTTATGTTTAAGTTTATGTTTAAGTTTATGTACAACTTTATGTCTAAGTTTATGTTTAAATTTATGTTCAAGTTTATGTTTAAGTTTATGTTTATGTTTATGTTTATGTTTATGTTTAAGTTTATGTTTAAATTTATGTTTAAACTTATGTTCAAATTTATGTTTAAGTTTTTGTTTAAGTTTATGTGCAACTTTATGTCAAAGTTTATGTTTAAATTTATGTTCAAGTTTATGTTTAAGTTTATGTTTAAGTTTATGTTTAAGTTTATGTTTAAGTTTATGTTTAAATTTATGTACAACTTTATGTCTAAGTTTATGTTTAAATTTATGTTCAAGTTTATGTCTAAGTTTATGTTTAAATTTATGTTTAAGTTTATGTTTAAGTTTATGTTTAAGTTTATGTACAACTTTATGTCTAAGTTTATGTTTAAATTTATGTTCAAGTTTATGTTTAAGTTTATGTTTAAGTTTATGTTTAAGTTTATGTTTAAGTTTATGTTTAAGTTTATGTTTAAGTTTATGTTTAAGTTTATGTACAACTTTATGTCTAAGTTTATGTTTAAATTTATGTTCAAGTTTATGTCTAAGTTTATGTTTAAATTTATGTTCAAGTTTATGTTTATGTTTATTTAAAGTTTATGTTTAAATTTATGTACAACTTTATGTCTAAGTTTATGTTTTAATTTATTTTCAAGTTGATGTTTAAGTTTATGTTTAAATTTATGTTTAAGTTTATGTTTAAGTTTATATTTAAATTTATGTACAACTTTATGTCTAAGTTTATGTTTAAATTTATGTTCAAGTTTATGTTTAAGTTTATGTACAACTTTATGTCTAAGTTTATGTTTTAATTTATGTTTAAGTTTATGTTTAAGTTTATGTACAACTTTATGTCTAAGTTTATGTTTAAATTTATGTTCAAGTTTATGTTTAAGTTTATGTTTAAGTTTATGTTTAAATTTATGTACAACTTTATGTCTAAGTTTATGTTTAAATTAATGTTCAAGTTTATGTCTAAGTTTATGTTTAAATTTATGTTTAAGTTTATGTTTAAGTTTATGTACAACTTTATGTCTAAGTTTATGTTTAAATTTATGTTCAAGTTTATGTTTAAGTTTATGTTTAAATTTATGTACAACTTTGTGTCTAAGTTTATGTTTAAATTTATGTTCAAGTTTATGTCTAAATTTATGTTTAAATTTATGTTTAAGTTTATGTTTAAGTTTATGTTTAAGTTTATGTACAACTTTATGTCTAAGTTTATGTTTAAATTTATGTTCAAGTTTATGTTTATGTTTATGTTTAAGTTTATGTTTAAATTTATGTACAACTTTATGTCTATGTTTATGTTTTAATTTATTTTCAAGTTAATGTTTAAGTTTATGTTTAAATTTATGTTTAAGTTTATGTTTAAGTTTATTTTTAAATTTATGTACAACTTTATGTCTAAGTTTATGTTTAAATTTATGTTCAAGTTTATTTTTAAGTTTATGTACAACTTTATGTCTAAGTTTATGTTTAAATTTATGTTTAAGTTTATGTTTAAGTTTATGTGCAACTTTATGTCAAAGTTTATGTTTAAATTTATGTTCAAGTTTATGTTTAAGTTTATGTTTAAGTTTATGTTTAAATTTATGTACAACTTTATGTCTAAGTTTATGTTTAAATTTATGTTCAAGTTTATGTCTAAGTTTATGTTTAAATTTATGTTTAAGTTTATGTTTAAGTTTATGTTTAAGTTTATGTACAACTTTATGTCTAAGTTTATGTTTAAATTTATGTTCAAGTTTATGTTTAAGTTTATGTTTAAGTTTATGTTTAAGTTTATGTTTAAGTATATGTTTAAGTTTATGTTTAAATTTATGTACAACTTTATGTCAAAGTTTATGTTTAAATTTATGTTTAAGTTTATGTACAACTTTATGTCTAAGTTTATGTTTAAATTTATGTTCAAGTTTATGTTTATGTTTATGTTTAAGTTTATGTTTAAATTTATGTACAACTTTACGTCTAAGTTTATGTTTAAATTTATGTTCAAGTTTATGTTTAAGTTTATGTTTAAATTTATGTTTAAACTTATGTTCAAATTTATGTTTAAGTTTTTGTTTAAGTTTATGTGCAACTTTATGTCAAAGTTTATGTTTAAATTTATGTTCAAGTTTATGTTTAAGTTTATGTTTAAGTTTATGTTTAAGTTTATGTTTAAGTTTATGTACAACTTTATGTCAAAGTTTATGTTTAAATTTATGTTTAAGTTTATGTACAACTTTATGTCTAAGTTTATGTTTAAATTTATGTTCAAGTTTATGTTTATGTTTATGTTTAAGTTTATGTTTAAATTTATGTACAACTTTACGTCTAAGTTTATGTTTAAATTTATGTTCAAGTTTATGTTTAAGTTTATGTTTAAATTTATGTTTAAACTTATGTTCAAATTTATGTTTAAGTTTTTGTTTAAGTTTATGTGCAACTTTATGTCAAAGTTTATGTTTAAATTTATGTTCAAGTTTATGTTTAAGTTTATGTTTAAGTTTATGTTTAAGTTTATGTTTAAATTTATGTACAACTTTATGTCTAAGTTTATGTTTAAATTAATGTTCAAGTTTATGTCTAAGTTTATGTTTAAATTTATGTTTAAGTTTATGTTTAAGTTTATGTACAACTTTATGTCTAAGTTTATGTTTAAATTTATGTTCAAGTTTATGTTTAAGTTTATGTTTAAGTTTATGTTTAAATTTATGTACAACTTTGTGTCTAAGTTTATGTTTAAATTTATGTTCAAGTTTATGTCTAAATTTATGTTTAAATTTATGTTTAAGTTTATGTTTAAGTTTATGTTTAAGTTTATGTACAACTTTATGTCTAAGTTTATGTTTAAATTTATGTTCAAGTTTATGTTTATGTTTATGTTTAAGTTTATGTTTAAATTTATGTACAACTTTATGTCTAAGTTTATGTTTTAATTTATTTTCAAGTTAATGTTTAAGTTTATGTTTAAATTTATGTTTAAGTTTATGTTTAAGTTTATTTTTAAATTTATGTACAACTTTATGTCTAAGTTTATGTTTAAATTTATGTTCAAGTTTATGTTTAAGTTTATGTACAACTTTATGTCTAAGTTTATGTTTAAATTTATGTTTAAGTTTATGTTTAAGTTTATGTACAACTTTATGTCTAAGTTTATGTTTAAATTTTAATTCTAAGTTCAAGTTTATGTTTAAGTTTATGTACAACTTTATGTCTAAGTTTATGTTTAAAATTATGTCCAAGTTTATTTTATTAACATAAACATAAACTTAAACATAAACATAATCATAAACATAAACATAAACATAAACATAAACATAAACATAAACATAAACATAAACATAAACATAAACATAAACATAAACATAAACATAAACAAAAATATAAACATAAACATAAACATAATCATAGACATAAACATAAACATAAACATAAACATAAACATAAACATAAACATAAACATAAACATAAACATAAACATAAACATAAACATAAACATAAACATAAACATAAACATAAACATAAACATAAACATAAACATAAACATAAACATATACATAAACATAAACATAAACATAAACATAAACATAAACATAAACATAAACATAAACATAAACATAAACATAAACATAAACATAAACATAAACATAAACATAAACATAAACATAAACATAAACATAAACATAAACATAAACATAAACATAAACATAAACATAAACATAAACATAAACATAAACATAAACATAAACATAAACATAAACATAAACATAAACATAAACATAAACATAAACATAATCATAAACATAAACATAAACATAAACATAAACATAAACATAAACATAAACATAAACATAAACATAAACTTAAACATAAACTTAAACATAAACATAAACATAAACATAAACATAAACATAAACATAAACATAAACATAAACATAAACATAAACATAAACATAAACATAAACATAAACATAAACATAAACATAAACATTAACATAAACTTTAACATAAGACAGATTAGATACAAATCGACTCGATTTGTATTAATTCGGTGTATTTTGTATTTTTTTGATATTAATTGTCTCGATTCGTATCAAACAGTCTTTTTAAATGATTTCGAAAAGTCACCGATTTAGTACAAATCGAGTCGATTTGTATCTAATCTGTCTTGATGAAGATTATATAATTTTTTTTATTTGCTAAATTGAATTGAGTCGAAATGTGTTGTTTATGTTTAAGTTTATGTTTAAGTTTATGTTTATGTTTATGTTTATGTTTATGTTTATGTTTATGTTTATGTTTATGTTTATGTTTTTGTTTATGTTTATGTTTATGTTTAAGTTTATGTTTAAGTTTATGTTTATGTTTATGTTTAAGTTTATGTTTAAGTTTATGTTTAAGTTTATGTTTAAGTTTATGTCTAAGTTTATGTTTAAGTTTATGTTTATGTTTATGTTTAAGTCTATGTTTTAATTTATGTTTATGTTTATGTTTTAATTTATGTTCAAATTTATGTTTAAGTTTATGTTTAAGTTTATGTTTAAGTTTATGTTTAAGTTTATGTTTAAGTTTATGTACAACTTTATGTCTAAGTTTATGTTTAAATTTATGTTCAAGTTTATGTTTAAGTTTATGTTTATGTTTATGTTTATGTTTATGTTTAAGTTTATGTTTAAATTTATGTTTAAACTTATGTTCAAATTTATGTTTAAGTTTTTGTTTAAGTTTATGTGCAACTTTATGTCAAAGTTTATGTTTAAATTTATGTTCAAGTTTATGTTTAAGTTTATGTTTAAGTTTATGTTTAAGTTTATGTTTAAGTTTATGTTTAAATTTATGTACAACTTTATGTCTAAGTTTATGTTTAAATTTATGTTCAAGTTTATGTCTAAGTTTATGTTTAAATTTATGTTTAAGTTTATGTTTAAGTTTATGTTTAAGTTTATGTACAACTTTATGTCTAAGTTTATGTTTAAATTTATGTTCAAGTTTATGTTTAAGTTTATGTTTAAGTTTATGTTTAAGTTTATGTTTAAGTTTATGTTTAAGTTTATGTTTAAGTTTATGTTTAAGTTTATGTACAACTTTATGTCTAAGTTTATGTTTAAATTTATGTTCAAGTTTATGTCTAAGTTTATGTTTAAATTTATGTTCAAGTTTATGTTTATGTTTATTTAAAGTTTATGTTTAAATTTATGTACAACTTTATGTCTAAGTTTATGTTTTAATTTATTTTCAAGTTGATGTTTAAGTTTATGTTTAAATTTATGTTTAAGTTTATGTTTAAGTTTATATTTAAATTTATGTACAACTTTATGTCTAAGTTTATGTTTAAATTTATGTTCAAGTTTATGTTTAAGTTTATGTACAACTTTATGTCTAAGTTTATGTTTTAATTTATGTTTAAGTTTATGTTTAAGTTTATGTACAACTTTATGTCTAAGTTTATGTTTAAATTTATGTTCAAGTTTATGTTTAAGTTTATGTTTAAGTTTATGTTTAAATTTATGTACAACTTTATGTCTAAGTTTATGTTTAAATTAATGTTCAAGTTTATGTCTAAGTTTATGTTTAAATTTATGTTTAAGTTTATGTTTAAGTTTATGTACAACTTTATGTCTAAGTTTATGTTTAAATTTATGTTCAAGTTTATGTTTAAGTTTATGTTTAAATTTATGTACAACTTTGTGTCTAAGTTTATGTTTAAATTTATGTTCAAGTTTATGTCTAAATTTATGTTTAAATTTATGTTTAAGTTTATGTTTAAGTTTATGTTTAAGTTTATGTACAACTTTATGTCTAAGTTTATGTTTAAATTTATGTTCAAGTTTATGTTTATGTTTATGTTTAAGTTTATGTTTAAATTTATGTACAACTTTATGTCTATGTTTATGTTTTAATTTATTTTCAAGTTAATGTTTAAGTTTATGTTTAAATTTATGTTTAAGTTTATGTTTAAGTTTATTTTTAAATTTATGTACAACTTTATGTCTAAGTTTATGTTTAAATTTATGTTCAAGTTTATTTTTAAGTTTATGTACAACTTTATGTCTAAGTTTATGTTTAAATTTATGTTTAAGTTTATGTTTAAGTTTATGTGCAACTTTATGTCAAAGTTTATGTTTAAATTTATGTTCAAGTTTATGTTTAAGTTTATGTTTAAGTTTATGTTTAAATTTATGTACAACTTTATGTCTAAGTTTATGTTTAAATTTATGTTCAAGTTTATGTCTAAGTTTATGTTTAAATTTATGTTTAAGTTTATGTTTAAGTTTATGTTTAAGTTTATGTACAACTTTATGTCTAAGTTTATGTTTAAATTTATGTTCAAGTTTATGTTTAAGTTTATGTTTAAGTTTATGTTTAAGTTTATGTTTAAGTATATGTTTAAGTTTATGTTTAAATTTATGTACAACTTTATGTCAAAGTTTATGTTTAAATTTATGTTTAAGTTTATGTACAACTTTATGTCTAAGTTTATGTTTAAATTTATGTTCAAGTTTATGTTTATGTTTATGTTTAAGTTTATGTTTAAATTTATGTACAACTTTACGTCTAAGTTTATGTTTAAATTTATGTTCAAGTTTATGTTTAAGTTTATGTTTAAATTTATGTTTAAACTTATGTTCAAATTTATGTTTAAGTTTTTGTTTAAGTTTATGTGCAACTTTATGTCAAAGTTTATGTTTAAATTTATGTTCAAGTTTATGTTTAAGTTTATGTTTAAGTTTATGTTTAAGTTTATGTTTAAGTTTATGTTTAAATTTATGTACAACTTTATGTCTAAGTTTATGTTTAAATTTATGTTCAAGTTTATGTCTAAGTTTATGTTTAAATTTATGTTTAAGTTTATGTTTAAGTTTATGTTTAAGTTTATGTACAACTTTATGTCTAAGTTTATGTTTAAATTTATGTTCAAGTTTATGTTTAAGTTTATGTTTAAGTTTATGTTTAAGTTTATGTTTAAGTTTATGTTTAAGTTTATGTTTAAATTTATGTACAACTTTATGTCTAAGTTTATGTTTAAATTTATGTTCAAGTTTATGTCTAAGTTTATGTTTAAATTTATGTTCAAGTTTATGTTTATGTTTATTTAAAGTTTATGTTTAAAATTATGTAAAACTTTATGTCTAAGTTTATGTTTTAATTTATTTTCAAGTTGATGTTTAAGTTTATGTTTAAATTTATGTTTAAGTTTATGTTTAAGTTTATATTTAAATTTATGTACAACTTTATGTCTAAGTTTATGTTTAAATTTATGTTCAAGTTTATGTTTAAGTTTATGTACAACTTTATGTCTAAGTTTATGTTTTAATTTATGTTTAAGTTTATGTTTAAGTTTATGTACAACTTTATGTCTAAGTTTATGTTTAAATTAATGTTCAAGTTTATGTCTAAGTTTATGTTTAAATTTATGTTTAAGTTTATGTTTAAGTTTATGTACAACTTTATGTCTAAGTTTATGTTTAAATTTATGTTCAAGTTTATGTTTAAGTTTATGTTTAAATTTATGTACAACTTTGTGTCTAAGTTTATGTTTAAATTTATGTTCAAGTTTATGTCTAAATTTATGTTTAAATTTATGTTTAAGTTTATGTTTAAGTTTATGTTTAAGTTTATGTACAACTTTATGTCTAAGTTTATGTTTAAATTTATGTTCAAGTTTATGTTTATGTTTATGTTTAAGTTTATGTTTAAATTTATGTACAACTTTATGTCTAAGTTTATGTTTAAGTTTATGTACAACTTTATGTCTAAGTTTATGTTTAAATTTATGTTTAAGTTTATGTTTAAGTTTATGTGCAACTTTATGTCAAAGTTTATGTTTAAATTTATGTTCAAGTTTATGTTTAAGTTTATGTTTAAGTTTATGTTTAAATTTATGTACAACTTTATGTCTAAGTTTATGTTTAAATTTATGTTCAAGTTTATGTCTAAGTTTATGTTTAAATTTATGTTTAAGTTTATGTTTAAGTTTATGTTTAAGTTTATGTACAACTTTATGTCTAAGTTTATGTTTAAATTTATGTTCAAGTTTATGTTTAAGTTTATGTTTAAGTTTATGTTTAAGTTTATGTTTAAGTATATGTTTAAGTTTATGTTTAAATTTATGTACAACTTTATGTCAAAGTTTATGTTTAAATTTATGTTTAAGTTTATGTACAACTTTATGTCTAAGTTTATGTTTAAATTTATGTTCAAGTTTATGTTTATGTTTATGTTTAAGTTTATGTTTAAATTTATGTACAACTTTACGTCTAAGTTTATGTTTAAATTTATGTTCAAGTTTATGTTTAAGTTTATGTTTAAATTTATGTACAACTTTATGTCTAAGTTTATGTTTTAATTTATTTTCAAGTTAATGTTTAAGTTTATGTTTAAATTTATGTTTAAGTTTATGTTTAAGTTTATGTTTAAATTTATGTACAACTTTATGTCTAAGTTTATGTTTAAATTTATGTTCAAGTTTATGTTTAAGTTTATGTACAATTTTATGTCTAAGTTTATGTTTAAATTTATGTTTAAGTTTATGTTTAAGTTTATGTACAACTTTATGTCTAAGTTTATGTTTAAATTTATGTTAAAGCTTATGATTATGTTTATGGTTTAATTTATGTTTAACTTTATGTCTAAGTTTATGTTTAAATTTTAATTTTATGTTCAAGTTTATGTTTAAGTTTATGTACAACTTTATGTCTAAGTTTATGTTTAAAATTATGTCCAAGTTTATTTTATTAACATAAACATAAACTTAAACATAAACATAATCATAAACATAAACATAAACATAAACATAAACATAAACATAAACATAAACATAAACATAAACATAATCATAAACATAAACATAAACATAAACATAAACATAAACATAAACATAAACATAAACATAAACATAAACATAAACATAAACATAAACATAAACATAAACATAAACATAAACATAAACATAAACATAAACATAAACATAAACATAAACATAAACATAAACATAAACATAAACATAAACATAAACATAAACATAAACATAAACATAAACATAAACATAAACATAAACATAAACATAAACATAAACATAAACATAAACATAAACATAAACATAAACATAAACATAAACATAAACATAAACATAAACATAAACATAAACATAAACATAAACATAAACATAAACATAAACATAAACATAAACATAAACATAAACATAAACATAAACATAAACATAAACATAAACATAAACATAAACATAAACATAAACATAAACATAAACATAAACATAAACATAAACATAAACATAAACATAAACATAAACATAAACATAAACATAAACATAAACATAAACATAAACATAAACATAAACATAAACATAATCATAAACATAAACATAAACATAAACATAAACATAAACATAAACATAAACATAAACATAAACATAAACATAAACATAAACATAAACATAAACATAAACATAAACATAAACATAAACATAAACATAAACATAAACATAAACATAAACTTAAACATAAACTTAAACATAAACTTAAACATAAACTTAAACATAAACTTAAACATAAAATTAAACATAAACTTAAACATAAACTTAAACATAAACATAAACATAAACTTAAACATAAATTTAAACATAAACTTAAACATAAACTTAAACATAAACTTAAACATAAACATAAACATAAACATAAACATAAACATAAACATAAACATAAACATAAACATAAACATAAACATAAACATAAACATAAACATAAACATAAACATAAACATAAACATAAACATAAACATAAACATAAACATTAACATAAACTTTAACATAAGACAGATTAGATACAAATCGACTCGATTTGTATTAATTCGGTGTATATTGTATTTTTTTGATATTAATTGTCTCGATTCGTATCAAACAGTCTTTTTAAATGATTTCGAAAAGTCACCAATTTAGTACAAATCGAGTCGATTTGTATCTAATCTGTCTTGATGAAGATTTAATATAATTTTTTTTATTTGCTAAATTGAATTGAGTCGAAATGTGTTGTTTATGTTTATTATTATGTTTATGTATATGCTTATGTTTAAGTTTATGTTTAAGTTTATGTTAAAGTTTATGTTTATGTTTATGTTTAAGTTTATGTTTAAGTTTATGTTTACGTTTATGTTTAAGTTTATGTTTAAGTTTATGTTTAAGTTTATGTTTATGTTTATGTTTAAGTTTCTGTTTAAGTTTATGTTTAAGTTTATGTTTATGTTTATGTTTATGTTTAAGTTTATGTTTAAGTTTATGTTTATGTTTATGTTTAAGTTTATGTTTAAGTTTATGTTTAAGTTTATGTTTAAATTTATGTCTAAGTTTATGTTTAAGTTTATGTTTATGTTTATGTTTAAGTTTATGTTTTAATTTATGTTTATGTTTATGTTTTAATTTATGTTCAAGTTTATGTTTAAGTTTATGTTTAAGTTTATGTTTTAATTAATGTTTATGTTTATGTTTTAATATATGTTCAAGTTTATGTTTAAGTTTATGTTTAAGTTTATGTTTAAGTTTATGTTTAAGTTTATGTTTAAGTTTATGTCTAAGTTTATGTTTAAGTTTATGTTTATGTTTATGTTTAAGTTTATGTTTTAATTTATGTTTATGTTTATGTTTTAATTTATGTTCAAGTTTATGTTTAAGTTTATGTTTAAGTTTATGTTTAAGTTTATGTACAACTTTATGTCTAAGTTTATGTTTAAATTTATGTTCAATTTTATGTTTAAGTTTATGTTTATGTTTATGTTTAAGTTTATGTTTAAACTTATGTTCAAATTTATGTTTAAGTTTTTGTTTAAGTTTATGTTTAAGTTTATGTTTAAGTTTATGTGCAACTTTATGTCAAAGTTTATGTTTAAATTTATGTTCAAGTTTATGTTTAAGTTTATGTTTAAGTTTATGTTTAAATTTATGTACAACTTTATGTCTTAGTTTATGTTTAAATTTATGTTCAAGTTTATGTCTAAGTTTATGTTTAAATTTATGTTCAAGTTTATGTTTAAGTTTATGTTTAAGTTTATGTACAACTTTATGTCTAAGTTTATGTTTAAATTTATGTTCAAGTTTATGTCTAAGTTTATGTTTAAATTTATGTTCAATTTTATGTTTATGTTTATTTTAAGTTTATGTTTAAATTTATGTACAACTTTATGTCTAAGTTTATGTTTAAATTTATGTTCAAGTTGATGTTTAAGTTTATGTATAAATTTATGTACAACTTTATGTCTAAGTTTATGTTTTAATTTTTTTTCAAGTTAATGTTTAAGTTTATGTTTAAATTTATGTTTAAGTTTATGTTTAAGTTTATATTTAAATTTATGTACAACTTTATGTCTAAGTTAATGTTTAAATTTATGTTCAAGTTTATGTTTAAGTTTATGTACAACTTTATGTCTAAGTTTATGTTTAAATTTATGTTTAAGTTTATGTTTAAGTTTATGTACAACTTTATGTCTAAGTTTATATTTAAATTTATGTTCAAGTTTATGTTTAAGTTTATGTTTAAGTTTATGTTTAATTTTATGTACAACTTTATGTCTAAGTTTATGTTTAAATTTATGTTCAAGTTTATGTTTAAGTTTATGTTTAAGTTTATGTTTAAATTTATGTACAACTTTATGTCTAAGTTTATGTTTAAAGTTATGTTCAAGTTTATGTCTTAGTTAATGTTTAAATTTATGTTTAAGTTTATGTTTAAGTTTATGTTTAAGTTTATGTACAACTTTATGTCTAAGTTTATGTTTAAATTTATGTTCAAGTTTATGTTTATGTTTATGTTTAAGTTTATGTTTAAATTTATGTACAACTTTACGTCTAAGTTTATGTTTAAGTTTATGTTTAAGTTTATGTTTAAGTTTATGTTTAAGTTTATGTTAAAATTTATGTACAACTTTATGTCTAAGTTTATGTTTAAAGTTATGTTCAAGTTTATGTCTAAGTTAATGTTTAAATTTATGTTTAAGTTCATGTTTAAGTTTATGTTTAAGTTTATGTTTAAGTTTATGTTTAAGTTTATTTTTAAGTTTATGTTTAAGTTTATGTTTAAGTTTATGTTTATGTTTATGTTTATGTTTAAGTTTATGTTTAAGTTTATGTTTATGTTTATGTTTAAGTTTATGTTTAAGTTTATGTTGAAGTTTATGTTCAAGTTTATGTTTAAGTTTATGTTTAAGTTTATGTTTAAGTTTATGTTTAAGTTTATGTTTAAATTTATGTACAACTTTGTGTCTAAGTTTATGTTTAAATTTATGTTCAAGTTTATGTCTAAATTTATGTTTAAATTTATGTTTAAGTTTATGTTTAAGTTTATGTTTAAGTTTATGTACAACTTTATGTCTAAGTTTATGTTTAAATTTATGTTCAAGTTTATGTTTATGTTTATGTTTAAGTTTATGTTTAAATTTATGTACAACTTAATGTCTAAGTTTATGTTTTAATTTATTTTCAAGTTGATGTTTAGTTTATGTTTAAATTTATGTTTAAGTTTATGTTTAAGTTTATATTTAAATTTATGTACAACTTTATGTCTAAGTTTATGTTTAAATTTATGTTTAAATTTATGTTTAAGTTTATGTTTAAGTTTATTTTTAAATTTATGTACAACTTTATGTCTAAGTTTATGTTTAAATTTATGTTCAAGTTTATGTTTAAGTTTATGTACAACTTTATGTCTAAGTTTATGTTTAAATTTATGTTTAAGTTTATGTTTAAGTTTATGTACAACTTTATGTCTAAGTTTATGTTTAAATTTTAATTCTAAGTTCAAGTTTATGTTTAAGTTTATGTACAACTTTATGTCTAAGTTTATGTTTAAAATTATGTCCAAGTTTATTTTATTAACATAAACATAAACTTAAACATAAACATAATCATAAACATAAACATAAACATGAACATAAACATAAACATAAACATAAACATAAACATAAACATAAACATAAACATAAACATAAACATAAACATAAACATAAACATAAACATAAACATAAACATAAACATAAACATAAACATAAACATAAACATAAACATAAACATAAACATAAACATAAACATAAACATAAACATAAACATAAACATAAACATAAACATAAACATAAACATAAACATAAACATAAACATAAACATAAACATAAACATAAACATAAACATAAACATAAACATAAACATAAACATAAACATAAACATAAACATAAACATAAACATAAACATAAACATAAACATAAACATAAACATAAACATAAACATAAACATAAACATAAACATAAACATAAACATAAACATAAACATAAACATAAACATAAACATAAACATAAACATAAACATAAACATAAACATAAACATAAACATAAACATAAACATAAACATAAACATAAACATAAACATAATCATAAACATAAACATAAACATAAACATAAACATAAACATAAACATAAACATAAACATAAACATAAACATAAACATAAACATAAACATAAACATAAACATAAACATAAACATAAACATAAACATAAACATAAACTTAAACATAAACTTAAACATAAACTTAAACATAAACTTAAACATAAACTTAAACATAAACTTAAACATAAACTTAAACATAAACTTAAACATAAACATAAACATAAACTTAAACATAAACTTAAACATAAACTTAAACATAAACTTAAACATAAACTTAAACATAAACATAAACATAAACATAAACATAAACATAAACATAAACATAAACATAAACATAAACATAAACATAAACATAAACATAAACATAAACATAAACATAAACATAAACATAAACATAAACATAAACATAAACATAAACATAAACATAAACATAAACATAAACATAAACATAAACATAAACATAAACATAAACATAAACATAAACATTAACATAAACTTTAACATAAGACAGATTAGATACAAATCGACTCGATTTGTATTAATTCGGTGTATATTGTATTTTTTTGATATTAATTGTCTCGATTCGTATCAAACAGTCTTTTTAAATGATTTCGAAAAGTCACCGATTTAGTACAAATCGAGTCGATTTGTATCTAATCTGTCTTGATGAAGATTTAATATAATTTTTTTTATTTGCTAAATTGAATTGAGTCGAAATGTGTTGTTTATGTTTATTATTATGTTTATGTATATGCTTATGTTTAAGTTTATGTTTAAGTTTATGTTAAAGTTTATGTTTATGTTTATGTTTAAGTTTATGTTTAAGTTTATGTTTACGTTTATGTTTAAGTTTATGTTTAAGTTTATGTTTAAGTTTATGTTTATGTTTATGTTTAAGTTTCTGTTTAAGTTTATGTTTAAGTTTATGTTTATGTTTATGTTTATGTTTAAGTTTATGTTTAAGTTTATGTTTATGTTTATGTTTATGTTTATGTTTATGTTTATGTTTATGTTTATGTTTATGTTTAAGTTTATGTTTAAATTTATGTCTAAGTTTATGTTTAAGTTTATGTTTATGTTTATGTTTAAGTTTATGTTTTAATTTATGTTTATGTTTATGTTTTAATTTATGTTCAAGTTTATGTTTAAGTTTATGTTTAAGTTTATGTTTTAATTAATGTTTATGTTTATGTTTTAATATATGTTCAAGTTTATGTTTAAGTTTATGTTTAAGTTTATGTTTAAGTTTATGTTTAAGTTTATGTTTAAGTTTATGTCTAAGTTTATGTTTAAGTTTATGTTTATGTTTATGTTTAAGTTTATGTTTTAATTTATGTTTATGTTTATGTTTTAATTTATGTTCAAGTTTATGTTTAAGTTTATGTTTAAGTTTATGTTTAAGTTTATGTACAACTTTATGTCTAAGTTTATGTTTAAATTTAAGTTCAAGTTTATGTTTAAGTTTATGTTTATGTTTATGTTTAAGTTTATGTTTAAACTTATGTTCAATTTTATGTTTAAGTTTTTGTTTAAGTTTATGTTTAAGTTTATGTTTAAGTTTATGTGCAACTTTATGTCAAAGTTTATGTTTAAATTTATGTTCAAGTTTATGTTTAAGTTTATGTTTAAGTTTATGTTTAAATTTATGTACAACTTTATGTCTTAGTTTATGTTTAAATTTATGTTCAAGTTTATGTCTAAGTTTATGTTTAAATTTATGTTCAAGTTTATGTTTATGTTTATTTTAAGTTTATGTTTAAATTTATGTACAACTTTATGTCTAAGTTTATGTTTAAATTTATGTTCAAGTTGATGTTTAAGTTTATGTATAAATTTATGTACAACTTTATGTCTAAGTTTATGTTTTAATTTTTTTTCAAGTTAATGTTTAAGTTTATGTTTAAATTTATGTTTAAGTTTATGTTTAAGTTTATATTTAAATTTATGTACAACTTTATGTCTAAGTTAATGTTTAAATTTATGTTCAAGTTTATGTTTATGTTTATGTACAACTTTATGTCTAAGTTTATGTTTAAATTTATGTTTAAGTTTATGTTTAAGTTTATGTACAACTTTATGTCTAAGTTTATATTTAAATTTATGTTCAAGTTTATGTTCAAGTTTATGTTTAAGTTTATGTTTAATTTTATGTACAACTTTATGTCTAAGTTTATGTTTAAATTTATGTTCAAGTTTATGTTTAAGTTTATGTTTAAGTTTATGTTTAAATTTATGTACAACTTTATGTCTAAGTTTATGTTTAAAGTTATGTTCAAGTTTATGTCTTAGTTAATGTTTAAATTTATGTTTAAGTTTATGTTTAAGTTTATGTTTAAGTTTATGTACAACTTTATGTCTAAGTTTATGTTTAAATTTATGTTCAAGTTTATGTTTATGTTTATGTTTAAGTTTATGTTTAAATTTATGTACAACTTTACGTCTAAGTTTATGTTTAAGTTTATGTTTAAGTTTATGTTTAAGTTTATGTTTAAGTTTATGTTAAAATTTATGTACAACTTTATGTCTAAGTTTATGTTTAAAGTTATGTTCAAGTTTATGTCTAAGTTAATGTTTAAATTTATGTTTAAGTTCATGTTTAAGTTTATGTTTAAGTTTATGTTTAAGTTTATGTTTAAGTTTATTTTTAAGTTTATGTTTAAGTTTATGTTTAAGTTTATGTTTATGTTTATGTTTATGTTTAAGTTTATGTTTAAGTTTATGTTTATGTTTATGTTTAAGTTTATGTTTAAGTTTATGTTGAAGTTTATGTTCAAGTTTATGTTTAAGTTTATGTTTAAGTTTATGTTTAAGTTTATGTTTAAGTTTATGTTTAAATTTATGTACAACTTTGTGTCTAAGTTTATGTTTAAATTTATGTTCAAGTTTATGTCTAAATTTATGTTTAAATTTATGTTTAAGTTTATGTTTAAGTTTATGTTTAAGTTTATGTACAACTTTATGTCTAAGTTTATGTTTAAATTTATGTTCAAGTTTATGTTTATGTTTATGTTTAAGTTTATGTTTAAATTTATGTACAACTTAATGTCTAAGTTTATGTTTTAATTTATTTTCAAGTTGATGTTTAGTTTATGTTTAAATTTATGTTTAAGTTTATGTTTAAGTTTATATTTAAATTTATGTACAACTTTATGTCTAAGTTTATGTTTAAATTTATGTTTAAATTTATGTTTAAGTTTATGTTTAAGTTTATTTTTAAATTTATGTACAACTTTATGTCTAAGTTTATGTTTAAATTTATGTTCAAGTTTATGTTTAAGTTTATGTACAACTTTATGTCTAAGTTTATGTTTAAATTTATGTTTAAGTTTATGTTTAAGTTTATGTACAACTTTATGTCTAAGTTTATGTTTAAATTTTAATTCTAAGTTCAAGTTTATGTTTAAGTTTATGTACAACTTTATGTCTAAGTTTATGTTTAAAATTATGTCCAAGTTTATTTTATTAACATAAACATAAACTTAAACATAAACATAATCATAAACATAAACATAAACATGAACATAAACATAAACATAAACATAAACATAAACATAAACATAAACATAAACATAAACATAAACATAAACATAAACATAAACATAAACATAAACATAAACATAAACATAAACATAAACATAAACATAAACATAAACATAAACATAAACATAAACATAAACATAAACATAAACATAAACATAAACATAAACATAAACATAAACATAAACATAAACATAAACATAAACATAAACATAAACATAAACATAAACATAAACATAAACATAAACATAAACATAAACATAAACATAAACATAAACATAAACATAAACATAAACATAAACATAAACATAAACATAAACATAAACATAAACATAAACATAAACATAAACATAAACATAAACATAAACATAAACATAAACATAAACATAAACATAAACATAAACATAAACATAAACATAAACATAAACATAAACATAAACATAAACATAAACATAAACATAAACATAAACATAAACATAAACATAATCATAAACATAAACATAAACATAAACATAAACATAAACATAAACATAAACATAAACATAAACATAAACATAAACATAAACATAAACATAAACATAAACATAAACATAAACATAAACATAAACATAAACATAAACATAAACTTAAACATAAACTTAAACATAAACTTAAACATAAACTTAAACATAAACTTAAACATAAACTTAAACATAAACTTAAACATAAACTTAAACATAAACATAAACATAAACTTAAACATAAACTTAAACATAAACTTAAACATAAACTTAAACATAAACTTAAACATAAACATAAACATAAACATAAACATAAACATAAACATAAACATAAACATAAACATAAACATAAACATAAACATAAACATAAACATAAACATAAACATAAACATAAACATAAACATAAACATAAACATAAACATAAACATAAACATAAACATAAACATAAACATAAACATAAACATAAACATAAACATAAACATAAACATAAACATAAACATAAACATTAACATAAACTTTAACATAAGACAGATTAGATACAAATCGACTCGATTTGTATTAATTCGGTGTATATTGTATTTTTTTGATATTAATTGTCTCGATTCGTATCAAACAGTCTTTTTAAATGATTTCGAAAAGTCACCGATTTAGTACAAATCGAGTCGATTTGTATCTAATCTGTCTTGATGAAGATTTAATATAATTTTTTTTATTTGCTAAATTGAATTGAGTCGAAATGTGTTGTTTATGTTTATTATTATGTTTATGTATATGCTTATGTTTAAGTTTATGTTTAAGTTTATGTTAAAGTTTATGTTTATGTTTATGTTTATGTTTAAGTTTATGTTTAAGTTTATGTTTACGTTTATGTTTAAGTTTATGTTTAAGTTTATGTTTAAGTTTATGTTTATGTTTATGTTTAAGTTTATGTTTAAGTTTATGTTTAAGTTTATGTTTATGTTTATGTTTATGTTTAAGTTTATGTTTAAGTTTATGTTTATGTTTATGTTTAAGTTTATGTTTAAGTTTATGTTTAAGTTTATGTTTAAATTTATGTCTAAGTTTATGTTTAAGTTTATGTTTATGTTTATGTTTAAGTTTATGTTTTAATTTATGTTTATGTTTATGTTTTAATTTATGTTCAAGTTTATGTTTAAGTTTATGTTTAAGTTTATGTTTTAATTAATGTTTATGTTTATGTTTTAATATATGTTCAAGTTTATGTTTAAGTTTATGTTTAAGTTTATGTTTAAGTTTATGTTTAAGTTTATGTTTAAGTTTATGTTTAAGTTTATGTCTAAGTTTATGTTTAAGTTTATGTTTATGTTTATGTTTAAGTTTATGTTTAAATTTATGTTTATGTTTATGTTTTAATTTATGTTCAAGTTTATGTTTAAGTTTATGTTTAAGTTTATGTTTAAGTTTATGTTTAAGTTTATGTCTAAGTTTATGTTTAAGTTTATGTTTAAGTTTATGTACAACTTTATGTCTAAGTTTATGTTTAAATTTATGTTCAAGTTTATGTTTAAGTTTATGTTTATGTTTATGTTTAAGTTTATGTTTAAACTTATGTTCAAATTTATGTTTAAGTTTTTGTTTAAGTTTATGTTTAAGTTAATGTTTAAGTTTATGTGCAACTTTATGTCAAAGTTTATGTTTAAATTTATGTTCAAGTTTATGTTTAAGTTTATGTTTAAGTTTATGTTTAAATTTATGTACAACTTTATGTCTTAGTTTATGTTTAAATTTATGTTCAAGTTTATGTCTAAGTTTATGTTTAAATTTATGTTTAAGTTTATGTTTAAGTTTATGTTTAAGTTTATGTACAGTTTTATGTCTAAGTTTATGTTTAAATTTATGTTCAAGTTTATGTCTAAGTTTATGTTTAAATTTATGTTCAAGTTTATGTTTATGTTTATTTTAAGTTTATGTTTAAATTTATGTACAACTTTATGTCTAAGTTTATGTTTAAATTTATGTTCAAGTTGATGTTTAAGTTTATGTATAAATTTATGTACAACTTTATGTCTAAGTTTATGTTTTAATTTTTTTTCAAGTTAATGTTTAAGTTTATGTTTAAATTTATGTTTAAGTTTATGTTTAAGTTTATATTTAAATTTATGTACAACTTTATGTCTAAGTTAATGTTTAAATTTATGTTCAAGTTTATGTTTAAGTTTATGTACAACAATATGTCTAAGTTTATGTTTAAATTTATGTTTAAGTTTATGTTTAAGTTTATGTACAACTTTATGTCTAAGTTTATGTTTAAATTTATGTTCAAGTTTATGTTTAAGTTTATGTTTAAGTTTATGTTTAAATTTATGTACAACTTTATGTCTAAGTTTATGTTTAAAGTTATGTTCAAGTTTATGTCTTAGTTAATGTTTAAATTTATGTTTAAGTTTATGTTTAAGTTTATTTTTAAGTTTATGTACAACTTTATGTCTAAGTTTATGTTTAAATTTATGTTCAAGTTTATGTTTATGTTTATGTTTAAGTTTATGTTTAAATTTATGTACAACTTTACGTCTAAGTTTATGTTGAAGTTTATGTTTAAGTTTATGTTTAAGTTTTTGTTTAAGTTTATGTTAAAATTTATGTACAACTTTATGTCTAAGTTTATGTTTAAAGTTATGTTCAAGTTTATGTCTAAGTTAATGTTTAAATTTATGTTTAAGTTCATGTTTAAGTTTATGTTTAAGTTTATGTTTAAGTTTATGTTTAAGTTTATTTTTAAGTTTATGTTTAAGTTTATGTTTAAGTTTATGTTTATGTTTATGTTTAAGTTTATGTTTAAGTTTATGTTTAAGTTTATGTTTAAATTTATGTCTAAGTTTATGTTTAAGTTTATGTTTATGTTTATGTTTAAGTTTATGTTTTAATTTATGTTTATGTTTATGTTTTAATTTATGTTCAAGTTTATGTTTAAGTTTATGTTTAAGTTTATGTTTTAATTAATGTTTATGTTTATGTTTTAATATATGTTCAAGTTTATGTTTAAGTTTATGTTTAAGTTTATGTTTAAGTTTATGTTTAAGTTTATGTTTAAGTTTATGTCTAAGTTTATGTTTAAGTTTATGTTTATGTTTATGTTTAAGTTTATGTTTTAATTTATGTTTATGTTTATGTTTTAATTTATGTTCAAGTTTATGTTTAAGTTTATGTTTAAGTTTATGTTTAAGTTTATGTTTAAGTTTATGTCTAAGTTTATGTTTAAGTTTATGTTTAAGTTTATGTACAACTTTATGTCTAAGTTTATGTTTAAATTTATGTTCAAGTTTATGTTTAAGTTTATGTTTATGTTTATGTTTAAGTTTATGTTTAAACTTATGTTCAAATTTATGTTTAAGTTTTTGTTTAAGTTTATGTTTAAGTTTATGTTTAAGTTTATGTGCAACTTTATGTCAAAGTTTATGTTTAAATTTATGTTCAAGTTTATGTTTAAGTTTATGTTTAAGTTTATGTTTAAATTTATGTACAACTTTATGTCTTAGTTTATGTTTAAATTTATGTTCAAGTTTATGTCTAAGTTTATGTTTAAATTTATGTTTAAGTTTATGTTTAAGTTTATGTTTAAGTTTATGTACAACTTTATGTCTAAGTTTATGTTTAAATTTATGTTCAAGTTTATGTCTAAGTTTATGTTTAAATTTATGTTCAAGTTTATGTTTATGTTTATTTTAAGTTTATGTTTAAATTTATATACAACTTTATGTCTAAGTTTATGTTTAAATTTATGTTCAAGTTGATGTTTAAGTTTATGTATAAATTTATGTACAACTTTATGTCTAAGTTTATGTTTTAATTTTTTTTCAAGTTAATGTTTAAGTTTATGTTTAAATTTATGTTTAAGTTTATGTTTAAGTTTATATTTAAATTTATGTACAACTTTATGTCTAAGTTAATGTTTAAATTTATGTTCAAGTTTATGTTTAAGTTTATGTACAACTTTATGTCTAAGTTTATGTTTAAATTTATGTTTAAGTTTATGTTTAAGTTTATGTACAACTTTATGTCTAAGTTTATATTTAAATTTATGTTCAAGTTTATGTTTAAGTTTATGTTTAAGTTTATGTTTAATTTTATGTACAACTTTATGTCTAAGTTTATGTTTAAATTTATGTTCAAGTTTATGTTTAAGTTTATGTTTAAGTTTATGTTTAAATTTATGTACAACTTTATGTCTAAGTTTATGTTTAAAGTTATGTTCAAGTTTATGTCTTAGTTAATGTTTAAATTTATGTTTAAGTTTATGTTTAAGTTTATGTTTAAGTTTATGCACAACTTTATGTCTAAGTTTATGTTTAAGTTTATGTTTAAGTTTATGTTTAAGTTTATGTTTATGTTTATGTTTAAGTTTCTGTTTAAGTTTATGTTTAAGTTTATGTTTATGTTTATGTTTATGTTTAAGTTTATGTTTAAGTTTATGTTTATGTTTATGTTTAAGTTTATGTTTAAGTTTATGTTTAAATTTATGTCTAAGTTTATGTTTAAGTTTATGTTTATGTTTATGTTTAAGTTTATGTTTTAATTTATGTTTATGTTTATGTTTTAATTTATGTTCAAGTTTATGTTTAAGTTTATGTTTAAGTTTATGTTTTAATTAATGTTTATGTTTATGTTTTAATATATGTTCAAGTTTATGTTTAAGTTTATGTTTAAGTTTATGTTTAAGTTTATGTTTAAGTTTATGTTTAAGTTTATGTCTAAGTTTATGTTTAAGTTTATGTTTATGTTTATGTTTAAGTTTATGTTTTAATTTATGTTTATGTTTATGTTTTAATTTATGTTCAAGTTTATGTTTAAGTTTATGTTTAAGTTTATGTTTAAGTTTATGTTTAAGTTTATGTCTAAGTTTATGTTTAAGTTTATGTTTAAGTTTATGTACAACTTTATGTCTAAGTTTATGTTTAAATTTATGTTCAAGTTTATGTTTAAGTTTATGTTTATGTTTATGTTTAAGTTTATGTTTAAACTTATGTTCAAATTTATGTTTAAGTTTTTGTTTAAGTTTATGTTTAAGTTTATGTTTAAGTTTATGTGCAACTTTATGTCAAAGTTTATGTTTAAATTTATGTTCAAGTTTATGTTTAAGTTTATGTTTAAGTTTATGTTTAAATTTATGTACAACTTTATGTCTTAGTTTATGTTTAAATTTATGTTCAAGTTTATGTCTAAGTTTATGTTTAAATTTATGTTTAAGTTTACGTTTAAGTTTATGTTTAAGTTTATGTACAACTTTATGTCTAAGTTTATGTTTAAATTTATGTTCAAGTTTATGTCTAAGTTTATGTTTAAATTTATGTTCAAGTTTATGTTTATGTTTATTTTAAGTTTATGTTTAAATTTATGTACAACTTTATGTCTAAGTTTATGTTTAAATTTATGTTCAAGTTGATGTTTAAGTTTATGTATAAATTTATGTACAACTTTATGTCTATGTTTATGTTTTAATTTTTTTTCAAGTTAATGTTTAAGTTTATGTTTAAATTTATGTTTAAGTTTATGTTTAAGTTTATATTTAAATTTATGTACAACTTTATGTCTAAGTTAATGTTTAAATTTATGTTCAAGTTTATGTTTATGTTTATGTACAACTTTATGTCTAAGTTTATGTTTAAATTTATGTTTAAGTTTATGTTTAAGTTTATGTACAACTTTATGTCTAAGTTTATATTTAAATTTATGTTCAAGTTTATGTTTAAGTTTATGTTTAAGTTTATGTTTAATTTTATGTACAACTTTATGTCTAAGTTTATGTTTAAATTTATGTTCAAGTTTATGTTTAAGTTTATGTTTAAGTTTATGTTTAAATTTATGTACAACTTTATGTCTAAGTTTATGTTTAAAGTTATGTTCAAGTTTATGTCTTAGTTAATGTTTAAATTTATGTTTAAGTTTATGTTTAAGTTTATGTTTAAGTTTATGTACAACTTTATGTCTAAGTTTATGTTTAAGTTTATGTTTAAGTTTATGTTTAAGTTTATGTTTATGTTTATGTTTAAGTTTCTGTTTAAGTTTATGTTTAAGTTTATGTTTATGTTTATGTTTATGTTTAAGTTTATGTTTAAGTTTATGTTTATGTTTATGTTTAAGTTTATGTTTAAGTTTATGTTTAAGTTTATGTTTAAATTTATGTCTAAGTTTATGTTTAAGTTTATGTTTATGTTTATGTTTAAGTTTATGTTTTAATTTATGTTTATGTTTATGTTTTAATTTATGTTCAAGTTTATGTTTAAGTTTATGTTTAAGTTTATGTTTTAATTAATGTTTATGTTTATGTTTTAATATATGTTCAAGTTTATGTTTAAGTTTATGTTTAAGTTTATGTTTAAGTTTATGTTTAAGTTTATGTTTAAGTTTATGTCTAAGTTTATGTTTAAGTTTATGTTTATGTTTATGTTTAAGTTTATGTTTTAATTTATGTTTATGTTTATGTTTTAATTTATGTTCAAGTTTATGTTTAAGTTTATGTTTAAGTTTATGTTTAAGTTTATGTTTAAGTTTATGTCTAAGTTTATGTTTAAGTTTATGTTTAAGTTTATGTACAACTTTATGTCTAAGTTTATGTTTAAATTTATGTTCAAGTTTATGTTTAAGTTTATGTTTATGTTTATGTTTAAGTTTATGTTTAAACTTATGTTCAAATTTATGTTTAAGTTTTTGTTTAAGTTTATGTTTAAGTTTATGTTTAAGTTTATGTGCAACTTTATGTCAAAGTTTATGTTTAAATTTATGTTCAAGTTTATGTTTAAGTTTATGTTTAAGTTTATGTTTAAATTTATGTACAACTTTATGTCTTAGTTTATGTTTAAATTTATGTTCAAGTTTATGTCTAAGTTTATGTTTAAATTTATGTTTAAGTTTATGTTTAAGTTTATGTTTAAGTTTATGTACAACTTTATGTCTAAGTTTATGTTTAAATTTATGTTCAAGTTTATGTCTAAGTTTATGTTTAAATTTATGTTCAAGTTTATGTTTATGTTTATTTTAAGTTTATGTTTAAATTTATGTACAACTTTATGTCTAAGTTTATGTTTAAATTTATGTTCAAGTTGATGTTTAAGTTTATGTATAAATTTATGTACAACTTTATGTCTAAGTTTATGTTTTAATTTTTTTTCAAGTTAATGTTTAAGTTTATGTTTAAATTTATGTTTAAGTTTATGTTTAAGTTTATATTTAAATTTATGTACAACTTTATGTCTAAGTTAATGTTTAAATTTATGTTCAAGTTTATGTTTAAGTTTATGTACAACTTTATGTCTAAGTTTATGTTAAAATTTATGTTTAAGTTTATGTTTAAGTTTATGTACAACTTTATGTCTAAGTTTATATTTAAATTTATGTTCAAGTTTATGTTTAAGTTTATGTTTAAGTTTATGTTTAATTTTATGTACAACTTTATGTCTAAGTTTATGTTTAAATTTATGTTCAAGTTTATGTTTAAGTTTATGTTTAAGTTTATGTTTAAATTTATGTACAACTTTATGTCTAAGTTTATGTTTAAAGTTATGTTCAAGTTTATGTCTTAGTTAATGTTTAAATTTATGTTTAAGTTTATGTTTAAGTTTATGTTTAAGTTTATGTACAACTTTATGTCTAAGTTTATGTTTAAGTTTATGTTTAAGTTTATGTTTAAGTTTATGTTAAAATTTATGTACAACTTTATGTCTAAGTTTATGTTTAAAGTTATGTTCAAGTTTATGTCTAAGTTAATGTTTAAATTTATGTTTAAGTTCATGTTTAAGTTTATGTTTAAGTTTATGTTTAAGTTTATGTTTAAGTTTATTTTTAAGTTTATGTTTAAGTTTATGTTTAAGTTTATGTTTATGTTTATGTTTATGTTTAAGTTTATGTTTAAGTTTATGTTTATGTTTATGTTTAAGTTTATGTTTAAGTTTATGTTGAAGTTTATGTTCAAGTTTATGTTTAAGTTTATGTTTAAGTTTATGTTTAAGTTTATGTTTAAGTTTATGTTTAAATTTATGTACAACTTTGTGTCTAAGTTTATGTTTAAATTTATGTTCAAGTTTATGTCTAAATTTATGTTTAAATTTATGTTTAAGTTTATGTTTAAGTTTATGTTTAAGTTTATGTACAACTTTATGTCTAAGTTTATGTTTAAATTTATGTTCAAGTTTATGTTTATGTTTATGTTTAAGTTTATGTTTAAATTTATGTACAACTTTATGTCTAAGTTTATGTTTTAATTTATTTTCAAGTTGATGTTTAAGTTTATGTTTAAATTTATGTTTAAGTTTATGTTTAAGTTTATATTTAAATTTATGTACAACTTTATGTCTAAGTTTATGTTTAAATTTATGTTTAAATTTATGTTTAAGTTTATGTTTAAGTTTATTTTTAAATTTATGTACAACTTTATGTCTAAGTTTATGTTTAAATTTATGTTCAAGTTTATGTTTAAGTTTATGTACAATTTTATGTCTAAGTTTATGTTTAAATTTATGTTTAAGTTTATGTTTAAGTTTATGTACAACTTTATGTCTAAGTTTATGTTTAAATTTTAATTCTAAGTTCAAGTTTATGTTTAAGTTTATGTACAACTTTATGTCTAAGTTTATGTTTAAAATTATGTCCAAGTTTATTTTATTAACATAAACATAAACTTAAACATAAACATAATCATAAACATAAACATAAACATGAACATAAACATAAACATAAACATAAACATAAACATAAACATAAACATAAACATAAACATAAACATAAACATAAACATAAACATAAACATAAACATAAACATAAACATAAACATAAACATAAACATAAACATAAACATAAACATAAACATAAACATAAACATAAACATAAACATAAACATAAACATAAACATAAACATAAACATAAACATAAACATAAACATAAACATAAACATAAACATAAACATAAACATAAACATAAACATAAACATAAACATAAACATAAACATAAACATAAACATAAACATAAACATAAACATAAACATAAACATAAACATAAACATAAACATAAACATAAACATAAACATAAACATAAACATAAACATAAACATAAACATAATCATAAACATAAACATAAACATAAACATAAACATAAACATAAACATAAACATAAACATAAACATAAACATAAACATAAACATAAACATAAACATAAACATAAACATAAACATAAACATAAACATAAACATAAACATAAACATAAACATAAACTTAAACATAAACTTAAACATAAACTTAAACATAAACTTAAACATAAACTTAAACATAAACTTAAACATAAACTTAAACATAAACTTAAACATAAACATAAACATAAACTTAAACATAAACTTAAACATAAACTTAAACATAAACTTAAACATAAACTTAAACATAAACATAAACATAAACATAAACATAAACATAAACATAAACATAAACATAAACATAAACATAAACATAAACATAAACATAAACATAAACATAAACATAAACATAAACATAAACATAAACAAAAACATAAACATAAACATAAACATAAACATAAACATAAACATTAACATAAACTTTAACATAAGACAGATTAGATACAAATCGACTCGATTTGTATTAATTCGGTGTATATTGTATTTTTTTGATATTAATTGTCTCGATTCGTATCAAACAGTCTTTTTAAATGATTTCGAAAAGTCACCAATTTAGTACAAATCGAGTCGATTTGTATCTAATCTGTCTTGATGAAGATTTAATATAATTTTTTTTATTTGCTAAATTGAATTGAGTCGAAATGTGTTGTTTATGTTTATTATTATGTTTATGTATATGCTTATGTTTAAGTTTATGTTTAAGTTTATGTTAAAGTTTATGTTTATGTTTATGTTTAAGTTTATGTTTAAGTTTATGTTTACGTTTATGTTTAAGTTTATGTTTAAGTTTATGTTTAAGTTTATGTTTATGTTTATGTTTAAGTTTCTGTTTAAGTTTATGTTTAAGTTTATGTTTATGTTTATGTTTATGTTTATGTTTAAGTTTATGTTTAAGTTTATGTTTATGTTTATGTTTAAGTTTATGTTTAAGTTTATGTTTAAGTTTATGTTTAAATTTATGTCTAAGTTTATGTTTAAGTTTATGTTTATGTTTATGTTTAAGTTTATGTTTTAATTTATGTTTATGTTTATGTTTTAATTTATGTTCAAGTTTATGTTTAAGTTTATGTTTAAGTTTATGTTTTAATTAATGTTTATGTTTATGTTTTAATATATGTTCAAGTTTATGTTTAAGTTTATGTTTAAGTTTATGTTTAAGTTTATGTTTAAGTTTATGTTTAAGTTTATGTCTAAGTTTATGTTTAAGTTTATGTTTATGTTTATGTTTAAGTTTATGTTTTAATTTATGTTTATGTTTATGTTTTAATTTATGTTCAAGTTTATGTTTAAGTTTATGTTTAAGTTTATGTTTAAGTTTATGTTTAAGTTTATGTCTAAGTTTATGTTTAAGTTTATGTTTAAGTTTATGTACAACTTTATGTCTAAGTTTATGTTTAAATTTATGTTCAAGTTTATGTTTAAGTTTATGTTTATGTTTATGTTTAAGTTTATGTTTAAACTTATGTTCAAATTTATGTTTAAGTTTTTGTTTAAGTTTATGTTTAAGTTTATGTTTAAGTTTATGTGCAACTTTATGTCAAAGTTTATGTTTAAATTTATGTTCAAGTTTATGTTTAAGTTTATGTTTAAGTTTATGTTTAAATTTATGTACAACTTTATGTCTTAGTTTATGTTTAAATTTATGTTCAAGTTTATGTCTAAGTTTATGTTTAAATTTATGTTTAAGTTTATGTTTAAGTTTATGTTTAAGTTTATGTACAACTTTATGTCTAAGTTTATGTTTAAATTTATGTTCAAGTTTATGTTTATGTTTATGTTTAAGTTTATGTTTAAATTTATGTACAACTTTATGTCTAAGTTTATGTTTTAATTTATTTTCAAGTTGATGTTTAAGTTTATGTTGATGTTTAAGTTTATGTTTAAATTTATGTTTAAGTTTATGTTTAAGTTTATATTTAAATTTATGTACAACTTTATGTCTAAGTTTATGTTTAAATTTATGTTTAAATTTATGTTTAAGTTTATGTTTAAGTTTATTTTTAAATTTATGTACAACTTTATGTCTAAGTTTATGTTTAAATTTATGTTCAAGTTTATGTTTAAGTTTATGTACAACTTTATGTCTAAGTTTATGTTTAAATTTATGTTTAAGTTTATGTTTAAGTTTATGTACAACTTTATGTCTAAGTTTATGTTTAAATTTTAATTCTAAGTTCAAGTTTATGTTTAAGTTTATGTACAACTTTATGTCTAAGTTTATGTTTAAAATTATGTCCAAGTTTATTTTATTAACATAAACATAAACTTAAACATAAACATAATCATAAACATAAACATAAACATGAACATAAACATAAACATAAACATAAACATAAACATAAACATAAACATAAACATAAACATAAACATAAACATAAACATAAACATAAACATAAACATAAACATAAACATAAACATAAACATAAACATAAACATAAACATAAACATAAACATAAACATAAACATAAACATAAACATAAACATAAACATAAACATAAACATAAACATAAACATAAACATAAACATAAACATAAACATAAACATAAACATAAACATAAACATAAACATAAACATAAACATAAACATAAACATAAACATAAACATAAACATAAACATAAACATAAACATAAACATAAACATAAACATAAACATAAACATAAACATAAACATAAACATAAACATAAACATAAACATAAACATAAACATAAACATAAACATAAACATAAACATAAACATAAACATAAACATAAACATAATCATAAACATAAACATAAACATAAACATAAACATAAACATAAACATAAACATAAACATAAACATAAACATAAACATAAACATAAACATAAACATAAACATAAACATAAACATAAACATAAACATAAACATAAACATAAACATAAACATAAACATAAACTTAAACATAAACTTAAACATAAACTTAAACATAAACTTAAACATAAACTTAAACATAAACTTAAACATAAACTTAAACATAAACTTAAACATAAACATAAACATAAACTTAAACATAAACTTAAACATAAACTTAAACATAAACTTAAACATAAACTTAAACATAAACATAAACATAAACATAAACATAAACATAAACATAAACATAAACATAAACATAAACATAAACATAAACATAAACATAAACATAAACATAAACATAAACATAAACATAAACATAAACATAAACATAAACATAAACATAAACATAAACATAAACATAAACATAAACATAAACATAAACATTAACATAAACTTTAACATAAGACAGATTAGATACAAATCGACTCGATTTGTATTAATTCGGTGTATATTGTATTTTTTTGATATTAATTGTCTCGATTCGTATCAAACAGTCTTTTTAAATGATTTCGAAAAGTCACCAATTTAGTACAAATCGAGTCGATTTGTATCTAATCTGTCTTGATGAAGATTTAATATAATTTTTTTTATTTGCTAAATTGAATTGAGTCGAAATGTGTTGTTTATGTTTATTATTATGTTTATGTATATGCTTATGTTTAAGTTTATGTTTAAGTTTATGTTAAAGTTTATGTTTATGTTTATGTTTAAGTTTATGTTTAAGTTTATGTTTACGTTTATGTTTAAGTTTATGTTTAAGTTTATGTTTAAGTTTATGTTTATGTTTATGTTTAAGTTTCTGTTTAAGTTTATGTTTAAGTTTATGTTTATGTTTATGTTTATGTTTAAGTTTATGTTTAAGTTTATGTTTATGTTTATGTTTAAGTTTATGTTTAAGTTTATGTTTAAGTTTATGTTTAAATTTATGTCTAAGTTTATGTTTAAGTTTATGTTTATGTTTATGTTTAAGTTTATGTTTTAATTTATGTTTATGTTTATGTTTTAATTTATGTTCAAGTTTATGTTTAAGTTTATGTTTAAGTTTATGTTTTAATTAATGTTTATGTTTATGTTTTAATATATGTTCAAGTTTATGTTTAAGTTTATGTTTAAGTTTATGTTTAAGTTTATGTTTAAGTTTATGTTTAAGTTTATGTCTAAGTTTATGTTTAACTTTATGTTTATGTTTATGTTTATGTTTAAGTTTATGTTTTAATTTATGTTTATGTTTATGTTTTAATTTATGTTCAAGTTTATGTTTAAGTTTATGTTTAAGTTTATGTTTAAGTTTATGTACAACTTTATGTCTAAGTTTATGTTTAAATTTATGTTCAATTTTATGTTTAAGTTTATGTTTATGTTTATGTTTAAGTTTATGTTTAAACTTATGTTCAAATTTATGTTTAAGTTTTTGTTTAAGTTTATGTTTAAGTTTATGTTTAAGTTTATGTGCAACTTTATGTCAAAGTTTATGTTTAAATTTATGTTCAAGTTTATGTTTAAGTTTATGTTTAAGTTTATGTTTAAATTTATGTCTAAGTTTATGTTTAAGTTTATGTTTATGTTTATGTTTAAGTTTATGTTTTAATTTATGTTTATGTTTATGTTTTAATTTATGTTCAAGTTTATGTTTAAGTTTATGTTTAAGTTTATGTTTTAATTAATGTTTATGTTTATGTTTTAATATATGTTCAAGTTTATGTTTAAGTTTATGTTTAAGTTTATGTTTAAGTTTATGTTTAAGTTTATGTTTAAGTTTATGTCTAAGTTTATGTTTAAGTTTATGTTTATGTTTATGTTTATGTTTAAGTTTATGTTTTAATTTATGTTTATGTTTATGTTTTAATTTATGTTCAAGTTTATGTTTAAGTTTATGTTTAAGTTTATGTTTAAGTTTATGTACAACTTTATGTCTAAGTTTATGTTTAAATTTATGTTCAATTTTATGTTTAAGTTTATGTTTATGTTTATGTTTAAGTTTATGTTTAAACTTATGTTCAAATTTATGTTTAAGTTTTTGTTTAAGTTTATGTTTAAGTTTATGTTTAAGTTTATGTGCAACTTTATGTCAAAGTTTATGTTTAAATTTATGTTCAAGTTTATGTTTAAGTTTATGTTTAAGTTTATGTTTAAATTTATGTACAACTTTATGTCTTAGTTTATGTTTAAATTTATGTTCAAGTTTATGTCTAAGTTTATGTTTAAATTTATGTTTAAGTTTATGTTTAAGTTTATGTTTAAGTTTATGTACAACTTTATGTCTAAGTTTATGTTTAAATTTATGTTCAAGTTTATGTCTAAGTTTATGTTTAAATTTATGTTCAAGTTTATGTTTATGTTAATTTTAAGTTTATGTTTAAATTTATGTACAACTTTATGTCTAAGTTTATGTTTAAATTTATGTTCAAGTTGATGTTTAAGTTTATGTATAAATTTAAATACAACTTTATGTCTAAGTTTATGTTTTAATTTTTTTTCAAGTTAATGTTTAAGTTTATGTTTAAATTTATGTTTAAGTTTATGTTTAAGTTTATATTTAAATTTATGTACAACTTTATGTCTAAGTTAATGTTTAAATTTATGTTCAAGTTTATGTTTAAGTTTATGTACAACTTTATGTCTAAGTTTATGTTTAAATTTATGTTTAAGTTTATGTTTAAGTTTATGTACAACTTTATGTCTAAGTTTATATTTAAATTTATGTTCAAGTTTATGTTTAAGTTTATGTTTAAGTTTATGTTTAATTTTATGTACAACTTTATGTCTAAGTTTATGTTTAAATTTATGTTCAAGTTTATGTTTAAGTTTATGTTTAAGTTTATGTTTAAATTTATGTACAACTTTATGTCTAAGTTTATGTTTAAAGTTATGTTCAAGTTTATGTCTTAGTTAATGTTTAAATTTATGTTTAAGTTTATGTTTAAGTTTATGTTTAAGTTTATGTACAACTTTATGTCTAAGTTTATGTTTAAATTTATGTTCAAGTTTATGTTTATGTTTATGTTTAAGTTTATGTTTAAATTTATGTACAACTTTACGTCTAAGTTTATGTTTAAGTTTATGTTTAAGTTTATGTTTAAGTTTATGTTTAAGTTTATGTTAAAATTTATGTACAACTTTATGTCTAAGTTTATGTTTAAAGTTATGTTCAAGTTTATGTCTAAGTTAATGTTTAAATTTATGTTTAAGTTCATGTTTAAGTTTATGTTTAAGTTTATGTTTAAGTTTATGTTTAAGTTTATTTTTAAGTTTATGTTTAAGTTTATGTTTAAGTTTATGTTTATGTTTATGTTTATGTTTAAGTTTATGTTTAAGTTTATGTTTATGTTTATGTTTAAGTTTATGTTTAAGTTTATGTTGAAGTTTATGTTCAAGTTTATGTTTAAGTTTATGTTTAAGTTTATGTTTAAGTTTATGTTTAAGTTTATGTTTAAATTTATGTACAACTTTGTGTCTAAGTTTATGTTTAAATTTATGTTCAAGTTTATGTCTAAATTTATGTTTAAATTTATGTTTAAGTTTATGTTTAAGTTTATGTTTAAGTTTATGTACAACTTTATGTCTAAGTTTATGTTTAAATTTATGTTCAAGTTTATGTTTATGTTTATGTTTAAGTTTATGTTTAAATTTATGTACAACTTAATGTCTAAGTTTATGTTTTAATTTATTTTCAAGTTGATGTTTAGTTTATGTTTAAATTTATGTTTAAGTTTATGTTTAAGTTTATATTTAAATTTATGTACAACTTTATGTCTAAGTTTATGTTTAAATTTATGTTTAAATTTATGTTTAAGTTTATGTTTAAGTTTATTTTTAAATTTATGTACAACTTTATGTCTAAGTTTATGTTTAAATTTATGTTCAAGTTTATGTTTAAGTTTATGTACAACTTTATGTCTAAGTTTATGTTTAAATTTATGTTTAAGTTTATGTACAACTTTATGTCTAAGTTTATGTTTAAATTTTAATTCTAAGTTCAAGTTTATGTTTAAGTTTATGTACAACTTTATGTCTAAGTTTATGTTTAAAATTATGTCCAAGTTTATTTTATTAACATAAACATAAACTTAAACATAAACATAATCATAAACATAAACATAAACATGAACATAAACATAAACATAAACATAAACATAAACATAAACATAAACATAAACATAAACATAAACATAAACATAAACATAAACATAAACATAAACATAAACATAAACATAAACATAAACATAAACATAAACATAAACATAAACATAAACATAAACATAAACATAAACATAAACATAAACATAAACATAAACATAAACATAAACATAAACATAAACATAAACATAAACATAAACATAAACATAAACATAAACATAAACATAAACATAAACATAAACATAAACATAAACATAAACATAAACATAAACATAAACATAAACATAAACATAAACATAAACATAAACATAAACATAAACATAAACATAAACATAAACATAAACATAAACATAAACATAAACATAAACATAAACATAAACATAAACATAAACATAAACATAAACATAAACATAAACATAAACATAAACATAAACATAAACATAAACATAAACATAAACATAAACATAAACATAAACATAAACATAAACATAAACATAAACATAAACATAAACATAAACATAAACATAAACATAAACATAAACATAAACATAAACATAAACATAAACATAAACATAAACATAAACATAAACATAAACATAATCATAAACATAAACATAAACTTAAACATAAACTTAAACATAAACTTAAACATAAACTTAAACATAAACTTAAACATAAACTTAAACATAAACTTAAACATAAACTTAAACATAAACATAAACATAAACTTAAACATAAACTTAAACATAAACTTAAACATAAACTTAAACATAAACTTAAACATAAACATAAACATAAACATAAACATAAACATAAACATAAACATAAACATAAACATAAACATAAACATAAACATAAACATAAACATAAACATAAACATAAACATAAACATAAACATAAACATAAACATAAACATAAACATAAACATAAACATAAACATAAACATAAACATAAACATAAACATAAACATAAACATAAACATAAACATAAACATAAACATAAACATTAACATAAACTTTAACATAAGACAGATTAGATACAAATCGACTCGATTTGTATTAATTCGGTGTATATTGTATTTTTTTGATATTAATTGTCTCGATTCGTATCAAACAGTCTTTTTAAATGATTTCGAAAAGTCACCGAATTAGTACAAATCGAGTCGATTTGTATCTAATCTGTCTTGATGAAGATTTAATATAATTTTTTTTATTTGCTAAATTGAATTGAGTCGAAATGTGTTGTTTATGTTTATTATTATGTTTATGTATATGCTTATGTTTAAGTTTATGTTTAAGTTTATGTTAAAGTTTATGTTTATGTTTATGTTTATGTTTAAGTTTATGTTTAAGTTTATGTTTACGTTTATGTTTAAGTTTATGTTTAAGTTTATGTTTAAGTTTATGTTTATGTTTATGTTTAAGTTTATGTTTAAGTTTATGTTTAAGTTTATGTTTATGTTTATGTTTATGTTTAAGTTTATGTTTAAGTTTATGTTTATGTTTATGTTTAAGTTTATGTTTAAGTTTATGTTTAAGTTTATGTTTAAATTTATGTCTAAGTTTATGTTTAAGTTTATGTTTATGTTTATGTTTAAGTTTATGTTTTAATTTATGTTTATGTTTATGTTTTAATTTATGTTCAAGTTTATGTTTAAGTTTATGTTTAAGTTTATGTTTTAATTAATGTTTATGTTTATGTTTTAATATATGTTCAAGTTTATGTTTAAGTTTATGTTTAAGTTTATGTTTAAGTTTATGTTTAAGTTTATGTTTAAGTTTATGTTTAAGTTTATGTCTAAGTTTATGTTTAAGTTTATGTTTATGTTTATGTTTAAGTTTATGTTTAAATTTATGTTTATGTTTATGTTTTAATTTATGTTCAAGTTTATGTTTAAGTTTATGTTTAAGTTTATGTTTAAGTTTATGTTTAAGTTTATGTCTAAGTTTATGTTTAAGTTTATGTTTAAGTTTATGTACAACTTTATGTCTAAGTTTATGTTTAAATTTATGTTCAAGTTTATGTTTAAGTTTATGTTTATGTTTATGTTTAAGTTTATGTTTAAACTTATGTTCAAATTTATGTTTAAGTTTTTGTTTAAGTTTATGTTTAAGTTAATGTTTAAGTTTATGTGCAACTTTATGTCAAAGTTTATGTTTAAATTTATGTTCAAGTTTATGTTTAAGTTTATGTTTAAGTTTATGTTTAAATTTATGTACAACTTTATGTCTTAGTTTATGTTTAAATTTATGTTCAAGTTTATGTCTAAGTTTATGTTTAAATTTATGTTTAAGTTTATGTTTAAGTTTATGTTTAAGTTTATGTACAGTTTTATGTCTAAGTTTATGTTTAAATTTATGTTCAAGTTTATGTCTAAGTTTATGTTTAAATTTATGTTCAAGTTTATGTTTATGTTTATTTTAAGTTTATGTTTAAATTTATGTACAACTTTATGTCTAAGTTTATGTTTAAATTTATGTTCAAGTTGATGTTTAAGTTTATGTATAAATTTATGTACAACTTTATGTCTAAGTTTATGTTTTAATTTTTTTTCAAGTTAATGTTTAAGTTTATGTTTAAATTTATGTTTAAGTTTATGTTTAAGTTTATATTTAAATTTATGTACAACTTTATGTCTAAGTTAATGTTTAAATTTATGTTCAAGTTTATGTTTAAGTTTATGTACAACAATATGTCTAAGTTTATGTTTAAATTTATGTTTAAGTTTATGTTTAAGTTTATGTACAACTTTATGTCTAAGTTTATGTTTAAATTTATGTTCAAGTTTATGTTTAAGTTTATGTTTAAGTTTATGTTTAAATTTATGTACAACTTTATGTCTAAGTTTATGTTTAAAGTTATGTTCAAGTTTATGTCTTAGTTAATGTTTAAATTTATGTTTAAGTTTATGTTTAAGTTTATTTTTAAGTTTATGTACAACTTTATGTCTAAGTTTATGTTTAAATTTATGTTCAAGTTTATGTTTATGTTTATGTTTAAGTTTATGTTTAAATTTATGTACAACTTTACGTCTAAGTTTATGTTGAAGTTTATGTTTAAGTTTATGTTTAAGTTTTTGTTTAAGTTTATGTTAAAATTTATGTACAACTTTATGTCTAAGTTTATGTTTAAAGTTATGTTCAAGTTTATGTCTAAGTTAATGTTTAAATTTATGTTTAAGTTCATGTTTAAGTTTATGTTTAAGTTTATGTTTAAGTTTATGTTTAAGTTTATTTTTAAGTTTATGTTTAAGTTTATGTTTAAGTTTATGTTTATGTTTATGTTTATGTTTAAGTTTATGTTTAAGTTTATGTTTATGTTTATGTTTAAGTTTATGTTTAAGTTTATGTTGAAGTTTATGTTCAAGTTTATGTTTAAGTTTATGTTTAAGTTTATGTTTAAGTTTATGTTTAAGTTTATGTTTAAGTTTCTTTTTAAGTTAATGTTTAAGTTTATGTTTAAGTTTATGTTTATGTTTATGTTTATGTTTATGTTTATGTTTAAGTTTATGTTTAAGTTTATGTTGAAGTTTATGTTCAAGTTTATGTCTAAGTTTATGTTTAAAATTATGTCCAAGTTTATTTTATTAACATAAACATAAACTTAAACATAAACATAATCATAAACATAAACATAAACATAAACATAAACATAAACATAAACATAATCATAAACATAAACATAAACATAAACATAAACATAAACATAAACATAAACATAAACATAAACATAAACATAAACATAAACATAAACATAAACATAAACATAAACATAAACATAAACATAAACATAAACATAAACATAAACATAAACATAAACATAAACTTAAACATAAACTTAAACATAAACTTAAACATAAACTTAAACATAAACTTAAACATAAACTTAAACATAAACTTAAACATAAACTTAAACATAAACTTAAACATAAACATAAACATAAACTTAAACATAAACTTAAACATAAACTTAAACATAAACTTAAACATAAACATAAACATAAACATAAACATAAACATAAACATAAACATAAACATAAACATAAACATAAACATAAACATAAACATAAACATAAACATAAACATAAACATAAACATAAACATAAACATAAACATAAACATAAACATAAACATAAACATAAACATAAACATAAACATAAACATAAACATAAACATTAACATAAACTTTAACATAAGACAGATTAGATACAAATCGACTCGATTTGTATTAATTCGGTGTATATTGTATTTTTTTGATATTAATTGTCTCGATTCGTATCAAACAGTCTTTTTAAATTATTTCGAAAAGTCACCGATTTAGTACAAATCGAGTCGATTTGTATCTAATCTGTCTTGATGAAGATTTAATATAATTTTTTTTATTTGCTAAATTGAATTGAGTCGAAATGTGTTGTTTATGTTTATTAATATGTTTATGTATATGCTTATGTTTAAGTTTATGTTTAAGTTTATGTTAAAGTTTATGTTTATGTTTATGTTTAAGTTTATGTTTAAGTTTATGTTTACGTTTATGTTTAAGTTTATGTTTATGTTTATGTTTAAGTTTATGTTTAAGTTTATGTTTAAGTTTATGTTTATGTTTAAGTTTAAGTTTATGTTTAAGTTTATGTTTATGTTTATGTTTAAGTTTATGTTTAAGTTTATGTTTAAGTTTATGTTTAAATTTATGTCTAAGTTTATGTTTAAGTTTATGTTTATGTTTATGTTTAAGTTTATGTTTTAATTTATGTTTATGTTTATGTTTTAATTTATGTTCAAGTTTATGTTTAAGTTTATGTTTAAGTTTATGTTTTAATTAATGTTTATGTTTATGTTTTAATATATGTTCAAGTTTATGTTTAAGTTTATGTTTAAGTTTATGTTTAAGTTTATGTTTAAGTTTATGTTTAAGTTTATGTCTATGTTTATGTTTAAGTTTATGTTTATGTTTATGTTTAAGTTTATGTTTTAATTTATGTTTATGTTTATGTTTTAATTTATGTTCAAGTTTATGTTTAAGTTTATGTTTAAGTTTATGTTTAAGTTTATGTTTAAGTTTATGTCTAAGTTTATGTTTAAGTTTATGTTTAAGTTTATGTACAACTTTATGTCTAAGTTTATGTTTAAATTTATGTTCAAGTTTATGTTTAAGTTTATGTTTATGTTTATGTTTAAGTTTATGTTTAAACTTATGTTCAAATTTATGTTTAAGTTTTTGTTTAAGTTTATGTTTAAGTTTATGTTTAAGTTTATGTGCAACTTTATGTCAAAGTTTATGTTTAAATTTATGTTCAAGTTTATGTTTAAGTTTATGTTTAAGTTTATGTTTAAATTTATGTACAACTTTATGTCTTAGTTTATGTTTAAATTTATGTTCAAGTTTATGTCTAAGTTTATGTTTAAATTTATGTTTAAGTTTATGTTTAAGTTTATGTTTAAGTTTATGTACAACTTTATGTCTAAGTTTATGTTTAAATTTATGTTCAAGTTTATGTCTAAGTTTATGTTTAAATTTATGTTCAAGTTTATGTTTATGTTTATTTTAAGTTTATGTTTAAATTTATGTACAACTTTATGTCTAAGTTTATGTTTAAATTTATGTTCAATTTGATGATTAAGTTTATGTATAAATTTATGTACAACTTTATGTCTAAGTTTATGTTTTAATTTTTTTTCAAGTTAATGTTTAAGTTTATGTTTAAATTTATGTTTAAGTTTATGTTTAAGTTTATATTTAAATTTATGTACAACTTTATGTCTAAGTTAATGTTTAAATTTATGTTCAAGTTTATGTTTAAGTTTATGTACAACTTTATGTCTAAGTTTATGTTTAAATTTATGTTTAAGTTTATGTTTAAGTTTATGTACAACTTTATGTCTAAGTTTATGTTTAAATTTATGTTCAAGTTTATGTTTAAGTTTATGTTTAAGTTTATGTTTAATTTTATGTACAACTTTATGTCTAAGTTTATGTTTAAATTTATGTTCAAGTTTATGTTTAAGTTTATGTTTAAGTTTATGTTTAAATTTATGTACAACTTTATGTCTAAGTTTATGTTTAAAGTTATGTTCAAGTTTATGTCTTAGTTAATGTTTAAATTTATGTTTAAGTTTATGTTTAAGTTTATGTTTAAGTTTATGTACAACTTTATGTCTAAGTTTATGTTTAAATTTATGTTCAAGTTTATGTTTATGTTTATGTTTCAGTTTATGTTTAAATTTATGTACAACTTTACGTCTAAGTTTATGTTTAAGTTTATGTTTAAGTTTATGTTTAAGTTTATGTTTAAGTTTATGTTAAAATTTATGTACAACTTTATGTCTAAGTTTATGTTTAAAGTTATGTTCAAGTTTATGTCTAAGTTAATGTTTAAATTTATGTTTAAGTTCATGTTTAAGTTTATGTTTAAGTTTATGTTTAAGTTTATGTTTAAGTTTATGTTTAAGTTTATTTTTAAGTTTATGTTTAAGTTTATGTTTATGTTTATGTTTATGTTTAAGTTTATGTTTAAGTTTATGTTTATGTTTATGTTTAAGTTTATGTTTAAGTTTATGTTGAAGTTTATGTTGAAGTTTATGTTCAAGTTTATGTTTAAGTTTATGTTTAAGTTTATGTTTATGTTTATGTTTATGTTTATGTTTATGTTTAAGTTTATGTTTAAGTTTATGTTGAAGTTTATGTTCAAGTTTATGTCTAAGTTTATGTTTAAAATTATGTCCAAGTTTATTTTATTAACATAAACATAAACTTAAACATAAACATAATCATAAACATAAACATAAACATAAACATAAACATAAACATAAACATAAACATAAACATAAACATAAACATAAACATAAACATAAACATAAACATAAACATAAACATAAACATAAACATAAACATAAACATAAACATAAACATAAACATAAACATAAACATAAACATAAACATAAACATAAACATAAACATAAACATAAACATAAACATAAACATAAACATAAACATAAACTTAAACATAAACTTAAACATAAACTTAAACATAAACTTAAACATAAACTTAAACATAAACTTAAACATAAACTTAAACATAAACTTAAACATAAACTTAAACATAAACTTAAACATAAACATAAACATAAACTTAAACATAAACTTAAACATAAACTTAAACATAAACATAAACATAAACATAAACATAAACATAAACATAAACATAAACATAAACATAAACATAAACATAAACATAAACATAAACATAAACATAAACATAAACATAAACATAAACATAAACATAAACATAAACATAAACATAAACATAAACATAAACATAAACATAAACATAAACATAAACATAAACATAAACATAAACATAAACATAAACATAAACATAAACATAAACATTAACATAAACTTTAACATAAGACAGATTAGATACAAATCGACTCGATTTGTATTAATTCGGTGTATATTGTATTTTTTTGATATTAATTGTCTCGATTCATATCAAACAGTCTTTTTAAATGATTTCGAAAAGTCACCGATTTAGTACAAATCGAGTCGATTTGTATCTAATCTGTCTTGATGAAGATTTAATATAATTTTTTTTATTTGCTATATTGAATTGAGTCGAAATGTGTTGTTTATGTTTATTATTATGTTTATGTATATGCTTATGTTTAAGTTTACGTTTAAGTTTATGTTTAAGTTTATGTTTAAGTTTATGTTTACGTTTATGTTTAAGTTTATGTTTAAGTTTATGTTTAAGTTTATGTTTATGTTTAAGTTTATGTTTAAGTTTATGTTTAAGTTTATGTTTATGTTTATGTTTAAGTTTATGTTTAAGTTTATGTTTATGTTTATGTTTAAGTTTATGTTTAAGTTTATGTTTAAGTTTATGTTTAAGTTTATGTTTAAATTTATGTCTAAGTTTATGTTTAAGTTTATGTTTATGTTTATGTTTAAGTTTATGTTTTAATTTATGTTTATGTATATGTTTTAATTTATGTTCAAGTTTATGTTTAAGTTTATGTTTAAGTTTATGTTTTAATTAATGTTTATGTTTATGTTTTAATATATGTTCAAGTTTATGTTTAAGTTTATGTTTAAGTTTATGTTTAAGTTTATGTTTAAGTTTATGTTTAAGTTTATGTCTAAGTTTATGTTTAAGTTTATGTTTTAATTTATGTTTATGTTTATGTTTTAATTTATGTTCAAATTTATGTTTAAGTTTATGTTTAAGTTTATGTTTAAGTTTATGTTTAAGTTTATGTTTAAGTTTATGTACAACTTTATGTCTAAGTTTATGTTTAAATTTATGTTCAAGTTTATGTTTAAGTTTATGTTTATGTTTATGTTTATGTTTATGTTTATGTTTAAGTTTATGTTTAAATTTATGTTTAAACTTATGTTCAAATTTATGTTTAAGTTTTTGTTTAAGTTTATGTTTAAGTTTATGTTTAAGTTTATGTGCAACTTTATGTCAAAGTTTATGTTTAAATTTATGTTCAAGTTTATGTTTAAGTTTATGTTTAAGTTTATGTTTAAGTTTATGTTTAAATTTATGTACAACTTTATGTCTAAGTTTATGTTTAAATTTATGTTCAAGTTTATGTCTAAGTTTATGTTTAAATTTATGTTTAAGTTTATGTTTAAGTTTATGTTTAAGTTTATGTACAACTTTATGTCTAAGTTTATGTTTAAATTTATGTTCAAGTTTATGTTTAAGTTTATGTTTATGTTTATGTTTATGTTTATGTTTATGTTTAAGTTTATGTTTAAATTTATGTTTAAACTTATGTTCAAATTTATGTTTAAGTTTTTGTTTAAGTTTATGTTTAAGTTTATGTTTAAGTTTATGTGCAACTTTATGTCAAAGTTTATGTTTAAATTTATGTTCAAGTTTATGTTTAAGTTTATGTTTAAGTTTATGTTTAAGTTTATGTTTAAATTTATGTACAACTTTATGTCTAAGTTTATGTTTAAATTTATGTTCAAGTTTATGTCTAAGTTTATGTTTAAATTTATGTTCAAGTTTATGTTTAAGTTTATGTTTAAGTTTATGTACAACTTTATGTCTAAGTTTATGTTTAAATTTATGTTCAAGTTTATGTTTATGTTTATGTTTAGTTTATGTTTAAATTTATGTACAACTTTATGTCTAAGTTTATGTTTTAATTTATTTTCCAGTTAATGTTTAAGTTTATGTTTAAATTTATGTTTAAGTTTATGTTTAAGTTTATGTTTAAGTTTATGTTTAAATTTATGTACAACTTTATGTCTAAGTTTATGTTTAAATTTATGTTTAAGTTTATGTACAACTTTATGTCTAAGTTTATGTTTAAATTTATGTTCAAGTTTATGTTTATGTTTATGTTTAAGTTTATGTTTAAATTTATGTACAACTTTACGTCTAAGTTTATGTTTAAATTTATGTTCAAGTTATTGTTTAAGTTTATGTTTAAATTTATGTACAACTTTATGTCTAAGTTTATGTTTTAATTTATTTTCAAGTTAATGTTTAAGTTTATGTTTAAATTTATGTTTAAGTTTATGTTTAAGTTTATGTTTAAATTTATGTACAACTTTATGTCTAAGTTTATGTTTAAATTTATGTTAAAGCTTATGATTATGTTTATGGTTTAATTTATGTTTAACTTTATGTCTAAGTTTATGTTTAAATTTTAATTTTATGTTCAAGTTTATGTTTAAGTTTATGTACAACTTTATGTCTAAGTTTATGTTTAAAATTATGTCCAAGTTTATTTTATTAACATAAACATAAACTTAAACATAAACATAATCATAAACATAAATATAAACATAAACATAAACATAAACATAAACATAAACATAAACATAAACATAAACATAATCATAAACATAAACATAAACATAAACATAAACATAAACATAAACATAAACATAAACATAAACATAAACATAAACATAAACATAAACATAAACATAAACATAAACATAAACATAAACATAAACATAAACATAAACATAAACATAAACTTAAACATAAACTTAAACATAAACTTAAACATAAAATTAAACATAAACTTAAACATAAACTTAAACATAAACTTAAACATAAACATAAACATAAACTTAAACATAAACTTAAACATAAACTTAAACATAAACTTAAACATAAACTTAAACATAAACATAAACATAAACATAAACATAAACATAAACATAAACATAAACATAAACATAAACATAAACATAAACATAAACATAAACATAAACATAAACATAAACATAAACATAAACATAAACATAAACATAAACATAAACATAAACATAAACATAAACATAAACATAAACATAAACATAAACATAAACATAAACATTAACATAAACTTTAACATAAGACAGATTAGATACAAATCGACTCGATTTGTATTAATTCGGTGTATATTGTATTTTTTTGATATTAATTGTCTCGATTCGTATCAAACAGTCTTTTTAAATGATTTCGAAAAGTCACCGATTTAGTACAAATCGAGTCGATTTGAATCTAATCTGTCTTGATGAAGATTTAATTTAATTTTTTTTATTTGCTAAATTGAATTGAGTCGAAATGTGTTGTTTATGTTTATTATTATGTTTATGTATATGCTTATGTTTAAGTTTATGTTTAAGTTTATGTTAAAGTTTATGTTTATGTTTATGTTTATGTTTAAGTTTATGTTTAAGTTTATGTTTACGTTTATGTTTAAGTTTATGTTTAAGTTTATGTTTAAGTTTATGTTTATGTTTATGTTTATGTTTAAGTTTATGTTTAAGTTTATGTTTAAGTTTATGTTTAAGTTTATGTTTATGTTTATGTTTATGTTTATGTTTATGTTTATGTTTATGTTTATGTTTATGTTTATGTTTATGTTTATGTTTATGTTTTTGTTTATGTTTATGTTTATGTTTAAGTTTATGTTTAAGTTTATGTTTAAGTTTATGTTTAAGTTTATGTTTAAGTTTATGTTTAAGTTTATGTTTAAGTTTATGTCTAAGTTTATGTTTAAGTTTATGTTTATGTTTATGTTTAAGTTTATGTTTTAATTTATGTTTATGTTTATGTTTTAATTTATGTTCAAGTTTATGTTTAAGTTTATGTTTAAGTTTATGTTTAAGTTTATGTTTAAGTTTATGTTTAAGTTTATGTACAACTTTATGTCTAAGTTTATGTTTAAATTTATGTTCAAGTTTATGTTTAAGTTTATGTTTATGTTTATGTTTATGTTTATGTTTAAGTTTATGTTTAAATTTATGTTTAAAATTATGTTCAAATTTATGTTTAAGTTTTTGTTTAAGTTTATGTTTAAGTTTATGTTTAAGTTTATGTGCAACTTTATGTCAAAGTTTATGTTTAAATTTATGTTCAAGTTTATGTTTAAGTTTATGTTTAAGTTTATGTTTAAGTTTATGTTTAAATTTTTGTACAACTTTATGTCTAAGTTTATGTTTAAATTTATGTTCAAGTTTATGTTTAAGTTTATGTACAATTTTATGTCTAAGTTTATGTTTAAATTTATGTTTAAGTTTATGTTTAAGTTTATGTACAACTTTATGTCTAAGTTTATGTTTAAATTTATGTTAAAGCTTATGATTATGTTTATGGTTTAATTTATGTTTAACTTTATGTCTAAGTTTATGTTTAAATTTTAATTTTATGTTCAAGTTTATGTTTAAGTTTATGTACAACTTTATGTCTAAGTTTATGTTTAAAATTATGTCCAAGTTTATTTTATTAACATAAACATAAACTTAAACATAAACATAATCATAAACATAAACATAAACATAAACATAAACATAAACATAAACATAAACATAAATATAAACATAAACATAAACATAAACATAAACATAAACATAATCATAAACATAAACATAAACATAAACATAAACATAAACATAAACATAAACATAAACATAAACATAAACATAAACATAAACATAAACATAAACATAAACATAAACATAAACATAAACATAAACATAAACTTAAACATAAACTTAAACATAAACTTAAACATAAACTTAAACATAAACTTAAACATAAACTTAAACATAAACATAAACTTAAACATAAACTTAAACATAAACTTAAACATAAACTTAAACATAAACATAAACATAAACATAAACATAAACATAAACATAAACATAAACATAAACATAAACATAAACATAAACATAAACATAAACATAAACATAAACATAAACATAAACATAAACATAAACATAAACATAAACATAAACATAAACATAAACATAAACATAAACATAAACATAAACATAAACATAAACATAAACATAAACATAAACATAAACATAAACATAAACATAAACATAAACATAAACATAAACATAAACATAAACATAAACATAAACATAAACATAAACATAAACATAAACATAAACATATACATAAACATAAACATAAACATAAACATAAACATAAACATAAACATAAACATAAACATAAACATAAACATATACATAAACATAAACATAAACATAAACATAAACATAAACATAAACATAAACATAAACATAAACATAAACATTAACATAAACTTTAACATAAGACAGATTAGATACAAATCGACTCGATTTGTATTAATTCGGTGTATATTGTATTTTTTTTAAATTAATTGTCTCGATTCGTATCAAACAGTCTTTTTAAATGATTTCGAAAAGTCACCGATTTAGTACAAATCGAGTCGATTTATATCTAATCTGTCTTGATGAAGAGTTAATATAATTTTTTTTATTTGCTAAATTGAATTGAGTCGAAATGTGTTGTTTATGTTTATTATTATGTTTATGTATATGCTTATGTTTAAATTTATGTAAGTTTAAGTTTAAGTTTATGTTTAAGTTTATGTTTAAGTATATGTTTAAGTTTATGTTTATGTTTATGTTTAAGTTTATGTTTAAACTTATGTTCAAATTTATGTTTAAGTTTTTGTTTAAGTTTATGTGCAACTTTATGTCAAACTTTATGTTTAAATTTATGTTCAAGTTTATGTTTAAGTTTATGTTTAAGTTTATGTTTAAGTTTATGTTTAAATTTATGTACAACTTTATGTCTAAGTTTATGTTTAAATTTATGTTCAAATTTATGTCTAAGTTTATGTTCAAATTTATGTTTAAGTTTATGTCTAAGTTTATGTACAACTTTATGTCTAAGTTTATGTTTAAATTTATGATCAAGTTTATGTTTAAGTTTATGTTTAAGTTTATGTTTAAGTTTATGTTTAAATTTATGTACAACTTTATGTCTAAGTTTATGTTTAAATTTATGTTCAAGTTTATGTCTAAGTTTATGTTTAAATTTATGTACAACTTTATGTCTTAGTTTATGTTTAAATTTATTTTCAAGTTTATGTTTAAGTTTATGTTTAAATTTATGTACAACTTTATGTCTAAGTTTATGTTTTAATTTATTTTCAAGTTAATGTTTAAGTTTATGTTTAAATTTATGTTTAAGTTTATGTTGAAGTTTATATTTAAATTTATGTACAACTTTATGTCTAAGTTTATGTTTAAATTTATGTTCAAGTTTATGTTTAAGTTTATGTTTAAGTTTATGTACAACTTTATGTCTAAGTTTATGTTTAAATTTATGTTCAAGTTTATGTTTATGTTTATGTTTAAGTTTATGTTTAAATTTATGTACAACTTTATGTCTTAGTTTATGTTTAAATTTATGTTTAAGTTTATGTGTAAATTTATGTACAACTTTATGTCTAAGTTTATGTTTTAATTTATTTTCAAGTTAATGTTTAAGTTTATGTTTAAATTTATGTTTAAGTTTATGTTTAAGTTTATGTTTAAATTTATGTACAACTTTATGTCTAAGTTTATGTTTAAATTTATGTTCAAGTTTATGTTTAAGTTTATGTACAACTTTATGTCTATGTTTATGTTTAAATTTATGTTTAAGTTTATGTTTAAGTTTATGTACAACTTTATGTCTAAGTTTATGTTTAAATTTATGTTCAAGTTTATGTTTAAGTTTATGTACATTTTTATGTCTATGTTTATGTTTAAATTTATGTTAAAGCTTATGATTAAGTTTATGGTTTAATTTATGTTTAACTTTATGTCTAAGTTTATGTTTAAATTTTAATTTTATGTTCAAGTTTATGTTTAAGTTTATGTACAACTTTATGTCTAAGTTTATGTTTAAAATTATGTCCAAGTTTATTTTATTAACATAAACATAAACTTAAACATAAACATAATCATAAACATAAACATAAACATAAACATAAACATAAACATAAACATAAACATAAACATAAACATAAACATAAACATAAACATAAACATAAACATAAACATAAACATAAACATAAACATAAACATAAACATAAACATAAACATAAACATAAACATAAACATAAACATAAACATAAACATAAACATAAACATAAACATAAACATAAACATAAACATAAACATAAACATAAACATAAACATAAACATAAACATAAACATAAACATAAACATAAACATAAACATAAACATAAACATTAACATAAACTTTAACATAAGACAGATTAGATACAAATCGACTCGATTTGTATTAATTCGGTGTATATTGTATTTTTTTGATATTAATTGTCTCGATTCGTATCAAACAGTCTTTTTAAATGATTTCGAAAAGTCACCGATTTAGTACAAATCGAGTCGATTTGAATATAATCTGTCTTGATGAAGATTTAATTTAATTTTTTTTATTTGCTAAATTGAATTGAGTCGAAATGTGTTGTTTATGTTTATTATTATGTTTATGTATATGCTTATGTTTAAGTTTATGTTTAAGTTTATGTTTACGTTTATGTTTAAGTTTATGTTTAAGTTTATGTTTAAGTTTATGTTTATGTTTATGTTTATGTTTAAGTTTATGTTTAAGTTTATGTTTAAGATATGTTTAAGTTTATGTTTATGTTTATGTTTATGTTTATGTTTATGTTTATGTTTAAGTTTATGTTTATGTTTATGTTTAAGTTTATGTCTAAGTTTATGTTTAAGTTTATGTTTATGTTTATGTTTAAGTTTATGTTTTAATTTATGTTTATGTTTATGTTTTAATTTATGTTCAAATTTATGTTTAAGTTTATGTTTAAGTTTATGTTTAAGTTTATGTTTAAGTTTATGTTTAAGTTTATGTACAACTTTATGTCTAAGTTTATGTTTAAATTTATGTTCAAGTTTATGTTTAAGTTTATGTTTATGTTTATGTTTATGTTTATGTTTAAGTTTATGTTTAAATTTATGTTTAAACTTATGTTCAAATTTATGTTTAAGTTTTTGTTTAAGTTTATGTTTAAGTTTATGTTTAAGTTTATGTGCAACTTTATGTCAAAGTTTATGTTTAAATTTATGTTCAAGTTTATGTTTAAGTTTATGTTTAAGTTTATGTTTAAGTTTATGTTTAAATTTATGTACAACTTTATGTCTAAGTTTATGTTTAAATTTATGTTCAAGTTTATGTCTAAGTTTATGTTTAAATTTATGTTTAAGTTTATGTTTAAGTTTATGTTTAAGTTTATGTACAACTTTATGTCTAAGTTTATGTTTAAATTTATGTTCAAGTTTATGTTTAAGTTTATGTTTAAGTTTATGTTTAAGTTTATGTTTAAGTTTATGTTTAAGTTTATGTTTAAATTTATGTTCAACTTTATGTCTAAGTTTATGTTAAAATTTATGTTCAAGTTTATGTCTAAGTTTATGTTTAAATTTATGTACAACTTTATGTCTTAGTTTATGTTTAAATTTATTTTCAAGTTTATGTTTAAGTTTATGTTTAAATTTATGTACAACTTTATGTCTAAGTTTATGTTTTAATTTATTTTCAAGTTAATGTTTAAGTTTATGTTTAAATTTATGTTTAAGTTTATGTTGAAGTTTATATTTAAATTTATGTACAACTTTATGTCTAAGTTTATGTTTAAATTTATGTTCAAGTTTATGTTTATGTTTATGTTTAAGTTTATGTTTAAATTTATGTACAACTTTATGTCTAAGTTTATGTTTAAATTTATGTTCAAGTTTATGTTTAAGTTTATGTTTAAATTTATGTACAACTTTATGTCTAAGTTTATGTTTTAATTTATTTTCAAGTTAATGTTTAAGTTTATGTTTAAATTTATGTTTAAGTTTATGTTTAAGTTTATGTTTAAATTTATGTACAACTTTATGTCTAAGTTTATGTTTAAATTTATGTTCAAGTTTAAGTTTAAGTTTATGTACAACTTTATGTCTAAGTTTATGTTTAAATTTATGTTTAAGTTTATGTTTAAGTTTATGTACAACTTTATGTCTAAGTTTATGTTTAAATTTATGTTCAAGTTTATGTTTAAGTTTATGTACATTTTTATGTCTATGTTTATGTTTAAATTTTAATTTTATGTTCAAGTTTATGTTTAAGTTTATGTACAACTTTATGTCTAAGATTATGTTTAAAATTATGTCCAAGTTTATTTTATTAACATAAACATAAACTTAAACATAAACATAATCATAAACATAAACATAAACATAAACATAAACATAAACATAAACATAAACATAAACATAAACATAAACATAAACATAAACATAAACATAAACAGAAACATAAACATAAACATAAACATAAACATAAACATAAACATAAACATAAACATAAACATAAACATAAACATAAACATAAACATAAACATAAACATAAACATAAACATAAACATAAACATAAACATAAACATAAACATTAACATAAACTTTAACATAAGACAGATTAGATACAAATCGACTCGATTTGTATTAATTCGGTGTATATTGTATTTTTTTGATATTAATTGTCTCGATTCGTATCAAACAGTCTTTTTAAATGATTTCGAAAAGTCACCGATTTAGTACAAATCGAGTCGATTTGAATATAATCTGTCTTGATGAAGATTTAATTTAATTTTTTTTATTTGCTAAATTGAATTGAGTCGAAATGTGTTGTTTATGTTTATTATTATGTTTATGTATATGCTTATGTTTAAGTTTATGTTTAAGTTTATGTTTACGTTTATGTTTAAGTTTATGTTTAAGTTTATGTTTAAGTTTATGTTTATGTTTATGTTTATGTTTAAGTTTATGTTTAAGTTTATGTTTAAGATATGTTTAAGTTTATGTTTATGTTTATGTTTATGTTTATGTTTATGTTTATGTTTTTGTTTATGTTTATGTTTATGTTTAAGTTTATGTTTATGTTTATGTTTAAGTTTATGTCTAAGTTTATGTTTAAGTTTATGTTTATGTTTATGTTTAAGTTTATGTTTTAATTTATGTTTATGTTTATGTTTTAATTTATGTTCAAATTTATGTTTAAGTTTATGTTTAAGTTTATGTTTAAGTTTATGTTTAAGTTTATGTTTAAGTTTATGTACAACTTTATGTCTAAGTTTATGTTTAAATTTATGTTCAAGTTTATGTTTAAGTTTATGTTTATGTTTATGTTTATGTTTATGTTTATGTTTAAGTTTATGTTTAAATTTATGTTTAAACTTATGTTCAAATTTATGTTTAAGTTTTTGTTTAAGTTTATGTTTAAGTTTATGTTTAAGTTTATGTGCAACTTTATGTCAAAGTTTATGTTTAAATTTATGTTCAAGTTTATGTTTAAGTTTATGTTTAAGTTTATGTTTAAGTTTATGTTTAAATTTATGTACAACTTTGTGTCTAAGTTTATGTTTAAATTTATGTTCAAGTTTATGTCTAAATTTATGTTTAAATTTATGTTTAGTTTATGTTTAAGTTTATGTTTAAGTTTATGTACAACTTTATGTCTAAGTTTATGTTTAAATTTATGTTCAAGTTTATGTTTATGTTTATGTTTAAGTTTATGTTTAAATTTATGTACAACTTTATGTCTAAGTTTATGTTTTAATTTATTTTCAAGTTGATGTTTAAGTTTATGTTTAAATTTATGTTTAAGTTTATGTTTAAGTTTATATTTAAATTTATGTACAACTTTATGTCTAAGTTTATGTTTAAATTTATGTTTAAATTTATGTTTAAGTTTATGTTTAAGTTTATTTTTAAATTTATGTACAACTTTATGTCTAAGTTTATGTTTAAATTTATGTTAAAGTTTATGTTTAAGTTTATGTACAACTTTATGTCTAAGTTTATGTTTAAATTTATGTTTAAGTTTATGTTTAAGTTTATGTACAACTTTATGTCTAAGTTTATGTTTAAATTTTAATTCTAAGTTCAAGTTTATGTTTAAGTTTATGTACAACTTTATGTCTAAGTTTATGTTTAAAATTATGTCCAAGTTTATTTTATTAACATAAACATAAACTTAAACATAAACATAATCATAAACATAAACATAAACATAAACATAAACATAAACATAAACATAAACATAAACATAAACATTAACATAAACATAAACATAAACATAAACATAAACATAAACATAAACATAAACATAAACATAAACATAAACATAAACATAAACATAAACATAAACATAAACATAAACATAAACATAAACATAAACATAAACTTAAACATAAACATAATCATAAACATAAACATAAACATAAACATAAACATAAACATAAACATAAACATAAACATAAACATAAACATAAACATAAACATAAACATAAACATAAACATAAACATAAACATAAACATAAACATAAACATAAACATAAACATAAACATAAACATAAACATAAACATAAACATAAACATAAACATAAACATATACATAAACATAAACATAAACATAAACATAAACATAAACATAAACATAAACATAAACATAAACATAAACATAAACATAAACATAAACATAAACATAAACATAAACATAAACATAAACATAAACATAAACATAAACATAAACATAAACATAAACATAAACATAAACATAAACATAAACATAAACATAAACATAAACATAAACATAAACATAAACATAAACATAAACATAAACATAAACATAAACATAAACATAAACATAAACATAAACATAAACATAAACATAAACATAAACATAATCATAAACATAAACATAAACATAAACATAAACATAAACATAAACATAAACATAAACATAAACATAAACATAAACATAAACATAAACATAAACATAAACATAAACATAAACATAAACATAAACATAAACATAAACATAAACTTAAACATAAACTTAAACATAAACTTAAACATAAACTTAAACATAAACTTAAACATAAACTTAAACATAAACTTAAACATAAACTTAAACATAAACTTAAACATAAACTTAAACATAAACTTAAACATAAACTTAAACATAAACTTAAACATAAACTTAAACATAAACTTAAACATAAACATAAACATAAACATAAACATAAACATAAACATAAACATAAACATAAACATTAACATAAACATAAACATAAACATAAACATAAACATAAACATAAACATAAACATAAACATAAACATAAACATAAACATAAACATAAACATAAACATAAACATAAACATAAACTTAAACATAAACATAATCATAAACATAAACATAAACATAAACATAAACATAAACATAAACATAAACATAAACATAAACATAAACATAAACATAAACATAAACATAAACATAAACATAAACATAAACATAAACATAAACATAAACATAAACATAAACATAAACATAAACATAAACATAAACATATACATAAACATAAACATAAACATAAACATAAACATAAACATAAACATAAACATAAACATAAACATAAACATAAACATAAACATAAACATAAACATAAACATAAACATAAACATAAACATAAACTTAAACATAAACTTAAACATAAACTTAAACATAAACTTAAACATAAACTTAAACATAAACTTAAACATAAACTTAAACATAAACTTAAACATAAACTTAAACATAAACTTAAACATAAACTTAAACATAAACTTAAACATAAACTTAAACATAAACTTAAACATAAACATAAACATAAACATAAACATAAACATAAACATAAACATAAACATAAACATAAACATAAACATAAACATTAACATAAACATAAACATAAACATAAACATAAACATAAACATAAACATAAACATAAACATAAACATAAACTTTAACATAAGACAGATTAGATACAAATCGACTCGATTTGTATTAATTCGGTGTATATTGTATTTTTTTGATATTAATTGTCTCGATTCGTATCAAACAGTCTTTTTAAATGATTTCGAAAAGTCACCGATTTAGTACAAATCGAGTCGATTTGAATCTAATCTGTCTTGATGAAGATTTAATTTAATTTTTTTTATTTGCTAAATTGAATTGAGTCGAAATGTGTTGTTTATGTTTATTATTATGTTTATGTATATGCTTATGTTTAAGTTTATGTTTAAGTTTATGTTAAAGTTTATGTTTATGTTTATGTTTATGTTTATGTTTAAGTTTATGTTTAAGTTTATGTTTAAGTTTATGTTTATGTTTAAGTTTATGTTTAAATTTATGTACAACTTTATGTCTAAGTTTATGTTTAAATTTATGTTCAAGTTTATGTCTAAGTTTATGTTTAAATTTATGTACAACTTTATGTCTAAGTTTATGTTTAAATTTATGTTCAAGTTTATGTCTAAGTTTATGTTTAAATTTATGTTTAAGTTTATGTTTAAGTTTATGTACAACTTTATGTCTAAGTTTATGTTTAAATTTATGTTCAAGTTTATGTTTAAATTTATGTACAACTTTATGTCTAAGTTTATGTTTAAATTTATGTTCAAGTTTATGTCTAAGTTTATGTTTAAATTTATGTACAACTTTATGTCTTAGTTTATGTTTAAATTTATTTTCAAGTTTATGTTTAAGTTTATGTTTAAATTTATGTACAACTTTATGTCTAAGTTTATGTTTTAATTTATTTTCAAGTTAATGTTTAAGTTTATGTTTAAATTTATGTTTAAGTTTATGTTAAAGTTTATATTTAAATTTATGTACAACTTTATGTCTAAGTTTATGTTTAAATTTATGTTCAAGTTTATGTTTAAGTTTATGTTTAAGTTTATGTACAACTTTATGTCTAAGTTTATGTTTAAATTTATGTTCAAGTTTATGTTTATGTTTATGTTTAGTTTATGTTTAAATTTATGTACAACTTTATGTCTAAGTTTATGTTTTAATTTATTTTCAAGTTAATGTTTAAGTTTATGTTTAAATTTATGTTTAAGTTTATGTTTAAGTTTATGTTTAAGTTTATGTTTAAATTTATGTACAACTTTATGTCTAAGTTTATGTTTAAATTTATGTTTAAGTTTATGTACAACTTTATGTCTAAGTTTATGTTTAAATTTATGTTCAAGTTTATGTTTATGTTTATGTTTAAGTTGATGTTTAAATTTATGTACAACTTTATGTCTAAGTTTATGTTTTAATTTATTTTCAAGTTAATGTTTAAGTTTATGTTTAAATTTATGTTTAAGTTTATGTTTAAGTTTATGTTTAAATTTATGTACAACTTTATGTCTAAGTTTATGTTTAAATTTATGTTAAAGCTTATGATTATGTTTATGGTTTAATTTATGTTTAACTTTATGTCTAAGTTTATGTTTAAATTTTAATTTTATGTTCAAGTTTATGTTTAAGTTTATGTACAACTTTATGTCTAAGTTTATGTTTAAAATTATGTCCAAGTTTATTTTATTAACATAAACATAAACTTAAACATAAACATAATCATAAACATAAACATAAACATAAACATAAACATAAACATAAACATAAACATAAACATAAACATAAACATAAACATAAACATAATCATAAACATAAACATAAACATAAACATAAACATAAACATAAACATAAACATAAACATAAACATAAACATAAACATAAACATAAACATAAACATAAACATAAACATAAACATAAACATAAACATAAACATAAACATAAACATAAACATAAACATAAACATAAACATAAACTTAAACATAAACTTAAACATAAACTTAAACTTAAACTTAAACATAAACATAAACTTAAACATAAACTTAAACATAAACTTAAACATAAACTTAAACATAAACATAAACATAAACATAAACATAAACATAAACATAAACATAAACATAAACATAAACATAAACATAAACATAAACATAAACATAAACATAAACATAAACATAAACATAAACATAAACATAAACATAAACATAAACATAAACATAAACATGAACATGAACATGAACATGAACATGAACATGAACATGAACATGAACATAAACATAAACATAAACATAAACATAAACATAAACATAAACATAAACATAAACATAAACATAAACATAAACATAAACATAAACATAAACATAAACATAAACATAAACATAAACATAAACATAAACATAAACATAAACATAAACATAAACATAAACATAAACATAAACATAAACATAAACATAAACATAAACATAAACATAAACATAAACATAAACATAAACATAAACATAAACATAAACATAAACATAAACATAAACATAAACATAAACATAAACATAAACATAAACATAAACATAAACATAAACATAAACATAAACATATACATAAACATAAACATAAACATAAACATAAACATAAACATAAACATAAACATAAACATAAACATATACATAAACATAAACATAAACATAAACATAAACATAAACATAAACATAAACATAAACATAAACATAAACATAAACATTAACATAAACTTTAACATAAGACAGATTAGATACAAATCGACTCGATTTGTATTAATTCGGTGTATATTGTATTTTTTTTAAATTAATTGTCTCGATTCGTATCAAACAGTCTTTTTAAATGATTTCGAAAAGTCACCGATTTAGTACAAATCGAGTCGATTTATATCTAATCTGTCTTGATGAAGAGTTAATATAATTTTTTTTATTTGCTAAATTGAATTGAGTCGAAATGTGTTGTTTATGTTTATTATTATGTTTATGTATATGCTTATGTTTAAATTTATGTAAGTTTAAGTTTAAGTTTATGTTTAAGTTTATGTTTATGTTTATGTTTAAGTTTATGTTTAAACTTATGTTCAAATTTATGTTTAAGTTTTTGTTTAAGTTCATGTGCAACTTTATGTCAAACTTTATGTTTAAATTTATGTTTAAGTTTATGTTTAAGTTTATGTTTAAGTTTATGTTTAAGTTTATGTTTAAATTTATGTACAACTTTATGTCTAAGTTTATGTTTAAATTTATGTTCAAATTTATGTCTAAGTTTATGTTCAAATTATGTTTAAGTTTATGTCTAAGTTTATGTACAACTTTATGTCTAAGTTTATGTTTAAATTTATGTTCAAGTTTATGTTTAAGTTTATGTTTAAGTTTATGTTTAAGTTTATGTTTAAGTTTATGTTTAAATTTATGTACAACTTTATGTCTAAGTTTATGTTTAAATTTATGTTCAAGTTTATGTCTAAGTTTATGTTTAAATTTATGTACAACTTTATGTCTTAGTTTATGTTTAAATTTATTTTCAAGTTTATGTTTAAGTTTATGTTTAAATTTATGTACAACTTTATGTCTAAGTTTATGTTTTAATTTATTTTCAAGTTAATGTTTAAGTTTATGTTTAAATTTATGTTTAAGTTTATGTTGAAGTTTATATTTAAATTTATGTACAACTTTATGTCTAAGTTTATGTTTAAATTTATGTTCAAGTTTATGTTTAAGTTTATGTTTAAGTTTATGTACAACTTTATGTCTAAGTTTATGTTTAAATTTATGTTCAAGTTTATGTTTATGTTTAAGTTTATGTTTAAATTTATGTACAACTTTATGTCTTAGTTTATGTTTAAATTTATGTTTAAGTTTATGTTTAAATTTATGTACAACTTTATGTCTAAGTTTATGTTTTAATTTATTTTCAAGTTAATGTTTAAGTTTATGTTTAAATTTATGTTTAAGTTTATGTTTAAGTTTATGTTTAAGTTTATGTTTAAATTTATGTACAACTTTATGTCTAAGTTTATGTTTAAATTTATGTTTAAGTTTATGTACAACTTTATGTCTAAGTTTATGTTTAAATTTATGTTCAAGTTTATGTTTATGTTTATGTTTAAGTTGATGTTTAAATTTATGTACAACTTTATGTCTAAGTTTATGTTTTAATTTATTTTCAAGTTAATGTTTAAGTTTATGTTTAAATTTATGTTTAAGTTTATGTTTAAGTTTATGTTTAAATTTATGTACAACTTTATGTCTAAGTTTATGTTTAAATTTATGTTAAAGCTTATGATTATGTTTATGGTTTAATTTATGTTTAACTTTATGTCTAAGTTTATGTTTAAATTTTAATTTTATGTTCAAGTTTATGTTTAAGTTTATGTACAACTTTATGTCTAAGTTTATGTTTAAAATTATGTCCAAGTTTATTTTATTAACATAAACATAAACTTAAACATAAACATAATCATAAACATAAACATAAACATAAACATAAACATAAACATAAACATAAACATAAACATAAACATAAACATAAACATAAACATAATCATAAACATAAACATAAACATAAACATAAACATAAACATAAACATAAACATAAACATAAACATAAACATAAACATAAACATAAACATAAACATAAACATAAACATAAACATAAACATAAACATAAACATAAACATAAACATAAACATAAACATAAACATAAACATAAACATAAACTTAAACATAAACTTAAACATAAACTTAAACATAAACTTAAACATAAACTTAAACTTAAACTTAAACATAAACATAAACTTAAACATAAACTTAAACATAAACTTAAACATAAACTTAAACATAAACATAAACATAAACATAAACATAAACATAAACATAAACATAAACATAAACATAAACATAAACATAAACATAAACATAAACATAAACATAAACATAAACATAAACATAAACATAAACATAAACATAAACATAAACATAAACATAAACATAAACATAAACATGAACATGAACATGAACATGAACATGAACATGAACATGAACATAAACATAAACATAAACATAAACATAAACATAAACATAAACATAAACATAAACATAAACATAAACATAAACATAAACATAAACATAAACATAAACATAAACATAAACATAAACATAAACATAAACATAAACATAAACATAAACATAAACATAAACATAAACATAAACATAAACATAAACATAAACATAAACATAAACATAAACATAAACATAAACATAAACATAAACATAAACATAAACATAAACATAAACATAAACATAAACATAAACATAAACATAAACATAAACATAAACATATACATAAACATAAACATAAACATAAACATAAACATAAACATAAACATAAACATAAACATAAACATAAACATATACATAAACATAAACATAAACATAAACATAAACATAAACATAAACATAAACATAAACATAAACATAAACATTAACATAAACTTTAACATAAGACAGATTAGATACAAATCGACTCGATTTGTATTAATTCGGTGTATATTGTATTTTTTTTAAATTAATTGTCTCGATTCGTATCAAACAGTCTTTTTAAATGATTTCGAAAAGTCACCGATTTAGTACAAATCGAGTCGATTTATATCTAATCTGTCTTGATGAAGAGTTAATATAATTTTTTTTATTTGCTAAATTGAATTGAGTCGAAATGTGTTGTTTATGTTTATTATTATGTTTATGTATATGCTTATGTTTAAATTTATGTAAGTTTAAGTTTAAGTTTATGTTTAAGTTTATGTTTAAGTATATGTTTAAGTTTATGTTTATGTTTATGTTTAAGTTTATGTTTAAACTTATGTTCAAATTTATGTTTAAGTTTTTGTTTAAGTTTATGTGCAACTTTATGTCAAACTTTATGTTTAAATTTATGTTTAAGTTTATGTTTAAGTTTATGTTTAAGTTTATGTTTAAGTTTATGTTTAAATTTATGTACAACTTTATGTCTAAGTTTATGTTTAAATTTATGTTCAAATTTATGTCTAAGTTTATGTTCAAATTTATGTTTAAGTTTATGTCTAAGTTTATGTACAACTTTATGTCTAAGTTTATGTTTAAATTTATGTTCAAGTTTATGTTTAAGTTTATGTTTAAGTTTATGTTTAAGTTTATGTTTAAGTTTATGTTTAAATTTATGTACAACTTTATGTCTAAGTTTATGTTTAAATTTATGTTCAAGTTTATGTCTAAGTTTATGTTTAAATTTATGTACAACTTTATGTCTTAGTTTATGTTTAAATTTATTTTCAAGTTTATGTTTAAGTTTATGTTTAAATTTATGTACAACTTTATGTCTAAGTTTATGTTTTAATTTATTTTCAAGTTAATGTTTAAGTTTATGTTTAAATTTATGTTTAAGTTTATGTTGAAGTTTAAATTTAAATTTATGTACAACTTTATGTCTAAGTTTATGTTTAAATTTATGTTCAAGTTTATGTTTAAGTTTATGTTTAAGTTTATGTACAACTTTATGTCTAAGTTTATGTTTAAATTTATGTTCAAGTTTATGTTTATGTTTAAGTTTATGTTTAAATTTATGTACAACTTTATGTCTTAGTTTATGTTTAAATTTATGTTTAAGTTTATGTTTAAATTTATGTACAACTTTATGTCTAAGTTTATGTTTTAATTTATTTTCAAGTTAATGTTTAAGTTTATGTTTAAATTTATGTTTAAGTTTATGTTTAAGTTTATGTTTAAATTTATGTACAACTTTATGTCTAAGTTTATGTTTAAATTTATGTTCAAGTTTATGTTTAAGTTTATGTACAACTTTATGTCTAAGTTTATGTTTAAATTTATGTTTAAGTTTATGTTTAAGTTTATGTACAACTTTATGTCTAAGTTTATGTTTAAATTTATGTTCAAGTTTATGTTTAAGTTTATGTACATTTTTATGTCTATGTTTATGTTTAAATTTATGTTTAAGTTTATGTTTAAGTTTATGTACAACTTTATGTCTAAGTTTATGTTTAAATTTATGTTCAAGTTTATGTTTAAGTTTATGTACATTTTTATGTCTATGTTTATGTTTAAATTTTAATTTTATGTTCAAGTTTATGTTTAAGTTTATGTTTATGTACAACTTTATGTCTAAGTTTATGTTTAAAATTATGTCCAAGTTTATTTTATTAACATAAACATAAACTTAAACATAAACATAATCATAAACATAAACATAAACATAAACATAAACATAAACATAAACATAAACATAAACATAAACATAAACATAAACATAAACATAAACATAAACATAAACATAAACATAAACATAAACATAAACATAAACATAAACATAAACATAAACATAAACATAAACATAAACATAAACATAAACATAAACATAAACATAAACATAAACATAAACATAAACATAAACATAAACATAAACATAAACATTAACATAAACTTTAACATAAGACAGATTAGATACAAATCGACTCGATTTGTATTAATTCGGTGTATATTGTATTTTTTTGATATTAATTGTCTCGATTCGTATCAAACAGTCTTTTTAAATGAATTCGAAAAGTCACCGATTTAGTACAAATCGAGTCGATTTGAATATAATCTGTCTTGATGAAGATTTAATTTAATTTTTTTTATTTGCTAAATTGAATTGAGTCGAAATGTGTTGTTTATGTTTATTATTATATTTATGTATATGCTTATGTTTAAGTTTATGTTTAAGTTTATGTTTACGTTTATGTTTAAGTTTATGTTTAAGTTTATGTTTAAGTTTATGTTTATGTTTATGTTTATGTTTAAGTTTATGTTTAAGTTTATGTTTAAGTTTATGTTTAAGTTTATGTTTATGTTTATGTTTATGTTTATGTTTATGTTTATGTTTATGTTTTTGTTTATGTTTATGTTTATGTTTAAGTTTATGTTTATGTTTATGTTTAAGTTTATGTTTAAGTTTATGTTTAAGTTTATGTTTAAGTTTATGTTTAAGTTTATGTTTAAGTTTATGTCTAAGTTTATGTTTAAGTTTATGTTTATGTTTATGTTTAAGTTTATGTTTTAATTTATGTTTATGTTTATGTTTTAATTTATGTTCAAATTTATGTTTAAGTTTATGTTTAAGTTTATGTTTAAGTTTATGTTTAAGTTTATGTTTAAGTTTATGTACAACTTTATGTCTAAGTTTATGTTTAAATTTATGTTCAAGTTTATGTTTAAGTTTATGTTTATGTTTATGTTTATGTTTATGTTTATGTTTAAGTTTATGTTTAAATTTATGTTTAAACTTATGTTCAAATTTATGTTTAAGTTTTTGTTTAAGTTTATGTTTAAGTTTATGTTTAAGTTTATGTGCAACTTTATGTCAAAGTTTATGTTTAAATTTATGTTCAAGTTTATGTTTAAGTTTATGTTTAAGTTTATGTTTAAGTTTATGTTTAAATTTATGTACAACTTTATGTCTAAGTTTATGTTTAAATTTATGTTCAAGTTTATGTCTAAGTTTATGTTTAAATTTATGTTTAAGTTTATGTTTAAGTTTATGTTTAAGTTTATGTACAACTTTATGTCTAAGTTTATGTTTAAATTTATGTTCAAGTTTATGTTTAAGTTTATGTTTAAGTTTATGTTTAAGTTTATGTTTAAGTTTATGTTTAAGTTTATGTTTAAATTTATGTTCAACTTTATGTCTAAGTTTATGTTAAAATTTATGTTCAAGTTTATGTCTAAGTTTATGTTTAAATTTATGTACAACTTTATGTCTTAGTTTATGTTTAAATTTATTTTCAAGTTTATGTTTAAGTTTATGTTTAAATTTATGTACAACTTTATGTCTAAGTTTATGTTTTAATTTATTTTCAAGTTAATGTTTAAGTTTATGTTTAAATTTATGTTTAAGTTTATGTTGAAGTTTATATTTAAATTTATGTACAACTTTATGTCTAAGTTTATGTTTAAATTTATGTTCAAGTTTATTTTATTAACATAAACATAAACTTAAACATAAACATAATCATAAACATAAACATAAACATAAACATAAACATAAACATAAACATAAACATAAACATAAACATAAACATAAACATAAACATAAACATAATCATAAACATAAACATAAACATAAACATAAACATAAACATAAACATAAACATAAACATAAACATAAACATAAACATAAACATAAACATAAACATAAACATAAACATAAACATAAACATAAACATAAACATAAACATAAACATAAACATAAACTTAAACATAAACTTAAACATAAACTTAAACATAAACTTAAACATAAACTTAAACTTAAACTTAAACATAAACATAAACTTAAACATAAACTTAAACATAAACTTAAACATAAACTTAAACATAAACATAAACATAAACATAAACATAAACATAAACATAAACATAAACATAAACATAAACATAAACATAAACATAAACATAAACATAAACATAAACATAAACATAAACATAAACATAAACATAAACATAAACATAAACATAAACATAAACATGAACATGAACATGAACATGAACATGAACATGAACATGAACATAAACATAAACATAAACATAAACATAAACATAAACATAAACATAAACATAAACATAAACATAAACATAAACATAAACATAAACATAAACATAAACATAAACATAAACATAAACATAAACATAAACATAAACATAAACATAAACATAAACATAAACATAAACATAAACATAAACATAAACATAAACATAAACATAAACATAAACATAAACATAAACATAAACATAAACATAAACATAAACATAAACATAAACATATACATAAACATAAACATAAACATAAACATAAACATAAACATAAACATAAACATAAACATAAACATAAACATAAACATATACATAAACATAAACATAAACATAAACATAAACATAAACATAAACATAAACATAAACATAAACATTAACATAAACTTTAACATAAGACAGATTAGATACAAATCGACTCGATTTGTATTAATTCGGTGTATATTGTATTTTTTTTAAATTAATTGTCTCGATTCGTATCAAACAGTCTTTTTAAATGATTTCGAAAAGTCACCGATTTAGTACAAATCGAGTCGATTTATATCTAATCTGTCTTGATGAAGAGTTAATATAATTTTTTTTATTTGCTAAATTGAATTGAGTCGAAATGTGTTGTTTATGTTTATTATTATGTTTATGTATATGCTTATGTTTAAATTTATGTAAGTTTAAGTTTAAGTTTATGTTTAAGTTTATGTTTAAGTATATGTTTAAGTTTATGTTTATGTTTATGTTTAAGTTTATGTTTAAACTTATGTTCAAATTTATGTTTAAGTTTTTGTTTAAGTTTATGTGCAACTTTATGTCAAACTTTATGTTTAAATTTATGTTTAAGTTTATGTTTAAGTTTATGTTTAAGTTTATGTTTAAGTTTATGTTTAAATTTATGTACAACTTTATGTCTAAGTTTATGTTTAAATTTATGTTCAAATTTATGTCTAAGTTTATGTTCAAATTTATGTTTAAGTTTATGTCTAAGTTTATGTACAACTTTATGTCTAAGTTTATGTTTAAATTTATGTTCAAGTTTATGTTTAAGTTTATGTTTAAGTTTATGTTTAAGTTTATGTTTAAGTTTATGTTTAAATTTATGTACAACTTTATGTCTAAGTTTATGTTTAAATTTATGTTCAAGTTTATGTCTAAGTTTATGTTTAAATTTATGTACAACTTTATGTCTTAGTTTATGTTTAAATTTATTTTCAAGTTTATGTTTAAGTTTATGTTTAAATTTATGTACAACTTTATGTCTAAGTTTATGTTTTAATTTATTTTCAAGTTAATGTTTAAGTTTATGTTTAAATTTATGTTTAAGTTTATGTTGAAGTTTATATTTAAATTTATGTACAACTTTATGTCTAAGTTTATGTTTAAATTTATGTTCAAGTTTATGTTTAAGTTTATGTTTAAGTTTATGTACAACTTTATGTCTAAGTTTATGTTTAAATTTATGTTCAAGTTTATGTTTATGTTTAAGTTTATGTTTAAATTTATGTACAACTTTATGTCTTAGTTTATGTTTAAATTTATGTTTAAGTTTATGTTTAAATTTATGTACAACTTTATGTCTAAGTTTATGTTTTAATTTATTTTCAAGTTAATGTTTAAGTTTATGTTTAAATTTATGTTTAAGTTTATGTTTAAGTTTATGTTTAAATTTATGTACAACTTTATGTCTAAGTTTATGTTTAAATTTATGTTCAAGTTTATGTTTAAGTTTATGTACAACTTTATGTCTAAGTTTATGTTTAAATTTATGTTTAAGTTTATGTTTAAGTTTATGTACAACTTTATGTCTAAGTTTATGTTTAAATTTATGTTCAAGTTTATGTTTAAGTTTATGTACATTTTTATGTCTATGTTTATGTTTAAATTTATGTTTAAGTTTATGTTTAAGTTTATGTACAACTTTATGTCTAAGTTTATGTTTAAATTTATGTTCAAGTTTATGTTTAAGTTTATGTACATTTTTATGTCTATGTTTATGTTTAAATTTTAATTTTATGTTCAAGTTTATGTTTAAGTTTATGTACAACTTTATGTCTAAGTTTATGTTTAAAATTATGTCCAAGTTTATTTTATTAACATAAACATAAACTTAAACATAAACATAATCATAAACATAAACATAAACATAAACATAAACATAAACATAAACATAAACATAAACATAAACATAAACATAAACATAAACATAAACATAAACATAAACATAAACATAAACATAAACATAAACATAAACATAAACATAAACATAAACATAAACATAAACATAAACATAAACATAAACATAAACATAAACATAAACATAAACATAAACATAAACATAAACATAAACATTAACATAAACTTTAACATAAGACAGATTAGATACAAATCGACTCGATTTGTATTAATTCGGTGTATATTGTATTTTTTTGATATTAATTGTCTCGATTCGTATCAAACAGTCTTTTTAAATGAATTCGAAAAGTCACCGATTTAGTACAAATCGAGTCGATTTGAATATAATCTGTCTTGATGAAGATTTAATTTAATTTTTTTTATTTGCTAAATTGAATTGAGTCGAAATGTGTTGTTTATGTTTATTATTATGTTTATGTATATGCTTATGTTTAAGTTTATGTTTAAGTTTATGTTTACGTTTATGTTTAAGTTTATGTTTAAGTTTATGTTTAAGTTTATGTTTATGTTTATGTTTATGTTTAAGTTTATGTTTAAGTTTATGTTTAAGTTTATGTTTAAGTTTATGTTTATGTTTATGTTTATGTTTATGTTTATGTTTATGTTTTTGTTTATGTTTATGTTTATGTTTAAGTTTATGTTTATGTTTATGTTTAAGTTTATGTTTAAGTTTATGTTTAAGTTTATGTTTAAGTTTATGTTTAAGTTTATGTTTAAGTTTATGTCTAAGTTTATGTTTAAGTTTATGTTTATGTTTATGTTTAAGTTTATGTTTTAATTTATGTTTATGTTTATGTTTTAATTTATGTTCAAATTTATGTTTAAGTTTATGTTTAAGTTTATGTTTAAGTTTATGTTTAAGTTTATGTTTAAGTTTATGTACAACTTTATGTCTAAGTTTATGTTTAAATTTATGTTCAAGTTTATGTTTAAGTTTATGTTTATGTTTATGTTTATGTTTATGTTTATGTTTATGTTTAAGTTTATGTTTAAATTTATGTTTAAACTTATGTTCAAATTTATGTTTAAGTTTTTGTTTAAGTTTATGTTTAAGTTTATGTTTAAGTTTATGTGCAACTTTATGTCAAAGTTTATGTTTAAATTTATGTTCAAGTTTATGTTTAAGTTTATGTTTAAGTTTATGTTTAAGTTTATGTTTAAATTTATGTACAACTTTATGTCTAAGTTTATGTTTAAATTTATGTTCAAGTTTATGTCTAAGTTTATGTTTAAATTTATGTTTAAGTTTATGTTTAAGTTTATGTTTAAGTTTATGTACAACTTTATGTCTAAGTTTATGTTTAAATTTATGTTCAAGTTTATGTTTAAGTTTATGTTTAAGTTTATGTTTAAGTTTATGTTTAAGTTTATGTTTAAGTTTATGTTTAAATTTATGTTCAACTTTATGTCTAAGTTTATGTTAAAATTTATGTTCAAGTTTATGTCTAAGTTTATGTTTAAATTTATGTACAACTTTATGTCTTAGTTTATGTTTAAATTTATTTTCAAGTTTATGTTTAAGTTTATGTTTAAATTTATGTACAACTTTTTGTCTAAGTTTATGTTTTAATTTATTTTCAAGTTAATGTTTAAGTTTATGTTTAAATTTATGTTTAAGTTTAAGTTGAAGTTTATATTTAAATTTATGTACAACTTTATGTCTGAGTTTATGTTTAAATTTATGTTCAAGTTTATGTTTAAGTTTATGTTTAAGTTTATGTACAACTTTATGTCTAAGTTTATGTTAAAATTTATGTTCAAGTTTATGTTTATGTTTATGTTTAAGTTTATGTTTAAATTTATGTACAACTTTATGTCTAAGTTTATGTTTAAATTTATGTTCAAGTTTATGTTTAAGTTTATGTTTAAATTTATGTACAACTTTATGTCTAAGTTTATGTTTTAATTTATTTTCAAGTTAATGTTTAAGTTTATTTTTAAATTTATGTTTAAGTTTATGTTTAAGTTTATGTTTAAATTTATGTACAACTTTATGTCTAAGTTTATGTTTAAATTTATGTTCAAGTTTAAGTTTAAGTTTATGTACAACTTTATGTCTAAGTTTATGTTTAAATTTATGTTTAAGTTTATGTTTAAGTTTATGTACAACTTTATGTCTAAGTTTATGTTTAAATTTATGTTCAAGTTTATGTTTAAGTTTATGTACATTTTTATGTCTATGTTTATGTTTAAATTTTAATTTTATGTTCAAGTTTATGTTTAAGTTTATGTACAACTTTATGTCTAAGTTTATGTTTAAAATTATGTCCAAGTTTATTTTATTAACATAAACATAAACTTAAACATAAACATAATCATAAACATAAACATAAACATAAACATAAACATAAACATAAACATAAACATAAACATAAACATAAACATAAACATAAACATAAACATAAACATAAACATAAACATAAACATAAACATAAACATAAACATAAACATAAACATAAACATAAACATAAACATAAACATAAACATAAACATAAACATAAACATAAACATAAACATAAACATAAACATAAACATAAACATAAACATTAACATAAACTTTAACATAAGACAGATTAGATACAAATCGACTCGATTTGTATTAATTCGGTGTATATTGTATTTTTTTGATATTAATTGTCTCGATTCGTATCAAACAGTCTTTTTAAATGATTTCGAAAAGTCACCGTTTTAGTACAAATCGAGTCGATTTGAATATAATCTGTCTTGATGAAGATTTAATTTAATTTTTTTTATTTGCTAAATTGAATTGAGTCGAAATGTGTTGTTTATGTTTATTATTATGTTTATGTATATGCTTATGTTTTATGTTTAAGTTTATGTTTACGTTTATGTTTAAGTTTATGTTTAAGTTTATGTTTAAGTTTATGTTTAAATTTATGTTCAACTTTATGTCTAAGTTTATGTTAAAATTTATGTTCAAGTTTATGTCTAAGTTTATGTTTAAATTTATGTACAACTTTATGTCTTAGTTTATGTTTAAATTTATTTTCAAGTTTATGTTTAAGTTTATGTTTAAATTTATGTACAACTTTTTGTCTAAGTTTATGTTTTAATTTATTTTCAAGTTAATGTTTAAGTTTATGTTTAAATTTATGTTTAAGTTTATGTTGAAGTTTATATTTAAATTTATGTACAACTTTATGTCTAAGTTTATGTTTAAATTTATGTTCAAGTTTATGTTTAAGTTTATGTTTAAGTTTATGTACAACTTTATGTCTAAGTTTATGTTAAAATTTATGTTCAAGTTTATGTTTATGTTTATGTTTAAGTTTATGTTTAAATTTATGTACAACTTTATGTCTAAGTTTATGTTTAAATTTATGTTCAAGTTTATGTTTAAGTTTATGTTTAAATTTATGTACAACTTTATGTCTAAGTTTATGTTTTAATTTATTTTCAAGTTAATGTTTAAGTTTATGTTTAAATTTATGTTTAAGTTTATGTTTAAGTTTATGTTTAACTTTATGTCTAAGTTTATGTTTAAATTTATGTTCAAGTTTAAGTTTAAGTTTATGTACAACTTTATGTCTAAGTTTATGTTTAAATTTATGTTTAAGTTTATGTTTAAGTTTATGTACAACTTTATGTCTAAGTTTATGTTTAAATTTATGTTCAAGTTTATGTTTAAGTTTATGTACATTTTTATGTCTATGTTTATGTTTAAATTTTAATTTTATGTTCAAGTTTATGTTTAAGTTTATGTACAACTTTATGTCTAAGTTTATGTTTAAAATTATGTCCAAGTTTATTTTATTAACATAAACATAAACTTAAACATAAACATAATCATAAACATAAACATAAACATAAACATAAACATAAACATAAACATAAACATAAACATAAACATAAACATAAACATAAACATAAACATAAACATAAACATAAACATAAACATAAACATAAACATAAACATAAACATAAACATAAACATAAACATAAACATAAACATAAACATAAACATAAACATAAACATAAACATAAACATAAACATAAACATAAACATAAACATAAACATAAACATAAACATAAACATAAACATAAACATTAACATAAACTTTAACATAAGACAGATTAGATACAAATCGACTCGATTTGTATTAATTCGGTGTATATTGTATTTTTTTGATATTAATTGTCTCGATTCGTATCAAACAGTCTTTTTAAATGATTTCGACAAGTCACCGTTTTAGTACAAATCGAGTCGATTTGAATATAATCTGTCTTGATGAAGATTTAATTTAATTTTTTTTATTTGCTAAATTGAATTGAGTCGAAATGTGTTGTTTATGTTTATTATTATGTTTATGTATATGCTTACATGTTTAAGTTTATGTTTACGTTTATGTTTAAGTTTATGTTTAAGTTTATGTTTAAGTTTATGTTTATGTTTATGTTTATGTTTAAGTTTATGTTTAAGTTTATGTTTAAGTTTATGTTTAAGTTTATGTTTATGTTTATGTTTATGTTTATGTTTATGTTTATGTTTATGTTTTTGTTTATGTTTATGTTTATGTTTAAGTTTATGTTTATGTTTATGTTTAAGTTTATGTTTAAGTTTATGTTTAAGTTTATGTTTAAGTTTATGTTTAAGTTTATGTTTTAATTTATGTTTATGTTTATGTTTTAATTTATGTTCAAATTTATGTTTAAGTTTATGTTTAAGTTTATGTTTAAGTTTATGTTTAAGTTTATGTTTATGTTTATGTTTATGTTTATGTTTAAGTTTATGTTTAAATTTATGTTTAAACTTATGTTCAAATTTATGTTTAAGTTTTTGTTTAAGTTTATGTTTAAGTTTATGTTTAAGTTTATGTGCAACTTTATGTCAAAGTTTATGTTTAAATTTATGTTCAAGTTTATGTTTAAGTTTATGTTTAAGTTTATGTTTAAGTTTATGTTTAAATTTATGTACAACTTTATGTCTAAGTTTATGTTTAAATTTATGTTCAAGTTTATGTCTAAGTTTATGTTTAAATTTATGTTTAAGTTTATGTTTAAGTTTATGTTTAAGTTTATGTACAACTTTATGTCTAAGTTTATGTTTAAATTTATGTTCAAATTTATGTTTAAGTTTATGTTTAAGTTTATGTTTAAGTTTATGTTTAAGTTTATGTTTATGTTTATTTAAAGTTTATGTTTAAATTTATGTACAACTTTATGTCTAAGTTTATGTTTTAATTTATTTTCAAGTTGATGTTTAAGTTTATGTTTAAATTTATGTTTAAGTTTATGTTTAAGTTTATATTTAAATTTATGTACAACTTTATGTCTAAGTTTATGTTTAAATTTATGTTCAAGTTTATGTTTAAGTTTATGTACAACTTTATGTCTAAGTTTATGTTTTAATTTATGTTTAAATTTATGTTTAAGTTTATGTACAACTTTATGTCTAAGTTTATGTTTAAATTTATGTTCAAGTTTATGTTTAAGTTTATGTTTAAGTTTATGTTTAAATTTATGTACAACTTTATGTCTAAGTTTATGTTTAAATTAATGTTCAAGTTTATGTCTAAGTTTATGTTTAAATTTATGTTTAAGTTTATGTTTAAGTTTATGTACAACTTTATGTCTAAGTTTATGTTTAAATTTATGTTCAAGTTTATGTTTAAGTTTATGTTTAAGTTTATGTTTAAATTTATGTACAACTTTGTGTCTAAGTTTATGTTTAAATTTATGTTCAAGTTTATGTCTAAATTTATGTTTAAATTTATGTTTAAGTTTATGTTTAAGTTTATGTTTAAGTTTATGTACAACTTTATGTCTAAGTTTATGTTTAAATTTATGTTCAAGTTTATGTTTATGTTTATGTTTAAGTTTATGTTTAAATTTATGTACAACTTTATGTCTAAGTTTATGTTTTAATTTATTTTCAAGTTGATGTTTAAGTTTATGTTTAAATTTATGTTTAAGTTTATGTTTAAGTTTATATTTAAATTTATGTACAACTTTATGTCTAAGTTTATGTTTAAATTTATGTTTAAATTTATGTTTAAGTTTATGTTTAAGTTTATTTTTAAATTTATGTACAACTTTATGTCTAAGTTTATGTTTAAATTTATGTTAAAGTTTATGTTTAAGTTTATGTACAACTTTATGTCTAAGTTTATGTTTAAATTTATGTTTAAGTTTATGTTTAAGTTTATGTACAACTTTATGTCTAAGTTTATGTTTAAATTTTAATTCTAAGTTCAAGTTTATGTTTAAGTTTATGTACAACTTTATGTCTAAGTTTATGTTTAAAATTATGTCCAAGTTTATTTTATTAACATAAACATAAACTTAAACATAAACATAATCATAAACATAAACATAAACATAAACATAAACATAAACATAAACATAAACATTAACATAAACATAAACATAAACATAAACATAAACATAAACATAAACATAAACATAAACATAAACATAAACATAAACATAAACATAAACATAAACATAAACATAAACATCAACTTAAACATAAACATAATCATAAACATAAACATAAACATAAACATAAACATAAACATAAACATAAACATAAACATAAACATAAACATAAACATAAACATAAACATAAACATAAACATAAACATAAACATAAACATAAACATAAACATAAACATAAACATAAACATAAACATAAACATATACATAAACATAAACATAAACATAAACATAAACATAAACATAAACATAAACATAAACATAAACATAAACATAAACATAAACATAAACATAAACATAAACATAAACATAAACATCAACTTAAACATAAACATAAACATAAACATAAACATTAACATAAACATAAACATAAACATAAACATAAACATAAACATAAACATAAACATAAACATATACATAAACATAAACATAAACATAAACATAAACATAAACATAAACATAAACATAAACATAAACATAAACATAAACATAAACATAAACATAAACATAAACATAAACATAAACATAAACATAAACATAAACATAAACATAAACATAAACATAAACATAAACATAAACATAAACATAAACATAAACATAAACATAAACATAAACATAAACATAAACATAAACATAAACATAAACATAAACATAAACATAAACATAAACATAAACATAAACATAAACATAAACATAAACATAAACATAAACATAAACATAAACATAAACATAAACATAAACATAAACATAAACATAAACATAAACATAAACATAAACATAAACATAAACATAAACATAAACATAAACATAAACATAAACATAAACATAAACATAAACATAAACATAAACATAAACATAAACTTAAACATAAACTTAAACATAAACTTAAACATAAACTTAAACATAAACTTAAACATAAACTTAAACATAAACTTAAACATAAACTTAAACATAAACTTAAACATAAACTTAAACATAAACTTAAACATAAACTTAAACATAAACTTAAACATAAACTTAAACATAAACTTAAACATAAACATAAACATAAACATAAACATAAACATAAACATAAACATAAACATAAACATAAACATAAACATAAACATAAACATAAACATAAACATAAACATAAACATAAACATAAACATAAACATAAACATAAACATAAACATAAACATAAACATAAACATAAACATAAACATAAACATAAACATAAACTTAAACATAAACATAAACATAAACATAAACATAAACATAAACATTAACATAAACTTTAACATAAGACAGATTAGATACAAATCGACTCGATTTGTATTAATTCGGTGTATATTGTATTTTTTTGATATTAATTGTCTCGATTCGTATCAAACAGTCTTTTTAAATGATTTCGAAAAGTCACCGATTTAGTACAAATCGAGTCGATTTGTATCTAATCTGTCTTGATGAAGATTTAATATAATTTTTTTTATTTGCTAAATTATATTGAGTCGAAATGTGTTGTTTATGTTTATTATTATGTTTATGTATATGCTTATGTTTAAGTTTATGTTTACGTTTATGTTTAAGTTTATGTTTAAGTTTATGTTTAAGTTTATGTTTATGTTTATGTTTAAGTTTATGTTTAAGTTTATGTTTAAGTTTATGTTTAAAATTATGTCCAAGTTTATTTTATTAACATAAACATAAACTTAAACATAAACATAATCATAAACATAAACATAAACATAAACATAAACATAAACATAAACATAAACATAAACATAAACATAAACATAAACATAAACATAAACATAAACATAAACATAAACATAAACATAAACATAAACATAAACATAAACATAAACATAAACATAAACATAAACATAAACATAAACATAAACATAAACATAAACATAAACATAAACATAAACATAAACATAAACATAAACATAAACATAAACATAAACATTAACATAAACTTTAACATAAGACAGATTAGATACAAATCGACTCGATTTGTATTAATTCGGTGTATATTGTATTTTTTTGATATTAATTGTCTCGATTCGTATCAAACAGTCTTTTTAAATGATTTCGAAAAGTCACCGTTTTAGTACAAATCGAGTCGATTTGAATATAATCTGTCTTGATGAAGATTTAATTTAATTTTTTTTATTTGCTAAATTGAATTGAGTCGAAATGTGTTGTTTATGTTTATTATTATGTTTATGTATATGCTTATGTTTTATGTTTAAGTTTATGTTTACGTTTATGTTTAAGTTTATGTTTAAGTTTATGTTTAAGTTTATGTTTAAATTTATGTTCAACTTTATGTCTAAGTTTATGTTAAAATTTATGTTCAAGTTTATGTCTAAGTTTATGTTTAAATTTATGTACAACTTTATGTCTTAGTTTATGTTTAAATTTATTTTCAAGTTTATGTTTAAGTTTATGTTTAAATTTATGTACAACTTTTTGTCTAAGTTTATGTTTTAATTTATTTTCAAGTTAATGTTTAAGTTTATGTTTAAATTTATGTTTAAGTTTATGTTGAAGTTTATATTTAAATTTATGTACAACTTTATGTCTAAGTTTATGTTTAAATTTATGTTCAAGTTTATGTTTAAGTTTATGTTTAAGTTTATGTACAACTTTATGTCTAAGTTTATGTTAAAATTTATGTTCAAGTTTATGTTTATGTTTATGTTTAAGTTTATGTTTAAATTTATGTACAACTTTATGTCTAAGTTTATGTTTAAAATTATGTTCAAGTTTATGTTTAAGTTTATGTTTAAATTTATGTACAACTTTATGTCTAAGTTTATGTTTTAATTTATTTTCAAGTTAATGTTTAAGTTTATGTTTAAATTTATGTTTAAGTTTATGTTTAAGTTTATGTTTAAATTTATGTACAACTTTATGTCTAAGTTTATGTTTAAATTTATGTTCAAGTTTAAGTTTAAGTTTATGTACAACTTTATGTCTAAGTTTATGTTTAAATTTATGTTTAAGTTTATGTTTAAGTTTATGTACAACTTTATGTCTAAGTTTATGTTTAAATTTATGTTCAAGTTTATGTTTAAGTTTATGTACATTTTTATGTCTATGTTTATGTTTAAATTTTAATTTTATGTTCAAGTTTATGTTTAAGTTTATGTACAACTTTATGTCTAAGTTTATGTTTAAAATTATGTCCAAGTTTATTTTATTAACATAAACATAAACTTAAACATAAACATAATCATAAACATAAACATAAACATAAACATAAACATAAACATAAACATAAACATAAACATAAACATAAACATAAACATAAACATAAACATAAACATAAACATAAACATAAACATAAACATAAACATAAACATAAACATAAACATAAACATAAACATAAACATAAACATAAACATAAACATAAACATAAACATAAACATAAACATAAACATAAACATAAACATAAACATAAACATAAACATAAACATAAACATAAACATAAACATAAACATTAACATAAACTTTAACATAAGACAGATTAGATACAAATCGACTCGATTTGTATTAATTCGGTGTATATTGTATTTTTTTGATATTAATTGTCTCGATTCGTATCAAACAGTCTTTTTAAATGATTTCGAAAAGTCACCGTTTTAGTACAAATCGAGTCGATTTGAATATAATCTGTCTTGATGAAGATTTAATTTAATTTTTTTTATTTGCTAAATTGAATTGAGTCGAAATGTGTTGTTTATGTTTATTATTATGTTTATGTATATGCTTATGTTTTATGTTTAAGTTTATGTTTACGTTTATGTTTAAGTTTATGTTTAAGTTTATGTTTAAGTTTATGTTTAAATTTATGTTCAACTTTATGTCTAAGTTTATGTTAAAATTTATGTTCAAGTTTATGTCTAAGTTTATGTTTAAATTTATGTACAACTTTATGTCTTAGTTTATGTTTAAATTTATTTTCAAGTTTATGTTTAAGTTTATGTTTAAATTTATGTACAACTTTTTGTCTAAGTTTATGTTTTAATTTATTTTCAAGTTAATGTTTAAGTTTATGTTTAAATTTATGTTTAAGTTTATGTTGAAGTTTATATTTAAATTTATGTACAACTTTATGTCTAAGTTTATGTTTAAATTTATGTTCAAGTTTATGTTTAAGTTTATGTTTAAGTTTATGTACAACTTTATGTCTAAGTTTATGTTAAAATTTATGTTCAAGTTTATGTTTATGTTTATGTTTAAGTTTATGTTTAAATTTATGTACAACTTTATGTCTAAGTTTATGTTTAAAATTATGTTCAAGTTTATGTTTAAGTTTATGTTTAAATTTATGTACAACTTTATGTCTAAGTTTATGTTTTAATTTATTTTCAAGTTAATGTTTAAGTTTATGTTTAAATTTATGTTTAAGTTTATGTTTAAGTTTATGTTTAAATTTATGTACAACTTTATGTCTAAGTTTATGTTTAAATTTATGTTCAAGTTTAAGTTTAAGTTTATGTACAACTTTATGTCTAAGTTTATGTTTAAATTTATGTTTAAGTTTATGTTTAAGTTTATGTACAACTTTATGTCTAAGTTTATGTTTAAATTTATGTTCAAGTTTATGTTTAAGTTTATGTACATTTTTATGTCTATGTTTATGTTTAAATTTTAATTTTATGTTCAAGTTTATGTTTAAGTTTATGTACAACTTTATGTCTAAGTTTATGTTTAAAATTATGTCCAAGTTTATTTTATTAACATAAACATAAACTTAAACATAAACATAATCATAAACATAAACATAAACATAAACATAAACATAAACATAAACATAAACATAAACATAAACATAAACATAAACATAAACATAAACATAAACATAAACATAAACATAAACATAAACATAAACATAAACATAAACATAAACATAAACATAAACATAAACATAAACATAAACATAAACATAAACATAAACATAAACATAAACATAAACATAAACATAAACATAAACATAAACATAAACATAAACATAAACATAAACATAAACATAAACATAAACATAAACATAAACATAAACATTAACATAAACTTTAACATAAGACAGATTAGATACAAATCGACTCGATTTGTATTAATTCGGTGTATATTGTATTTTTTTGATATTAATTGTCTCGATTCGTATCAAACAGTCTTTTTAAATGATTTCGAAAATTCACCGTTTTAGTACAAATCGAGTCGATTTGAATATAATCTGTCTTGATGAAGATTTAATTTAATTTTTTTTATTTGCTAAATTGAATTGAGTCGAAATGTGTTGTTTATGTTTATTATTATGTTTATGTATATGCTTACATGTTTAAGTTTATGTTTACGTTTATGTTTAAGTTTATGTTTAAGTTTATGTTTAAGTTTATGTTTATGTTTATGTTTATGTTTATGTTTAAGTTTATGTTTAAGTTTATGTTTAAGTTTATGTTTAAGTTTATGTTTATGTTTATGTTTATGTTTATGTTTATGTTTATGTTTATGTTTTTGTTTATGTTTATGTTTATGTTTAAGTTTATGTTTATGTTTATGTTTAAGTTTATGTTTAAGTTTATGTTTAAGTTTATGTTTAAGTTTATGTTTAAGTTTATGTTTAAGTTTATGTTTTAATTTATGTTTATGTTTATGTTTTAATTTATGTTCAAATTTATGTTTAAGTTTATGTTTAAGTTTATGTTTAAGTTTATGTTTAAGTTTATGTTTATGTTTATGTTTATGTTTATGTTTAAGTTTATGTTTAAATTTATGTTTAAACTTATGTTCAAATTTATGTTTAAGTTTTTGTTTAAGTTTATGTTTAAGTTTATGTTTAAGTTTATGTGCAACTTTATGTCAAAGTTTATGTTTAAATTTATGTTCAAGTTTATGTTTAAGTTTATGTTTAAGTTTATGTTTAAGTTTATGTTTAAATTTATGTACAACTTTATGTCTAAGTTTATGTTTAAATTTATGTTCAAGTTTATGTCTAAGTTTATGTTTAAATTTATGTTTAAGTTTATGTTTAAGTTTATGTTTAAGTTTATGTACAACTTTATGTCTAAGTTTATGTTTAAATTTATGTTCAAATTTATGTTTAAGTTTATGTTTAAGTTTATGTTTAAGTTTATGTTTAAGTTTATGTTTATGTTTATTTAAAGTTTATGTTTAAATTTATGTACAACTTTATGTCTAAGTTTATGTTTTAATTTATTTTCAAGTTGATGTTTAAGTTTATGTTTAAATTTATGTTTAAGTTTATGTTTAAGTTTATGTACAACTTTATGTCTAAGTTTATGTTTAAATTTATGTTCAAGTTTATGTTTAAGTTTATGTTTAAGTTTATGTTTAAATTTATGTACAACTTTATGTCTAAGTTTATGTTTAAATTAATGTTCAAGTTTATGTCTAAGTTTATGTTTAAATTTATGTTTAAGTTTATGTTTAAGTTTATGTACAACTTTATGTCTAAGTTTATGTTTAAATTTATGTTCAAGTTTATGTTTAAGTTTATGTTTAAGTTTATGTTTAAATTTATGTACAACTTTGTGTCTAAGTTTATGTTTAAATTTATGTTCAAGTTTATGTCTAAATTTATGTTTAAATTTATGTTTAAGTTTATGTTTAAGTTTATGTTTAAGTTTATGTACAACTTTATGTCTAAGTTTATGTTTAAATTTATGTTCAAGTTTATGTTTATGTTTATGTTTAAGTTTATGTTTAAATTTATGTACAACTTTATGTCTAAGTTTATGTTTTAATTTATTTTCAAGTTGATGTTTAAGTTTATGTTTAAATTTATGTTTAAGTTTATGTTTAAGTTTATATTTAAATTTATGTACAACTTTATGTCTAAGTTTATGTTTAAATTTATGTTTAAATTTATGTTTAAGTTTATGTTTAAGTTTATTTTTAAATTTATGTACAACTTTATGTCTAAGTTTATGTTTAAATTTATGTTAAAGTTTATGTTTAAGTTTATGTACAACTTTATGTCTAAGTTTATGTTTAAATTTATGTTTAAGTTTATGTTTAAGTTTATGTACAACTTTATGTCTAAGTTTATGTTTAAATTTTAATTCTAAGTTCAAGTTTATGTTTAAGTTTATGTACAACTTTATGTCTAAGTTTATGTTTAAAATTATGTCCAAGTTTATTTTATTAACATAAACATAAACTTAAACATAAACATAATCATAAACATAAACATAAACATAAACATAAACATAAACATAAACATAAACATTAACATAAACATAAACATAAACATAAACATAAACATAAACATAAACATAAACATAAACATAAACATAAACATAAACATAAACATAAACATAAACATAAACATAAACATCAACTTAAACATAAACATAATCATAAACATAAACATAAACATAAACATAAACATAAACATAAACATAAACATAAACATAAACATTAACATAAACATAAACATAAACATAAACATAAACATAAACATAAACATAAACATAAACATAAACATAAACATAAACATAAACATAAACATAAACATAAACATATACATAAACATAAACATAAACATAAACATAAACATAAACATAAACATAAACATAAACATAAACATAAACATAAACATAAACATAAACATAAACATAAACATAAACATAAACATAAACATAAACATAAACATCAACTTAAACATAAACATAAACATAAACATAAACATTAACATAAACATAAACATAAACATAAACATAAACATAAACATAAACATAAACATAAACATATACATAAACATAAACATAAACATAAACATAAACATAAACATAAACATAAACATAAACATAAACATAAACATAAACATAAACATAAACATAAACATAAACATAAACATAAACATAAACATAAACATAAACATAAACATAAACATAAACATAAACATAAACATAAACATAAACATAAACATAAACATAAACATAAACATAAACATAAACATAAACATAAACATAAACATAAACATAAACATAAACATAAACATAAACATAAACATAAACATAAACATAAACATAAACATAAACATAAACATAAACATAAACATAAACATAAACATAATCATAAACATAAACATAAACATAAACATAAACATAAACATAAACATAAACATAAACATAAACATAAACATAAACATAAACATAAACATAAACATAAACATAAACATAAACATAAACATAAACTTAAACATAAACTTAAACATAAACTTAAACATAAACTTAAACATAAACTTAAACATAAACTTAAACATAAACTTAAACATAAACTTAAACATAAACTTAAACATAAACTTAAACATAAACTTAAACATAAACTTAAACATAAACTTAAACATAAACTTAAACATAAACATAAACATAAACATAAACATAAACATAAACATAAACATAAACATAAACATAAACATAAACATAAACATAAACATAAACATAAACATAAACATAAACATAAACATAAACATAAACATAAACATAAACATAAACATAAACATAAACTTAAACATAAACATAAACATAAACATAAACATAAACATAAACATTAACATAAACTTTAACATAAGACAGATTAGATACAAATCGACTCGATTTGTATTAATTCGGTGTATATTGTATTTTTTTGATATTAATTGTCTCGATTCGTATCAAACAGTCTTTTTAAATGATTTCGAAAAGTCACCGATTTAGTACAAATCGAGTCGATTTGTATCTAATCTGTCTTGATGAAGATTTAATATAATTTTTTTTATTTGCTAAATTATATTGAGTCGAAATGTGTTGTTTATGTTTATTATTATGTTTATGTATATGCTTATGTTTAAGTTTATGTTTACGTTTATGTTTAAGTTTATGTTTAAGTTTATGTTTAAGTTTATGTTTATGTTTATGTTTAAGTTTATGTTTAAGTTTATGTTTAAGTTTATGTTTAAAATTATGTCCAAGTTTATTTTATTAACATAAACATAAACTTAAACATAAACATAATCATAAACATAAACATAAACATAAACATAAACATAAACATAAACATAAACATAAACATAAACATAAACATAAACATAAACATAAACATAAACATAAACATAAACATAAACATAAACATAAACATAAACATAAACATAAACATAAACATAAACATAAACATAAACATAAACATAAACATAAACATAAACATAAACATAAACATAAACATAAACATAAACATAAACATAAACATAAACATTAACATAAACTTTAACATAAGACAGATTAGATACAAATCGACTCGATTTGTATTAATTCGGTGTATATTGTATTTTTTTGATATTAATTGTCTCGATTCGTATCAAACAGTCTTTTTAAATGATTTCGAAAAGTCACCGTTTTAGTACAAATCGAGTCGATTTGAATATAATCTGTCTTGATGAAGATTTAATTTAATTTTTTTTATTTGCTAAATTGAATTGAGTCGAAATGTGTTGTTTATGTTTATTATTATGTTTATGTATATGCTTATGTTTTATGTTTAAGTTTATGTTTACGTTTATGTTTAAGTTTATGTTTAAGTTTATGTTTAAGTTTATGTTTAAATTTATGTTCAACTTTATGTCTAAGTTTATGTTAAAATTTATGTTCAAGTTTATGTCTAAGTTTATGTTTAAATTTATGTACAACTTTATGTCTTAGTTTATGTTTAAATTTATTTTCAAGTTTATGTTTAAGTTTATGTTTAAATTTATGTACAACTTTTTGTCTAAGTTTATGTTTTAATTTATTTTCAAGTTAATGTTTAAGTTTATGTTTAAATTTATGTTTAAGTTTATGTTGAAGTTTATATTTAAATTTATGTACAACTTTATGTCTAAGTTTATGTTTAAATTTATGTTCAAGTTTATGTTTAAGTTTATGTTTAAGTTTATGTACAACTTTATGTCTAAGTTTATGTTAAAATTTATGTTCAAGTTTATGTTTATGTTTATGTTTAAGTTTATGTTTAAATTTATGTACAACTTTATGTCTAAGTTTATGTTTAAAATTATGTTCAAGTTTATGTTTAAGTTTATGTTTAAATTTATGTACAACTTTATGTCTAAGTTTATGTTTTAATTTATTTTCAAGTTAATGTTTAAGTTTATGTTTAAATTTATGTTTAAGTTTATGTTTAAGTTTATGTTTAAATTTATGTACAACTTTATGTCTAAGTTTATGTTTAAATTTATGTTCAAGTTTAAGTTTAAGTTTATGTACAACTTTATGTCTAAGTTTATGTTTAAATTTATGTTTAAGTTTATGTTTAAGTTTATGTACAACTTTATGTCTAAGTTTATGTTTAAATTTATGTTCAAGTTTATGTTTAAGTTTATGTACATTTTTATGTCTATGTTTATGTTTAAATTTTAATTTTATGTTCAAGTTTATGTTTAAGTTTATGTACAACTTTATGTCTAAGTTTATGTTTAAATTTATGTTCAAGTTTATGTTTAAGTTTATGTACATTTTTATGTCTATGTTTATGTTTAAATTTTAATTTTATGTTCAAGTTTATGTTTAAGTTTATGTACAACTTTATGTCTAAGTTTATGTTTAAAATTATGTCCAAGTTTATTTTATTAACATAAACATAAACTTAAACATAAACATAATCATAAACATAAACATAAACATAAACATAAACATAAACATAAACATAAACATAAACATAAACATAAACATAAACATAAACATAAACATAAACATAAACATAAACATAAACATAAACATAAACATAAACATAAACATAAACATAAACATAAACATAAACATAAACATAAACATAAACATAAACATAAACATAAACATAAACATAAACATAAACATAAACATAAACATAAACATAAACATAAACATAAACATAAACATAAACATTAACATAAACTTTAACATAAGACAGATTAGATACAAATCGACTCGATTTGTATTAATTCGGTGTATATTGTATTTTTTTGATATTAATTGTCTCGATTCGTATCAAACAGTCTTTTTAAATGATTTCGAAAAGTCACCGTTTTAGTACAAATCGAGTCGATTTGAATATAATCTGTCTTGATGAAGATTTAATTTAATTTTTTTTATTTGCTAAATTGAATTGAGTCGAAATGTGTTGTTTATGTTTATTATTATGTTTATGTATATGCTTATGTTTTATGTTTAAGTTTATGTTTACGTTTATGTTTAAGTTTATGTTTAAGTTTATGTTTAAGTTTATGTTTAAATTTATGTTCAACTTTATGTCTAAGTTTATGTTAAAATTTATGTTCAAGTTTATGTCTAAGTTTATGTTTAAATTTATGTACAACTTTATGTCTTAGTTTATGTTTAAATTTATTTTCAAGTTTATGTTTAAGTTTATGTTTAAATTTATGTACAACTTTTTGTCTAAGTTTATGTTTTAATTTATTTTCAAGTTAATGTTTAAGTTTATGTTTAAATTTATGTTTAAGTTTATGTTGAAGTTTATATTTAAATTTATGTACAACTTTATGTCTAAGTTTATGTTTAAATTTATGTTCAAGTTTATGTTTAAGTTTATGTTTAAGTTTATGTACAACTTTATGTCTAAGTTTATGTTAAAATTTATGTTCAAGTTTATGTTTATGTTTATGTTTAAGTTTATGTTTAAATTTATGTACAACTTTATGTCTAAGTTTATGTTTAAAATTATGTTCAAGTTTATGTTTAAGTTTATGTTTAAATTTATGTACAACTTTATGTCTAAGTTTATGTTTTAATTTATTTTCAAGTTAATGTTTAAGTTTATGTTTAAATTTATGTTTAAGTTTATGTTTAAGTTTATGTTTAAATTTATGTACAACTTTATGTCTAAGTTTATGTTTAAATTTATGTTCAAGTTTAAGTTTAAGTTTATGTACAACTTTATGTCTAAGTTTATGTTTAAATTTATGTTTAAGTTTATGTTTAAGTTTATGTACAACTTTATGTCTAAGTTTATGTTTAAATTTATGTTCAAGTTTATGTTTAAGTTTATGTACATTTTTATGTCTATGTTTATGTTTAAATTTTAATTTTATGTTCAAGTTTATGTTTAAGTTTATGTACAACTTTATGTCTAAGTTTATGTTTAAAATTATGTCCAAGTTTATTTTATTAACATAAACATAAACTTAAACATAAACATAATCATAAACATAAACATAAACATAAACATAAACATAAACATAAACATAAACATAAACATAAACATAAACATAAACATAAACATAAACATAAACATAAACATAAACATAAACATAAACATAAACATAAACATAAACATAAACATAAACATAAACATAAACATAAACATAAACATAAACATAAACATAAACATAAACATAAACATAAACATAAACATAAACATAAACATAAACATAAACATAAACATAAACATAAACATAAACATAAACATAAACATTAACATAAACTTTAACATAAGACAGATTAGATACAAATCGACTCGATTTGTATTAATTCGGTGTATATTGTATTTTTTTGATATTAATTGTCTCGATTCGTATCAAACAGTCTTTTTAAATGATTTCGAAAAGTCACCGTTTTAGTACAAATCGAGTCGATTTGAATATAATCTGTCTTGATGAAGATTTAATTTAATTTTTTTTATTTGCTAAATTGAATTGAGTCGAAATGTGTTGTTTATGTTTATTATTATGTTTATGTATATGCTTACATGTTTAAGTTTATGTTTACGTTTATGTTTAAGTTTATGTTTAAGTTTATGTTTAAGTTTATGTTTATGTTTATGTTTATGTTTATGTTTAAGTTTATGTTTAAGTTTATGTTTAAGTTTATGTTTAAGTTTATGTTTATGTTTATGTTTATGTTTATGTTTATGTTTATGTTTATGTTTTTGTTTATGTTTATGTTTATGTTTAAGTTTATGTTTATGTTTATGTTTAAGTTTATGTTTAAGTTTATGTTTAAGTTTATGTTTAAGTTTATGTTTAAGTTTATGTTTAAGTTTATGTTTTAATTTATGTTTATGTTTATGTTTTAATTTATGTTCAAATTTATGTTTAAGTTTATGTTTAAGTTTATGTTTAAGTTTATGTTTAAGTTTATGTTTATGTTTATGTTTATGTTTATGTTTAAGTTTATGTTTAAATTTATGTTTAAACTTATGTTCAAATTTATGTTTAAGTTTTTGTTTAAGTTTATGTTTAAGTTTATGTTTAAGTTTATGTGCAACTTTATGTCAAAGTTTATGTTTAAATTTATGTTCAAGTTTATGTTTAAGTTTATGTTTAAGTTTATGTTTAAGTTTATGTTTAAATTTATGTACAACTTTATGTCTAAGTTTATGTTTAAATTTATGTTCAAGTTTATGTCTAAGTTTATGTTTAAATTTATGTTTAAGTTTATGTTTAAGTTTATGTTTAAGTTTATGTACAACTTTATGTCTAAGTTTATGTTTAAATTTATGTTCAAATTTATGTTTAAGTTTATGTTTAAGTTTATGTTTAAGTTTATGTTTAAGTTTATGTTTATGTTTATTTAAAGTTTATGTTTAAATTTATGTACAACTTTATGTCTAAGTTTATGTTTTAATTTATTTTCAAGTTGATGTTTAAGTTTATGTTTAAATTTATGTTTAAGTTTATGTTTAAGTTTATATTTAAATTTATGTACAACTTTATGTCTAAGTTTATGTTTAAATTTATGTTCAAGTTTATGTTTAAGTTTATGTACAACTTTATGTCTAAGTTTATGTTTTAATTTATGTTTAAATTTATGTTTAAGTTTATGTACAACTTTATGTCTAAGTTTATGTTTAAATTTATGTTCAAGTTTATGTTTAAGTTTATGTTTAAGTTTATGTTTAAATTTATGTACAACTTTATGTCTAAGTTTATGTTTAAATTAATGTTCAAGTTTATGTCTAAGTTTATGTTTAAATTTATGTTTAAGTTTATGTTTAAGTTTATGTACAACTTTATGTCTAAGTTTATGTTTAAATTTATGTTCAAGTTTATGTTTAAGTTTATGTTTAAGTTAATGTTTAAATTTATGTACAACTTTGTGTCTAAGTTTATGTTTAAATTTATGTTCAAGTTTATGTCTAAATTTATGTTTAAATTTATGTTTAAGTTTATGTTTAAGTTTATGTTTAAGTTTATGTACAACTTTATGTCTAAGTTTATGTTTAAATTTATGTTCAAGTTTATGTTTATGTTTATGTTTAAGTTTATGTTTAAATTTATGTACAACTTTATGTCTAAGTTTATGTTTTAATTTATTTTCAAGTTGATGTTTAAGTTTATGTTTAAATTTATGTTTAAGTTTATGTTTAAGTTTATATTTAAATTTATGTACAACTTTATGTCTAAGTTTATGTTTAAATTTATGTTTAAATTTATGTTTAAGTTTATGTTTAAGTTTATTTTTAAATTTATGTACAACTTTATGTCTAAGTTTATGTTTAAATTTATGTTAAAGTTTATGTTTAAGTTTATGTACAACTTTATGTCTAAGTTTATGTTTAAATTTATGTTTAAGTTTATGTTTAAGTTTATGTACAACTTTATGTCTAAGTTTATGTTTAAATTTTAATTCTAAGTTCAAGTTTATGTTTAAGTTTATGTACAACTTTATGTCTAAGTTTATGTTTAAAATTATGTCCAAGTTTATTTTATTAACATAAACATAAACTTAAACATAAACATAATCATAAACATAAACATAAACATAAACATAAACATAAACATAAACATAAACATTAACATAAACATAAACATAAACATAAACATAAACATAAACATAAACATAAACATAAACATAAACATAAACATAAACATAAACATAAACATAAACATAAACATAAACATCAACTTAAACATAAACATAATCATAAACATAAACATAAACATAAACATAAACATAAACATAAACATAAACATAAACATAAACATAAACATAAACATAAACATAAACATAAACATAAACATAAACATAAACATAAACATAAACATAAACATAAACATAAACATAAACATAAACATATACATAAACATAAACATAAACATAAACATAAACATAAACATAAACATAAACATAAACATAAACATAAACATAAACATAAACATAAACATAAACATAAACATAAACATAAACATAAACATAAACATAAACATCAACTTAAACATAAACATAAACATAAACATAAACATTAACATAAACATAAACATAAACATAAACATAAACATAAACATAAACATAAACATAAACATATACATAAACATAAACATAAACATAAACATAAACATAAACATAAACATAAACATAAACATAAACATAAACATAAACATAAACATAAACATAAACATAAACATAAACATAAACATAAACATAAACATAAACATAAACATAAACATAAACATAAACATAAACATAAACATAAACATAAACATAAACATAAACATAAACATAAACATAAACATAAACATAAACATAAACATAAACATAAACATAAACATAAACATAAACATAAACATAAACATAAACATAAACATAAACATAAACATAAACATAAACATAAACATAAACATAAACATAATCATAAACATAAACATAAACATAAACATAAACATAAACATAAACATAAACATAAACATAAACATAAACATAAACATAAACATAAACATAAACATAAACATAAACATAAACATAAACATAAACTTAAACATAAACTTAAACATAAACTTAAACATAAACTTAAACATAAACTTAAACATAAACTTAAACATAAACTTAAACATAAACTTAAACATAAACTTAAACATAAACTTAAACATAAACTTAAACATAAACTTAAACATAAACTTAAACATAAACTTAAACATAAACATAAACATAAACATAAACATAAACATAAACATAAACATAAACATAAACATAAACATAAACATAAACATAAACATAAACATAAACATAAACATAAACATAAACATAAACATAAACATAAACATAAACATAAACATAAACATAAACTTAAACATAAACATAAACATAAACATAAACATAAACATAAACATTAACATAAACTTTAACATAAGACAGATTAGATACAAATCGACTCGATTTGTATTAATTCGGTGTATATTGTATTTTTTTGATATTAATTGTCTCGATTCGTATCAAACAGTCTTTTTAAATGATTTCGAAAAGTCACCGATTTAGTACAAATCGAGTCGATTTGTATCTAATCTGTCTTGATGAAGATTTAATATAATTTTTTTTATTTGCTAAATTATATTGAGTCGAAATGTGTTGTTTATGTTTATTATTATGTTTATGTATATGCTTATGTTTAAGTTTATGTTTACGTTTATGTTTAAGTTTATGTTTAAGTTTATGTTTAAGTTTATGTTTATGTTTATGTTTAAGTTTATGTTTAAGTTTATGTTTAAGTTTATGTTTAAAATTATGTCCAAGTTTATTTTATTAACATAAACATAAACTTAAACATAAACATAATCATAAACATAAACATAAACATAAACATAAACATAAACATAAACATAAACATAAACATAAACATAAACATAAACATAAACATAAACATAAACATAAACATAAACATAAACATAAACATAAACATAAACATAAACATAAACATAAACATAAACATAAACATAAACATAAACATAAACATAAACATAAACATAAACATAAACATAAACATAAACATAAACATAAACATAAACATAAACATTAACATAAACTTTAACATAAGACAGATTAGATACAAATCGACTCGATTTGTATTAATTCGGTGTATATTGTATTTTTTTGATATTAATTGTCTCGATTCGTATCAAACAGTCTTTTTAAATGATTTCGAAAAGTCACCGTTTTAGTACAAATCGAGTCGATTTGAATATAATCTGTCTTGATGAAGATTTAATTTAATTTTTTTTATTTGCTAAATTGAATTGAGTCGAAATGTGTTGTTTATGTTTATTATTATGTTTATGTATATGCTTATGTTTTATGTTTAAGTTTATGTTTACGTTTATGTTTAAGTTTATGTTTAAGTTTATGTTTAAGTTTATGTTTAAATTTATGTTCAACTTTATGTCTAAGTTTATGTTAAAATTTATGTTCAAGTTTATGTCTAAGTTTATGTTTAAATTTATGTACAACTTTATGTCTTAGTTTATGTTTAAATTTATTTTCAAGTTTATGTTTAAGTTTATGTTTAAATTTATGTACAACTTTTTGTCTAAGTTTATGTTTTAATTTATTTTCAAGTTAATGTTTAAGTTTATGTTTAAATTTATGTTTAAGTTTATGTTGAAGTTTATATTTAAATTTATGTACAACTTTATGTCTAAGTTTATGTTTAAATTTATGTTCAAGTTTATGTTTAAGTTTATGTTTAAGTTTATGTACAACTTTATGTCTAAGTTTATGTTAAAATTTATGTTCAAGTTTATGTTTATGTTTATGTTTAAGTTTATGTTTAAATTTATGTACAACTTTATGTCTAAGTTTATGTTTAAAATTATGTTCAAGTTTATGTTTAAGTTTATGTTTAAATTTATGTACAACTTTATGTCTAAGTTTATGTTTTAATTTATTTTCAAGTTAATGTTTAAGTTTATGTTTAAATTTATGTTTAAGTTTATGTTTAAGTTTATGTTTAAATTTATGTACAACTTTATGTCTAAGTTTATGTTTAAATTTATGTTCAAGTTTAAGTTTAAGTTTATGTACAACTTTATGTCTAAGTTTATGTTTAAATTTATGTTTAAGTTTATGTTTAAGTTTATGTACAACTTTATGTCTAAGTTTATGTTTAAATTTATGTTCAAGTTTATGTTTAAGTTTATGTACATTTTTATGTCTATGTTTATGTTTAAATTTTAATTTTATGTTCAAGTTTATGTTTAAGTTTATGTACAACTTTATGTCTAAGTTTATGTTTAAAATTATGTCCAAGTTTATTTTATTAACATAAACATAAACTTAAACATAAACATAATCATAAACATAAACATAAACATAAACATAAACATAAACATAAACATAAACATAAACATAAACATAAACATAAACATAAACATAAACATAAACATAAACATAAACATAAACATAAACATAAACATAAACATAAACATAAACATAAACATAAACATAAACATAAACATAAACATAAACATAAACATAAACATAAACATAAACATAAACATAAACATAAACATAAACATAAACATAAACATAAACATAAACATAAACATAAACATAAACATTAACATAAACTTTAACATAAGACAGATTAGATACAAATCGACTCGATTTGTATTAATTCGGTGTATATTGTATTTTTTTGATATTAATTGTCTCGATTCGTATCAAACAGTCTTTTTAAATGATTTCGAAAAGTCACCGTTTTAGTACAAATCGAGTCGATTTGAATATAATCTGTCTTGATGAAGATTTAATTTAATTTTTTTTATTTGCTAAATTGAATTGAGTCGAAATGTGTTGTTTATGTTTATTATTATGTTTATGTATATGCTTATGTTTTATGTTTAAGTTTATGTTTACGTTTATGTTTAAGTTTATGTTTAAGTTTATGTTTAAGTTTATGTTTAAATTTATGTTCAACTTTATGTCTAAGTTTATGTTAAAATTTATGTTCAAGTTTATGTCTAAGTTTATGTTTAAATTTATGTACAACTTTATGTCTTAGTTTATGTTTAAATTTATTTTCAAGTTTATGTTTAAGTTTATGTTTAAATTTATGTACAACTTTTTGTCTAAGTTTATGTTTTAATTTATTTTCAAGTTAATGTTTAAGTTTATGTTTAAATTTATGTTTAAGTTTATGTTGAAGTTTATATTTAAATTTATGTACAACTTTATGTCTAAGTTTATGTTTAAATTTATGTTCAAGTTTATGTTTAAGTTTATGTTTAAGTTTATGTACAACTTTATGTCTAAGTTTATGTTAAAATTTATGTTCAAGTTTATGTTTATGTTTATGTTTAAGTTTATGTTTAAATTTATGTACAACTTTATGTCTAAGTTTATGTTTAAAATTATGTTCAAGTTTATGTTTAAGTTTATGTTTAAATTTATGTACAACTTTATGTCTAAGTTTATGTTTTAATTTATTTTCAAGTTAATGTTTAAGTTTATGTTTAAATTTATGTTTAAGTTTATGTTTAAGTTTATGTTTAAATTTATGTACAACTTTATGTCTAAGTTTATGTTTAAATTTATGTTCAAGTTTAAGTTTAAGTTTATGTACAACTTTATGTCTAAGTTTATGTTTAAATTTATGTTTAAGTTTATGTTTAAGTTTATGTACAACTTTATGTCTAAGTTTATGTTTAAATTTATGTTCAAGTTTATGTTTAAGTTTATGTACATTTTTATGTCTATGTTTATGTTTAAATTTTAATTTTATGTTCAAGTTTATGTTTAAGTTTATGTACAACTTTATGTCTAAGTTTATGTTTAAAATTATGTCCAAGTTTATTTTATTAACATAAACATAAACTTAAACATAAACATAATCATAAACATAAACATAAACATAAACATAAACATAAACATAAACATAAACATAAACATAAACATAAACATAAACATAAACATAAACATAAACATAAACATAAACATAAACATAAACATAAACATAAACATAAACATAAACATAAACATAAACATAAACATAAACATAAACATAAACATAAACATAAACATAAACATAAACATAAACATAAACATAAACATAAACATAAACATAAACATAAACATAAACATAAACATAAACATAAACATAAACATAAACATTAACATAAACTTTAACATAAGACAGATTAGATACAAATCGACTCGATTTGTATTAATTCGGTGTATATTGTATTTTTTTGATATTAATTGTCTCGATTCGTATCAAACAGTCTTTTTAAATGATTTCGAAAAGTCACCGTTTTAGTACAAATCGAGTCGATTTGAATATAATCTGTCTTGATGAAGATTTAATTTAATTTTTTTTATTTGCTAAATTGAATTGAGTCGAAATGTGTTGTTTATGTTTATTATTATGTTTATGTATATGCTTACATGTTTAAGTTTATGTTTACGTTTATGTTTAAGTTTATGTTTAAGTTTATGTTTAAGTTTATGTTTATGTTTATGTTTATGTTTATGTTTAAGTTTATGTTTAAGTTTATGTTTAAGTTTATGTTTAAGTTTATGTTTATGTTTATGTTTATGTTTATGTTTATGTTTATGTTTATGTTTTTGTTTATGTTTATGTTTATGTTTAAGTTTATGTTTATGTTTATGTTTAAGTTTATGTTTAAGTTTATGTTTAAGTTTATGTTTAAGTTTATGTTTAAGTTTATGTTTTAATTTATGTTTATGTTTATGTTTTAATTTATGTTCAAATTTATGTTTAAGTTTATGTTTAAGTTTATGTTTAAGTTTATGTTTAAGTTTATGTTTATGTTTATGTTTATGTTTATGTTTAAGTTTATGTTTAAATTTATGTTTAAACTTATGTTCAAATTTATGTTTAAGTTTTTGTTTAAGTTTATGTTTAAGTTTATGTTTAAGTTTATGTGCAACTTTATGTCAAAGTTTATGTTTAAATTTATGTTCAAGTTTATGTTTAAGTTTATGTTTAAGTTTATGTTTAAGTTTATGTTTAAATTTATGTACAACTTTATGTCTAAGTTTATGTTTAAATTTATGTTCAAGTTTATGTCTAAGTTTATGTTTAAATTTATGTTTAAGTTTATGTTTAAGTTTATGTTTAAGTTTATGTACAACTTTATGTCTAAGTTTATGTTTAAATTTATGTTCAAATTTATGTTTAAGTTTATGTTTAAGTTTATGTTTAAGTTTATGTTTAAGTTTATGTTTATGTTTATTTAAAGTTTATGTTTAAATTTATGTACAACTTTATGTCTAAGTTTATGTTTTAATTTATTTTCAAGTTGATGTTTAAGTTTATGTTTAAATTTATGTTTAAGTTTATGTTTAAGTTTATATTTAAATTTATGTACAACTTTATGTCTAAGTTTATGTTTAAATTTATGTTCAAGTTTATGTTTAAGTTTATGTACAACTTTATGTCTAAGTTTATGTTTTAATTTATGTTTAAATTTATGTTTAAGTTTATGTACAACTTTATGTCTAAGTTTATGTTTAAATTTATGTTCAAGTTTATGTTTAAGTTTATGTTTAAGTTTATGTTTAAATTTATGTACAACTTTATGTCTAAGTTTATGTTTAAATTAATGTTCAAGTTTATGTCTAAGTTTATGTTTAAATTTATGTTTAAGTTTATGTTTAAGTTTATGTACAACTTTATGTCTAAGTTTATGTTTAAATTTATGTTCAAGTTTATGTTTAAGTTTATGTTTAAGTTTATGTTTAAATTTATGTACAACTTTGTGTCTAAGTTTATGTTTAAATTTATGTTCAAGTTTATGTCTAAATTTATGTTTAAATTTATGTTTAAGTTTATGTTTAAGTTTATGTTTAAGTTTATGTACAACTTTATGTCTAAGTTTATGTTTAAATTTATGTTCAAGTTTATGTTTATGTTTATGTTTAAGTTTATGTTTAAATTTATGTACAACTTTATGTCTAAGTTTATGTTTTAATTTATTTTCAAGTTGATGTTTAAGTTTATGTTTAAATTTATGTTTAAGTTTATGTTTAAGTTTATATTTAAATTTATGTACAACTTTATGTCTAAGTTTATGTTTAAATTTATGTTTAAATTTATGTTTAAGTTTATGTTTAAGTTTATTTTTAAATTTATGTACAACTTTATGTCTAAGTTTATGTTTAAATTTATGTTAAAGTTTATGTTTAAGTTTATGTACAACTTTATGTCTAAGTTTATGTTTAAATTTATGTTTAAGTTTATGTTTAAGTTTATGTACAACTTTATGTCTAAGTTTATGTTTAAATTTTAATTCTAAGTTCAAGTTTATGTTTAAGTTTATGTACAACTTTATGTCTAAGTTTATGTTTAAAATTATGTCCAAGTTTATTTTATTAACATAAACATAAACTTAAACATAAACATAATCATAAACATAAACATAAACATAAACATAAACATAAACATAAACATAAACATTAACATAAACATAAACATAAACATAAACATAAACATAAACATAAACATAAACATAAACATAAACATAAACATAAACATAAACATAAACATAAACATAAACATAAACATAAACATCAACTTAAACATAAACATAATCATAAACATAAACATAAACATAAACATAAACATAAACATAAACATAAACATAAACATAAACATAAACATAAACATAAACATAAACATAAACATAAACATAAACATAAACATAAACATAAACATAAACATAAACATAAACATAAACATAAACATATACATAAACATAAACATAAACATAAACATAAACATAAACATAAACATAAACATAAACATAAACATAAACATAAACATAAACATAAACATAAACATAAACATAAACATAAACATAAACATAAACATAAACATCAACTTAAACATAAACATAAACATAAACATAAACATTAACATAAACATAAACATAAACATAAACATAAACATAAACATAAACATAAACATAAACATATACATAAACATAAACATAAACATAAACATAAACATAAACATAAACATAAACATAAACATAAACATAAACATAAACATAAACATAAACATAAACATAAACATAAACATAAACATAAACATAAACATAAACATAAACATAAACATAAACATAAACATAAACATAAACATAAACATAAACATAAACATAAACATAAACATAAACATAAACATAAACATAAACATAAACATAAACATAAACATAAACATAAACATAAACATAAACATAAACATAAACATAAACATAAACATAAACATAAACATAAACATAAACATAAACATAAACATAATCATAAACATAAACATAAACATAAACATAAACATAAACATAAACATAAACATAAACATAAACATAAACATAAACATAAACATAAACATAAACATAAACATAAACATAAACATAAACATAAACTTAAACATAAACTTAAACATAAACTTAAACATAAACTTAAACATAAACTTAAACATAAACTTAAACATAAACTTAAACATAAACTTAAACATAAACTTAAACATAAACTTAAACATAAACTTAAACATAAACTTAAACATAAACTTAAACATAAACTTAAACATAAACTTAAACATAAACATAAACATAAACATAAACATAAACATAAACATAAACATAAACATAAACATAAACATAAACATAAACATAAACATAAACATAAACATAAACATAAACATAAACATAAACATAAACATAAACATAAACATAAACATAAACATAAACTTAAACATAAACATAAACATAAACATAAACATAAACATAAACATTAACATAAACTTTAACATAAGACAGATTAGATACAAATCGACTCGATTTGTATTAATTCGGTGTATATTGTATTTTTTTGATATTAATTGTCTCGATTCGTATCAAACAGTCTTTTTAAATGATTTCGAAAAGTCACCGATTTAGTACAAATCGAGTCGATTTGTATCTAATCTGTCTTGATGAAGATTTAATATAATTTTTTTTATTTGCTAAATTATATTGAGTCGAAATGTGTTGTTTATGTTTATTATTATGTTTATGTATATGCTTATGTTTAAGTTTATGTTTACGTTTATGTTTAAGTTTATGTTTAAGTTTATGTTTAAGTTTATGTTTATGTTTATGTTTAAGTTTATGTTTAAGTTTATGTTTAAGTTTATGTTTATGTTTATGTTTAAGTTTATGTTTAAGTTTATGTTTATGTTTATGTTTAAGTTTATGTTTAAGTTTATGTTTAAGTTTATGTTTAAATTTATGTCTAAGTTTATGTTTAAGTTTATGTTTATGTTTATGTTTAAGTTTATGTTTTAATTTATGTTTATGTTTATGTTTTAATTTATGTTCAAGTTTATGTTTAAGTTTATGTACAACTTTATGTCTAAGTTTATGTTTAAATTTTAATTCTAAGTTCAAGTTTATGTTTAAGTTTATGTACAACTTTATGTCTAAGTTTATGTTTAAAATTATGTCCAAGTTTATTTTATTAACATAAACATAAACTTAAACATAAACATAATCATAAACATAAACATAAACATAAACATAAACATAAACATAAACATAAACATTAACATAAACATAAACATAAACATAAACATAAACATAAACATAAACATAAACATAAACATAAACATAAACATAAACATAAACATAAACATAAACATAAACATCAACTTAAACATAAACATAATCATAAACATAAACATAAACATAAACATAAACATAAACATAAACATAAACATAAACATAAACATAAACATAAACATAAACATAAACATAAACATAAACATAAACATCAACTTAAACATAAACATAAACATAAACATAAACATTAACATAAACATAAACATAAACATAAACATAAACATAAACATAAACATAAACATAAACATATACATAAACATAAACATAAACATAAACATAAACATAAACATAAACATAAACATAAACATAAACATAAACATAAACATAAACATAAACATAAACATAAACATAAACATAAACATAAACATAAACATAAACATAAACATAAACATAAACATAAACATAAACATAAACATAAACATAAACATAAACATAAACATAAACATAAACATAAACATAAACATAAACATAAACATAAACATAAACATAAACATAAACATAAACATAAACATAAACATAAACATAAACATAAACATAAACATAAACATAAACATAATCATAAACATAAACATAAACATAAACATAAACATAAACATAAACATAAACATAAACATAAACATAAACATAAACATAAACATAAACATAAACATAAACATAAACATAAACATAAACATAAACATAAACATAAACATAAACTTAAACATAAACTTAAACATAAACTTAAACATAAACTTAAACATAAACTTAAACATAAACTTAAACATAAACTTAAACATAAACTTAAACATAAACTTAAACATAAACTTAAACATAAACTTAAACATAAACTTAAACATAAACTTAAACATAAACTTAAACATAAACATAAACATAAACATAAACATAAACATAAACATAAACATAAACATAAACATAAACATAAACATAAACATAAACATAAACATAAACATAAACATAAACATAAACATAAACATAAACATAAACATAAACATAAACATAAACATAAACTTAAACATAAACATAAACATAAACATAAACATAAACATAAACATTAACATAAACTTTAACATAAGACAGATTAGATACAAATCGACTCGATTTGTATTAATTCGGTGTATATTGTATTTTTTTGATATTAATTGTCTCGATTCGTATCAAACAGTCTTTTTAAATGATTTCGAAAAGTCACCGATTTAGTACAAATCGAGTCGATTTGTATCTAATCTGTCTTGATGAAGATTTAATATAATTTTTTTTATTTGCTAAATTATATTGAGTCGAAATGTGTTGTTTATGTTTATTATTATGTTTATGTATATGCTTATGTTTAAGTTTATGTTTACGTTTATGTTTAAGTTTATGTTTAAGTTTATGTTTAAGTTTATGTTTATGTTTATGTTTAAGTTTATGTTTAAGTTTATGTTTAAGTTTATGTTTATGTTTATGTTTAAGTTTATGTTTAAGTTTATGTTTATGTTTATGTTTAAGTTTATGTTTAAGTTTATGTTTAAGTTTATGTTTAAATTTATGTCTAAGTTTATGTTTAAGTTTATGTTTATGTTTATGTTTAAGTTTATGTTTTAATTTATGTTTATGTTTATGTTTTAATTTATGTTCAAGTTTATGTTTAAGTTTATGTTTAAGTTTATGTTTTAATTAATGTTTATGTTTATGTTTTAATATATGTTCAAGTTTATGTTTAAGTTTATGTTTAAGTTTATGTTTAAGTTTATGTTTAAGTTTATGTTTAAGTTTATGTCTAAGTTTATGTTTAAGTTTATGTTTATGTTTATGTTTAAGTTTATGTTTTAATTTATGTTTATGTTTATGTTTTAATTTATGTTCAAGTTTATGTTTAAGTTTATGTTTAAGTTTATGTTTAAGTTTATGTTTAAGTTTATGTCTAAGTTTATGTTTAAGTTTATGTTTAAGTTTATGTACAACTTTATGTCTAAGTTTATGTTTAAATTTATGTTCAAGTTTATGTTTAAGTTTATGTTTATGTTTATGTTTAAGTTTATGTTTAAACTTATGTTCAAATTTATGTTTAAGTTTTTGTTTAAGTTTATGTTTAAGTTTATGTTTAAGTTTATGTGCAACTTTATGTCAAAGTTTATGTTTAAATTTATGTTCAAGTTTATGTTTAAGTTTATTTTAAGTTTATGTTTAAATTTATGTACAACTTTATGTCTTAGTTTATGTTTAAATTTATGTTCAAGTTTATGTCTAAGTTTATGTTTAAATTTATGTTTAAGTTTATGTTTAAGTTTATGTTTAAGTTTATGTACAACTTTATGTCTAAGTTTATGTTTAAATTTATGTTCAAGTTTATGTCTAAGTTTATGTTTAAATTTATGTTCAAGTTTATGTTTATGTTTATTTTAAGTTTATGTTTAAATTTATGTACAACTTTATGTCTAAGTTTATGTTTAAATTTATGTTCAAGTTGATGTTTAAGTTTATGTATAAATTTATGTACAACTTTATGTCTAAGTTTATGTTTTAATTTTTTTTCAAGTTAATGTTTAAGTTTATGTTTAAATTTATGTTTAAGTTTATGTTTAAGTTTATATTTAAATTTATGTACAACTTTATGTCTAAGTTAATGTTTAAATTTATGTTCAAGTTTATGTTTAAGTTTATGTACAACTTTATGTCTAAGTTTATGTTTAAATTTATGTTTAAGTTTATGTTTAAGTTTATGTACAACTTTATGTCTAAGTTTATGTTTAAATTTATGTTCAAGTTTATGTTTAAGTTTATGTTTAAGTTTATGTTTAATTTTATGTACAACTTTATGTCTAAGTTTATGTTTAAGCTTATGTTCAAGTTTATGTTTAAGTTTATGTTTAAGTTTATGTTTAAATTTATGTACAACTTTATGTCTAAGTTTATGTTTAAAGTTATGTTCAAGTTTATGTCTTAAATAATGTTTAAATTTATGTTTAAGTTTATGTTTAAGTTTATGTTTAAGTTTATGTACAACTTTATGTCTAAGTTTATGTTTAAATTTATGTTCAAGTTTATGTTTATGTTTATGTTTAAGTTTATGTTTAAGTTTATGTTTAAGTTTATGTTTATGTTTATGTTTATGTTTATGTTTATGTTTATGTTTATGTTTTTGTTTATGTTTATGTTTATGTTTAAGTTTATGTTTATGTTTATGTTTAAGTTTATGTTTAAGTTTATGTTTAAGTTTATGTTTAAGTTTATGTTTAAGTTTATGTTTTAATTTATGTTTATGTTTATGTTTTAATTTATGTTCAAATTTATGTTTAAGTTTATGTTTAAGTTTATGTTTAAGTTTATGTTTAAGTTTATGTTTAAGTTTATGTTTATGTTTATGTTTAAGTTTATGTTTAAATTTATGTTTAAACTTATGTTCAAATTTATGTTTAAGTTTTTGTTTAAGTTTATGTTTAAGTTTATGTTTAAGTTTATGTGCAACTTTATGTCAAAGTTTATGTTTAAATTTATGTTCAAGTTTATGTTTAAGTTTATGTTTAAGTTTATGTTTAAGTTTATGTTTAAATTTATGTACAACTTTATGTCTAAGTTTATGTTTAAATTTATGTTCAAGTTTATGTCTAAGTTTATGTTTAAATTTATGTTTAAGTTTATGTTTAAGTTTATGTTTAAGTTTATGTACAACTTTATGTCTAAGTTTATGTTTAAATTTATGTTCAAGTTTATGTTTAAGTTTATGTTTAAGTTTATGTTTAAGTTTATGTTTAAGTTTATGTTTAAGTTTATGTTTAAATTTATGTACAACTTTATGTCTAAGTTTATGTTTAAATTTATGTTCAAGTTTATGTCTAAGTTTATGTTTAAATTTATGTTCAAGTTTATGTTTATGTTTATTTAAAGTTTATGTTTAAATTTATGTACAACTTTATGTCTAAGTTTATGTTTTAATTTATTTTCAAGTTGATGTTTAAGTTTATGTTTAAATTTATGTTTAAGTTTATGTTTAAGTTTATATTTAAATTTATGTACAACTTTATGTCTAAGTTTATGTTTAAATTTATGTTCAAGTTTATGTTTAAGTTTATGTACAACTTTATGTCTAAGTTAATGTTTTAATTTATGTTTAAGTTTATGTTTAAGTTTATGTACAACTTTATGTCTAAGTTTATGTTTAAATTTATGTTCAAGTTTATGTTTAAGTTTATGTTTAAGTTTATGTTTAAATTTATGTACAACTTTATGTCTAAGTTTATGTTTAAATTAATGTTCAAGTTTATGTCTAAGTTTATGTTTAAATTTATGTTTAAGTTTATGTTTAAGTTTATGTACAACTTTATGTCTAAGTTTATGTTTAAATTTATGTTCAAGTTTATGTTTAAGTTTATGTTTAAGTTTATGTTTAAATTTATGTACAACTTTGTGTCTAAGTTTATGTTTAAATTTATGTTCAAGTTTATGTCTAAATTTATGTTTAAATTTATGTTTAAGTTTATGTTTAAGTTTATGTTTAAGTTTATGTACAACTTTATGTCTAAGTTTATGTTTAAATTTATGTTCAAGTTTATGTTTATGTTTATGTTTAAGTTTATGTTTAAATTTATGTACAACTTTATGTCTAAGTTTATGTTTTAATTTATTTTCAAGTTGATGTTTAAGTTTATGTTTAAATTTATGTTTAAGTTTATGTTTAAGTTTATATTTAAATTTATGTACAACTTTATGTCTAAGTTTATGTTTAAATTTATGTTTAAATTTATGTTTAAGTTTATGTTTAAGTTTATTTTTAAATTTATGTACAACTTTATGTCTAAGTTTATGTTTAAATTTATGTTAAAGTTTATGTTTAAGTTTATGTACAACTTTATGTCTAAGTTTATGTTTAAATTTATGTTTAAGTTTATGTTTAAGTTTATGTACAACTTTATGTCTAAGTTTATGTTTAAATTTTAATTCTAAGTTCAAGTTTATGTTTAAGTTTATGTACAACTTTATGTCTAAGTTTATGTTTAAAATTATGTCCAAGTTTATTTTATTAACATAAACATAAACTTAAACATAAACATAATCATAAACATAAACATAAACATAAACATAAACATAAACATAAACATAAACATAAACATTAACATAAACATAAACATAAACATAAACATAAACATAAACATAAACATAAACATAAACATAAACATAAACATAAACATAAACATAAACATAAACATAAACATAAACATAAACATAAACTTAAACATAAACATAATCATAAACATAAACATAAACATAAACATAAACATAAACATAAACATAAACATAAACATAAACATAAACATAAACATAAACATAAACATAAACATAAACATAAACATAAACATAAACATAAACATAAACATAAACATAAACATAAACATAAACATAAACATAAACATAAACATATACATAAACATAAACATAAACATAAACATAAACATAAACATAAACATAAACATAAACATAAACATAAACATAAACATAAACATAAACATAAACATAAACATAAACATAAACATAAACATAAACATAAACATAAACATAAACATAAACATAAACATAAACATAAACATAAACATAAACATAAACATAAACATAAACATAAACATAAACATAAACATAAACATAAACATAAACATAAACATAAACATAAACATAAACATAAACATAAACATAAACATAAACATAAACATAAACATAATCATAAACATAAACATAAACATAAACATAAACATAAACATAAACATAAACATAAACATAAACATAAACATAAACATAAACATAAACATAAACATAAACATAAACATAAACTTAAACATAAACTTAAACATAAACTTAAACATAAACTTAAACATAAACTTAAACATAAACTTAAACATAAACTTAAACATAAACTTAAACATAAACTTAAACATTAACTTAAACATAAACTTAAACATAAACTTAAACATAAACTTAAACATAAACATAAACATAAACATAAACATAAACATAAACATAAACATAAACATAAACATTAACATAAACATAAACATAAACATAAACATAAACATAAACATAAACATAAACATAAACATAAACATAAACATAAACATAAACATAAACATAAACATAAACATAAACATAAACATAAACATAAACTTAAACATAAACATAATCATAAACATAAACATAAACATAAACATAAACATAAACATAAACATAAACATAAACATAAACATAAACATAAACATAAACATAAACATAAACATAAACATAAACATAAACATAAACATAAACATAAACATAAACATAAACATAAACATAAAAATAAACATAAACATAAACATAAACATATACATAAACATAAACATAAACATAAACATAAACATAAACATAAACATAAACATAAACATAAACATAAACATAAACATAAACATAAACATAAACATAAACATAAACATAAACATAAACATAAACATAAACATAAACATAAACATAAACATAAACATAAACATAAACATAAACATAAACATAAACATAAACATAAACATAAACATAAACATAAACATAAACATAAACATAAACATAAACATAAACATAAACATAAACATAAACATAAACATAAACATAAACATAAACATAATCATAAACATAAACATAAACATAAACATAAACATAAACATAAACATAAACATAAACATAAACATAAACATAAACATAAACATAAACTTAAACACAAACTTAAACATAAACTTAAACATAAACTTAAACATAAACTTAAACATAAACTTAAACATAAACTTAAACATAAACTTAAACATAAACTTAAACATAAACTTAAACATAAACTTAAACATAAACTTAAACATAAACTTAAACATAAACATAAACATAAACATAAACATAAACATAAACATAAACATAAACATAAACATAAACATAAACATAAACATAAACATAAACATAAACATAAACATAAACATAAACATAAACATAAACATAAACATAAACATAAACATAAACATAAACATAAACATAAACATAAACATAAACATTAACATAAACTTTAACATAAGACAGATTAGATACAAATCGACTCGATTTGTATTAATTCGGTGTATATTGTATTTTTTTGATATTAATTGTCTCGATTCGTATCAAACAGTCTTTTTAAATGATTTCGAAAAGTCACCGATTTAGTACAAATCGAGTCGATTTGTATCTAATCTGTCTTGATGAAGATTTAATATAATTTTTTTTATTTGCTAAATTGAATTGAGTCGAAATGTGTTGTTTATGTTTATTATTATGTTTATGTATATGCTTATGTTTAAGTTTATGTTTAAGTTTATGTTTAAGTTTATGTTAAAGTTTATGTTTATGTTTATGTTCAAGTTTATGTTTAAGTTTATGTTTACGTTTATGTTTAAGTTTATGTTTAAGTTTATGTTTAAGTTTATGTTTATGTTTATGTTTATGTTTAAGTTTATGTTTAAGTTTATGTTTAAGTTTATGTTTATGTTTATGTTTAAGTTTATGTTTAAGTTTATGTTTATGTTTATGTTTAAGTTTATGTTTAAGTTTATGTTTAAGTTTATGTTTAAATTTATGTCTAAGTTTATGTTTAAGTTTATGTTTATGTTTATGTTTAAGTTTATGTTTTAATTTATGTTTATGTTTATGTTTTAATTTATGTTCAAGTTTATGTTTAAGTTTATGTTTAAGTTTATGTTTAAGTTTATGTTTTAATTAATGTTTATGTTTATGTTTTAATATATGTTCAAGTTTATGTTTAAGTTTATGTTTAAGTTTATGTTTAAGTTTATGTTTAAGTTTATGTTTAAGTTTATGTCTAAGTTTATGTTTAAGTTTATGTTTATGTTTATGTTTAAGTTTATGTTTTAATTTATGTTTATGTTTATGTTTTAATTTATGTTCAAGTTTATGTTTAAGTTTATGTTTAAGTTTATGTTTAAGTTTATGTTTAAGTTTATGTCTAAGTTTATGTTTAAGTTTATGTTTAAGTTTATGTACAACTTTATGTCTAAGTTTATGTTTAAATTTATGTTCAAGTTTATGTTTAAGTTTATGTTTATGTTTATGTTTAAGTTTATGTTTAAACTTATGTTCAAATTTATGTTTAAGTTTTTGTTTAAGTTTATGTTTAAGTTTATGTTTAAGTTTATGTGCAACTTTATGTCAAAGTTTATGTTTAAATTTATGTTCAAGTTTATGTTTAAGTTTATGTTTAAGTTTATGTTTAAATTTATGTACAACTTTATGTCTTAGTTTATGTTTAAATTTATGTTCAAGTTTATGTCTAAGTTTATGTTTAAATTTATGTTTAAGTTTATGTTTAAGTTTATGTTTAAGTTTATGTACAACTTTATGTCTAAGTTTATGTTTAAATTTATGTTCAAGTTTATGTCTAAGTTTATGTTTAAATTTATGTTCAAGTTTATGTTTATGTTTATTTTAAGTTTATGTTTAAATTTATGTACAACTTTATGTCTAAGTTTATGTTTAAATTTATGTTCAAGTTGATGTTTAAGTTTATGTATAAATTTATGTACAACTTTATGTCTAAGTTTATGTTTTAATTTTTTTTCAAGTTAATGTTTAAGTTTATGTTTAAATTTATGTTTAAGTTTATGTTTAAGTTTATATTTAAATTTATGTACAACTTTATGTCTAAGTTAATGTTTAAATTTATGTTCAAGTTTATGTTTAAGTTTATGTACAACTTTATGTCTAAGTTTATGTTTAAATTTATGTTTAAGTTTATGTTTAAGTTTATGTACAACTTTATGTCTAAGTTTATGTTTAAATTTATGTTCAAGTTTATGTTTAAGTTTATGTTTAAGTTTATGTTTAAATTTATGTACAACTTTATGTCTAAGTTTATGTTTAAAGTTATGTTCAAGTTTATGTCTTAAATAATGTTTAAATTTATGTTTAAGTTTATGTTTAAGTTTATGTTTAAGTTTATGTACAACTTTATGTCTAAGTTTATGTTTAAATTTATGTTCAAGTTTATGTTTATGTTTATGTTTAAGTTTATGTTTAAATTTATGTACAACTTTACGTCTAAGTTTATGTTTAAGTTTATGTTTAAGTTTATGTTTAAGTTTATGTTTAAGTTTATGTTAAAATTTATGTACAACTTTATGTCTAAGTTTATGTTTAAAGTTATGTTCAAGTTTATGTCTAAGTTAATGTTTAAATTTATGTTTAAGTTCATGTTTAAGTTTATGTTTAAGTTTATGTTTAAGTTTATGTTTAAGTTTATTTTTAAGTTTATGTTTAAGTTTATGTTTAAGTTTATGTTTATGTTTATGTTTATGTTTAAGTTTATGTTTAAGTTTATGTTTATGTTTATGTTTAAGTTTATGTTTAAGTTTATGTTGAAGTTTATGTTCAAGTTTATGTTTAAGTTTATGTTTAAGTTTATGTTTAAGTTTATGTTTAAGTTTATGTTTAAGTTTCTTTTTAAGTTAATGTTTAAGTTTATGTTTAAGTTTATGTTTATGTTTATGTTTATGTTTATGTTTATGTTTAAGTTTATGTTTAAGTTTATGTTGAAGTTTATGTTCAAGTTTATGTTTAAGTTTATGTTTAAGTTTATGTACAACTTTATGTCTAAGTTTATGTTTAAATTTATGTTCAAGTTTATGTTTAAGTTTATGTACATTTTTATGTCTATGTTTATGTTTAAATTTTAATTTTATGTTCAAGTTTATGTTTAAGTTTATGTACAACTTTATGTCTAAGTTTATGTTTAAAATTATGTCCAAGTTTATTTTATTAACATAAACATAAACTTAAACATAAACATAATCATAAACATAAACATAAACATAAACATAAACATAAACATAAACATAAACATAAACATAAACATAAACATAAACATAAACATAAACATAAACATAAACATAAACATAAACATAAACATAAACATAAACATAAACATAAACATAAACATAAACATAAACATAAACATAAACATAAACATAAACATAAACATAAACATAAACATAAACATAAACATAAACATAAACATAAACATAAACATAAACATAAACATAAACATAAACATTAACATAAACTTTAACATAAGACAGATTAGATACAAATCGACTCGATTTGTATTAATTCGGTGTATATTGTATTTTTTTGATATTAATTGTCTCGATTCGTATCAAACAGTCTTTTTAAATGATTTCGAAAAGTCACCGTTTTAGTACAAATCGAGTCGATTTGAATATAATCTGTCTTGATGAAGATTTAATTTAATTTTTTTTATTTGCTAAATTGAATTGAGTCGAAATGTGTTGTTTATGTTTATTATTATGTTTATGTATATGCTTATGTTTTATGTTTAAGTTTATGTTTACGTTTATGTTTAAGTTTATGTTTAAGTTTATGTTTAAGTTTATGTTTATGTTTATGTTTATGTTTAAGTTTATGTTTAAGTTTATGTTTAAGTTTATGTTTAAGTTTATGTTTATGTTTATGTTTATGTTTATGTTTATGTTTATGTTTATGTTTTTGTTTATGTTTATGTTTATGTTTAAGTTTATGTTTATGTTTATGTTTAAGTTTATGTTTAAGTTTATGTTTAAGTTTATGTTTAAGTTTATGTTTAAGTTTATGTTTTAATTTATGTTTATGTTTATGTTTTAATTTATGTTCAAATTTATGTTTAAGTTTATGTTTAAGTTTATGTTTAAGTTTATGTTTAAGTTTATGTTTATGTTTATGTTTATGTTTATGTTTAAGTTTATGTTTAAATTTATGTTTAAACTTATGTTCAAATTTATGTTTAAGTTTTTGTTTAAGTTTATGTTTAAGTTTATGTTTAAGTTTATGTGCAACTTTATGTCAAAGTTTATGTTTAAATTTATGTTCAAGTTTATGTTTAAGTTTATGTTTAAGTTTATGTTTAAGTTTATGTTTAAATTTATGTACAACTTTATGTCTAAGTTTATGTTTAAATTTATGTTCAAGTTTATGTCTAAGTTTATGTTTAAATTTATGTTTAAGTTTATGTTTAAGTTTATGTTTAAGTTTATGTACAACTTTATGTCTAAGTTTATGTTTAAATTTATGTTCAAGTTTATGTTTAAGTTTATGTTTAAGTTTATGTTTAAGATTATGTTTAAGTTTATGTTTAAGTTTATGTTTAAGTTTATGTTTAAATTTATGTACAACTTTATGTCTAAGTTTATGTTTAAATTTATGTTCAAGTTTATGTCTAAGTTTATGTTTAAATTTATGTTCAAGTTTATGTTTATGTTTATTTAAAGTTTATGTTTAAATTTATGTACAACTTTATGTCTAAGTTTATGTTTTAATTTATTTTCAAGTTGATGTTTAAGTTTATGTTTAAATTTATGTTTAAGTTTATGTTTAAGTTTATATTTAAATTTATGTACAACTTTATGTCTAAGTTTATGTTTAAATTTATGTTCAAGTTTATGTTTAAGTTTATGTACAACTTTATGTCTAAGTTTATGTTTTAATTTATGTTTAAGTTTATGTTTAAGTTTATGTACAACTTTATGTCTAAGTTTATGTTTAAATTTATGTTCAAGTTTATGTTTAAGTTTATGTTTAAGTTTATGTTTAAATTTATGTACAACTTTATGTCTAAGTTTATGTTTAAATTAATGTTCAAGTTTATGTCTAAGTTTATGTTTAAATTTATGTTTAAGTTTATGTTTAAGTTTATTTTTAAATTTATGTACAACTTTATGTCTAAGTTTATGTTTAAATTTATGTTAAAGTTTATGTTTAAGTTTATGTACAACTTTATGTCTAAGTTTATGTTTAAATTTATGTTTAAGTTTATGTTTAAGTTTATGTACAACTTTATGTCTAAGTTTATGTTTAAATTTTAATTCTAAGTTCAAGTTTATGTTTAAGTTTATGTACAACTTTATGTCTAAGTTTATGTTTAAAATTATGTCCAAGTTTATTTTATTAACATAAACATAAACTTAAACATAAACATAATCATAAACATAAACATAAACATAAACATAAACATAAACATAAACATAAACATAAACATAAACATAAACATAAACATAAACATAAACATAAACATAAACATAAACATAAACATAAACATAAACATAAACATAAACATAAACATAAACATAAACATAAACATAAACATAAACATAAACATAAACATAAACATAAACATAAACATAAACATAAACATAAACATAAACATAAACATAAACATAAACATAAACATAAACATAAACATAAACATAAACATAAACATAAAAATAAACATAAACATAAACATAAACATAAACATAAACATAAACATAAACATAAACATAAACATAAACATAAACATAAACATAAACATAAACATAAACATAAACATAAACATAAACATAAACATAAACATAAACATAAACATAAACATAAACATAAACATAAACATAAACATAAACATAAACATAAACATAAACATAAACATAAACATAAACATAAACATAAACATAAACAAAAACATAAACATAAACATAAACATAAACATAAACATAAACATAAACATAAACATAAACATAAACATAAACATAAACATAAACATAAACATAAACATAAACATAAACATAAACATAAACATAAACATAAACATAAACATAAACATAAACATAAACATAAACATAAACATAAACTTAAACATAAACTTAAACATAAACTTAAACATTAACTTAAACATAAACTTAAACATAAACTTAAACATAAACTTAAACATAAACATAAACATAAACATAAACATAAACATAAACATAAACATAAACATAAACATAAACATAAACATAAACATAAACATAAACATAAACATAAACATAAACATAAACATAAACATAAACATAAACATAAACATAAACATAAACATTAACATATACATAAACATAAACATAAACATAAGTTTATGTTTAAGTTTATGTACAACTTTATGTCTAAGTTTATGTTTAAATTTATGTTCAAGTTTATGTTTAAGTTTATGTTTAAGTTTATGTTTAAATTTATGTACAACTTTATGTCTAAGTTTATGTTTAAAGTTATGTTCAAGTTTATGTCTTAAATAATGTTTAAATTTATGTTTAAGTTTATGTTTAAGTTTATGTTTTAGTTTATGTACAACTTTATGTCTAAGTTTATGTTTAAATTTATGTTCAAGTTTATGTTTATGTTTATGTTTAAGTTTATGTTTAAATTTATGTACAACTTTACGTCTAAGTTTATGTTTAAGTTTATGTTTAAGTTTATGTTTAAGTTTATGTTTAAGTTTATGTTAAAATTTATGTACAACTTTATGTCTAAGTTTATGTTTAAAGTTATGTTCAAGTTTATGTCTAAGTTAATGTTTAAATTTATGTTTAAGTTCATGTTTAAGTTTATGTTTAAGTTTATGTTTAAGTTTATGTTTAAGTTTATTTTTAAGTTTATGTTTAAGTTTATGTTTAAGTTTATGTTTATGTTTATGTTTATGTTTAAGTTTATGTTTAAGTTTATGTTTATGTTTATGTTTAAGTTTATGTTTAAGTTTATGTTGAAGTTTATGTTCAAGTTTATGTTTAAGTTTATGTTTAAGTTTATGTTTAAGTTTATGTTTAAGTTTATGTTTAAGTTTCTTTTTAAGTTAATGTTTAAGTTTATGTTTAAGTTTATGTTTATGTTTATGTTTATGTTTATGTTTATGTTTAAGTTTATGTTTAAGTTTATGTTGAAGTTTATGTTCAAGTTTATGTTTAAGTTTATGTTTAAGTTTATGTACAACTTTATGTCTAAGTTTATGTTTAAATTTATGTTCAAGTTTATGTTTAAGTTTATGTACATTTTTATGTCTATGTTTATGTTTAAATTTTAATTTTATGTTCAAGTTTATGTTTAAGTTTATGTACAACTTTATGTCTAAGTTTATGTTTAAAATTATGTCCAAGTTTATTTTATTAACATAAACATAAACTTAAACATAAACATAATCATAAACATAAACATAAACATAAACATAAACATAAACATAAACATAAACATAAACATAAACATAAACATAAACATAAACATAAACATAAACATAAACATAAACATAAACATAAACATAAACATAAACATAAACATAAACATAAACATAAACATAAACATAAACATAAACATAAACATAAACATAAACATAAACATAAACATAAACATAAACATAAACATAAACATAAACATAAACATAAACATTAACATAAACTTTAACATAAGACAGATTAGATACAAATCGACTCGATTTGTATTAATTCGGTGTATATTGTATTTTTTTGATATTAATTGTCTCGATTCGTATCAAACAGTCTTTTTAAATGATTTCGAAAAGTCACCGTTTTAGTACAAATCGAGTCGATTTGAATATAATCTGTCTTGATGAAGATTTAATTTAATTTTTTTTATTTGCTAAATTGAATTGAGTCGAAATGTGTTGTTTATGTTTATTATTATGTTTATGTATATGCTTATGTTTTATGTTTAAGTTTATGTTTACGTTTATGTTTAAGTTTATGTTTAAGTTTATGTTTAAGTTTATGTTTATGTTTATGTTTATGTTTAAGTTTATGTTTAAGTTTATGTTTAAGTTTATGTTTAAGTTTATGTTTATGTTTATGTTTATGTTTATGTTTATGTTTATGTTTATGTTTTTGTTTATGTTTATGTTTATGTTTAAGTTTATGTTTATGTTTATGTTTAAGTTTATGTTTAAGTTTATGTTTAAGTTTATGTTTAAGTTTATGTTTAAGTTTATGTTTTAATTTATGTTTATGTTTATGTTTTAATTTATGTTCAAATTTATGTTTAAGTTTATGTTTAAGTTTATGTTTAAGTTTATGTTTAAGTTTATGTTTATGTTTATGTTTATGTTTATGTTTAAGTTTATGTTTAAATTTATGTTTAAACTTATGTTCAAATTTATGTTTAAGTTTTTGTTTAAGTTTATGTTTAAGTTTATGTTTAAGTTTATGTGCAACTTTATGTCAAAGTTTATGTTTAAATTTATGTTCAAGTTTATGTTTAAGTTTATGTTTAAGTTTATGTTTAAGTTTATGTTTAAATTTATGTACAACTTTATGTCTAAGTTTATGTTTAAATTTATGTTCAAGTTTATGTCTAAGTTTATGTTTAAATTTATGTTTAAGTTTATGTTTAAGTTTATGTTTAAGTTTATGTACAACTTTATGTCTAAGTTTATGTTTAAATTTATGTTCAAGTTTATGTTTAAGTTTATGTTTAAGTTTATGTTTAAGATTATGTTTAAGTTTATGTTTAAGTTTATGTTTAAGTTTATGTTTAAATTTATGTACAACTTTATGTCTAAGTTTATGTTTAAATTTATGTTCAAGTTTATGTCTAAGTTTATGTTTAAATTTATGTTCAAGTTTATGTTTATGTTTATTTAAAGTTTATGTTTAAATTTATGTACAACTTTATGTCTAAGTTTATGTTTTAATTTATTTTCAAGTTGATGTTTAAGTTTATGTTTAAATTTATGTTTAAGTTTATGTTTAAGTTTATATTTAAATTTATGTACAACTTTATGTCTAAGTTTATGTTTAAATTTATGTTCAAGTTTATGTTTAAGTTTATGTACAACTTTATGTCTAAGTTTATGTTTTAATTTATGTTTAAGTTTATGTTTAAGTTTATGTACAACTTTATGTCTAAGTTTATGTTTAAATTTATGTTCAAGTTTATGTTTAAGTTTATGTTTAAGTTTATGTTTAAATTTATGTACAACTTTATGTCTAAGTTTATGTTTAAATTAATGTTCAAGTTTATGTCTAAGTTTATGTTTAAATTTATGTTTAAGTTTATGTTTAAGTTTATTTTTAAATTTATGTACAACTTTATGTCTAAGTTTATGTTTAAATTTATGTTAAAGTTTATGTTTAAGTTTATGTACAACTTTATGTCTAAGTTTATGTTTAAATTTATGTTTAAGTTTATGTTTAAGTTTATGTACAACTTTATGTCTAAGTTTATGTTTAAATTTTAATTCTAAGTTCAAGTTTATGTTTAAGTTTATGTACAACTTTATGTCTAAGTTTATGTTTAAAATTATGTCCAAGTTTATTTTATTAACATAAACATAAACTTAAACATAAACATAATCATAAACATAAACATAAACATAAACATAAACATAAACATAAACATAAACATAAACATAAACATAAACATAAACATAAACATAAACATAAACATAAACATAAACATAAACATAAACATAAACATAAACATAAACATAAACATAAACATAAACATAAACATAAACATAAACATAAACATAAACATAAACATAAACATAAACATAAACATAAACATAAACATAAACATAAACATAAACATAAACATAAACATAAACATAAACATAAACATAAACATAAACATAAACATAAACATAAACATAAACATAAACATAAACATAAACATAAACATAAACATAAACATAAACATAAACATAAACATAAACATAAACATAAACATAAACATAAACATAAACATAAACATAAACATAAACATAAACATAAACATAAACAAAAACATAAACATAAACATAAACATAAACATAAACATAAACATAAACATAAACATAAACATAAACATAAACATAAACATAAACATAAACATAAACATAAACATAAACATAAACATAAACATAAACATAAACATAAACATAAACATAAACATAAACATAAACATAAACATAAACATAAACTTAAACATAAACTTAAACATAAACTTAAACATAAACTTAAACATAAACTTAAACATAAACTTAAACATAAACTTAAACATAAACATAAACATAAACATAAACATAAACATAAACATAAACATAAACATAAACATAAACATAAACATAAACATAAACATAAACATAAACATAAACATAAACATTAACATATACATAAACATAAACATAAACATAAACATAAACATAAACATAAACATAAACATAAACATAAACATAAACATAAACATAAACATAAACATTAACATAAACTTTAACATAAGACAGATTAGATACAAATCGACTCGATTTGTATTAATTCGGTGTATATTGTATTTTTTTGATATTAATTGTCTCGATTCGTATCAAACAGTCTTTTTAAATGATTTCGAAAAGTCACCGATTTAGTACAAATCGAGTCGATTTGTATCTAATCTGTCTTGATGAAGATTTAATATAATTTTTTTTATTTGCTAAATTGAATTGAGTCGAAATGTGTTGTTTATGTTTATTATTATGTATATGTATATGCTTATGTTTAAGTTTATGTTTAAGTTTATGTTAAAGTTTATGTTTATGTTTATGTTTAAGTTTATGTTTAAGTTTATGTTTAAGTTTATGTTTACGTTTATGTTTAAGTTTATGTTTAAGTTTATGTTTATGTTTATGTTTATGTTTATGTTTATGTTTATGTTTATGTTTAAGTTTAAGTTTATGTTTAAGTTTATGTTTAAGTTTATGTTTAAGTTTATGTTTAAGTTTATGTTTAAGTTTATGTTTATGTTTATGTTTATGTTTATGTTTATGTTTATGTTTATGTTTATGTTTATGTTTATGTTTAAGTTTAAGTTTATGTTTAAGTTTATGTTTAAGTTTATGTTTAAGTTTATGTTTAAGTTTATGTTTAAGTTTATGTTTAAGTTTATGTCTAAGTTTATGTTTAAGTTTATGTTTATGTTTATGTTTAAGTTTATGTTTTAATTTATGTTTATGTTTATGTTTTAATTTATGTTCAAGTTTATGTTTAAGTTTATGTTTAAGTTTATGTTTAAGTTTATGTTTAAGTTTATGTACAACTTTATGTCAAAGTTTATGTTTAAATTTATGTTCAAGTTTATGTTTAAGTTTATGTTTAAGTTTATGTTTAAATTTATGTACAACTTTATGTCTAAGTTTATGTTTAAATTTATGTTCAAGTTTATGTTTAAGTTTATGTTTATGTTTATGTTTATGTTTAAGTTTATGTTTAAGTTTATGTTTAAACTTATGTTCAAATTTATGTTTAAGTTTTTGTTTAAGTTTATGTGCAACTTTATGTCAAAGTTTATGTTTAAATTTATGTTCAAGTTTATGTTTAAGTTTATGTTTAAGTTTATGTTTAAGTTTATGTTTAAGTTTATATTTAAGTTTATGTTTAAATTTATGTACAACTTTATGTCTAAGTTTATGTTTAAATTTATGTACAACTTTATGTCTAAGTTTATGTTTAAATTTATGTTCAAGTTTATGTCTAAGTTTATGTTTAAATTTATGTTTAAGTTTATGTTTAAGTTTATGTTTAAGTTTATGTACAACTTTATGTCTAAGTTTATGTTTAAATTTATGTTCAAGTTTATGTTTAAGTTTATGTTTAAGTTTATGTTTAAGTTTATGTTTAAGTTTATGTTTAAGTTTATGTTTAAGTTTATGTTTAAATTTATGTACAACTTTATGTCTAAGTTTATGTTTAAATTTATGTTCAAGTTTATGTCTAAGCTTATGTTTAAATTTATGTTCAAGTTTATGTTTATGTTTATTTAAAGTTTATGTTTAAATTTATGTACAACTTTATGTCTAAGTTTATGTTTTAATTTATTTTCAAGTTGATGTTTAAGTTTATGTTTAAGTTTATGTTTAAGTTTATGTTTAAATTTATGTACAACTTTATGTCTAAGTTTATGTTCTAATTTATGTTCAAGTTTATGTCTAAGTTTATGTTCAAATTTATGTTTAAGTTTATGTTTAAGTTTATGTTTAAGTTTATGTACAACTTTATGTCTAAGTTTATGTTTAAATTTATGTTCAAGTTTATGTTTAAGTTTATGTTTAAGTTTATGTCTATGTTTATGTTTAAATTTATGTTAAAGCTTATGATTATGTTTATGGTTTAATTTATGTTTAACTTTATGTCTAAGTTTATGTTTAAATTTTAATTTTATGTTCAAGTTTATGTTTAAGTTTATGTACAACTTTATGTCTAAGTTTATGTTTAAAATTATGTCCAAGTTTATTTTATTAACATAAACATAAACTTAAACATAAACATAATCATAAACATAAACATAAACATAAACATAAACATAAACATAAACATAAACATAAACATAAACATAAACATATACATAAACATAAACATAAACATAAACATAAACATAAACATAAACATAAACATAAACATAAACATAAACATAAACATAAACATAAACATAAACATAAACATAAACATAAACATAAACATAAACATAAACTTAAACATAAACATAATCATAAACTTAAACATAAACTTAAACATAAACTTATACATAAACTTAAACATAAACTTAAACATAAACTTAAACATAAACTTAAACATAAACTTAAACATAAACTTAAACATAAACTTAAACATAAACTTAAACATAAACATAAACATAAACATAAACATAAACATAAACATAAACATAAACATAAACATAAACATAAACATAAACATAAACATAAACATAAACATAAACATAAACATAAACATAAACATAAACATAAACATAAACATAAACATAAACATAAACATAAACATAAACATAACATAAACATAAACATAAACATAAACATAAACATAAACATAAACATAAACATAAACATAAACATAAACATAAACATAAACATAAACATAAACATAAACATAAACATAAACATAAACATAAAACATAAACATAAACATAAACATAAACATAAACATAAACATAAACATAAACATAAACATAAACATAAACATAAACATAAACATAAACATAAACATAAACATAAACATAAACATAAACATAAACATAAACATAAACATAAACATAAACATAAACATAAACATAAACATAAACATAAACATAAACATAAACAAAAACATAAACATAAACATAAACATAAACATAAACATAAACATAAACATAAACATAAACATAAACATAAACATAAACATAAACATAAACATAAACATAAACATAAACATAAACATAAACATAAACATAAACATAAACATAAACATAAACATAAACATAAACATAAACATAAACATAAACTTAGACATAAACATAAACATAAACATAAACATAAACATAAACATAAACATAAACATAAACATAAACATAAACATAAACATAAACAAAACATAAACATAAACATAAACATAAACATAAACATAAACATAAACATAAACATAAACATAAACATAAACATAAACATAAACATAAACATAAACATAAACATAAACATAAACATAAACATAAACATAAACATAAACATAAACATAAACATAAACATAAACATAAACATAAACATAAACATAAACATAAACATAAACAAAAACATAAACATAAACATAAACATAAACATAAACATAAACATAAACATAAACATAAACATAAACATAAACATAAACATAAACATAAACATAAACATAAACATAAACATAAACATAAACATAAACATAAACATAAACATAAACATAAACTTAGACATAAACATAAACATAAACATAAACATAATCATAAACTTAAACATAAACTTAAACATAAACTTAAACATAAACTTAAACATAAACTTAAACATAAACTTAAACATAAACTTAAACATAAACTTAAACATAAACTTAAACATAAACTTAAACATAAACTTAAACATAAACTTAAACATAAACTTAAACATAAACTTAAACATAAACATAAACATAAACATAAACATAAACATAAACATAAACATAAACATAAAGATAAACATAAACATAAACATAAACATAAACATAAACATAAACATAAACATAAATATAAACATAAACATAAACATAAACATAAACATAAACATAAACATAAACATAAACATAAACATAAACATAAACATAAACATAAACATAAACATAAACATAAACATAAACATAAACATAAAAATAAACATAAACATAAACATAAACATAAACATAAACATAAACATAAACATAAACATAAACATAAACATAAACATAAACATAAACATAAACATAAACATAAACATAAACATAAACATAAACATAAACATAAACATAAACATAAACATAAACATAAACATAAACATAAACATAAACATAAACATAAACAAAAACATAAACATAAACATAAACATAAACATAAACATAAACATAAACATAAACATAAACATAAACATAAACATAAACATAAACATAAACATAAACATAAACATAAACATAAACATAAACATAAACATAAACTTAGACATAAACATAAACATAAACATAAACAAAAACATAAACATAAACATAAACATAAACATAAACATAAACATAAACATAAACATAAACATAAACATAAACATAAACATAAACATAAACATAAACATAAACATAAACATAAACATAAACATAAACATAAACATAAACATAAACATAAACATAAACATAAACATAAACATAAACATAAACATAAACATAAACATAAACATAAACATAAACATAAACATAAACATAAACATAAACATAAACATAAACATAAACATAAACATAAACATAAACATAAACATAAACATAAACATAAACATAAACATAAACATAAACATAAACATAAACATAAACATAAACATAAACATAAACATAAACATAAACATAAACATAAACATAAACATAAACATAAACATAAACATAAACATAAACATAAACATAAACATAAACATAAACATAAACATAAACAAAAACATAAACATAAACATAAACATAAACATAAACATAAACATAAACATAAACATAAACATAAACATAAACATAAACATAAACATAAACATAAACATAAACATAAACATAAACATAAACATAAACATAAACATAAACATAAACATAAACATAAACATAAACATAAACATAAACATTAACATAAACTTTAACATAAGACAGATTAGATACAAATCGATTCGATTTGTATTAATTCGGTGTATATTGTATTTTTTTGATATTAATTGTCTCGATTCGTATCAAACAGTCTTTTTAAATGATTTCGAAAAGTCACCGATTTAGTACAAATCGAGTCGATTTGTATCTAATCTGTCTTGATGAAGATTTAATATAATTTTTTTTATTTGCTAAATTGAATTGAGTCGAAATGTGTTGTTTATGTTTATTATTATGTATATGTATATGCTTATGTTTAAGTTTATGTTTAAGTTTATGTTAAAGTTTATGTTTATGTTTATGTTTAAGTTTATGTTTAAGTTTATGTTTAAGTTTATGTTTACGTTTATGTTTAAGTTTATGTTTAAGTTTATGTTTAAGTTTATGTTTATGTTTATGTTTAAGTTTATGTTTAAGTTTATGTTTAAGTTTTAGTTTATGTTTATGTTTATGTTTATGTTTATGTTTATGTTTATGTTTAAGTTTATGTTTAAGTTTATGTTTAAGTTTATGTTTAAGTTTATGTTTAAGTTTATGTTTAAGTTTATGTCTAAGTTTATGTTTAAGTTTATGTTTATGTTTATGTTTAAGTTTATGTTTTAATTTATGTTTATGTTTATGTTTTAATTTATGTTCAAGTTTATGTTTAAGTTTATGTTTAAGTTTATGTTTAAGTTTATGTACATCTTTATGTCTAAGTTTATGTTTAAATTTATGTTCAAGTTTATGTTTAAGTTTATGTTTATGTTTATGTTTATGTTTAAGTTTTTGTTTAAGTTTATGTGCAACTTTATGTCAAAGTTTATGTTTAAATTTATGTTCAAGTTTATGTTTAAGTTTATGTTTAAGTTTATGTTTAAGTTTATGTTTAAGTTTATGTTTAAATTTATGTACAACTTTATGTCTAAGTTTATGTTTAAATTTATGTTCAAGTTTATGTCTAAGTTTATGTTTAAATTTATGTACAACTTTATGTCTTAGTTTATGTTTAAATTTATTTTCAAGTTTATGTTTAAGTTTATGTTTAAATTTATGTACAACTTTATGTCTAAGTTTATGTTTTAATTTATTTTCAAGTTAATGTTTAAGTTTATGTTTAAATTTATGTTTAAGTTTATGTTGAAGTTTATATTTAAATTTATGTACAACTTTATGTCTAAGTTTATGTTTAAATTTATGTTCAAGTTTATGTTTAAGTTTATGTTTAAGTTTATGTTTAAATTTATGTACAACTTTATGTCTAAGTTTATGTTTAAATTTATGTTCAAGTTTATGTCTAAGTTTATGTTTAAATTTATGTTTAAGTTTATGTTTAAGTTTATGTTTAAGTTTATGTACAACTTTATGTCTAAGTTTATGTTTAAATTTATGTTCAAGTTTATGTTTAAGTTTATGTTTAAGTTTATGTTTAAGTTTATGTTTAAGTTTATGTTTAAGTTTATGTTTAAGTTTATGTTTAAGTTTATGTTTAAATTTATGTACAACTTTATGTCTTAGTTTATGTTTAAATTTATGTTCAAGTTTATGTCTAAGTTTATGTTTAAATTTATGTTCAAGTTTATGTTTATGTTTATTTAAAGTTTATGTTTAAATTTATGTACAACTTTATGTATAAGTTTATGTTTTAATTTATTTTCAAGTTGATGTTTAAGTTTATGTTTAAGTTTATGTTTAAGTTTATGTTTAAATTTATGTACAACTTTATGTCTAAGTTTATGTTTAAATTTATGTTCAAGTTTATGTCTAAGTTTATGTTCAAATTTATGTTTAAGTTTATGTTTAAGTTTATGTTTAAGTTTATGTACAACTTTATGTCTAAGTTTATGTTTAAATTTATGTTCAAGTTTATGTTTAAGTTTATGTTTAAGTTTATGTCTATGTTTATGTTTAAATTTATGTTAAAGCTTATGATTATGTTTATGGTTTAATTTATGTTTAACTTTATGTCTAAGTTTATGTTTAAATTTTAATTTTATGTTCAAGTTTATGTTTAAGTTTATGTAGAACTTTATGTCTAAGTTTATGTTTAAAATTATGTCCAAGTTTATTTTATTAACATAAACATAAACTTAAACATAAACATAATCATAAACATAAACATAAACATAAACATAAACATAAACATAAACATAAACATAAACATAAACATAAACATAAACATAAACATAAACATAAACATAAACATAAACATAAACATAAACATAAACATAAACATAAACATAAACATAAACATAAACATAAACATAAACATAAACTTAAACATAAACATAATCATAAACATAAACATAAACATAAACATAAACATAAACATAAACATAAACATAAACATAAACATAAACATAAACATAAACATAAACATAAACATAAACATAAACTTAAACATAAACTTAAACATAAACTTAAACATAAACTTAAACATAAACTTAAACATAAACTTAAACATAAACTTAAACATAAACTTAAACATAAACTTAAACATAAACTTAAACATAAACATAAACATAAACATAAACATAAACATAAACATAAACATAAACATAAACATAAACATAAACATAAACATAAACATAAACATAAACATAAACATAAACATAAACATAAACATAAACATAAACATAAACATAAACATAAACATAAACATAAACATAAACTTAGACATAAACATAAACATAAACATAAACATAAACATAAACATAAACATAAACATAAACATAAACATAAACATAAACATAAACATAAACATAAACATAAACATAAACATAAACATAAAAATAAACATAAACATAAACATAAACATAAACATAAACATAAACATAAACATAAACATAAACATAAACATAAACATAAACATAAACATAAACATAAACATAAACATAAACATAAACATAAACATAAACATAAACATAAACATAAACATAAACATAAACATAAACATAAACATAAACATAAACATAAACATAAACATAAACATAAACATAAACATAAACATAAACATAAACATAAACATAAACATAAACATAAACATAAACATAAACATAAACATAAACATAAACATAAACATAAACATAAACATAAACATAAACATAAACATAAACATAAACATAAACATAAACATAAACATAAACATAAACAAAAACATAAACATAAACATAAACATAAACATAAACATAAACATAAACATAAACATAAACATAAACATAAACATAAACATAAACATAAACATAAACATAAACATAAACATAAACATAAACATAAACATAAACATAAACATAAACATAAACATAAACATAAACATAAACATAAACATAAACATAAACATAAACATAAACATAAACATAAACATAAACATAAACATAAACATAAACATAAACATAAACATAAACATAAACATAAACATAAACATAAACAAAAACATAAACATAAACATAAACATAAACATAAACATAAACATAAACATAAACATAAACATAAACATAAACATAAACATAAACATAAACATAAACATAAACATAAACATAAACATAAACATAAACATAAACATAAACATAAACATAAACATAAACATAAACTTAGACATAAACATAAACATAAACATAAACATAAACATAAACTTAAACATAAACTTAAACATAAACTTAAACATAAACTTAAACATAAACTTAAACATAAACTTAAACATAAACTTAAACATAAACTTAAACATAAACTTAAACATAAACTTAAACATAAACTTAAACATAAACTTAAACATAAACTTAAACATAAACTTAAACATAAACATAAACATAAACATAAACATAAACATAAACATAAACATAAACATAAACATAAAGATAAACATAAACATAAACATAAACATAAACATAAACATAAACATAAACATAAATATAAACATAAACATAAACATAAACATAAACATAAACATAAACATAAACATAAACATAAACATAAACATAAACATAAACATAAACATAAACATAAAAATAAACATAAACATAAACATAAACATAAACATAAACATAAACATAAACATAAACATAAACATAAACATAAACATAAACATAAACATAAACATAAACATAAACATAAACATAAACATAAACATAAACATAAACATAAACATAAACATAAACATAAACATAAACATAAACATAAACATAAACATAAACATAAACATAAACATAAACAAAAACATAAACATAAACATAAACATAAACATAAACATAAACATAAACATAAACATAAACATAAACATAAACATAAACATAAACATAAACATAAACATAAACATAAACATAAACATAAACATAAACATAAACATAAACATAAACATAAACATAAACATAAACATAAACTTAGACATAAACATAAACATAAACATAAACATAAACATAAACATAAACATAAACATAAACATAAACATAAACATAAACATAAACATAAACATAAACATAAACATAAACATAAACATAAACATAAACATAAACATAAACATAAACATAAACATAAACATAAACATAAACATAAACATAAACATAAACATAAACATAAACATAAACATAAACATAAACATAAACATAAACATAAACATAAACATAAACATAAACATAAACATAAACATAAACATAAACATAAACATAAACATAAACATAAACATAAACATAAACATAAACATAAACATAAACATAAACATAAACATAAACATAAACATAAACAAAAACATAAACATAAACATAAACATAAACATAAACATAAACATAAACATAAACATAAACATAAACATAAACATAAACATAAACATAAACATAAACATAAACATAAACATAAACATAAACATAAACATAAACATAAACATAAACATAAACATTAACATAAACTTTAACATAAGACAGATTAGATACAAATCGATTCGATTTGTATTAATTCGGTGCATATTGTATTTTTTTGATATTAATTGTCTCGATTCGTATCAAACAGTCTTTTTAAATGATTTCGAAAAGTCACCGATTTAGTACAAATCGAGTCGATTTGTATCTAATCTGTCTTGATGAAGATTTAATATAATTTTTTTTATTTGCTAAATTGAATTGAGTCGAAATGTGTTGTTTATGTTTATTATTATGTAAATGTATATGCTTATGTTTAAGTTTATGTTTAAGTTTATGTTAAAGTTTATGTTTATGTTTATGTTTAAGTTTATGTTTAAGTTTATGTTTAAGTTTATGTTTACGTTTATGTTTAAGTTTATGTTTAAGTTTATGTTTAAGTTTATGTTTATGTTTATGTTTAAGTTTATGTTTAAGTTTATGTTTAAGTTTATGTTTAAGTTTTAGTTTATGTTTATGTTTATGTTTATGTTTATGTTTATGTTTATGTTTAAGTTTATGTTTAAGTTTATGTTTAAGTTTATGTTTAAGTTTATGTTTAAGTTTATGTTTAAGTTTATGTCTAAGTTTATGTTTAAGTTTATGTTTATGTTTATTTTTAAGTTTATGTTTTAATTTATGTTTATGTTTATGTTTTAATTTATGTTCAAGTTTATGTTTAAGTTTATGTTTAAGTTTATGTTTAAGTTTATGTACAACTTTATGTCTAAGTTTATGTTTAAATTTATGTTCAAGTTTATGTTTAAGTTTATGTTTATGTTTATGTTTATGTTTAAGTTTTTGTTTAAGTTTATGTGCAACTTTATGTCAAAGTTTATGTTTAAATTTATGTTCAAGTTTATGTTTAAGTTTATGTTTAAGTTTATGTTTAAGTTTATGTTTAAGTTTATGTTTAAGTTTATGTTTAAATTTATGTACAACTTTATGTCTAAGTTTATGTTTAAATTTATGTTCAAGTTTATGTCTAAGTTTATGTTTAAATTTATGTTTAAGTTTATGTTTAAGTTTATGTTTAAGTTTATGTACAACTTTATGTCTAAGTTTATGTTTAAATTTATGTTCAAGTTTATGTTTAAGTTTATGTTTAAGTTTATGTTTAAGTTTATGTTTAAGTTTATGTTTAAGTTTATGTTTAAGTTTATGTTTAAATTTATGTACAACTTTATGTCTTAGTTTATGTTTAAATTTATGTTCAAGTTTATGTCTAAGTTTATGTTTAAATTTATGTTCAAGTTTATGTTTATGTTTATTTAAAGTTTATGTTTAAATTTATGTACAACTTTATGTATAAGTTTATGTTTTAATTTATTTTCAAGTTGATGTTTAAGTTTATGTTTAAGTTTATGTTTAAGTTTATGTTTAAATTTATGTACAACTTTATGTCTAAGTTTATGTTTAAATTTATGTTCAAGTTTATGTCTAAGTTTATGTTCAAATTTATGTTTAAGTTTATGTTTAAGTTTATGTTTAAGTTTATGTACAACTTTATGTCTAAGTTTATGTTTAAATTTATGTTCAAGTTTATGTTTAAGTTTATGTTTAAGTTTATGTCTATGTTTATGTTTAAATTTATGTTAAAGCTTATGATTATGTTTATGGTTTAATTTATGTTTAACTTTATGTCTAAGTTTATGTTTAAATTTTAATTTTATGTTCAAGTTTATGTTTAAGTTTATGTAGAACTTTATGTCTAAGTTTATGTTTAAAATTATGTCCAAGTTTATTTTATTAACATAAACATAAACTTAAACATAAACATAATCATAAACATAAACATAAACATAAACATAAACATAAACATAAACATAAACATAAACATAATCATAAACATAAACATAAACATAAACATAAACATAAACATAAACATAAACATAAACATAAACATAAACATAAACATAAACATAAACATAAACATAAACATAAACATAAACATAAACATAAACATAAACATAAACATAAACATAAACATAAACTTAAACATAAACATAATCATAAACATAAACATAAACATAAACATAAACATAAACATAAACATAAACATAAACATAAACATAAACATAAACATAAACATAAACATAAACATAAACATAAACTTAAACATAAACTTAAACATAAACTTAAACATAAACTTAAACATAAACTTAAACATAAACTTAAACATAAACTTAAACATAAACTTAAACATAAACTTAAACATAAACATAAACTTAAACATAAACATAAACATAAACATAAACATAAACATAAACATAAACATAAACATAAACATAAACATAAACATAAACATAAACATAAACATAAACATAAACATAAACATAAACATAAACATAAACATAAACATAAACATAAACATAAACATAAACATAAACATAAACATAAACATAAACAAAAACATAAACATAAACATAAACATAAACATTAACATAAACATAAACATAAACATAAACATAAACATAAACATAAACATAAACATAAACATAAACATAAACATAAACATAAGCATAAACATAATCATAAACATAAACATAAACATAAACATAAAAATAAACATAAACATAAACATAAACATAAACATAAACATAAACATAAACATAAACATAAACATAAACATAAACATAAACATAAACATAAACATAAACATAAACATAAACATAAACATAAACATAAACATAAACATAAACATAAACATAAACATAAACATAAACATAAACATAAACATAAACATAAACATAAACATAAACATAAACATAAACATAAACATAAACATAAACATAAACATAAACATAAACATAAACATAAACATAAACATAAACATAAACATAAACATAAACATAAACATAAACATTAACATAAACATAAACATAAACATAAACATAAACATAAACATAAACATAAACATAAACATAAACATAAACATAAACATAAACATAAACATAAACATAAACATAAACATAAACATTAACATAAACTTTAACATAAGACAGATTAGATACAAATCGACTCGATTTGTATTAATTCGGTGTATATTGTATTTTTTTGATATTAATTGTCTCGATTCGTATCAAACAGTCTTTTTAAATGATTTCGAAAAGTCACCGATTTAGTACAAATCGAGTCGATTTGTATCTAATCTGTCTTGATGAAGATTTAATATAATTTTTTTTATTTGCTAAATTGAATTGAGTCGAAATGTGTTGTTTATGTTTATTATTATGTATATGTATATGCTTATGTTTAAGTTTATGTTTAAGTTTATGTTAAAGTTTATGTTTATGTTTATGTTTAAGTTTATGTTTAAGTTTATGTTTAAGTTTATGTTTACGTTTATGTTTAAGTTTATGTTTAAGTTTATGTTTAAGTTTATGTTTATGTTTATATTTAAGTTTATGTTTAAGTTTATGTTTAAGTTTATGTTTAAGTTTATGTTTATGTTTATGTTTATGTTTATGTTTATGTTTATGTTTATGTTTATGTTTAAGTTTAAGTTTATGTTTAAGTTTATGTTTAAGTTTATGTTTAAGTTTATGTTTAAGTTTATGTTTAAGTTTATGTTTAAGTTTATGTCTAAGTTTATGTTTAAGTTTATGTTTATGTTTATGTTTAAGTTTATGTTTTAATTTATGTTTATGTTTATGTTTTAATTTATGTTCAAGTTTATGTTTAAGTTTATGTTTAAGTTTATGTTTAAGTTTATGTTTAAGTTTATGTACAACTTTATGTCAAAGTTTATGTTTAAATTTATGTTCAAGTTTATGTTTAAGTTTATGTTTAAGTTTATGTTTAAATTTATGTACAACTTTATGTCTAAGTTTATGTTTAAATTTATGTTCAAGTTTATGTTTAAGTTTATGTTTATGTTTATGTTTATGTTTAAGTTTATGTTTAAGTTTATGTTTAAACTTATGTTAAAATTTATGTTTAAGTTTTTGTTTAAGTTTATGTGCAACTTTATGTCAAAGTTTATGTTTAAATTTATGTTCAAGTTTATGTTTAAGTTTATGTTTAAGTTTATGTTTAAGTTTATGTTTAAGTTTATGTTTAAGTTTATGTTTAAATTTATGTACAACTTTATGTCTAAGTTTATGTTTAAATTTATGTTCAAGTTTATGTCTAAGTTTATGTTTAAATTTATGTACAACTTTATGTCTTAGTTTATGTTTAAATTTATTTTCAAGTTTATGTTTAAGTTTATGTTTAAATTTATGTACAACTTTATGTCTAAGTTTATGTTTTAATTTATTTTCAAGTTAATGTTTAAGTTTATGTTTAAATTTAAGTTTAAGTTTATGTTGAAGTTTATATTTAAATTTATGTACAACTTTATGTCTAAGTTTATGTTTAAATTTATGTTCAAGTTTATGTTTAAGTTTATGTTTAAGTTTATTTTTAAATTTATGTACAACTTTATGTCTAAGTTTATGTTTAAATTTATGTTCAAGTTTATGTCTAAGTTTATGTTTAAATTTATGTTTAAGTTTATGTTTAAGTTTATGTTTAAGTTTATGTACAACTTTATGTCTAAGTTTATGTTTAAATTTATGTTCAAGTTTATGTTTAAGTTTATGTTTAAGTTTATGTTTAAGTTTATGTTTAAGTTTATGTTTAAGTTTATGTTTAAGTTTATGTTTAAGTTTATGTTTAAGTTTATGTTTAAGTTTATGTTTAAGTTTATGTTTAAATTTATGTACAACTTTATGTCTAAGTTTATGTTTAAATTTATGTTCAAGTTTATGTCTACGTTTATGTTTAAATTTATGTTCAAGTTTATGTTTATGTTTATTTAAAGTTTATGTTTAAATTTATGTACAACTTTATGTCTAAGTTTATGTTTTAATTTATTTTCAAGTTGATGTTTAAGTTTATGTTTAAATTTATGTTTAAGTTTATGTTTAAGTTTATATTTAAATTTATGTACAACTTTATGTCTAAGTTTATGTTTAAATTTATGTTCAAGTTTATGTTTAAGTATATGTTTATGTTTATGTTTATGTTTAAGTTTATGTTTAAGTTTATGTTTAAACTTATGTTCAAATTTATGTTTAAGTTTTTGTTTAAGTTTATGTGCAACTTTATGTCAAACTTTATGTTTAAATTTATGTTCAAGTTTATGTTTAAGTTTATGTTTAAGTTTATGTTTAAGTTTATGTTTAAGTTTATGTTTAAATTTATGTACAACTTTATGTCTAAGTTTATGTTTAAATTTATGTTCAAGTTTATGTCTAAGTTTATGTTCAAATTTATGTTTAAGTTTATGTTTAAGTTTATGTTTAAGTTTATGTACAACTTTATGTCTAAGTTTATGTTTAAATTTATGTTCAAGTTTATGTTTAAGTTTATGTTTAAGTTTATGTTTAAGTTTATGTTTAAGTTTATGTTTAAATTTATGTACAACTTTATGTCTAAGTTTATGTTTAAATTTATGTTCAAGTTTATGTCCAAGTTTATGTTTAAATTTATGTACAACTTTATGTCTTAGTTTATGTTTAAATTTATTTTCAAGTTTATGTTTAAGTTTATGTTTAAATTTATGTACAACTTTATGTCTAAGTTTATGTTTTAATTTATTTTCAAGTTAATGTTTAAGTTTATGTTTAAATTTATGTTTAAGTTTATGTTGAAGTTTATATTTAAATTTATGTACAACTTTATCTCTAAGTTTATGTTTAAATTTATGTTCAAGTTTATGTTTAAGTTTATGTTTAAATTTATGTTCAAGTTTATGTTTAAGTTTATGTTTAAATTTATGTACAACTTTATGTCTAAGTTTATGTTTTAATTTATTTTCAAGTTAATGTTTAAGTTTATGTTTAAATTTATGTTTAAGTTTATGTTTAAGTTTATGTTTAAATTTATGTACAACTTTATGTCTAAGTTTATGTTTAAATTTATGTTCAAGTTTATGTTTAAGTTTATGTACAACTTTATGTCTAAGTTTATGTTTAAATTTATGTTTAAGTTTATGTTTAAGTTTATGTACAACTTTATGTCTAAGTTTATGTTTAAATTTATGTTCAAGTTTATGTTTAAGTTTATGTACATTTTTATGTCTATGTTTATGTTTAAATTTATGTTAAAGCTTATGATTAAGTTTATGGTTTAATTTATGTTTAACTTTATGTCTAAGTTTATGTTTAAATTTTAATTTTATGTTCAAGTTTATGTTTAAGTTTATGTACAACTTTATGTCTAAGTTTATGTTTAAAATTATGTCCAAGTTTATTTTATTAACATAAACATAAACTTAAACATAAACATAAACATAAACATAAACATAAACATAAACATAAACATAAACATAAACATAAACAAAAACATAAACATAAACATAAACATAAACATAAACTTAAACATAAACATAATCATAAACATAAACATAAACATAAACATAAACATAAACATAAACATAAACATAAACATAAACATAAACATAAACATAAACTTAAACATAAACTTAAACATAAACTTAAACATAAACTTAAACATAAACTTAAACATAAACTTAAACATAAACTTAAACATAAACTTAAACATAAACTTAAACATAAACTTAAACATAAACATAAACATAAACATAAACATAAACATAAACATAAACATAAACATAAACATAAACATAAACATAAACATAAACATAAACATAAACATAAACATAAACATAAACATAAACATAAACATAAACATAAACATAAACATAAACATAAACATAAACATAAACATAAACATAAACATAAACATAAACATAAACTTAGACATAAACATAAACATAAACATAAACATAAACATAAACATAAACATAAACATAAACATAAACATAAACATAAACATAAACATAAACATAAACATAAAAATAAACATAAACATAAACATAAACATAAACATAAACATAAACATAAACATAAACATAAACATAAACATAAACATAAACATAAACATAAACATAAACATAAACATAAACATAAACATAAACATAAACATAAACATAAACATAAACATAAACATAAACATAAACATAAACATAAACATAAACATAAACATAAACATAAACATAAACATAAACATAAACATAAACATAAACATAAACATAAACATAAACATAAACATAAACATAAACATAAACATAAACATAAACATAAACATAAACATAAACATAAACATTAACATAAACTTTAACATAAGACAGATTAGATACAAATCGACTCGATTTGTATTAATTCGGTGTATATTGTATTTTTTTGATATTAATTGTCTCGATTCGTATCAAACAGTCTTTTTAAATGATTTCGAAAAGTCACCGATTTAGTACAAATCGAGTCGATTTGTATCTAATCTGTCTTGATGAAGATTTAATATAATTTTTTTTATTTGCTAAATTGAATTGAGTCGAAATGTGTTGTTTATGTTTATTATTATGTATATGTATATGCTTATGTTTAAGTTTATGTTTAAGTTTATGTTAAAGTTTATGTTTATGTTTATGTTTAAGTTTATGTTTAAGTTTATGTTTAAGTTTATGTTTACGTTTATGTTTAAGTTTATGTTTAAGTTTATGTTTAAGTTTATGTTTATGTTTATGTTTAAGTTTATGTTTAAGTTTATGTTTAAGTTTATGTTTAAGTTTATGTTTATGTTTATGTTTATGTTTATGTTTATGTTTATGTTTATGTTTATGTTTAAGTTTAAGTTTATGTTTAAGTTTATGTTTAAGTTTATGTTTAAGTTTATGTTTAAGTTTATGTTTAAGTTTATGTTTAAGTTTATGTCTAAGTTTATGTTTAAGTTTATGTTTATGTTTATGTTTAAGTTTATGTTTTAATTTATGTTTATGTTTATGTTTTAATTTATGTTCAAGTTTATGTTTAAGTTTATGTTTAAGTTTATGTTTAAGTTTATGTTTAAGTTTATGTGCAAGTTTATGTTTAAGTTTATGTTTATGTTTATGTTTATGTTTAAGTTTATGTTTAAGTTTATGTTTAAACTTATGTTCAAATTTATGTTTAAGTTTTTGTTTAAGTTTATGTGCAACTTTATGTCAAAGTTTATGTTTAAATTTATGTTCAAGTTTATGTTTAAGTTTATGTTTAAGTTTATGTTTAAGTTTATGTTTAAGTTTATGTTTAAGTTTATGTTTAAATTTATGTACAACTTTATGTCTAAGTTTATGTTTAAATTTATGTTCAAGTTTATGTCTAAGTTTATGTTTAAATTTATGTACAACTTTATGTCTTAGTTTATGTTTAAATTTATTTTCAAGTTTATGTTTAAGTTTATGTTTAAATTTATGTACAACTTTATGTCTAAGTTTATGTTTTAATTTATTTTCAAGTTAATGTTTAAGTTTATGTTTAAATTTAAGTTTAAGTTTATGTTGAAGTTTATATTTAAATTTATGTACAACTTTATGTCTAAGTTTATGTTTAAATTTATGTTCAAGTTTATGTTTAAGTTTATGTTTAAGTTTATGTTTAAATTTATGTACAACTTTATGTCTAAGTTTATGTTTAAATTTATGTTCAAGTTTATGTCTAAGTTTATGTTTAAATTTATGTTTAAGTTTATGTTTAAGTTTATGTTTAAGTTTATGTACAACTTTATGTCTAAGTTTATGTTTAAATTTATGTTCAAGTTTATGTTTAAGTTTATGTTTAAGTTTATGTTTAAGTTTATGTTTAAGTTTATGTTTAAGTTTATGTTTAAGTTTATGTTTAAGTTTATGTTTAAGTTTATGTTTAAATTTATGTACAACTTTATGTCTAAGTTTATGTTTAAATTTATGTTCAAGTTTATGTCTACGTTTATGTTTAAATTTATGTTCAAGTTTATGTTTATGTTTATTTAAAGTTTATGTTTAAATTTATGTACAACTTTATGTCTAAGTTTATGTTTTAATTTATTTTCAAGTTGATGTTTAAGTTTATGTTTAAATTTATGTTTAAGTTTATGTTTAAGTTTATATTTAAATTTATGTACAACTTTATGTCTAAGTTTATGTTTAAATTTATGTTCAAGTTTATGTTTAAGTATATGTTTATGTTTATGTTTATGTTTATGTTTAAGTTTATGTTTAAGTTTATGTTTAAACTTATGTTCAAATTTATGTTTAAGTTTTTGTTTAAGTTTATGTGCAACTTTATGTCAAACTTTATGTTTAAATTTATGTTCAAGTTTATGTTTAAGTTTATGTTTAAGTTTATGTTTAAGTTTATGTTTAAGTTTATGTTTAAATTTATGTACAACTTTATGTCTAAGTTTATGTTTAAATTTATGTTCAAGTTTATGTCTAAGTTTATGTTCAAATTTATGTTTAAGTTTATGTTTAAGTTTATGTTTAAGTTTATGTACAACTTTATGTCTAAGTTTATGTTTAAATTTATGTTCAAGTTTATGTTTAAGTTTATGTTTAAGTTTATGTTTAAGTTTATGTTTAAGTTTATGTTTAAATTTATGTACAACTTTATGTCTAAGTTTATGTTTAAATTTATGTTCAAGTTTATGTCCAAGTTTATGTTTAAATTTATGTACAACTTTATGTCTTAGTTTATGTTTAAATTTATTTTCAAGTTTATGTTTAAGTTTATGTTTAAATTTATGTACAACTTTATGTCTAAGTTTATGTTTTAATTTATTTTAAAGTTAATGTTTAAGTTTATGTTTAAATTTATGTTTAAGTTTATGTTGAAGTTTATATTTAAATTTATGTACAACTTTATCTCTAAGTTTATGTTTAAATTTATGTTCAAGTTTATGTTTAAGTTTATGTTTAAATTTATGTTCAAGTTTATGTTTAAGTTTATGTTTAAATTTATGTACAACTTTATGTCTAAGTTTATGTTTTAATTTATTTTCAAGTTAATGTTTAAGTTTATGTTTAAATTTATGTTTAAGTTTATGTTTAAGTTTATGTTTAAATTTATGTACAACTTTATGTCTAAGTTTATGTTTAAATTTATGTTCAAGTTTATGTTTAAGTTTATGTACAACTTTATGTCTAAGTTTATGTTTAAATTTATGTTTAAGTTTATGTTTAAGTTTATGTACAACTTTATGTCTAAGTTTATGTTTAAATTTATGTTCAAGTTTATGTTTAAGTTTATGTACATTTTTATGTCTATGTTTATGTTTAAATTTATGTTAAAGCTTATGATTAAGTTTATGGTTTAATTTATGTTTAACTTTATGTCTAAGTTTATGTTTAAATTTTAATTTTATGTTCAAGTTTATGTTTAAGTTTATGTACAACTTTATGTCTAAGTTTATGTTTAAAATTATGTCCAAGTTTATTTTATTAACATAAACATAAACTTAAACATAAACATAAACATAAACATAAACATAAACATAAACATAAACATAAACATAAACATAAACAAAAACATAAACATAAACATAAACATAAACATAAACTTAAACATAAACATAATCATAAACATAAACATAAACATAAACATAAACATAAACATAAACATAAACATAAACATAAACATAAACATAAACATAAACTTAAACATAAACTTAAACATAAACTTAAACATAAACTTAAACATAAACTTAAACATAAACTTAAACATAAACTTAAACATAAACTTAAACATAAACTTAAACATAAACTTAAACATAAACATAAACATAAACATAAACATAAACATAAACATAAACATAAACATAAACATAAACATAAACATAAACATAAACATAAACATAAACATAAACATAAACATAAACATAAACATAAACATAAACATAAACATAAACATAAACATAAACATAAACATAAACATAAACATAAACATAAACATAAACATAAACTTAGACATAAACATAAACATAAACATAAACATAAACATAAACATAAACATAAACATAAACATAAACATAAACATAAACATAAACATAAACATAAACATAAAAATAAACATAAACATAAACATAAACATAAACATAAACATAAACATAAACATAAACATAAACATAAACATAAACATAAACATAAACATAAACATAAACATAAACATAAACATAAACATAAACATAAACATAAACATAAACATAAACATAAACATAAACATAAACATAAACATAAACATAAACATAAACATAAACATAAACATAAACATAAACATAAACATAAACATAAACATAAACATAAACATAAACATAAACATAAACATAAACATAAACATAAACATAAACATAAACATAAACATAAACATAAACATAAACTTTAACATAAGACAGATTAGATACAAATCGACTCGATTTGTATTAATTCGGTGTATATTGTATTTTTTTGATATTAATTGTCTCGATTCGTATCAAACAGTCTTTTTAAATGATTTCGAAAAGTCACCGATTTAGTACAAATCGAGTCGATTTGTATCTAATCTGTCTTGATGAAGATTTAATATAATTTTTTTTATTTGCTAAATTGAATTGAGTCGAAATGTGTTGTTTATGTTTATTATTATGTATATGTATATGCTTATGTTTAAGTTTATGTTTAAGTTTATGTTAAAGTTTATGTTTATGTTTATGTTTAAGTTTATGTTTAAGTTTATGTTTAAGTTTATGTTTACGTTTATGTTTAAGTTTATGTTTAAGTTTATGTTTAAGTTTATGTTTATGTTTATGTTTAAGTTTATGTTTAAGTTTATGTTTAAGTTTATGTTTAAGTTTATGTTTATGTTTATGTTTATGTTTATGTTTATGTTTATGTTTATGTTTATGTTTAAGTTTAAGTTTATGTTTAAGTTTATGTTTAAGTTTATGTTTAAGTTTATGTTTAAGTTTATGTTTAAGTTTATGTTTAAGTTTATGTCTAAGTTTATGTTTAAGTTTATGTTTATGTTTATGTTTAAGTTTATGTTTTAATTTATGTTTATGTTTATGTTTTAATTTATGTTCAAGTTTATGTTTAAGTTTATGTTTAAGTTTATGTTTAAGTTTATGTTTAAGTTTATGTGCAAGTTTATGTTTAAGTTTATGTTTATGTTTATGTTTATGTTTAAGTTTATGTTTAAGTTTATGTTTAAACTTATGTTCAAATTTATGTTTAAGTTTTTGTTTAAGTTTATGTGCAACTTTATGTCAAAGTTTATGTTTAAATTTATGTTCAAGTTTATGTTTAAGTTTATGTTTAAGTTTATGTTTAAGTTTATGTTTAAGTTTATGTTTAAGTTTATGTTTAAATTTATGTACAACTTTATGTCTAAGTTTATGTTTAAATTTATGTTCAAGTTTATGTCTAAGTTTATGTTTAAATTTATGTACAACTTTATGTCTTAGTTTATGTTTAAATTTATTTTCAAGTTTATGTTTAAGTTTATGTTTAAATTTATGTACAACTTTATGTCTAAGTTTATGTTTTAATTTATTTTCAAGTTAATGTTTAAGTTTATGTTTAAATTTAAGTTTAAGTTTATGTTGAAGTTTATATTTAAATTTATGTACAACTTTATGTCTAAGTTTATGTTTAAATTTATGTTCAAGTTTATGTTTAAGTTTATGTTTAAGTTTATGTTTAAATTTATGTACAACTTTATGTCTAAGTTTATGTTTAAATTTATGTTCAAGTTTATGTCTAAGTTTATGTTTAAATTTATGTTTAAGTTTATGTTTAAGTTTATGTTTAAGTTTATGTACAACTTTATGTCTAAGTTTATGTTTAAATTTATGTTCAAGTTTATGTTTAAGTTTATGTTTAAGTTTATGTTTAAGTTTATGTTTAAGTTTATGTTTAAGTTTATGTTTAAGTTTATGTTTAAGTTTATGTTTAAGTTTATGTTTAAATTTATGTACAACTTTATGTCTAAGTTTATGTTTAAATTTATGTTCAAGTTTATGTCTACGTTTATGTTTAAATTTATGTTCAAGTTTATGTTTATGTTTATTTAAAGTTTATGTTTAAATTTATGTACAACTTTATGTCTAAGTTTATGTTTTAATTTATTTTCAAGTTGATGTTTAAGTTTATGTTTAAATTTATGTTTAAGTTTATGTTTAAGTTTATATTTAAATTTATGTACAACTTTATGTCTAAGTTTATGTTTAAATTTATGTTCAAGTTTATGTTTAAGTATATGTTTATGTTTATGTTTATGTTTATGTTTAAGTTTATGTTTAAGTTTATGTTTAAACTTATGTTCAAATTTATGTTTAAGTTTTTGTTTAAGTTTATGTGCAACTTTATGTCAAACTTTATGTTTAAATTTATGTTCAAGTTTATGTTTAAGTTTATGTTTAAGTTTATGTTTAAGTTTATGTTTAAGTTTATGTTTAAATTTATGTACAACTTTATGTCTAAGTTTATGTTTAAATTTATGTTCAAGTTTATGTCTAAGTTTATGTTCAAATTTATGTTTAAGTTTATGTTTAAGTTTATGTTTAAGTTTATGTACAACTTTATGTCTAAGTTTATGTTTAAATTTATGTTCAAGTTTATGTTTAAGTTTATGTTTAAGTTTATGTTTAAGTTTATGTTTAAGTTTATGTTTAAATTTATGTACAACTTTATGTCTAAGTTTATGTTTAAATTTATGTTCAAGTTTATGTCCAAGTTTATGTTTAAATTTATGTACAACTTTATGTCTTAGTTTATGTTTAAATTTATTTTCAAGTTTATGTTTAAGTTTATGTTTAAATTTATGTACAACTTTATGTCTAAGTTTATGTTTTAATTTATTTTAAAGTTAATGTTTAAGTTTATGTTTAAATTTATGTTTAAGTTTATGTTGAAGTTTATATTTAAATTTATGTACAACTTTATCTCTAAGTTTATGTTTAAATTTATGTTCAAGTTTATGTTTAAGTTTATGTTTAAATTTATGTTCAAGTTTATGTTTAAGTTTATGTTTAAATTTATGTACAACTTTATGTCTAAGTTTATGTTTTAATTTATTTTCAAGTTAATGTTTAAGTTTATGTTTAAATTTATGTTTAAGTTTATGTTTAAGTTTATGTTTAAATTTATGTACAACTTTATGTCTAAGTTTATGTTTAAATTTATGTTCAAGTTTATGTTTAAGTTTATGTACAACTTTATGTCTAAGTTTATGTTTAAATTTATGTTTAAGTTTATGTTTAAGTTTATGTACAACTTTATGTCTAAGTTTATGTTTAAATTTATGTTCAAGTTTATGTTTAAGTTTATGTACATTTTTATGTCTATGTTTATGTTTAAATTTATGTTAAAGCTTATGATTAAGTTTATGGTTTAATTTATGTTTAACTTTATGTCTAAGTTTATGTTTAAATTTTAATTTTATGTTCAAGTTTATGTTTAAGTTTATGTACAACTTTATGTCTAAGTTTATGTTTAAAATTATGTCCAAGTTTATTTTATTAACATAAACATAAACTTAAACATAAACATAAACATAAACATAAACATAAACATAAACATAAACATAAACATAAACATAAACATAAACATAAACATAAACATAAACATAAACTTAAACATAAACATAATCATAAACATAAACATAAACATAAACATAAACATAAACATAAACATAAACATAAACATAAACATAAACATAAACATAAACTTAAACATAAACTTAAACATAAACTTAAACATAAACTTAAACATAAACTTAAACATAAACTTAAACATAAACTTAAACATAAACTTAAACATAAACTTAAACATAAACTTAAACATAAACATAAACATAAACATAAACATAAACATAAACATAAACATAAACATAAACATAAACATAAACATAAACATAAACATAAACATAAACATAAACATAAACATAAACATAAACATAAACATAAACATAAACATAAACATAAACATAAACATAAACATAAACATAAACATAAACATAAACATAAACATAAACATAAACTTAGACATAAACATAAACATAAACATAAACATAAACATAAACATAAACATAAACATAAACATAAACATAAACTTAAACATAAACTTAAACATAAACTTAAACATAAACTTAAACATAAACTTAAACATAAACTTAAACATAAACTTAAACATAAACTTAAACATAAACTTAAACGTAAACTTAAACATAAACATAAACATAAACATAAACATAAACATAAACATAAACATAAACATAAACATAAACATAAACATAAACATAAACATAAACATAAACATAAACATAAACATAAACATAAACATAAACATAAACATAAACATAAACATAAACATAAACATAAACATAAACATAAACATAAACTTAGACATAAACATAAACATAAACATAAACATAAACATAAACATAAACATAAACATAAACATAAACATAAACATAAACATAAACATAAACATAAACATAAACATAAAAATAAACATAAACATAAACATAAACATAAACATAAACATAAACATAAACATAAACATAAACATAAACATAAACATAAACATAAACATAAACATAAACATAAACATAAACATAAACATAAACATAAACATAAACATAAACATAAACATAAACATAAACATAAACATAAACATAAACATAAACATAAACATAAACATAAACATAAACATAAACATAAACATAAACATAAACATAAACATAAACATAAACATAAACATAAACATAAACATAAACATAAACATAAACATAAACAAAAACATAAACATAAACATAAACATAAACATAAACATAAACATAAACATAAACATAAACATAAACATAAACATAAACATAAACATAAACATAAACATAAACATAAACATAAACATAAACATAAACATAAACATAAACATAAACATAAACATAAACATTAACATAAACTTTAACATAAGACAGATTAGATACAAATCGACTCGATTTGTATTAATTCGGTGTATATTGTATTTTTTTGATATTAATTGTCTCGATTCGTATCAAACAGTCTTTTTAAATGATTTCGAAAAGTCACCGATTTAGTACAAATCGAGTCGATTTGTATCTAATCTGTCTTGATGAAGATTTAATATAATTTTTTTTATTTGCTAAATTGAATTGAGTCGAAATGTGTTGTTTATGTTTATTATTATGTATATGTATATGCTTATGTTTAAGTTTATGTTTAAGTTTATGTTAAAGTTTATGTTTATGTTTATGTTTAAGTTTATGTTTAAGTTTATGTTTAAGTTTATGTTTACGTTTATGTTTAAGTTTATGTTTAAGTTTATGTTTAAGTTTATGTTTATGTTTATGTTTAAGTTTATGTTTAAGTTTATGTTTAAGTTTATGTTTAAGTTTATGTTTATGTTTATGTTTATGTTTATGTTTATGTTTATGTTTATGTTTAAGTTTAAGTTTATGTTTAAGTTTATGTTTAAGTTTATGTTTAAGTTTATGTTTAAGTTTATGTTTAAGTTTATGTTTAAGTTTATGTCTAAGTTTATGTTTAAGTTTATGTTTAAGTTTATGTTTAAGTTTATGTGCAAGTTTATGTTTAAGTTTATGTTTATGTTTATGTTTATGTTTAAGTTTATGTTTAAGTTTATGTTTAAACTTATGTTCAAATTTATGTTTAAGTTTTTGTTTAAGTTTATGTGCAACTTTATGTCAAAGTTTATGTTTAAATTTATGTTCAAGTTTATGTTTAAGTTTATGTTTAAGTTTATGTTTAAGTTTATGTTTAAGTTTATGTTTAAGTTTATGTTTAAATTTATGTACAACTTTATGTCTAAGTTTATGTTTAAATTTATGTTCAAGTTTATGTCTAAGTTTATGTTTAAATTTATGTACAACTTTATGTCTTAGTTTATGTTTAAATTTATTTTCAAGTTTATGTTTAAGTTTATGTTTAAATTTATGTACAACTTTATGTCTAAGTTTATGTTTTAATTTATTTTCAAGTTAATGTTTAAGTTTATGTTTAAATTTAAGTTTAAGTTTATGTTGAAGTTTATATTTAAATTTATGTACAACTTTATGTCTAAGTTTATGTTTAAATTTATGTTCAAGTTTATGTTTAAGTTTATGTTTAAGTTTATGTTTAAATTTATGTACAACTTTATGTCTAAGTTTATGTTTAAATTTATGTTCAAGTTTATGTCTAAGTTTATGTTTAAATTTATGTTTAAGTTTATGTTTAAGTTTATGTTTAAGTTTATGTACAACTTTATGTCTAAGTTTATGTTTAAATTTATGTTCAAGTTTATGTTTAAGTTTATGTTTAAGTTTATGTTTAAGTTTATGTTTAAGTTTATGTTTAAGTTTATGTTTAAGTTTATGTTTAAGTTTATGTTTAAGTTTATGTTTAAATTTATGTACAACTTTATGTCTAAGTTTATGTTTAAATTTATGTTCAAGTTTATGTCTACGTTTATGTTTAAATTTATGTTCAAGTTTATGTTTATGTTTATTTAAAGTTTATGTTTAAATTTATGTACAACTTTATGTCTAAGTTTATGTTTTAATTTATTTTCAAGTTGATGTTTAAGTTTATGTTTAAATTTATGTTTAAGTTTATGTTTAAGTTTATATTTAAATTTATGTACAACTTTATGTCTAAGTTTATGTTTAAATTTATGTTCAAGTTTATGTTTAAGTATATGTTTATGTTTATGTTTATGTTTATGTTTATGTTTAAGTTTATGTTTAAGTTTATGTTTAAACTTATGTTCAAATTTATGTTTAAGTTTTTGTTTAAGTTTATGTGCAACTTTATGTCAAACTTTATGTTTAAATTTATGTTCAAGTTTATGTTTAAGTTTATGTTTAAGTTTATGTTTAAGTTTATGTTTAAGTTTATGTTTAAATTTATGTACAACTTTATGTCTAAGTTTATGTTTAAATTTATGTTCAAGTTTATGTCTAAGTTTATGTTCAAATTTATGTTTAAGTTTATGTTTAAGTTTATGTTTAAGTTTATGTACAACTTTATGTCTAAGTTTATGTTTAAATTTATGTTCAAGTTTATGTTTAAGTTTATGTTTAAGTTTATGTTTAAGTTTATGTTTAAGTTTATGTTTAAATTTATGTACAACTTTATGTCTAAGTTTATGTTTAAATTTATGTTCAAGTTTATGTCCAAGTTTATGTTTAAATTTATGTACAACTTTATGTCTTAGTTTATGTTTAAATTTATTTTCAAGTTTATGTTTAAGTTTATGTTTAAATTTATGTACAACTTTATGTCTAAGTTTATGTTTTAATTTATTTTAAAGTTAATGTTTAAGTTTATGTTTAAATTTATGTTTAAGTTTATGTTGAAGTTTATATTTAAATTTATGTACAACTTTATCTCTAAGTTTATGTTTAAATTTATGTTCAAGTTTATGTTTAAGTTTATGTTTAAATTTATGTTCAAGTTTATGTTTAAGTTTATGTTTAAATTTATGTACAACTTTATGTCTAAGTTTATGTTTTAATTTATTTTCAAGTTAATGTTTAAGTTTATGTTTAAATTTATGTTTAAGTTTATGTTTAAGTTTATGTTTAAATTTATGTACAACTTTATGTCTAAGTTTATGTTTAAATTTATGTTCAAGTTTATGTTTAAGTTTATGTACAACTTTATGTCTAAGTTTATGTTTAAATTTATGTTTAAGTTTATGTTTAAGTTTATGTACAACTTTATGTCTAAGTTTATGTTTAAATTTATGTTCAAGTTTATGTTTAAGTTTATGTACATTTTTATGTCTATGTTTATGTTTAAATTTATGTTAAAGCTTATGATTAAGTTTATGGTTTAATTTATGTTTAACTTTATGTCTAAGTTTATGTTTAAATTTTAATTTTATGTTCAAGTTTATGTTTAAGTTTATGTACAACTTTATGTCTAAGTTTATGTTTAAAATTATGTCCAAGTTTATTTTATTAACATAAACATAAACTTAAACATAAACATAAACATAAACATAAACATAAACATAAACATAAACATAAACATAAACATAAACATAAACATAAACATAAACATAAACATAAACTTAAACATAAACATAATCATAAACATAAACATAAACATAAACATAAACATAAACATAAACATAAACATAAACATAAACATAAACATAAACATAAACTTAAACATAAACTTAAACATAAACTTAAACATAAACTTAAACATAAACTTAAACATAAACTTAAACATAAACTTAAACATAAACTTAAACATAAACTTAAACATAAACTTAAACATAAACATAAACATAAACATAAACATAAACATAAACATAAACATAAACATAAACATAAACATAAACATAAACATAAACATAAACATAAACATAAACATAAACATAAACATAAACATAAACATAAACATAAACATAAACATAAACATAAACATAAACATAAACATAAACATAAACATAAACATAAACATAAACATAAACTTAGACATAAACATAAACATAAACATAAACATAAACATAAACATAAACATAAACATAAACATAAACATAAACTTAAACATAAACTTAAACATAAACTTAAACATAAACTTAAACATAAACTTAAACATAAACTTAAACATAAACTTAAACATAAACTTAAACATAAACTTAAACGTAAACTTAAACATAAACATAAACATAAACATAAACATAAACATAAACATAAACATAAACATAAACATAAACATAAACATAAACATAAACATAAACATAAACATAAACATAAACATAAACATAAACATAAACATAAACATAAACATAAACATAAACATAAACATAAACATAAACATAAACTTAGACATAAACATAAACATAAACATAAACATAAACATAAACATAAACATAAACATAAACATAAACATAAACATAAACATAAACATAAACATAAACATAAACATAAAAATAAACATAAACATAAACATAAACATAAACATAAACATAAACATAAACATAAACATAAACATAAACATAAACATAAACATAAACATAAACATAAACATAAACATAAACATAAACATAAACATAAACATAAACATAAACATAAACATAAACATAAACATAAACATAAACATAAACATAAACATAAACATAAACATAAACATAAACATAAACATAAACATAAACATAAACATAAACATAAACATAAACATAAACATAAACATAAACATAAACATAAACATAAACATAAACATAAACATAAACAAAAACATAAACATAAACATAAACATAAACATAAACATAAACATAAACATAAACATAAACATAAACATAAACATAAACATAAACATAAACATAAACATAAACATAAACATAAACATAAACATAAACATAAACATAAACATAAACATAAACATAAACATAAACATTAACATAAACTTTAACATAAGACAGATTAGATACAAATCGACTCGATTTGTATTAATTCGGTGTATATTGTATTTTTTTGATATTAATTGTCTCGATTCGTATCAAACAGTCTTTTTAAATGATTTCGAAAAGTCACCGATTTAGTACAAATCGAGTCGATTTGTATCTAATCTGTCTTGATGAAGATTTAATATAATTTTTTTTATTTGCTAAATTGAATTGAGTCGAAATGTGTTGTTTATGTTTATTATTATGTATATGTATATGCTTATGTTTAAGTTTATGTTTAAGTTTATGTTAAAGTTTATGTTTATGTTTATGTTTAAGTTTATGTTTAAGTTTATGTTTAAGTTTATGTTTACGTTTATGTTTAAGTTTATGTTTAAGTTTATGTTTAAGTTTATGTTTATGTTTATGTTTAAGTTTATGTTTAAGTTTATGTTTAAGTTTATGTTTAAGTTTATGTTTATGTTTATGTTTATGTTTATGTTTATGTTTATGTTTATGTTTAAGTTTAAGTTTATGTTTAAGTTTATGTTTAAGTTTATGTTTAAGTTTATGTTTAAGTTTATGTTTAAGTTTATGTTTAAGTTTATGTCTAAGTTTATGTTTAAGTTTATGTTTATGTTTATGTTTAAGTTTATGTTTTAATTTATGTTTATGTTTATGTTTTAATTTATGTTCAAGTTTATGTTTAAGTTTATGTTTAAGTTTATGTTTAAGTTTATGTTTAAGTTTATGTACAACTTTATGTCAAAGTTTATGTTTAAATTTATGTTCAAGTTTATGTTTAAGTTTATGTTTAAGTTTATGTTTAAATTTATGTACAACTTTATGTCTAAGTTTATGTTTAAATTTATGTTCAAGTTTATGTTTAAGTTTATGTTTATGTTTATGTTTATGTTTAAGTTTATGTTTAAGTTTATGTTTAAACTTATGTTCAAATTTATGTTTAAGTTTTTGTTTAAGTTTATGTGCAACTTTATGTCAAAGTTTATGTTTAAATTTATGTTCATGTTTATGTTTAAGTTTATGTTTAAGTTTATGTTTAAGTTTATGTTTAAGTTTATGTTTAAGTTTATGTTTAAATTTATGTACAACTTTATGTCTAAGTTTATGTTTAAATTTATGTTCAAGTTTATGTCTAAGTTTATGTTTAAATTTATGTACAACTTTATGTCTTAGTTTATGTTTAAATTTATTTTCAAGTTTATGTTTAAATTTATGTACAACTTTATGTCTAAGTTTATGTTTTAATTTATTTTCAAGTTAATGTTTAAGTTTATGTTTAAATTTAAGTTTAAGTTTATGTTGAAGTTTATATTTAAATTTATGTACAACTTTATGTCTAAGTTTATGTTTAAATTTATGTTCAAGTTTATGTTTAAGTTTATGTTTAAGTTTATGTTTAAATTTATGTACAACTTTATGTCTAAGTTTATGTTTAAATTTATGTTCAAGTTTATGTCTAAGTTTATGTTTAAATTTATGTTTAAGTTTATGTTTAAGTTTATGTTTAAGTTTATGTACAACTTTATGTCTAAGTTTATGTTTAAATTTATGTTCAAGTTTATGTTTAAGTTTATGTTTAAGTTTATGTTTAAGTTTATGTTTAAGTTTATGTTTAAGTTTATGTTTAAGTTTATGTTTAAGTTTATGTTTAAGTTTATGTTTAAGTTTATGTTTAAATTTATGTACAACTTTATGTCTAAGTTTATGTTTAAATTTATGTTCAAGTTTATGTCTAAGTTTATGTTTAAATTTATGTTCAAGTTTATGTTTATGTTTATTTAAAGTTTATGTTTAAATTTATGTACAACTTTATGTCTAAGTTTATGTTTTAATTTATTTTCAAGTTGATGTTTAAGTTTATGTTTAAATTTATGTTTAAGTTTATGTTTAAGTTTATATTTAAATTTATGTACAACTTTATGTCTAAGTTTATGTTTAAATTTATGTTTAAATTTATGTACAACTTTATGTCTAAGTTTATGTTTAAATTTATGTTTAAATTTATGTACAACTTTATGTCTTAGTTTATGTTTAAATTTATTTTCAAGTTTATGTTTAAATTTATGTACAACTTTATGTCTAAGTTTATGTTTTAATTTATTTTCAAGTTAATGTTTAAGTTTATGTTTAAATTTAAGTTTAAGTTTATGTTGAAGTTTATATTTAAATTTATGTACAACTTTATGTCTAAGTTTATGTTTAAATTTATGTTCAAGTTTATGTTTAAGTTTATGTTTATGTTTATGTTTATGTTTATGTTTAAGTTTATGTTTAAGTTTATGTTTAAACTTATGTTCAAATTTATGTTTAAGTTTTTGTTTAAGTTTATGTGCAACTTGATGTCAAACTTTATGTTTAAATTTATGTTCAAGTTTATGTTTAAGTTTATGTTTAAGTTTATGTTTAAGTTTATGTTTAAGTTTATGTTTAAATTTATGTACAACTTTATGTCTAAGTTTATGTTTAAATTTATGTTCAAGTTTATGTCTAAGTTTATGTTCAAATTTATGTTTAAGTTTATGTTTAAGTTTATGTTTAAGTTTATGTACAACTTTATGTCTAAGTTTATGTTTAAATTTATGTTCAAGTTTATGTTTAAGTTTATGTTTAAGTTTATGTTTAAGTTTATGTTTAAGTTTATGTTTAAATTTATGTACAACTTTATGTCTAAGTTTATGTTTAAATTTATGTTCAAGTTTATGTCCAAGTTTATGTTTAAATTTATGTACAACTTTATGTCTTAGTTTATGTTTAAATTTATTTTCAAGTTTATGTTTAAGTTTATGTTTAAATTTATGTACAACTTTATGTCTAAGTTTATGTTTTAATTTATTTTCAAGTTAATGTTTAAGTTTATGTTTAAATTTATGTTTAAGTTTATGTTGAAGTTTATATTTAAATTTATGTACAACTTTATCTCTAAGTTTATGTTTAAATTTATGTTCAAGTTTATGTTTAAGTTTATGTTTAAATTTATGTTCAAGTTTATGTTTAAGTTTATGTTTAAATTTATGTACAACTTTATGTCTAAGTTTATGTTTTAATTTATTTTCAAGTTAATGTTTAAGTTTATGTTTAAATTTATGTTTAAGTTTATGTTTAAGTTTATGTTTAAATTTATGTACAACTTTATGTCTAAGTTTATGTTTAAATTTATGTTCAAGTTTATGTTTAAGTTTATGTACAACTTTATGTCTAAGTTTATGTTTAAATTTATGTTTAAGTTTATGTTTAAGTTTATGTACAACTTTATGTCTAAGTTTATGTTTAAATTTATGTTCAAGTTTATGTTTAAGTTTATGTACATTTTTATGTCTATGTTTATGTTTAAATTTATGTTAAAGCTTATGATTAAGTTTATGGTTTAATTTATGTTTAACTTTATGTCTAAGTTTATGTTTAAATTTTAATTTTATGTTCAAGTTTATGTTTAAGTTTATGTACAACTTTATGTCTAAGTTTATGTTTAAAATTATGTCCAAGTTTATTTTATTAACATAAACATAAACTTAAACATAAACATAAACATAAACATAAACATAAACATAAACATAAACATAAACATAAACATAAACATAAACATAAACATAAACATAAACATAAACATAAACTTAAACATAAACAATCATAAACATAAACATAAACATAAACATAAACATAAACATAAACATAAACATAAACATAAACATAAACATAAACATAAACTTAAACATAAACTTAAACATAAACTTAAACATAAACTTAAACATAAACTTAAACATAAACTTAAACATAAACTTAAACATAAACTTAAACATAAACTTAAACGTAAACTTAAACATAAACATAAACATAAACATAAACATAAACATAAACATAAACATAAACATAAACATAAACATAAACATAAACATAAACATAAACATAAACATAAACATAAACATAAACATAAACATAAACATAAACATAAACATAAACATAAACATAAACATAAACATAAACATAAACATAAACATAAACTTAGACATAAACATAAACATAAACATAAACATAAACATAAACATAAACATAAACATAAACATAAACATAAACATAAACATAAACATAAACATAAACATAAACATAAACATAAACATAAACATAAACATAAACATAAACATAAACATAAACATAAACATAAACATAAACATAAACATAAACATAAACATAAACATAAACATAAACATAAACATAAACATAAACATAAACATAAACATAAACATAAACATAAACATAAACATAAACATAAACATAAACATAAACATAAACATAAACATAAACATAAACATAAACATAAACATAAACATAAACATAAACATAAACATAAACATAAACATAAACATAAACATAAACATAAACATAAACATAAAACATAAACATAAACATAAACATAAACATAAACATAAACATAAACATAAACATAAACATAAACATAAACATAAACATAAACATAAACATAAACATAAACATAAACATAAACATAAACATAAACATAAACATAAACATAAACATAAACATAAACATAAACATTAACATAAACTTTAACATAAGACAGATTAGATACAAATCGACTCGATTTGTATTAATTCGGTGTATATTGTATTTTTTTGATATTAATTGTCTCGATTCGTATCAAACAGTCTTTTTAAATGATTTCGAAAAGTCACCGATTTAGTACAAATCGAGTCGATTTGTATCTAATCTGTCTTGATGAAGATTTAATATAATTTTTTTTATTTGCTAAATTGAATTGAGTCGAAATGTGTTGTTTATGTTTATTATTATGTATATGTATATGCTTATGTTTAAGTTTATGTTTAAGTTTATGTTAAAGTTTATGTTTATGTTTATGTTTAAGTTTATGTTTAAGTTTATGTTTAAGTTTATGTTTACGTTTATGTTTAAGTTTATGTTTAAGTTTATGTTTAAGTTTATGTTTATGTTTATGTTTAAGTTTATGTTTAAGTTTATGTTTAAGTTTATGTTTAAGTTTATGTTTATGTTTATGTTTATGTTTATGTTTATGTTTATGTTTATGTTTAAGTTTAAGTTTATGTTTAAGTTTATGTTTAAGTTTATGTTTAAGTTTATGTTTAAGTTTATGTTTAAGTTTATGTTTAAGTTTATGTCTAAGTTTATGTTTAAGTTTATGTTTATGTTTATGTTTAAGTTTATGTTTTAATTTATGTTTATGTTTATGTTTTAATTTATGTTCAAGTTTATGTTTAAGTTTATGTTTAAGTTTATGTTTAAGTTTATGTTTAAATTTATGTACAACTTTATGTCTAAGTTTATGTTTAAATTTATGTTCAAGTTTATGTTTAAGTTTATGTTTATGTTTATGTTTATGTTTAAGTTTATGTTTAAGTTTATGTTTAAACTTATGTTCAAATTTATGTTTAAGTTTTTGTTTAAGTTTATGTGCAACTTTATGTCAAAGTTTATGTTTAAATTTATGTTCATGTTTATGTTTAAGTTTATGTTTAAGTTTATGTTTAAGTTTATGTTTAAGTTTATGTTTAAGTTTATGTTTAAATTTATGTACAACTTTATGTCTAAGTTTATGTTTAAATTTATGTTCAAGTTTATGTCTAAGTTTATGTTTAAATTTATGTACAACTTTATGTCTTAGTTTATGTTTAAATTTATTTTCAAGTTTATGTTTAAATTTATGTACAACTTTATGTCTAAGTTTATGTTTTAATTTATTTTCAAGTTAATGTTTAAGTTTATGTTTAAATTTAAGTTTAAGTTTATGTTGAAGTTTATATTTAAATTTATGTACAACTTTATGTCTAAGTTTATGTTTAAATTTATGTTCAAGTTTATGTTTAAGTTTATGTTTAAGTTTATGTTTAAATTTATGTACAACTTTATGTCTAAGTTTATGTTTAAATTTATGTTCAAGTTTATGTCTAAGTTTATGTTTAAATTTATGTTTAAGTTTATGTTTAAGTTTATGTTTAAGTTTATGTACAACTTTATGTCTAAGTTTATGTTTAAATTTATGTTCAAGTTTATGTTTAAGTTTATGTTTAAGTTTATGTTTAAGTTTATGTTTAAGTTTATGTTTAAGTTTATGTTTAAGTTTATGTTTAAGTTTATGTTTAAGTTTATGTTTAAGTTTATGTTTAAATTTATGTACAACTTTATGTCTAAGTTTATGTTTAAATTTATGTTCAAGTTTATGTCTAAGTTTATGTTTAAATTTATGTTCAAGTTTATGTTTATGTTTATTTAAAGTTTATGTTTAAATTTATGTACAACTTTATGTCTAAGTTTATGTTTTAATTTATTTTCAAGTTGATGTTTAAGTTTATGTTTAAATTTATGTTTAAGTTTATGTTTAAGTTTATATTTAAATTTATGTACAACTTTATGTCTAAGTTTATGTTTAAATTTATGTTTAAATTTATGTACAACTTTATGTCTAAGTTTATGTTTAAATTTATGTTTAAATTTATGTTTAAGTTTATGTTTAAGTTTATGTTTAAGTTTATGTACAACTTTATGTCTAAGTTTATGTTTAAATTTATGTTCAAGTTTATGTTTAAGTTTATGTTTAAGTTTATGTTTAAGTTTATGTTTAAGTTTATGTTTAAGTTTATGTTTAAGTTTATGTTTAAGTTTATGTTTAAGTTTATGTTTAAGTTTATGTTTAAGTTTATGTTTAAGTTTATGTTTAAATTTATGTACAACTTTATGTCTAAGTTTATGTTTAAATTTATGTTCAAGTTTATGTCTAAGTTTATGTTTAAATTTATGTTCAAGTTTATGTTTATGTTTATTTAAAGTTTATGTTTAAATTTATGTACAACTTTATGTCTAAGTTTATGTTTTAATTTATTTTCAAGTTGATGTTTAAGTTTATGTTTAAATTTATGTTTAAGTTTATGTTTAAGTTTATATTTAAATTTATGTACAACTTTATGTCTAAGTTTATGTTTAAATTTATGTTCAAGTTTATGTTTAAGTTTATGTTTATGTTTATGTTTATGTTTATGTTTAAGTTTATGTTTAAGTTTATGTTTAAACTTATGTTCAAATTTATGTTTAAGTTTTTGTTTAAGTTTATGTGCAACTTTATGTCAAACTTTATGTTTAAATTTATGTTCAAGTTTATGTTTAAGTTTATGTTTAAGTTTATGTTTAAGTTTATGTTTAAGTTTATGTTTAAATTTATGTACAACTTTATGTCTAAGTTTATGTTTAAATTTATGTTCAAGTTTATGTCTAAGTTTATGTTCAAATTTATGTTTAAGTTTATGTTTAAGTTTATGTTTAAGTTTATGTACAACTTTATGTCTAAGTTTATGTTTAAATTTATGTTCAAGTTTATGTTTAAGTTTATGTTTAAGTTTATGTTTAAGTTTATGTTTAAGTTTATGTTTAAATTTATGTACAACTTTATGTCTAAGTTTATGTTTAAATTTATGTTCAAGTTTATGTCTAAGTTTATGTTTAAATTTATGTACAACTTTATGTCTTAGTTTATGTTTAAATTTATTTTCAAGTTTATGTTTAAGTTTATGTTTAAATTTATGTACAACTTTATGTCTAAGTTTATGTTTTAATTTATTTTCAAGTTAATGTTTAAGTTTATGTTTAAATTTATGTTTAAGTTTATGTTGAAGTTTATATTTAAATTTATGTACAACTTTATGTCTAAGTTTATGTTTAAATTTATGTTCAAGTTTATGTTTAAGTTTATGTTTAAATTTATGTTCAAGTTTATGTTTAAGTTTATGTTTAAATTTATGTACAACTTTATGTCTAAGTTTATGTTTTAATTTATTTTCAAGTTAATGTTTAAGTTTATGTTTAAATTTATGTTTAAGTTTATGTTTAAGTTTATGTTTAAATTTATGTACAACTTTATGTCTAAGTTTATGTTTAAATTTATGTTCAAGTTTATGTTTAAGTTTATGTACAACTTTATGTCTAAGTTTATGTTTAAATTTATGTTTAAGTTTATGTTTAAGTTTATGTACAACTTTATTCTAAGTTTATGTTTAAATTTATGTTCAAGTTTATGTTTAAGTTTATGTACATTTTTATGTCTATGTTTATGTTTAAATTTATGTTAAAGCTTATGATTAAGTTTATGGTTTAATTTATGTTTAACTTTATGTCTAAGTTTATGTTTAAATTTTAATTTTATGTTCAAGTTTATGTTTAAGTTTATGTACAACTTTATGTCTAAGTTTATGTTTAAAATTATGTCCAAGTTTATTTTATTAACATAAACATAAACTTAAACATAAACATAAACATAAACATAAACATAAACATAAACATAAACATAAACATAAACATAAACATAAACATAAACATAAACATAAACATAAACATAAACATAAACATAAACATAAACATAAACATAAACATAAACATAAACATAAACATAAACATAAACATAAACATAAACATAAACATAAACATAAACATAAACATAAACATAAACATAAACATAAACATAAACATAAACATAAACATAAACATAAACATAAACATAAACATAAACATAAACATAAACATAAACATAAACATAAACATAAACATTAACATAAACTTTAACATAAGACAGATTAGATACAAATCGACTCGATTTGTATTAATTCGGTGTATATTGTATTTTTTTGATATTAATTGTCTCGATTCGTATCAAACAGTCTTTTTAAATGATTTCGAAAAGTCACCGATTTAGTACAAATCGAGTCGATTTGAATATAATCTGTCTTGATGAAGATTTAATTTAATTTTTTTTATTTGCTAAATTGAATTGAGTCGAAATGTGTTGTTTATGTTTATTATTATGTTTATGTATATGCTTATGTTTAAGTTTATGTTTAAGTTTATGTTAAAGTTTATGTTTTTGTTTATGTTTAAGTTTATGTTTAAGTTTATGTTTACGTTTATGTTTAAGTTTATGTTTAAGTTTATGTTTAAGTTTATGTTTATGTTTATGTTTATGTTTATGTTTAAGTTTATGTTTAAGTTTATGTTTAAGTTTATGTTTAAGTTTATGTTTATGTTTATGTTTATGTTTATGTTTAAGTTTATGTTTAAATTTATGTTTAAACTTATGTTCAAATTTATGTTTAAGTTTTTGTTTAAGTTTATGTTTAAGTTTATGTTTAAGTTTATGTGCAACTTTATGTCAAAGTTTATGTTTAAATTTATGTTCAAGTTTATGTTTAAGTTTATGTTTAAGTTTATGTTTAAGTTTATGTTTAAATTTATGTACAACTTTATGTCTAAGTTTATGTTTAAATTTATGTTCAAGTTTATGTCTAAGTTTATGTTTAAGTTTATGTTTAAGTTTATGTTTAAGTTTATGTTTAAATTTATGTACAACTTTATGTCTAAGTTTATGTTTAAATTTATGTTCAAGTTTATGTCTAAGTTTATGTTTAAATTTATGTTCAAGTTTATGTTTATGTTTATTTAAAGTTTATGTTTAAATTTATGTACAACTTTATGTCTAAGTTTATGTTTTAATTTATTTTCAAGTTGATGTTTAAGTTTATGTTTAAATTTATGTTTAAATTTATGTTTAAGTTTATATTTAAATTTATGTACAACTTTATGTCTAAGTTTATGTTTAAATTTATGTTCAAGTTTATGTTTAAGTTTATGTACAACTTTATGTCTAAGTTTATGTTTTAATTTATGTTTAAGTTTATGTTTAAGTTTATGTACAACTTTATGTCTAAGTTTATGTTTAAATTTATGTTCAAGTTTATGTTTAAGTTTATGTTTAAGTTTATGTTTAAATTTATGTACAACTTTATGTCTAAGTTTATGTTTAAATTAATGTTCAAGTTTATGTCTAAGTTTATGTTTAAATTTATGTTTAAGTTTATGTTTAAGTTTATGTACAACTTTATGTCTAAGTTTATGTTTAAGTTTATGTTTAAGTTTATGTTTAAGTTTATGTTTAAATTTATGTACAACTTTGTGTCTAAGTTTATGTTTAAATTTATGTTCAAGTTTATGTCTAAATTTATGTTTAAATTTATGTTTAAGTTTATGTTTAAGTTTATGTTTAAGTTTATGTACAACTTTATGTCAAAGTTTATGTTTAAATTTATGTTCAAGTTTATGTTTAAGTTTATGTTTAAGTTTATGTTTAAATTTATGTACAACTTTATGTCTAAGTTTATGTTTAAATTTATGTTCAAGTTTATGTTTAAGTTTATGTTTATGTTTATGTTTATGTTTAAGTTTATGTTTAAGTTTATGTTTAAACTTATGTTCAAATTTATGTTTAAGTTTTTGTTTAAGTTTATGTGCAACTTTATGTCAAAGTTTATGTTTAAATTTATGTTCAAGTTTATGTTTAAGTTTATGTTTAAGTTTATGTTTAAGTTTATGTTTAAGTTTATGTTTAAGTTTATGTTTAAATTTATGTACAACTTTATGTCTAAGTTTATGTTTAAATTTATGTTCAAGTTTATGTCTAAGTTTATGTTTAAATTTATGTACAACTTTATGTCTTAGTTTATGTTTAAATTTATTTTCAAGTTTATGTTTAAGTTTATGTTTAAATTTATGTACAACTTTATGTCTAAGTTTATGTTTTAATTTATTTTCAAGTTAATGTTTAAGTTTATGTTTAAATTTAAGTTTAAGTTTATGTTGAAGTTTATATTTAAATTTATGTACAACTTTATGTCTAAGTTTATGTTTAAATTTATGTTCAAGTTTATGTTTAAGTTTATGTTTAAGTTTATGTTTAAATTTATGTACAACTTTATGTCTAAGTTTATGTTTAAATTTATGTTCAAGTTTATGTCTAAGTTTATGTTTAAATTTATGTTTAAGTTTATGTTTAAGTTTATGTTTAAGTTTATGTACAACTTTATGTCTAAGTTTATGTTTAAATTTATGTTCAAGTTTATGTTTAAGTTTATGTTTAAGTTTATGTTTAAGTTTATGTTTAAGTTTATGTTTAAGTTTATGTTTAAGTTTATGTTTAAGTTTATGTTTAAGTTTATGTTTAAATTTATGTACAACTTTATGTCTAAGTTTATGTTTAAATTTATGTTCAAGTTTATGTCTACGTTTATGTTTAAATTTATGTTCAAGTTTATGTTTATGTTTATTTAAAGTTTATGTTTAAATTTATGTACAACTTTATGTCTAAGTTTATGTTTTAATTTATTTTCAAGTTGATGTTTAAGTTTATGTTTAAATTTATGTTTAAGTTTATGTTTAAGTTTATATTTAAATTTATGTACAACTTTATGTCTAAGTTTATGTTTAAATTTATGTTCAAGTTTATGTTTAAGTTTATGTTTATGTTTATGTTTATGTTTATGTTTAAGTTTATGTTTAAGTTTATGTTTAAACTTATGTTCAAATTTATGTTTAAGTTTTTGTTTAAGTTTATGTGCAACTTGATGTCAAACTTTATGTTTAAATTTATGTTCAAGTTTATGTTTAAGTTTATGTTTAAGTTTATGTTTAAGTTTATGTTTAAGTTTATGTTTAAATTTATGTACAACTTTATGTCTAAGTTTATGTTTAAATTTATGTTCAAGTTTATGTCTAAGTTTATGTTCAAATTTATGTTTAAGTTTATGTTTAAGTTTATGTTTAAGTTTATGTACAACTTTATGTCTAAGTTTATGTTTAAATTTATGTTCAAGTTTATGTTTAAGTTTATGTTTAAGTTTATGTTTAAGTTTATGTTTAAGTTTATGTTTAAATTTATGTACAACTTTATGTCTAAGTTTATGTTTAAATTTATGTTCAAGTTTATGTCCAAGTTTATGTTTAAATTTATGTACAACTTTATGTCTTAGTTTATGTTTAAATTTATTTTCAAGTTTATGTTTAAGTTTATGTTTAAATTTATGTACAACTTTATGTCTAAGTTTATGTTTTAATTTATTTTCAAGTTAATGTTTAAGTTTATGTTTAAATTTATGTTTAAGTTTATGTTGAAGTTTATATTTAAATTTATGTACAACTTTATCTCTAAGTTTATGTTTAAATTTATGTTCAAGTTTATGTTTAAGTTTATGTTTAAATTTATGTTCAAGTTTATGTTTAAGTTTATGTTTAAATTTATGTACAACTTTATGTCTAAGTTTATGTTTTAATTTATTTTCAAGTTAATGTTTAAGTTTATGTTTAAATTTATGTTTAAGTTTATGTTTAAGTTTATGTTTAAATTTATGTACAACTTTATGTCTAAGTTTATGTTTAAATTTATGTTCAAGTTTATGTTTAAGTTTATGTACAACTTTATGTCTAAGTTTATGTTTAAATTTATGTTTAAGTTTATGTTTAAGTTTATGTACAACTTTATGTCTAAGTTTATGTTTAAATTTATGTTCAAGTTTATGTTTAAGTTTATGTACATTTTTATGTCTATGTTTATGTTTAAATTTATGTTAAAGCTTATGATTAAGTTTATGGTTTAATTTATGTTTAACTTTATGTCTAAGTTTATGTTTAAATTTTAATTTTATGTTCAAGTTTATGTTTAAGTTTATGTACAACTTTATGTCTAAGTTTATGTTTAAAATTATGTCCAAGTTTATTTTATTAACATAAACATAAACTTAAACATAAACATAAACATAAACATAAACATAAACATAAACATAAACATAAACATAAACATAAACATAAACATAAACATAAACATAAACATAAACATAAACTTAAACATAAACAATCATAAACATAAACATAAACATAAACATAAACATAAACATAAACATAAACATAAACATAAACATAAACATAAACATAAACTTAAACATAAACTTAAACATAAACTTAAACATAAACTTAAACATAAACTTAAACATAAACTTAAACATAAACTTAAACATAAACTTAAACATAAACTTAAACGTAAACTTAAACATAAACATAAACATAAACATAAACATAAACATAAACATAAACATAAACATAAACATAAACATAAACATAAACATAAACATAAACATAAACATAAACATAAACATAAACATAAACATAAACATAAACATAAACATAAACATAAACATAAACATAAACATAAACATAAACATAAACATAAACATAAACTTAGACATAAACATAAACATAAACATAAACATAAACATAAACATAAACATAAACATAAACATAAACATAAACATAAACATAAACATAAACATAAACATAAACATAAAAATAAACATAAACATAAACATAAACATAAACATAAACATAAACATAAACATAAACATAAACATAAACATAAACATAAACATAAACATAAACATAAACATAAACATAAACATAAACATAAACATAAACATAAACATAAACATAAACATAAACATAAACATAAACATAAACATAAACATAAACATAAACATAAACATAAACATAAACATAAACATAAACATAAACATAAACATAAACATAAACATAAACATAAACATAAACATAAACATAAACATAAACATAAACATAAACATAAACATAAACAAAAACATAAACATAAACATAAACATAAACATAAACATAAACATAAACTTAAACATAAACATAAACATAAACATAAACATAAACATAAACATAAACATAAACATAAACATAAACATAAACATAAACATAAACATAAACATAAACATAAACATAAACATAAACATTAACATAAACTTTAACATAAGACAGATTAGATACAAATCGACTCGATTTGTATTAATTCGGTGTATATTGTATTTTTTTGATATTAATTGTCTCGATTCGTATCAAACAGTCTTTTTAAATGATTTCGAAAAGTCACCGATTTAGTACAAATCGAGTCGATTTGTATCTAATCTGTCTTGATGAAGATTTAATATAATTTTTTTTATTTGCTAAATTGAATTGAGTCGAAATGTGTTGTTTATGTTTATTATTATGTATATGTATATGCTTATGTTTAAGTTTATGTTTAAGTTTATGTTAAAGTTTATGTTTATGTTTATGTTTAAGTTTATGTTTAAGTTTATGTTTAAGTTTATGTTTACGTTTATGTTTAAGTTTATGTTTAAGTTTATGTTTAAGTTTATGTTTATGTTTATGTTTAAGTTTATGTTTAAGTTTATGTTTAAGTTTATGTTTAAGTTTATGTTTATGTTTATGTTTATGTTTATGTTTATGTTTATGTTTATGTTTAAGTTTAAGTTTATGTTTAAGTTTATGTTTAAGTTTATGTTTAAGTTTATGTTTAAGTTTATGTTTAAGTTTATGTTTAAGTTTATGTCTAAGTTTATGTTTAAGTTTATGTTTATGTTTATGTTTAAGTTTATGTTTTAATTTATGTTTATGTTTATGTTTTAATTTATGTTCAAGTTTATGTTTAAGTTTATGTTTAAGTTTATGTTTAAGTTTATGTTTAAGTTTATGTACAACTTTATGTCAAAGTTTATGTTTAAATTTATGTTCAAGTTTATGTTTAAGTTTATGTTTAAGTTTATGTTTAAATTTATGTACAACTTTATGTCTAAGTTTATGTTTAAATTTATGTTCAAGTTTATGTTTAAGTTTATGTTTATGTTTATGTTTATGTTTAAGTTTATGTTTAAGTTTATGTTTAAACTTATGTTCAAATTTATGTTTAAGTTTTTGTTTAAGTTTATGTGCAACTTTATGTCAAAGTTTATGTTTAAATTTATGTTCATGTTTATGTTTAAGTTTATGTTTAAGTTTATGTTTAAGTTTATGTTTAAGTTTATGTTTAAGTTTATGTTTAAATTTATGTACAACTTTATGTCTAAGTTTATGTTTAAATTTATGTTCAAGTTTATGTCTAAGTTTATGTTTAAATTTATGTACAACTTTATGTCTTAGTTTATGTTTAAATTTATTTTCAAGTTTATGTTTAAATTTATGTACAACTTTATGTCTAAGTTTATGTTTTAATTTATTTTCAAGTTAATGTTTAAGTTTATGTTTAAATTTAAGTTTAAGTTTATGTTGAAGTTTATATTTAAATTTATGTACAACTTTATGTCTAAGTTTATGTTTAAATTTATGTTCAAGTTTATGTTTAAGTTTATGTTTAAGTTTATGTTTAAATTTATGTACAACTTTATGTCTAAGTTTATGTTTAAATTTATGTTCAAGTTTATGTCTAAGTTTATGTTTAAATTTATGTTTAAGTTTATGTTTAAGTTTATGTTTAAGTTTATGTACAACTTTATGTCTAAGTTTATGTTTAAATTTATGTTCAAGTTTATGTTTAAGTTTATGTTTAAGTTTATGTTTAAGTTTATGTTTAAGTTTATGTTTAAGTTTATGTTTAAGTTTATGTTTAAGTTTATGTTTAAGTTTATGTTTAAGTTTATGTTTAAATTTATGTACAACTTTATGTCTAAGTTTATGTTTAAATTTATGTTCAAGTTTATGTCTAAGTTTATGTTTAAATTTATGTTCAAGTTTATGTTAATGTTTATTTAAAGTTTATGTTTAAATTTATGTACAACTTTATGTCTAAGTTTATGTTTTAATTTATTTTCAAGTTGATGTTTAAGTTTATGTTTAAATTTATGTTTAAGTTTATGTTTAAGTTTATATTTAAATTTATGTACAACTTTATGTCTAAGTTTATGTTTAAATTTATGTTTAAATTTATGTACAACTTTATGTCTAAGTTTATGTTTAAATTTATGTTTAAATTTATGTACAACTTTATGTCTTAGTTTATGTTTAAATTTATTTTCAAGTTTATGTTTAAATTTATGTACAACTTTATGTCTAAGTTTATGTTTTAATTTATTTTCAAGTTAATGTTTAAGTTTATGTTTAAATTTAAGTTTAAGTTTATGTTGAAGTTTATATTTAAATTTATGTACAACTTTATGTCTAAGTTTATGTTTAAATTTATGTTCAAGTTTATGTTTAAGTTTATGTTTATGTTTATGTTTATGTTTATGTTTAAGTTTATGTCTAAGTTTATGTTTAAACTTATGTTCAAATTTATGTTTAAGTTTTTGTTTAAGTTTATGTGCAACTTGATGTCAAACTTTATGTTTAAATTTATGTTCAAGTTTATGTTTAAGTTTATGTTTAAGTTTATGTTTAAGTTTATGTTTAAGTTTATGTTTAAATTTATGTACAACTTTATGTCTAAGTTTATGTTTAAATTTATGTTCAAGTTTATGTCTAAGTTTATGTTCAAATTTATGTTTAAGTTTATGTTTAAGTTTATGTTTAAGTTTATGTACAACTTTATGTCTAAGTTTATGTTTAAATTTATGTTCAAGTTTATGTTTAAGTTTATGTTTAAGTTTATGTTTAAGTTTATGTTTAAGTTTATGTTTAAATTTATGTACAACTTTATGTCTAAGTTTATGTTTAAATTTATGTTCAAGTTTATGTCCAAGTTTATGTTTAAATTTATGTACAACTTTATGTCTTAGTTTATGTTTAAATTTATTTTCAAGTTTATGTTTAAGTTTATGTTTAAATTTATGTACAACTTTATGTCTAAGTTTATGTTTTAATTTATTTTCAAGTTAATGTTTAAGTTTATGTTTAAATTTATGTTTAAGTTTATGTTGAAGTTTATATTTAAATTTATGTACAACTTTATCTCTAAGTTTATGTTTAAATTTATGTTCAAGTTTATGTTTAAGTTTATGTTTAAATTTATGTTCAAGTTATGTTTAAGTTTATGTTTAAATTTATGTACAACTTTATGTCTAAGTTTATGTTTTAATTTATTTTCAAGTTAATGTTTAAGTTTATGTTTAAATTTATGTTTAAGTTTATGTTTAAGTTTATGTTTAAATTTATGTACAACTTTATGTCTAAGTTTATGTTTAAATTTATGTTCAAGTTTATGTTTAAGTTTATGTACAACTTTATGTCTAAGTTTATGTTTAAATTTATGTTTAAGTTTATGTTTAAGTTTATGTACAACTTTATGTCTAAGTTTATGTTTAAATTTATGTTCAAGTTTATGTTTAAGTTTATGTACATTTTTATGTCTATGTTTATGTTTAAATTTATGTTAAAGCTTATGATTAAGTTTATGGTTTAATTTATGTTTAACTTTATGTCTAAGTTTATGTTTAAATTTTAATTTTATGTTCAAGTTTATGTTTAAGTTTATGTACAACTTTATGTCTAAGTTTATGTTTAAAATTATGTCCAAGTTTATTTTATTAACATAAACATAAACTTAAACATAAACATAAACATAAACATAAACATAAACATAAACATAAACATAAACATAAACATAAACATAAACATAAACATAAACATAAACATAAACATAAACATAAACATAAACTTAAACATAAACAATCATAAACATAAACATAAACATAAACATAAACATAAACATAAACATAAACATAAACATAAACATAAACATAAACATAAACTTAAACATAAACTTAAACATAAACTTAAACATAAACTTAAACATAAACTTAAACATAAACTTAAACATAAACTTAAACATAAACTTAAACATAAACTTAAACGTAAACTTAAACATAAACATAAACATAAACATAAACATAAACATAAACATAAACATAAACATAAACATAAACATAAACATAAACATAAACATAAACATAAACATAAACATAAACATAAACATAAACATAAACATAAACATAAACATAAACATAAACATAAACATAAACATAAACATAAACATAAACATAAACATAAACTTAGACATAAACATAAACATAAACATAAACATAAACATAAACATAAACATAAACATAAACATAAACATAAACATAAACATAAACATAAACATAAACATAAAAATAAACATAAACATAAACATAAACATAAACATAAACATAAACATAAACATAAACATAAACATAAACATAAACATAAACATAAACATAAACATAAACATAAACATAAACATAAACATAAACATAAACATAAACATAAACATAAACATAAACATAAACATAAACATAAACATAAACATAAACATAAACATAAACATAAACATAAACATAAACATAAACATAAACATAAACATAAACATAAACATAAACATAAACATAAACATAAACATAAACATAAACATAAACATAAACATAAACATAAACAAAAACATAAACATAAACATAAACATAAACATAAACATAAACATAAACATAAACATAAACATAAACATAAACATAAACATAAACATAAACATAAACATAAACATAAACATAAACATAAACATAAACATAAACATAAACATAAACATAAACATAAACATAAACAAAAACATAAACATAAACATAAACATAAACATAAACATAAACATAAACATAAACATAAACATAAACATAAACATAAACATAAACATAAACATAAACATAAACATAAACATAAACATAAACATAAACATAAACATAAACATAAACATAAACATAAACATAAACATAAACATAAACATTAACATAAACTTTAACATAAGACAGATTAGATACAAATCGACTCGATTTGTATTAATTCGGTGTATATTGTATTTTTTTGATATTAATTGTCTCGATTCGTATCAAACAGTCTTTTTAAATGATTTCGAAAAGTCACCGATTTAGTACAAATCGAGTCGATTTGTATCTAATCTGTCTTGATGAAGATTTAATATAATTTTTTTTATTTGCTAAATTGAATTGAGTCGAAATGTGTTGTTTATGTTTATTATTATGTATATGTATATGCTTATGTTTAAGTTTATGTTTAAGTTTATGTTAAAGTTTATGTTTATGTTTATGTTTAAGTTTATGTTTAAGTTTATGTTTAAGTTTATGTTTACGTTTATGTTTAAGTTTATGTTTAAGTTTATGTTTAAGTTTATGTTTATGTTTATGTTTAAGTTTATGTTTAAGTTTATGTTTAAGTTTATGTTTAAGTTTATGTTTATGTTTATGTTTATGTTTATGTTTATGTTTATGTTTATGTTTAAGTTTAAGTTTATGTTTAAGTTTATGTTTAAGTTTATGTTTAAGTTTATGTTTAAGTTTATGTTTAAGTTTATGTTTAAGTTTATGTCTAAGTTTATGTTTAAGTTTATGTTTATGTTTATGTTTAAGTTTATGTTTTAATTTATGTTTATGTTTATGTTTTAATTTATGTTCAAGTTTATGTTTAAGTTTATGTTTAAGTTTATGTTTAAGTTTATGTTTAAGTTTATGTACAACTTTATGTCAAAGTTTATGTTTAAATTTATGTTCAAGTTTATGTTTAAGTTTATGTTTAAGTTTATGTTTAAATTTATGTACAACTTTATGTCTAAGTTTATGTTTAAATTTATGTTCAAGTTTATGTTTAAGTTTATGTTTATGTTTATGTTTATGTTTAAGTTTATGTTTAAGTTTATGTTTAAACTTATGTTCAAATTTATGTTTAAGTTTTTGTTTAAGTTTATGTGCAACTTTATGTCAAAGTTTATGTTTAAATTTATGTTCATGTTTATGTTTAAGTTTATGTTTAAGTTTATGTTTAAGTTTATGTTTAAGTTTATGTTTAAGTTTATGTTTAAATTTATGTACAACTTTATGTCTAAGTTTATGTTTAAATTTATGTTCAAGTTTATGTCTAAGTTTATGTTTAAATTTATGTACAACTTTATGTCTTAGTTTATGTTTAAATTTATTTTCAAGTTTATGTTTAAATTTATGTACAACTTTATGTCTAAGTTTATGTTTTAATTTATTTTCAAGTTAATGTTTAAGTTTATGTTTAAATTTAAGTTTAAGTTTATGTTGAAGTTTATATTTAAATTTATGTACAACTTTATGTCTAAGTTTATGTTTAAATTTATGTTCAAGTTTATGTTTAAGTTTATGTTTAAGTTTATGTTTAAATTTATGTACAACTTTATGTCTAAGTTTATGTTTAAATTTATGTTCAAGTTTATGTCTAAGTTTATGTTTAAATTTATGTTTAAGTTTATGTTTAAGTTTATGTTTAAGTTTATGTACAACTTTATGTCTAAGTTTATGTTTAAATTTATGTTCAAGTTTATGTTTAAGTTTATGTTTAAGTTTATGTTTAAGTTTATGTTTAAGTTTATGTTTAAGTTTATGTTTAAGTTTATGTTTAAGTTTATGTTTAAGTTTATGTTTAAGTTTATGTTTAAATTTATGTACAACTTTATGTCTAAGTTTATGTTTAAATTTATGTTCAAGTTTATGTCTAAGTTTATGTTTAAATTTATGTTCAAGTTTATGTTTATGTTTATTTAAAGTTTATGTTTAAATTTATGTACAACTTTATGTCTAAGTTTATGTTTTAATTTATTTTCAAGTTGATGTTTAAGTTTATGTTTAAATTTATGTTTAAGTTTATGTTTAAGTTTATATTTAAATTTATGTACAACTTTATGTCTAAGTTTATGTTTAAATTTATGTTTAAATTTATGTACAACTTTATGTCTAAGTTTATGTTTAAATTTATGTTTAAATTTATGTACAACTTTATGTCTTAGTTTATGTTTAAATTTATTTTCAAGTTTATGTTTAAATTTATGTACAACTTTATGTCTAAGTTTATGTTTTAATTTATTTTCAAGTTAATGTTTAAGTTTATGTTTAAATTTAAGTTTAAGTTTATGTTGAAGTTTATATTTAAATTTATGTACAACTTTATGTCTAAGTTTATGTTTAAATTTATGTTCAAGTTTATGTTTAAGTTTATGTTTATGTTTATGTTTATGTTTATGTTTAAGTTTATGTTTAAGTTTATGTTTAAACTTATGTTCAAATTTATGTTTAAGTTTTTGTTTAAGTTTATGTGCAACTTGATGTCAAACTTTATGTTTAAATTTATGTTCAAGTTTATGTTTAAGTTTATGTTTAAGTTTATGTTTAAGTTTATGTTTAAGTTTATGTTTAAATTTATGTACAACTTTATGTCTAAGTTTATGTTTAAATTTATGTTCAAGTTTATGTCTAAGTTTATGTTCAAATTTATGTTTAAGTTTATGTTTAAGTTTATGTTTAAGTTTATGTACAACTTTATGTCTAAGTTTATGTTTAAATTTATGTTCAAGTTTATGTTTAAGTTTATGTTTAAGTTTATGTTTAAGTTTATGTTTAAGTTTATGTTTAAATTTATGTACAACTTTATGTCTAAGTTTATGTTTAAATTTATGTTCAAGTTTATGTCCAAGTTTATGTTTAAATTTATGTACAACTTTATGTCTTAGTTTATGTTTAAATTTATTTTCAAGTTTATGTTTAAGTTTATGTTTAAATTTATGTACAACTTTATGTCTAAGTTTATGTTTTAATTTATTTTCAAGTTAATGTTTAAGTTTATGTTTAAATTTATGTTTAAGTTTATGTTGAAGTTTATATTTAAATTTATGTACAACTTTATCTCTAAGTTTATGTTTAAATTTATGTTCAAGTTTATGTTTAAGTTTATGTTTAAATTTATGTTCAAGTTTATGTTTAAGTTTATGTTTAAATTTATGTACAACTTTATGTCTAAGTTTATGTTTTAATTTATTTTCAAGTTAATGTTTAAGTTTATGTTTAAATTTATGTTTAAGTTTATGTTTAAGTTTATGTTTAAATTTATGTACAACTTTATGTCTAAGTTTATGTTTAAATTTATGTTCAAGTTTATGTTTAAGTTTATGTACAACTTTATGTCTAAGTTTATGTTTAAATTTATGTTTAAGTTTATGTTTAAGTTTATGTACAACTTTATGTCTAAGTTTATGTTTAAATTTATGTTCAAGTTTATGTTTAAGTTTATGTACATTTTTATGTCTATGTTTATGTTTAAATTTATGTTAAAGCTTATGATTAAGTTTATGGTTTAATTTATGTTTAACTTTATGTCTAAGTTTATGTTTAAATTTTAATTTTATGTTCAAGTTTATGTTTAAGTTTATGTACAACTTTATGTCTAAGTTTATGTTTAAAATTATGTCCAAGTTTATTTTATTAACATAAACATAAACTTAAACATAAACATAAACATAAACATAAACATAAACATAAACATAAACATAAACATAAACATAAACATAAACATAAACATAAACATAAACATAAACATAAACTTAAACATAAACAATCATAAACATAAACATAAACATAAACATAAACATAAACATAAACATAAACATAAACATAAACATAAACATAAACATAAACTTAAACATAAACTTAAACATAAACTTAAACATAAACTTAAACATAAACTTAAACATAAACTTAAACATAAACTTAAACATAAACTTAAACATAAACTTAAACGTAAACTTAAACATAAACATAAACATAAACATAAACATAAACATAAACATAAACATAAACATAAACATAAACATAAACATAAACATAAACATAAACATAAACATAAACATAAACATAAACATAAACATAAACATAAACATAAACATAAACATAAACATAAACATAAACATAAACATAAACATAAACATAAACATAAACTTAGACATAAACATAAACATAAACATAAACATAAACATAAACATAAACATAAACATAAACATAAACATAAACATAAACATAAACATAAACATAAACATAAAAATAAACATAAACATAAACATAAACATAAACATAAACATAAACATAAACATAAACATAAACATAAACATAAACATAAACATAAACATAAACATAAACATAAACATAAACATAAACATAAACATAAACATAAACATAAACATAAACATAAACATAAACATAAACATAAACATAAACATAAACATAAACATAAACATAAACATAAACATAAACATAAACATAAACATAAACATAAACATAAACATAAACATAAACATAAACATAAACATAAACATAAACATAAACATAAACAAAAACATAAACATAAACATAAACATAAACATAAACATAAACATAAACATAAACATAAACATAAACATAAACATAAACATAAACATAAACATAAACATAAACATAAACATAAACATAAACATAAACATAAACATAAACATAAACATAAACATAAACATAAACATAAACATTAACATAAACTTTAACATAAGACAGATTAGATACAAATCGACTCGATTTGTATTAATTCGGTGTATATTGTATTTTTTTGATATTAATTGTCTCGATTCGTATCAAACAGTCTTTTTAAATGATTTCGAAAAGTCACCGATTTAGTACAAATCGAGTCGATTTGTATCTAATCTGTCTTGATGAAGATTTAATATAATTTTTTTTATTTGCTAAATTGAATTGAGTCGAAATGTGTTGTTTATGTTTATTATTATGTATATGTATATGCTTATGTTTAAGTTTATGTTTAAGTTTATGTTAAAGTTTATGTTTATGTTTATGTTTAAGTTTATGTTTAAGTTTATGTTTAAGTTTATGTTTACGTTTATGTTTAAGTTTATGTTTAAGTTTATGTTTAAGTTTATGTTTATGTTTATGTTTAAGTTTATGTTTAAGTTTATGTTTAAGTTTATGTTTAAGTTTATGTTTATGTTTATGTTTATGTTTATGTTTATGTTTATGTTTATGTTTAAGTTTAAGTTTATGTTTAAGTTTATGTTTAAGTTTATGTTTAAGTTTATGTTTAAGTTTATGTTTAAGTTTATGTTTAAGTTTATGTCTAAGTTTATGTTTAAGTTTATGTTTATGTTTATGTTTAAGTTTATGTTTTAATTTATGTTTATGTTTATGTTTTAATTTATGTTCAAGTTTATGTTTAAGTTTATGTTTAAGTTTATGTTTAAGTTTATGTTTAAGTTTATGTACAACTTTATGTCAAAGTTTATGTTTAAATTTATGTTCAAGTTTATGTTTAAGTTTATGTTTAAGTTTATGTTTAAATTTATGTACAACTTTATGTCTAAGTTTATGTTTAAATTTATGTTCAAGTTTATGTTTAAGTTTATGTTTATGTTTATGTTTATGTTTATGTTTAAGTTTATGTTTAAGTTTATGTTTAAACTTATGTTCAAATTTATGTTTAAGTTTTTGTTTAAGTTTATGTGCAACTTTATGTCAAAGTTTATGTTTAAATTTATGTTCATGTTTATGTTTAAGTTTATGTTTAAGTTTATGTTTAAGTTTATGTTTAAGTTTATGTTTAAGTTTATGTTTAAATTTATGTACAACTTTATGTCTAAGTTTATGTTTAAATTTATGTTCAAGTTTATGTCTAAGTTTATGTTTAAATTTATGTACAACTTTATGTCTTAGTTTATGTTTAAATTTATTTTCAAGTTTATGTTTAAATTTATGTACAACTTTATGTCTAAGTTTATGTTTTAATTTATTTTCAAGTTAATGTTTAAGTTTATGTTTAAATTTAAGTTTAAGTTTATGTTGAAGTTTATATTTAAATTTATGTACAACTTTATGTCTAAGTTTATGTTTAAATTTATGTTCAAGTTTATGTTTAAGTTTATGTTTAAGTTTATGTTTAAATTTATGTACAACTTTATGTCTAAGTTTATGTTTAAATTTATGTTCAAGTTTATGTCTAAGTTTATGTTTAAATTTATGTTTAAGTTTATGTTTAAGTTTATGTTTAAGTTTATGTACAACTTTATGTCTAAGTTTATGTTTAAATTTATGTTCAAGTTTATGTTTAAGTTTATGTTTAAGTTTATGTTTAAGTTTATGTTTAAGTTTATGTTTAAGTTTATGTTTAAGTTTATGTTTAAGTTTATGTTTAAGTTTATGTTTAAGTTTATGTTTAAATTTATGTACAACTTTATGTCTAAGTTTATGTTTAAATTTATGTTCAAGTTTATGTCTAAGTTTATGTTTAAATTTATGTTCAAGTTTATGTTTATGTTTATTTAAAGTTTATGTTTAAATTTATGTACAACTTTATGTCTAAGTTTATGTTTTAATTTATTTTCAAGTTGATGTTTAAGTTTATGTTTAAATTTATGTTTAAGTTTATGTTTAAGTTTATATTTAAATTTATGTACAACTTTATGTCTAAGTTTATGTTTAAATTTATGTTTAAATTTATGTACAACTTTATGTCTAAGTTTATGTTTAAATTTATGTTTAAATTTATGTTTAAGTTTATGTTTAAGTTTATGTTTAAGTTTATGTACAACTTTATGTCTAAGTTTATGTTTAAATTTATGTTCAAGTTTATGTTTAAGTTTATGTTTAAGTTTATGTTTAAGTTTATGTTTAAGTTTATGTTTAAGTTTATGTTTAAGTTTATGTTTAAGTTTATGTTTAAGTTTATGTTTAAGTTTATGTTTAAGTTTATGTTTAAATTTATGTACAACTTTATGTCTAAGTTTATGTTTAAATTTATGTTCAAGTTTATGTCTAAGTTTATGTTTAAATTTATGTTCAAGTTTATGTTTATGTTTATTTAAAGTTTATGTTTAAATTTATGTACAACTTTATGTCTAAGTTTATGTTTTAATTTATTTTCAAGTTGATGTTTAAGTTTATGTTTAAATTTATGTTTAAGTTTATGTTTAAGTTTATATTTAAATTTATGTACAACTTTATGTCTAAGTTTATGTTTAAATTTATGTTCAAGTTTATGTTTAAGTTTATGTTTATGTTTATGTTTATGTTTATGTTTAAGTTTATGTTTAAGTTTATGTTTAAACTTATGTTCAAATTTATGTTTAAGTTTTTGTTTAAGTTTATGTGCAACTTTATGTCAAACTTTATGTTTAAATTTATGTTCAAGTTTATGTTTAAGTTTATGTTTAAGTTTATGTTTAAGTTTATGTTTAAGTTTATGTTTAAATTTATGTACAACTTTATGTCTAAGTTTATGTTTAAATTTATGTTCAAGTTTATGTCTAAGTTTATGTTCAAATTTATGTTTAAGTTTATGTTTAAGTTTATGTTTAAGTTTATGTACAACTTTATGTCTAAGTTTATGTTTAAATTTATGTTCAAGTTTATGTTTAAGTTTATGTTTAAGTTTATGTTTAAGTTTATGTTTAAGTTTATGTTTAAATTTATGTACAACTTTATGTCTAAGTTTATGTTTAAATTTATGTTCAAGTTTATGTCTAAGTTTATGTTTAAATTTATGTACAACTTTATGTCTTAGTTTATGTTTAAATTTATTTTCAAGTTTATGTTTAAGTTTATGTTTAAATTTATGTACAACTTTATGTCTAAGTTTATGTTTTAATTTATTTTCAAGTTAATGTTTAAGTTTATGTTTAAATTTATGTTTAAGTTTATGTTGAAGTTTATATTTAAATTTATGTACAACTTTATGTCTAAGTTTATGTTTAAATTTATGTTCAAGTTTATGTTTAAGTTTATGTTTAAATTTATGTTCAAGTTTATGTTTAAGTTTATGTTTAAATTTATGTACAACTTTATGTCTAAGTTTATGTTTTAATTTATTTTCAAGTTAATGTTTAAGTTTATGTTTAAATTTATGTTTAAGTTTATGTTTAAGTTTATGTTTAAATTTATGTACAACTTTATGTCTAAGTTTATGTTTAAATTTATGTTCAAGTTTATGTTTAAGTTTATGTACAACTTTATGTCTAAGTTTATGTTTAAATTTATGTTTAAGTTTATGTTTAAGTTTATGTACAACTTTATTCTAAGTTTATGTTTAAATTTATGTTCAAGTTTATGTTTAAGTTTATGTACATTTTTATGTCTATGTTTATGTTTAAATTTATGTTAAAGCTTATGATTAAGTTTATGGTTTAATTTATGTTTAACTTTATGTCTAAGTTTATGTTTAAATTTTAATTTTATGTTCAAGTTTATGTTTAAGTTTATGTACAACTTTATGTCTAAGTTTATGTTTAAAATTATGTCCAAGTTTATTTTATTAACATAAACATAAACTTAAACATAAACATAAACATAAACATAAACATAAACATAAACATAAACATAAACATAAACATAAACATAAACATAAACATAAACATAAACATAAACATAAACATAAACATAAACATAAACATAAACATAAACATAAACATAAACATAAACATAAACATAAACATAAACATAAACATAAACATAAACATAAACATAAACATAAACATAAACATAAACATAAACATAAACATAAACATAAACATAAACATAAACATAAACATAAACATAAACATAAACATAAACATAAACATAAACATTAACATAAACTTTAACATAAGACAGATTAGATACAAATCGACTCGATTTGTATTAATTCGGTGTATATTGTATTTTTTTGATATTAATTGTCTCGATTCGTATCAAACAGTCTTTTTAAATGATTTCGAAAAGTCACCGATTTAGTACAAATCGAGTCGATTTGAATATAATCTGTCTTGATGAAGATTTAATTTAATTTTTTTTATTTGCTAAATTGAATTGAGTCGAAATGTGTTGTTTATGTTTATTATTATGTTTATGTATATGCTTATGTTTAAGTTTATGTTTAAGTTTATGTTAAAGTTTATGTTTTTGTTTATGTTTAAGTTTATGTTTAAGTTTATGTTTACGTTTATGTTTAAGTTTATGTTTAAGTTTATGTTTAAGTTTATGTTTATGTTTATGTTTATGTTTAAGTTTATGTTTAAGTTTATGTTTAAGTTTATGTTTAAGTTTATGTTTATGTTTATGTTTATGTTTATGTTTAAGTTTATGTTTAAATTTATGTTTAAACTTATGTTCAAATTTATGTTTAAGTTTTTGTTTAAGTTTATGTTTAAGTTTATGTTTAAGTTTATGTGCAACTTTATGTCAAAGTTTATGTTTAAATTTATGTTCAAGTTTATGTTTAAGTTTATGTTTAAGTTTATGTTTAAGTTTATGTTTAAATTTATGTACAACTTTATGTCTAAGTTTATGTTTAAATTTATGTTCAAGTTTATGTCTAAGTTTATGTTTAAGTTTATGTTTAAGTTTATGTTTAAGTTTATGTTTAAATTTATGTACAACTTTATGTCTAAGTTTATGTTTAAATTTATGTTCAAGTTTATGTCTAAGTTTATGTTTAAATTTATGTTCAAGTTTATGTTTATGTTTATTTAAAGTTTATGTTTAAATTTATGTACAACTTTATGTCTAAGTTTATGTTTTAATTTATTTTCAAGTTGATGTTTAAGTTTATGTTTAAATTTATGTTTAAATTTATGTTTAAGTTTATATTTAAATTTATGTACAACTTTATGTCTAAGTTTATGTTTAAATTTATGTTCAAGTTTATGTTTAAGTTTATGTACAACTTTATGTCTAAGTTTATGTTTTAATTTATGTTTAAGTTTATGTTTAAGTTTATGTACAACTTTATGTCTAAGTTTATGTTTAAATTTATGTTCAAGTTTATGTTTAAGTTTATGTTTAAGTTTATGTTTAAATTTATGTACAACTTTATGTCTAAGTTTATGTTTAAATTAATGTTCAAGTTTATGTCTAAGTTTATGTTTAAATTTATGTTTAAGTTTATGTTTAAGTTTATGTACAACTTTATGTCTAAGTTTATGTTTAAGTTTATGTTTAAGTTTATGTTTAAGTTTATGTTTAAATTTATGTACAACTTTGTGTCTAAGTTTATGTTTAAATTTATGTTCAAGTTTATGTCTAAATTTATGTTTAAATTTATGTTTAAGTTTATGTTTAAGTTTATGTTTAAGTTTATGTACAACTTTATGTCTAAGTTTATGTTTAAATTTATGTTCAAGTTTATGTTTATGTTTATGTTTAAGTTTATGTTTAAATTTATGTACAACTTTATGTCTAAGTTTATGTTTTAATTTATTTTCAAGTTAATGTTTAAGTTTATGTTTAAATTTATGTTTAAGTTTATGTTTAAGTTTATTTTTAAATTTATGTACAACTTTATGTCTAAGTTTATGTTTAAATTTATGTTCAAGTTTATGTTTAAGTTTATGTACAACTTTATGTCTAAGTTTATGTTTAAATTTTAATTCTAAGTTCAAGTTTATGTTTAAGTTTATGTACAACTTTATGTCTAAGTTTATGTTTAAAATTATGTCCAAGTTTATTTTATTAACATAAACATAAACTTAAACATAAACATAATCATAAACATAAACATAAACATAAACATAAACATAAACATAAACATAAACATAAACATAAACATAAACATAAACATAAACATAAACATAAACATAAACATAAACATAAACATAAATATAAACATAAACATAAACATAAACATAAACATAAACATAAACATAAACATAAACATAAACATAAACATAAACTTAAACATAAACATAATCATAAACATAAACATAAACATAAACATAAACATAAACATAAACATAAACATAAACATAAACATAAACATAAACATAAACATAAACATAAACATAAACATAAACATAAACATAAACTTTAACATAAGACAGATTAGATACAAATCGACTCGATTTGTATTAATTCGGTGTATATTGTATTTTTTTGATATTAATTGTCTCGATTCGTATCAAACAGTCTTTTTAAATGATTTCGAAAAGTCACCGATTTAGTACAAATCGAGTCGATTTGAATATAATCTGTCTTGATGAAGATTTAATTTAATTTTTTTTATTTGCTAAATTGAATTGAGTCGAAATGTGTTGTTTATGTTTATTATTATGTTTATGTATATGCTTATGTTTAAGTTTATGTTTAAGTTTATGTTAAAGTTTATGTTTTTGTTTATGTTTAAGTTTATGTTTAAGTTTATGTTTACGTTTATGTTTAAGTTTATGTTTAAGTTTATGTTTAAGTTTATGTTTATGTTTATGTTTATGTTTAAGTTTATGTTTAAGTTTATGTTTAAGTTTATGTTTAAGTTTATGTTTATGTTTATGTTTATGTTTATGTTTAAGTTTATGTTTAAATTTATGTTTAAACTTATGTTCAAATTTATGTTTAAGTTTTTGTTTAAGTTTATGTTTAAGTTTATGTTTAAGTTTATGTGCAACTTTATGTCAAAGTTTATGTTTAAATTTATGTTCAAGTTTATGTTTAAGTTTATGTTTAAGTTTATGTTTAAGTTTATGTTTAAATTTATGTACAACTTTATGTCTAAGTTTATGTTTAAATTTATGTTCAAGTTTATGTCTAAGTTTATGTTTAAGTTTATGTTTAAGTTTATGTTTAAGTTTATGTTTAAATTTATGTACAACTTTATGTCTAAGTTTATGTTTAAATTTATGTTCAAGTTTATGTCTAAGTTTATGTTTAAATTTATGTTCAAGTTTATGTTTATGTTTATTTAAAGTTTATGTTTAAATTTATGTACAACTTTATGTCTAAGTTTATGTTTTAATTTATTTTCAAGTTGATGTTTAAGTTTATGTTTAAATTTATGTTTAAATTTATGTTTAAGTTTATATTTAAATTTATGTACAACTTTATGTCTAAGTTTATGTTTAAATTTATGTTCAAGTTTATGTTTAAGTTTATGTACAACTTTATGTCTAAGTTTATGTTTTAATTTATGTTTAAGTTTATGTTTAAGTTTATGTACAACTTTATGTCTAAGTTTATGTTTAAATTTATGTTCAAGTTTATGTTTAAGTTTATGTTTAAGTTTATGTTTAAATTTATGTACAACTTTATGTCTAAGTTTATGTTTAAATTAATGTTCAAGTTTATGTCTAAGTTTATGTTTAAATTTATGTTTAAGTTTATGTTTAAGTTTATGTACAACTTTATGTCTAAGTTTATGTTTAAGTTTATGTTTAAGTTTATGTTTAAGTTTATGTTTAAATTTATGTACAACTTTGTGTCTAAGTTTATGTTTAAATTTATGTTCAAGTTTATGTCTAAATTTATGTTTAAATTTATGTTTAAGTTTATGTTTAAGTTTATGTTTAAGTTTATGTACAACTTTATGTCTAAGTTTATGTTTAAATTTATGTTCAAGTTTATGTTTATGTTTATGTTTAAGTTTATGTTTAAATTTATGTACAACTTTATGTCTAAGTTTATGTTTTAATTTATTTTCAAGTTAATGTTTAAGTTTATGTTTAAATTTATGTTTAAGTTTATGTTTAAGTTTATTTTTAAATTTATGTACAACTTTATGTCTAAGTTTATGTTTAAATTTATGTTCAAGTTTATGTTTAAGTTTATGTACAACTTTATGTCTAAGTTTATGTTTAAATTTTAATTCTAAGTTCAAGTTTATGTTTAAGTTTATGTACAACTTTATGTCTAAGTTTATGTTTAAAATTATGTCCAAGTTTATTTTATTAACATAAACATAAACTTAAACATAAACATAATCATAAACATAAACATAAACATAAACATAAACATAAACATAAACATAAACATAAACATAAACATAAACATAAACATAAACATAAACATAAACATAAACATAAACATAAACATAAATATAAACATAAACATAAACATAAACATAAACATAAACATAAACATAAACATAAACATAAACATAAACATAAACTTAAACATAAACATAATCATAAACATAAACATAAACATAAACATAAACATAAACATAAACATAAACATAAACATAAACATAAACATAAACATAAACATAAACATAAACATAAACATAAACATAAACATAAACATAAACATAAACATATACATAAACATAAACATAAACATAAACATAAACATAAACATAAACATAAACATAAACATAAACATAAACATAAACATAAACATAAACTTAAACATAAACATAATCATAAACATAAACATAAACATAAACATAAACATAAACATAAACATAAACATAAACATAAACATAAACATAAACATAAACATAAACATAAACATAAACATAAACATAAACATAAACATATACATAAACATAAACATAAACATAAACATAAACATAAACATAAACATAAACATAAACATAAACATAAACATATGTCTAAGTTTATGTTTAAATTAATGTTCAAGTTTATGTCTAAGTTTATGTTTAAATTTATGTTTAAGTTTATGTTTAAGTTTATGTACAACTTTATGTCTAAGTTTATGTTTAAATTTATGTTCAAGTTTATGTTTAAGTTTATGTTTAAGTTTATGTTTAAATTTATGTACAACTTTGTGTCTAAGTTTATGTTTAAATTTATGTTCAAGTTTATGTCTAAATTTATGTTTAAATTTATGTTTAAGTTTATGTTTAAGTTTATGTTTAAGTTTATGTACAACTTTATGTCTAAAATTATGTTTAAATTTATGTTCAAGTTTATGTTTATGTTTATGTTTAAGTTTATGTTTAAATTTATGTACAACTTTATGTCTAAGTTTATGTTTTAATTTATTTTCAAGTTAATGTTTAAGTTTATGTTTAAATTTATGTTTAAGTTTATGTTTAAGTTTATTTTTAAATTTATGTACAACTTTATGTCTAAGTTTATGTTTAAATTTATGTTCAAGTTTATGTTTAAGTTTATGTACAACTTTATGTCTAAGTTTATGTTTAAATTTATGTTTAAGTTTATGTTTAAGTTTATGTACAACTTTATGTCTAAGTTTATGTTTAAATTTTAATTCTAAGTTCAAGTTTATGTTTAAGTTTATGTACTACTTTATGTCTAAGTTTATGTTTAAAATTATGTCCAAGTTTATTTTATTAACATAAACATAAACTTAAACATAAACATAAACATAAACATAAACATAAACATAAACATAAACATAAACATAAACATAAACATAAACATAAACATAAACATAAACATAAACATAAACATAAACATAAAAATAAACATAAACATAAACATAAACATAAACATAAACATAAACATAAACATAAACATAAACATAAACATAAACATAAACATAAACATAAACATAAACATAAACATAAACATAAACATAAACATAAACATAAACATAAACATAAACATAAACATAAACATAAACATAAACATAAACATAAACATAAACATAAACATAAACATAAACATAAACATAAACATAAACATAAACATAAACATAAACATAAACATAAACAAAAACATAAACATAAACATAAACATAAACATAAACATAAACATAAACATAAACATAAACATAAACATAAACATAAACATAAACATAAACATAAACATAAACATAAACATAAACATAAACATAAACATAAACATAAACATAAACATAAACTTAGACATAAACATAAACATAAACATAAACATAAACATAAACATAAACATAAACATAAACATAAACATAAACATAAACATAAACATAAACATAAACATAAACATAAACATAAACATAAACATAAACATAAACATAAACATAAACATAAACATAAACATAAACATAAACATAAACATAAACTTAGACATAAACATAAACATAAACATAGACATAAACATAAACTTAAACATAAACTTAAACATAAACTTAAACATAAACTTAAACATAAACTTAAACATAAACTTAAACATAAACTTAAACATAAACTTAAACATAAACTTAAACATAAACTTAAACATAAACTTAAACATAAACATAAACATAAACATAAACATAAACATAAACATAAACATAAACATAAACATAAACATAAACATAAACATAAACATAAACATAAACATAAACATAAACATAAACATAAACATAAACATAAACATAAACATAAACATAAACATAAACATAAACATAAACATAAACATAAACATAAACATAAACATAAACATAAACATAAACATAAACATAAACATAAACATAAACATAAACATAAACATAAACATAAACATAAACATAAACATTAACATAAACATAAACATAAACATAAACATAAACATAAACATAAACATAAACATAAACATAAACATAAACATAAACATAAACATAAACATAAACATAAACATTAACATAAACTTTAACATAAGACAGATTAGATACAAATCGACTCGATTTGTATTAATTCGGTGTATATTGTATTTTTTTGATATTAATTGTCTCGATTCGTATCAAACAGTCTTTTTAAATGATTTCGAAAAGTCACCGATTTAGTACAAATCGAGTCGATTTGTATCTAATCTGTCTTGATGAAGATTTAATATAATTTTTTTTATTTGCTAAATTGAATTGAGTCGAAATGTGTTGTTTATGTTTATTATTATGTATATGTATATGCTTATGTTTAAGTTTATGTTTAAGTTTATGTTAAAGTTTATGTTTATGTTTATGTTTAAGTTTATGTTTAAGTTTATGTTTAAGTTTATGTTTACGTTTATGTTTAAGTTTATGTTTAAGTTTATGTTTAAGTTTATGTTTATGTTTATGTTTAAGTTTATGTTTAAGTTTATGTTTAAGTTTATGTTTAAGTTTATGTTTATGTTTATGTTTATGTTTATGTTTATGTTTATGTTTATGTTTATGTTTAAGTTTATGTTTAAGTTTATGTTTAAGTTTATGTTTAAGTTTATGTTTAAGTTTATGTTTAAGTTTATGTCTAAGTTTATGTTTAAGTTTATGTTTATGTTTATGTTTAAGTTTATGTTTTAATTTATGTTTATGTTTATGTTTTAATTTATGTTCAAGTTTATGTTTAAGTTTATGTTTAAGTTTATGTTTAAGTTTATGTACAACTTTATGTCAAAGTTTATGTTTAAATTTATGTTCAAGTTTATGTTTAAGTTTATGTTTAAGTTTATGTTTAAATTTATGTACAACTTTATGTCTAAGTTTATGTTTAAATTTATGTTCAAGTTTATGTTTAAGTTTATGTTTATGTTTATGTTTATGTTTATGTTTAAGTTTATGTTTAAGTTTATGTTTAAACTTATGTTCAAATTTATGTTTAAGTTTTTGTTTAAGTTTATGTGCAACTTTATGTCAAAGTTTATGTTTAAATTTATGTTCAAGTTTATGTTTAAGTTTATGTTTAAGTTTATGTTTAAGTTTATGTTTAAGTTTATGTTTAAATTTATGTACAACTTTATGTCTAAGTTTATGTTTAAATTTATGTTCAAGTTTATGTCTAAGTTTATGTTTAAATTTATGTACAACTTTATGTCTTAGTTTATGTTTAAATTTATTTTCAAGTTTATGTTTAAGTTTATGTTTAAATTTATGTACAACTTTATGTCTAAGTTTATGTTTTAATTTATTTTCAAGTTAATGTTTAAGTTTATGTTTAAATTTATGTTTAAGTTTATGTTGAAGTTTATATTTAAATTTATGTACAACTTTATGTCTAAGTTTATGTTTAAATTTATGTTCAAGTTTATGTTTAAGTTTATGTTTAAGTTTATGTTTAAATTTATGTACAACTTTATGTCTAAGTTTATGTTTAAATTTATGTTCAAGTTTATGTCTAAGTTTATGTTTAAATTTATGTTTAAGTTTATGTTTAAGTTTATGTTTAAGTTTATGTACAACTTTATGTCTAAGTTTATGTTTAAATTTATGTTCAAGTTTATGTTTAAGTTTATGTTTAAGTTTATGTTTAAGTTTATGTTTAAGTTTATGTTTAAGTTTATGTTTAAGTTTATATTTAAATTTATGTACAACTTTATGTCTAAGTTTATGTTTAAATTTATGTTCAAGTTTATGTCTAAGTTTATGTTTAAATTTATGTTCAAGTTTATGTTTATGTTTATTTAAAGTTTATGTTTAAATTTATGTACAACTTTATGTATAAATTTATGTTTTAATTTATTTTCAAGTTGATGTTTAAGTTTATGTTTAAGTTTATGTCTAAGTTTATGTTCAAATTTATGTTTAAGTTTATGTTTAAGTTTATGTTTAAGTTTATGTACAACTTTATGTCTAAGTTTATGTTTAAATTTATGTTCAAGTTTATGTTTAAGTTTATGTTTAAGTTTATGTCTATGTTTATGTTTAAATTTATGTTAAAGCTTATGTTTATGTTTATGTTTATGTTTATGTTTATGTTTATGTTTATGTTTATGTTTATGTTTATGTTTATGTTTATGTTTATGTTTATGTTTATGTTTATGTTTATGTTTATGTTTATGTTTATGTTTATGTTTATGTTTATGTTTATGTTTATGTTTATGTTTATGTTTATGTTTATGTTTATGTTTATGTTTATGTTTATGTTTATGTTTATGTTTATGTTTATGTTTAAGTTTATGTTTAAGTTTATGTTTAAGTTTATGTTTAAGTTTATGTTTAAGTTTATGTTTAAGTTTATGTTTAAGTTTATGTTTAAGTTTATGTTTAAGTTTATGTTTAAGTTTATGTTTAAGTTTATGTTTAAGTTTATGTTTAAGTTTATGTTTAAGTTTATGTTTATGTTTATGTTTATGTTTATGTTTATGTCTAAGTTTATGTTTATGTTTATGTTTATGTTTATGTTTATGTTTAAGTTTTTGTTTAAGTTTATGTTTAAGTTTATGTTTAAGTTTATGTTTATGTTTATGTTTATGTTTATGTTTATGTTTATGTTTATGTTTATGTTTATGTTTATGTTTATGTTTATGTTTATGTTTATGTTTTTGTTTATGTTTATGTTTATGTTTATGTTTATGTTTATGTTTATGTTTATGTTTATGTTTATGTTTATGTTTATGTTTATGTTTATGTTTATGTTTATGTTTATGTTTATGTTTTAATTTATTTTCAAGTTGATGTTTAAGTTTATGTTTAAGTTTATGTCTAAGTTTATGTTCAAATTTATGTTTAAGTTTATGTTCAAGTTTATGTTTAAGTTTATGTAGAACTTTATGTCTAAGTTTATGTTTAAAATTATGTCCTAGTTTATTTTATTAACATAAACATAAACTTAAACATAAACATAATCATAAACATAAACATAAACATAAACATAAACATAAACATAAACATAAACATAAACATAAACATAAACATAAACATAAACATAAACATAAACATAAACATAAACATAAACATAAACATAAACATAAACATAAACATAAACATAAACATAAACATAAACATAAACATAAACATAAACATAAACATAAACATAAACATAAACATAAACATAAACATAAACATAAACTTAAACATAAACATAATCATAAACATAAACATAAACATAAACATAAACATAAACATAAACATAAACATAAACATAAACATAAACATAAACATAAACATAAACATAAACATAAACATAAACATAAACATAAACATAAACATAAACTTAAACATAAACTTAAACATAAACTTAAACATAAACTTAAACATAAACTTAAACATAAACTTAAACATAAACATAAACATAAACATAAACATAAACATAAACATAAACATAAACATAAACATAAACATAAACATAAACATAAACATAAACATAAACATAAACATAAACATAAACATAAACATAAACATAAACATAAACATAAACATAAACATAAACATAAACTTAAAAATAAACTTAAACATAAACTTAAACATAAACTTAAACATAAACTTAAACATAAACATAAACATAAACATAAACATAAACATAAACATAAACATAAACATTAACATATACATAAACATAAACATAAACATAAACATAAACATAAACATTAACATAAACTTTAACATAAGACAGATTAGATACAAATCGACTCGATTTGTATTAATTCGGTGTATATTGTATTTTTTTGATATTAATTGTCTCGATTCGTATCAAACAGTCTTTTTAAATGATTTCGAAAAGTCACCGATTTAGTACAAATCGAGTCGATTTGTATCTAATCTGTCTTGATGAAGATTTAATATAATTTTTTTTATTTGCTAAATTGAATTGAGTCGAAATGTGTTGTTTATGTTTATTATTATGTTTATGTATATGCTTATGTTTAAGTTTATGTTTAAGTTTATGTTAAAGTTTATGTTTATGTTTATGTTTAAGTTTATGTTTAAGTTTATGTTTACGTTTATGTTTAAGTTTATGTTTAAGTTTATGTTTAAGTTTATGTTTAAGTTTATGTTTATGTTTATGTTTAAGTTTATGTTTAAGTTTATGTTTAAGTTTATGTTTATGTTTATGTTTAAGTTTATGTCTAAGTTTATGTTTATGTTTATGTTTAAGTTTATGTTTTAATTTATGTTTATGTTTATGTTTTAATTTATATTCAAGTTTATGTTTAAGTTTATGTTTAAGTTTATGTTTTAATTAATGTTTATGTTTATGTTTTAATATATGTTCAAGTTTATGTTTAAGTTTATGTTTAAGTTTATGTTTAAGTTTATGTTTAAGTTTATGTTTAAGTTTATGTCTAAGTTTATGTTTAAGTTTATGTTTTAATTTATGTTTATGTTTATGTTTTAATTTATGTTCAAGTTTATGTTTAAGTTTATGTTTAAGTTTATGTTTTAATTAATGTTTATGTTTATGTTTTAATATATGTTCAAGTTTATGTTTAAGTTTATGTTTAAGTTTATGTTTAAGTTTATGTTTAAGTTTATGTTTAAGTTTATGTCTAAGTTTATGTTTAAGTTTATGTTTATGTTTATGTTTAAGTTTATGTTTTAATTTATGTTTATGTTTATGTTTTAATTTATGTTCAAGTTTATGTTTAAGTTTATGTTTAAGTTTATGTTTAAGTTTATGTTTAAGTTTATGTCTAAGTTTATGTTTAAGTTTATGTTTAAGTTTATGTACAACTTTATGTCTAAGTTTATGTTTAAATTTATGTTCAAGTTTATGTTTAAGTTTATGTTTATGTTTATGTTTAAGTTTATGTTTAAACTTATGTTCAAATTTATGTTTAAGTTTTTGTTTAAGTTTATGTTTAAGTTTATGTTTAAGTTTATGTTTAAGTTTATGTTTAAGTTTATGTTTAAGTTTATGTGCAACTTTATGTCAAAGTTTATGTTTAAATTTATGTTCAAGTTTATGTTTAAGTTTATGTTTAAGTTTATGTTTAAGTTTATGTTTAAGTTTATGTTTAAGTTTATGTTTAAATTTATGTACAACTTTATGTCTAAGTTTATGTTTAAATTTATGTTCAAGTTTATGTCTAAGTTTATGTTTAAATTTATGTACAACTTTATGTCTTAGTTTATGTTTAAATTTATTTTCAAGTTTATGTTTAAGTTTATGTTTAAATTTATGTACAACTTTATGTCTAAGTTTATGTTTTAATTTATTTTCATGTTAATGTTTAAGTTTATGTTTAAATTTATGTTTAAGTTTATGTTGAAGTTTATATTTAAATTTATGTACAACTTTATGTCTAAGTTTATGTTTAAATTTATGTTCAAGTTTATGTTTAAGTTTATGTTTAAGTTTATGTTTAAGTTTATGTACAACTTTATGTCTAAGTTTATGTTTAAATTTATGTTCAAGTTTATGTTTATGTTTAAGTTTATGTTTAAATTTATGTACAACTTTATGTCTAAGTTCATGTTTAAACTTATGTTCAAGTTTATGTTTAAGTTTATGTTTAAGTTTATGTTTATGTTTATGTTTATGTTTATGTTTATGTTTATGTTTAAGTTTATGTTTAAGTTTATGTTTAAGTTTATGTTTAAGTTTATGTCTAAGTTTATGTTTAAGTTTATGTTTATGTTTATGTTTAAGTTTATGTTTTAATTTATGTTTATGTTTATGTTTTAATTTATGTTCAAGTTTATGTTTAAGTTTATGTTTAAGTTTATGTTTAAGTTTATGTTTAAGTTTATGTTTAAGTTTATGTTTAAGTTTATGTTTAAGTTTATGTTTATGTTTATGTTTAAGTTTATGTTTTAATTTATGTTTATGTTTATGTTTTAATTTATGTTCAAGTTTATGTTTAAGTTTATGTTTAAGTTTATGTTTAAGTTTATGTTTAAGTTTATGTTTAAGTTTATGTTTAAATTTATGTACAACTTTATGTCTAAGTTTATGTTTAAATTTATGTTCAAGTTTATGTCTAAGTTTATGTTTAAATTTATGTTTAAGTTTATGTTTAAGTTTATGTACAACTTTATGTCTAAGTTTATGTTTAAATTTATGTTCAAGTTTATGTTTAAGTTTATGTACATTTTTATGTCTATGTTTATGTTTAAATTTATGTTAAAGCTTATGATTATGTTTATGGTTTAATTTATGTTTAACTTTATGTCTAAGTTTATGTTTAAATTTTAATTTTATGTTCAAGTTTATGTTTAAGTTTATGTACAACTTTATGTCTAAGTTTATGTTTAAAATTATGTCCAAGTTTATTTTATTAACATAAACATAAACTTAAACATAAACATAATCATAAACATAAACATAAACATAAACATAAACATAAACATAAACATAAACATAAACATAAACATAAACATAAACATAAACATAAACATAAACATAAACATAAACATAAACATAAACATAAACATAAACATAAACATAAACATAAACATAAACATAAACATAAACATAAACATAAACATAAACATAAACATAAACATAAACATAAACATAAACATAAACATAAACATAAACATAAACATAAACTTAAAAATAAACTTAAACATAAACTTAAACATAAACTTAAACATAAACTTAAACATAAACATAAACATAAACATAAACATAAACATAAACATATACATAAACATAAACATAAACATAAACATAAACATAAACATTAACATAAACTTTAACATAAGACAGATTAGATACAAATCGACTCGATTTGTATTAATTCGGTGTATATTGTATTTTTTTGATATTAATTGTCTCGATTCGTATCAAACAGTCTTTTTAAATGATTTCGAAAAGTCACCGTTTTAGTACAAATCGAGTCGATTTGTATCTAATCTGTCTTGATGAAGATTTAATATAATTTTTTTTATTTGCTAAATTGAATTGAGTCGAAATGTGTTGTTTATGTTTATTATTATGTTTATGTATATGCTTATGTTTAAGTTTATGTTTAAGTTTATGTTAAAGTTTATGTTTATGTTTATGTTTAAGTTTATGTTTAAGTTTATGTTTACGTTTATGTTTAAGTTTATGTTTAAGTTTATGTTTAAGTTTATGTTTAAGTTTATGTTTATGTTTATGTTTAAGTTTATGTTTAAGTTTATGTTTAAGTTTATGTTTATGTTTATGTTTAAGTTTATGTCTAAGTTTATGTTTATGTTTATGTTTAAGTTTATGTTTTAATTTATGTTTATGTTTATGTTTTAATTTATGTTCAAGTTTATGTTTAAGTTTATGTTTAAGTTTATGTTTTAATTAATGTTTATGTTTATGTTTTAATATATGTTCAAGTTTATGTTTAAGTTTATGTTTAAGTTTATGTTTAAGTTTATGTTTAAGTTTATGTTTAAGTTTATGTCTAAGTTTATGTTTAAGTTTATGTTTATGTTTATGTTTAAGTTTATGTTTTAATTTATGTTTATGTTTATGTTTTAATTTATGTTCAAGTTTATGTTTAAGTTTATGTTTAAGTTTATGTTTAAGTTTATGTTTAAGTTTATGTCTAAGTTTATGTTTAAGTTTATGTTTAAGTTTATGTACAACTTTATGTCTAAGTTTATGTTTAAATTTATGTTCAAGTTTATGTTTAAGTTTATGTTTATGTTTATGTTTAAGTTTATGTTTAAACTTATGTTCAAATTTATGTTTAAGTTTTTGTTTAAGTTTATGTTTAAGTTTATGTTTAAGTTTATGTTTAAGTTTATGTTTAAGTTTATGTTTAAGTTTATGTGCAACTTTATGTCAAAGTTTATGTTTAAATTTATGTTCAAGTTTATGTTTAAGTTTATGTTTAAGTTTATGTTTAAGTTTATGTTTAAGTTTATGTTTAAGTTTATGTTTAAATTTATGTACAACTTTATGTCTAAGTTTATGTTTAAATTTATGTTCAAGTTTATGTCTAAGTTTATGTTTAAATTTATGTACAACTTTATGTCTTAGTTTATGTTTAAATTTATTTTCAAGTTTATGTTTAAGTTTATGTTTAAATTTATGTACAACTTTATGTCTAAGTTTATGTTTTAATTTATTTTCATGTTAATGTTTAAGTTTATGTTTAAATTTATGTTTAAGTTTATGTTGAAGTTTATATTTAAATTTATGTACAACTTTATGTCTAAGTTTATGTTTAAATTTATGTTCAAGTTTATGTTTAAGTTTATGTTTAAGTTTATGTTTAAGTTTATGTTTATGTTTATGTCTAAGTTTATGTTTAAATTTATGTTCAAGTTTATGTTTATGTTTAAGTTTATGTTTAAATTTATGTACAACTTTATGTCTAAGTTCATGTTTAAACTTATGTTCAAGTTTATGTTTAAGTTTATGTTTAAGTTTATGTTTATGTTTATGTTTATGTTTATGTTTATGTTTATGTTTAAGTTTATGTTTAAGTTTATGTTTAAGTTTATGTTTAAGTTTATGTCTAAGTTTATGTTTAAGTTTATGTTTATGTTTATGTTTAAGTTTATGTTTTAATTTATGTTTATGTTTATGTTTTAATTTATGTTCAAGTTTATGTTTAAGTTTATGTTTAAGTTTATGTTTAAGTTTATGTTTAAGTTTATGTTTAAGTTTATGTTTAAGTTTATGTTTAAGTTTATGTTTATGTTTATGTTTAAGTTTATGTTTTAATTTATGTTTATGTTTATGTTTTAATTTATGTTCAAGTTTATGTTTAAGTTTATGTTTAAGTTTATGTTTAAGTTTATGTTTAAGTTTATGTTTAAGTTTATGTTTAAATTTATGTACAACTTTATGTCTAAGTTTATGTTTAAATTTATGTTCAAGTTTATGTCTAAGTTTATGTTTAAATTTATGTTTAAGTTTATGTTTAAGTTTATGTACAACTTTATGTCTAAGTTTATGTTTAAATTTATGTTCAAGTTTATGTTTAAGTTTATGTACATTTTTATGTCTATGTTTATGTTTAAATTTATGTTAAAGCTTATGATTATGTTTATGGTTTAATTTATGTTTAACTTTATGTCTAAGTTTATGTTTAAATTTTAATTTTATGTTCAAGTTTATGTTTAAGTTTATGTACAACTTTATGTCTAAGTTTATGTTTAAAATTATGTCCAAGTTTATTTTATTAACATAAACATAAACTTAAACATAAACATAATCATAAACATAAACATAAACATAAACATAAACATAAACATAAACATAAACATAAACATAAACATAAACATAAACATAAACATAAACATAAACATAAACATAAACATAAACATAAACATAAACATAAACATAAACATAAACATAAACATAAACATAAACATAAACATAAACATAAACATAAACATAAACATAAACATAAACATAAACATAAACATAAACATAAACATAAACATAAACATAAACTTAAACATAAACATAATCATAAACATAAACATAAACATAAACATAAACATAAACATAAACATAAACATAAACATAAACATAAACATAAACATAAACATAAACATAAACATAAACATAAACATAAACATAAACATAAACATAAACATAAACATAAACATAAACATAAACATAAACATAAACATAAACATAAACATAAACATAAACATAAACATAAACATAAACATAAACATAAACATAAACATAAACATAAACATAAACATAAACATAAACATAAACATAAACATAAACCTAAACATAAACATAAACATAAACATTAACATAAACTTTAACATAAGACAGATTAGATACAAATCGACTCGATTTGTATTAATTCGGTGTATATTGTATTTTTTTGATATTAATTGTCTCGATTCGTATCAAACAGTCTTTTTAAATGATTTCGAAAAGTCACCGATTTAGTACAAATCGAGTCGATTTGAATATAATCTGTCTTGATGAAGATTTAATTTAATTTTTTTTATTTGCTAAATTGAATTGAGTCGAAATGTGTTGTTTATGTTTATTATTATGTTTATGTATATGCTTATGTTTAAGTTTATGTTTAAGTTTATGTTAAAGTTTATGTTTATGTTTATGTTTAAGTTTATGTTTAAGTTTATGTTTACGTTTATGTTTAAGTTTATGTTTAAGTTTATGTTTATGTTTATGTTTATGTTTAAGTTTATGTTTAAGTTTATGTTTAAGTTTATGTTTAAGTTTATGTTTATGTTTATGTTTATGTTTATGTTTATGTTTATGTTTTTGTTTATGTTTATGTTTATGTTTAAGTTTATGTTTAAGTTTATGTTTAAGTTTATGTTTAAGTTTATGTTTAAGTTTATGTTTAAGTTTATGTTTAAGTTTATGTTTAAGTTTATGTCTAAGTTTATGTTTAAGTTTATGTTTATGTTTATGTTTAAGTTTATGTTTTAATTTATGTTTATGTTTATGTTTTAATTTATGTTCAAGTTTATGTTTAAGTTTATGTTTAAGTTTATGTTTAAGTTTATGTTTAAGTTTATGTACAACTTTATGTCTAAGTTTATGTTTAAATTTATGTTCAAGTTTATGTTTAAGTTTATGTTTATGTTTATGTTTATGTTTATGTTTAAGTTTATGTTTAAATTTATGTTTAAACTTATGTTCAAATTTATGTTTAAGTTTATGTACAACTTTATGTCTAAGTTTATGTTTAAATTTATGTTCAAGTTTATGTTTAAGTTTGTGTTTAAGTTTATGTTTAAGTTTATGTTTAAATTTATGTACAACTTTATGTCTAAGTTTATGTTTAAATTTATGTTCAAGTTTATGTCTAAGTTTATGTTTAAATTTATGTTTAAGTTTATGTTTAAGTTTATGTACAACTTTATGTCTAAGTTTATGTTTAAATTTATGTTCAAGTTTATGTTTAAGTTTATGTACATTTTTATGTCTATGTTTATGTTTAAATTTATGTTAAAGCTTATGATTATGTTTATGGTTTAATTTATGTTTAACTTTATGTCTAAGTTTATGTTTAAATTTTAATTTTATGTTCAAGTTTATGTTTAAGTTTATGTACAACTTTATGTCTAAGTTTATGTTTAAAATTATGTCCAAGTTTATTTTATTAACATAAACATAAACTTAAACATAAACATAATCATAAACATAAACATAAACATAAACATAAACATAAACATAAACATAAACATAAACATAAACATAAACATAAACATAAACATAAACATAAACATAAACATAAACATAAACATAAACATAAACATAAACATAAACATAAACATAAACATAAACATAAACATAAACATAAACATAAACATAAACATAAACATAAACTTAAACATAAACATAATCATAAACATAAACATAAACATAAACATAAACATAAACATAAACATAAACATAAACATAAACATAAACATAAACATAAACATAAACATAAACATAAACATAAACATAAACATAAACATAAACATAAACATAAACATAAACATAAACATAAACATAAACATAAACATAAACATAAACATAAACATAAACATAAACATAAACATAAACATAAACATAAACATAAACATAAACATAAACATAAACCTAAACATAAACATAAACATAAACATAAACATAAACATAAACATAAACATAAACATAAACATAAACATAAACATAAACATAAACATAAACATAAACATAAACATTAACATAAACTTTAACATAAGACAGATTAGATACAAATCGACTCGATTTGTATTAATTCGGTGTATATTGTATTTTTTTGATATTAATTGTCTCGATTCGTATCAAACAGTCTTTTTAAATGATTTCGAAAAGTCACCGATTTAGTACAAATCGAGTCGATTTGTATCTAATCTGTCTTGATGAAGATTTAATATAATTTTTTTTATTTGCTAAATTGAATTGAGTCGAAATGTGTTGTTTATGTTTATTATTATGTATATGTATATGCTTATGTTTAAGTTTATGTTTAAGTTTATGTTAAAGTTTATGTTTATGTTTATGTTTAAGTTTATGTTTAAGTTTATGTTTAAGTTTATGTTTACGTTTATGTTTAAGTTTATGTTTAAGTTTATGTTTAAGTTTATGTTTATGTTTATGTTTAAGTTTATGTTTAAGTTTATGTTTAAGTTTATGTTTAAGTTTATGTTTATGTTTATGTTTATGTTTATGTTTATGTTTATGTTTATGTTTATGTTTATGTTTAAGTTTATGTTTAAGTTTATGTTTAAGTTTATGTTTAAGTTTATGTTTAAGTTTATGTTTAAGTTTATGTCTAAGTTTATGTTTAAGTTTATGTTTATGTTTATGTTTAAGTTTATGTTTTAATTTATGTTTATGTTTATGTTTTAATTTATGTTCAAGTTTATGTTTAAGTTTATGTTTAAGTTTATGTTTAAGTTTATGTACAACTTTATGTCAAAGTTTATGTTTAAATTTATGTTCAAGTTTATGTTTAAGTTTATGTTTAAGTTTATGTTTAAATTTATGTACAACTTTATGTCTAAGTTTATGTTTAAATTTATGTTCAAGTTTATGTTTAAGTTTATGTTTATGTTTATGTTTATGTTTAAGTTTATGTTTAAGTTTATGTTTAAACTTATGTTCAAATTTATGTTTAAGTTTTTGTTTAAGTTTATGTGCAACTTTATGTCAAAGTTTATGTTTAAATTTATGTTCAAGTTTATGTTTAAGTTTATGTTTAAGTTTATGTTTAAGTTTATGTTTAAGTTTATGTTTAAATTTATGTACAACTTTATGTCTAAGTTTATGTTTAAATTTATGTTCAAGTTTATGTCTAAGTTTATGTTTAAATTTATGTACAACTTTATGTCTTAGTTTATGTTTAAATTTATTTTCAAGTTTATGTTTAAGTTTATGTTTAAATTTATGTACAACTTTATGTCTAAGTTTATGTTTTAATTTATTTTCAAGTTAATGTTTAAGTTTATGTTTAAATTTATGTTTAAGTTTATGTTGAAGTTTATATTTAAATTTATGTACAACTTTATGTCTAAGTTTATGTTTAAATTTATGTTCAAGTTTATGTTTAAGTTTATGTTTAAGTTTATGTTTAAATTTATGTACAACTTTATGTCTAAGTTTATGTTTAAATTTATGTTCAAGTTTATGTCTAAGTTTATGTTTAAATTTATGTTTAAGTTTATGTTTAAGTTTATGTTTAAGTTTATGTACAACTTTATGTCTAAGTTTATGTTTAAATTTATGTTCAAGTTTATGTTTAAGTTTATGTTTAAGTTTATGTTTAAGTTTATGTTTAAGTTTATGTTTAAGTTTATGTTTAAGTTTATGTTTAAATTTATGTACAACTTTATGTCTAAGTTTATGTTTAAATTTATGTTCAAGTTTATGTCTAAGTTTATGTTTAAATTTATGTTCAAGTTTATGTTTATGTTTATTTAAAGTTTATGTTTAAATTTATGTACAACTTTATGTATAAGTTTATGTTTTAATTTATTTTCAAGTTGATGTTTAAGTTTATGTTTAAGTTTATGTCTAAGTTTATGTTCAAATTTATGTTTAAGTTTATGTTTAAGTTTATGTTTAAGTTTATGTACAACTTTATGTCTAAGTTTATGTTTAAATTTATGTTCAAGTTTATGTTTAAGTTTATGTTTAAGTTTATGTCTATGTTTATGTTTAAATTTATGTTAAAGCTTATGTTTATGTTTATGTTTATGTTTATGTTTATGTTTATGTTTATGTTTATGTTTATGTTTATGTTTATGTTTATGTTTATGTTTATGTTTATGTTTATGTTTATGTTTATGTTTATGTTTATGTTTATGTTTATGTTTATGTTTATGTTTATGTTTATGTTTATGTTTATGTTTATGTTTATGTTTATGTTTATGTTTATGTTTATGTTTATGTTTATGTTTATGTTTAAGTTTATGTTTAAGTTTATGTTTAAGTTTATGTTTAAGTTTATGTTTAAGTTTATGTTTAAGTTTATGTTTAAGTTTATGTTTAAGTTTATGTTTAAGTTTATGTTTAAGTTTATGTTTAAGTTTATGTTTAAGTTTATGTTTAAGTTTATGTTTATGTTTATGTTTATGTTTATGTTTATGTCTAAGTTTATGTTTATGTTTATGTTTATGTTTATGTTTATGTTTATGTTTATGTTTATGTTTATGTTTATGTTTATGTTTATGTTTATGTTTATGTTTATGTTTATGTTTATGTTTATGTTTATGTTTATGTTTATGTTTATGTTTATGTTTATGTATATGTTTATGTTTATGTTTTAATTTATTTTCAAGTTGATGTTTAAGTTTATGTTTAAGTTTATGTCTAAGTTTATGTTCAAATTTATGTTTAAGTTTATGTTCAAGTTTATGTTTAAGTTTATGTAGAACTTTATGTCTAAGTTTATGTTTAAAATTATGTCCTAGTTTATTTTATTAACATAAACATAAACTTAAACATAAACATAATCATAAACATAAACATAAACATAAACATAAACATAAACATAAACATAAACATAAACATAAACATAAACATAAACATAAACATAAACATAAACATAAACATAAACATAAACATAAACATAAACATAAACATAAACATAAACATAAACATAAACATAAACATAAACATAAACATAAACATAAACATAAACATAAACATAAACATAAACATAAACTTAAACATAAACATAATCATAAACATAAACATAAACATAAACATAAACATAAACATAAACATAAACATAAACATAAACATAAACATAAACATAAACATAAACATAAACATAAACATAAACATAAACATAAACATAAACATAAACATAAACATAAACATAAACTTAAACATAAACTTAAACATAAACTTAAACATAAACTTAAACATAAACTTAAACATAAACTTAAACATAAACATAAACATAAACATAAACATAAACATAAACATAAACATAAACATAAACTTAAACATAAACATAATCATAAACATAAACATAAACATAAACATAAACATAAACATAAACATAAACATAAACATAAACATAAACATAAACATAAACATAAACATAAACATAAACATAAACATAAACATAAACATAAACATAAACATAAACATAAACATAAACATAAACATAAACTTAAACATAAACTTAAACATAAACTTAAACATAAACTTAAACATAAACTTAAACATAAACATAAACATAAACATAAACATAAACATAAACATAAACATTAACATATACATAAACATAAACATAAACATAAACATAAACATAAACATAAACATAAACATAAACATTAACATAAACTTTAACATAAGACAGATTAGATACAAATCGACTCGATTTGTATTAATTCGGTGTATATTGTATTTTTTTGATATTAATTGTCTCGATTCGTATCAAACAGTCTTTTTAAATGATTTCGAAAAGTCACCGATTTAGTACAAATCGAGTCGATTTGTATCTAATCTGTCTTGATGAAGATTTAATATAATTTTTTTTATTTGCTAAATTGAATTGAGTCGAAATGTGTTGTTTATGTTTATTATTATGTATATGTATATGCTTATGTTTAAGTTTATGTTTAAGTTTATGTTAAAGTTTATGTTTATGTTTATGTTTAAGTTTATGTTTAAGTTTATGTTTAAGTTTATGTTTACGTTTATGTTTAAGTTTATGTTTAAGTTTATGTTTAAGTTTATGTTTATGTTTATGTTTAAGTTTATGTTTAAGTTTATGTTTAAGTTTATGTTTAAGTTTATGTTTATGTTTATGTTTATGTTTATGTTTATGTTTATGTTTATGTTTATGTTTAAGTTTATGTTTAAGTTTATGTTTAAGTTTATGTTTAAGTTTATGTTTAAGTTTATGTTTAAGTTTATGTTTAAGTTTATGTCTAAGTTTATGTTTAAGTTTATGTTTATGTTTATGTTTAAGTTTATGTTTTAATTTATGTTAATGTTTATGTTTTAATTTATGTTCAAGTTTATGTTTAAGTTTATGTTTAAGTTTATGTTTAAGTTTATGTTTAAGTTTATGTACAACTTTATGTCAAAGTTTATGTTTAAATTTATGTTCAAGTTTATGTTTAAGTTTATGTTTAAGTTTATGTTTAAATTTATGTACAACTTTATGTCTAAGTTTATGTTTAAATTTATGTTCAAGTTTATGTTTAAGTTTATGTTTATGTTTATGTTTAAGTTTATGTTTAAGTTTATGTTTAAACTTATGTTCAAATTTATGTTTAAGTTTTTGTTTAAGTTTATGTGCAACTTTATGTCAAAGTTTATGTTTAAATTTATGTTCAAGTTTATGTTTAAGTTTATGTTTAAGTTTATGTTTAAGTTTATGTTTAAGTTTATGTTTAAGTTTATGTTTAAATTTATGTACAACTTTATGTCTAAGTTTATGTTTAAATTTATGTTCAAGTTTATGTCTAAGTTTATGTTTAAATTTATGTACAACTTTATGTCTTAGTTTATGTTTAAATTTATTTTCAAGTTTATGTTTAAGTTTATGTTTAAATTTATGTACAACTTTATGTCTAAGTTTATGTTTTAATTTATTTTCAAGTTAATGTTTAAGTTTATGTTTAAATTTAAGTTTAAGTTTATGTTGAAGTTTATATTTAAATTTATGTACAACTTTATGTCTAAGTTTATGTTTAAATTTATGTTCAAGTTTATGTTTAAGTTTATGTTTAAGTTTATGTTTAAATTTATGTACAACTTTATGTCTAAGTTTATGTTTAAATTTATGTTCAAGTTTATGTCTAAGTTTATGTTTAAATTTATGTTTAAGTTTATGTTTAAGTTTATGTTTAAGTTTATGTACAACTTTATGTCTAAGTTTATGTTTAAATTTATGTTCAAGTTTATGTTTAAGTTTATGTTTAAGTTTATGTTTAAGTTTATGTTTAAGTTTATGTTTAAGTTTATGTTTAAGTTTATGTTTATGTTTATGTTTAAGTTTATGTTTAAATTTATGTACAACTTTATGTCTAAGTTTATGTTTAAATTTATGTTCAAGTTTATGTCTAAGTTTATGTTTAAATTTATGTTCAAGTTTATGTTTATGTTTATTTAAAGTTTATGTTTAAATTTATGTACAACTTTATGTCTAAGTTTATGTTTTAATTTATTTTCAAGTTGATGTTTAAGTTTATGTTTAAATTTATGTTTAAGTTTATGTTTAAGTTTATATTTAAATTTATGTACAACTTTATGTCTAAGTTTATGTTTAAATTTATGTTCAAGTTTATGTTTAAGTTTATGTTTATGTTTATGTTTATGTTTAAGTTTATGTTTAAGTTTATGTTTAAACTTATGTTCAAATTTATGTTTAAGTTTTTGTTTAAGTTTATGTGCAACTTTATGTCAAACTTTATGTTTAAATTTATGTTCAAGTTTATGTTTAAGTTTATGTTTAAGTTTATGTTTAAGTTTATGTTTAAATTTATGTACAACTTTATGTCTAAGTTTATGTTTAAATTTATGTTCAAGTTTATGTCTAAGTTTATGTTCAAATTTATGTTTAAGTTTATGTTTAAGTTTATGTACAACTTTATGTCTAAGTTTATGTTTAAATTTATGTTCAAGTTTATGTTTAAGTTTATGTTTAAGTTTATGTTTAAGTTTATGTTTAAGTTTATGTTTAAATTTATGTACAACTTTATGTCTAAGTTTATGTTTAAATTTATGTTCAAGTTTATGTCTAAGTTTATGTTTAAATTTATGTACAACTTTATGTCTTAGTTTATGTTTAAATTTATTTTCAAGTTTATGTTTAAGTTTATGTTTAAATTTATGTACAACTTTATGTCTAAGTTTATGTTTTAATTTATTTTCAAGTTAATGTTTAAGTTTATGTTTAAATTTATGTTTAAGTTTATGTTGAAGTTTATATTTAAATTTATGTACAACTTTATGTCTAAGTTTATGTTTAAATTTATGTTCAAGTTTATGTTTAAGTTTATGTTTAAATTTATGTTCAAGTTTATGTTTAAGTTTATGTTTAAATTTATGTACAACTTTATGTCTAAGTTTATGTTTTAATTTATTTTCAAGTTAATGTTTAAGTTTATGTTTAAATTTATGTTTAAGTTTATGTTTAAGTTTATGTTTAAATTTATGTACAACTTTATGTCTAAGTTTATGTTTAAATTTATGTTCAAGTTTATGTTTAAGTTTATGTACAACTTTATGTCTAAGTTTATGTTTAAATTTATGTTTAAGTTTATGTTTAAGTTTATGTACAACTTTATGTCTAAGTTTATGTTTAAATTTATGTTCAAGTTTATGTTTAAGTTTATGTACATTTTTATGTCTATGTTTATGTTTAAATTTATGTTAAAGCTTATGATTAAGTTTATGGTTTAATTTATGTTTAACTTTATGTCTAAGTTTATGTTTAAATTTTAATTTTATGTTCAAGTTTATGTTTAAGTTTATGTACAACTTTATGTCTAAGTTTATGTTTAAAATTATGTCCAAGTTTATTTTATTAACATAAACATAAACTTAAACATAAACATAAACATAAACATAAACATAAACATAAACATAAACATAAACATAAACATAAACATAAACATAAACATAAACATAAACATAAACATAAACATAAACATAAACATAAACATAAACATAAACATAAACATAAACATAAACATAAACATAAACATAAACATAAACATAAACATAAACATAAACATAAACATAAACATAAACATAAACATAAACATAAACATAAACATAAACATAAACATAAACATAAACATAAACATAAACATTAACATAAACTTTAACATAAGACAGATTAGATACAAATCGACTCGATTTGTATTAATTCGGTGTATATTGTATTTTTTTGATATTAATTGTCTCGATTCGTATCAAACAGTCTTTTTAAATGATTTCGAAAAGTCACCGATTTAGTACAAATCGAGTCGATTTGAATATAATCTGTCTTGATGAAGATTTAATTTAATTTTTTTTATTTGCTAAATTGAATTGAGTCGAAATGTGTTGTTTATGTTTATTATTATGTTTATGTATATGCTTATGTTTAAGTTTATGTTTAAGTTTATGTTAAAGTTTATGTTTATGTTTATGTTTAAGTTTATGTTTAAGTTTATGTTTACGTTTATGTTTAAGTTTATGTTTAAGTTTATGTTTAAGTTTATGTTTATGTTTATGTTTATGTTTAAGTTTATGTTTAAGTTTATGTTTAAGTTTATGTTTAAGTTTATGTTTATGTTTATGTTTATGTTTATGTTTATGTTTATGTTTTTGTTTATGTTTATGTTTATGTTTAAGTTTATGTTTAAGTTTATGTTTAAGTTTATGTTTAAGTTTATGTTTAAGTTTATGTTTAAGTTTATGTTTAAGTTTATGTTTAAGTTTATGTCTAAGTTTATGTTTAAGTTTATGTTTATGTTTATGTTTATGTTTAAGTTTATGTTTTAATTTATGTTTATGTTTATGTTTTAATTTATGTTCAAGTTTATGTTTAAGTTTATGTTTAAGTTTATGTTTAAGTTTATGTTTAAGTTTATGTTTAAGTTTATGTTTAAGTTTATGTACAACTTTATGTCAAAGTTTATGTTTAAATTTATGTTCAAGTTTATGTTTAAGTTTATGTTTATGTTTATGTTTATGTTTATGTTTATGTTTAAGTTTATGTTTAAATTTATGTTTAAACTTATGTTCAAATTTATGTTTAAGTTTTTGTTTAAGTTTATGTTTAAGTTTATGTTTAAGTTTATGTGCAACTTTATGTCAAAGTTTATGTTTAAATTTATGTTCAAGTTTATGTTTAAGTTTATGTTTAAGTTTATGTTTAAGTTTATGTTTAAATTTATGTACAACTTTATGTCTAAGTTTATGTTTAAATTTATGTTCAAGTTTATGTCTAAGTTTATGTTTAAGTTTATGTTTAAGTTTATGTTTAAGTTTATGTTTAAATTTATGTACAACTTTATGTCTAAGTTTATGTTTAAATTTATGTTCAAGTTTATGTCTAAGTTTATGTTTAAATTTATGTTCAAGTTTATGTTTATGTTTATTTAAAGTTTATGTTTAAATTTATGTACAACTTTATGTCTAAGTTTATGTTTTAATTTATTTTCAAGTTGATGTTTAAGTTTATGTTTAAATTTATGTTTAAGTTTATGTTTAAGTTTATATTTAAATTTATGTACAACTTTATGTCTAAGTTTATGTTTAAATTTATGTTCAAGTTTATGTTTAAGTTTATGTACAACTTTATGTCTAAGTTTATGTTTTAATTTATGTTTAAGTTTATGTTTAAGTTTATGTACAACTTTATGTCTAAGTTTATGTTTAAATTTATGTTCAAGTTTATGTTTAAGTTTATGTTTAAGTTTATGTTTAAATTTATGTACAACTTTATGTCTAAGTTTATGTTTAAATTAATGTTCAAGTTTATGTCTAAGTTTATGTTTAAATTTATGTTTAAGTTTATGTTTAAGTTTATGTACAACTTTATGTCTAAGTTTATGTTTAAGTTTATGTTTAAGTTTATGTTTAAGTTTATGTTTAAGTTTATGTTTAAATTTATGTACAACTTTGTGTCTAAGTTTATGTTTAAATTTATGTTCAAGTTTATGTCTAAATTTATGTTTAAATTTATGTTTAAGTTTATGTTTAAGTTTATGTTTAAGTTTATGTACAACTTTATGTCTAAGTTTATGTTTAAATTTATGTTCAAGTTTATGTTTATGTTTATGTTTAAGTTTATGTTTAAATTTATGTACAACTTTATGTCTAAGTTTATGTTTTAATTTATTTTCAAGTTAATGTTTAAGTTTATGTTTAAATTTATGTTTAAGTTTATGTTTAAGTTTATTTTTAAATTTATGTACAACTTTATGTCTAAGTTTATGTTTAAATTTATGTTCAAGTTTATGTTTAAGTTTATGTACAACTTTATGTCTAAGTTTATGTTTAAATTTTAATTCTAAGTTCAAGTTTATGTTTAAGTTTATGTACAACTTTATGTCTAAGTTTATGTTTAAAATTATGTCCAAGTTTATTTTATTAACATAAACATAAACTTAAACATAAACATAATCATAAACATAAACATAAACATAAACATAAACATAAACATAAACATAAACATAAACATAAACATAAACATAAACATAAACATAAACATAAACATAAACATAAACATAAACATAAACATAAATATAAACATAGACATAAACATAAACATAAACATAAACATAAACATAAACATAAACATAAACATAAACATAAACATAAACTTAAACATAAACATAATCATAAACATAAACATAAACATAAACATAAACATAAACATAAACATAAACATAAACATAAACATAAACATAAACATAAACATAAACATAAACATAAACATAAACATAAACATAAACATAAACATAAACATAAACATAAACATAAACATAAACATATACATAAACATAAACATAAACATAAACATAAACATAAACATAAACATAAACATAAACATAAACATAAACATAAACATAAACATAAACATAAACATAAACATAAACATAAACATAAACATAAACATAAACATAAACATAAACATAAACATAAACATAAACATAAACATAAACATAAACATAAACATAAACATAAACATAAACATAAACATAAACATAAACATAATCATAAACATAAACATAAACATAAACATAAACATAAACATAAACATAAACATAAACATAAACATAAACATAAACATAAACATAAACATAAACATAAACATAAACATAAACATAAACATAAACATAAACATAAACTTAAACATAAACTTAAACATAAACTTAAACATAAACTTAAACATAAACTTAAACATAAACTTAAACATAAACATAAACATAAACTTAAACATAAACTTAAACATAAACATAAACTTAAACATAAACTTAAACATAAACATAAACATAAACATAAACATAAACATAAACATAAACATAAACATAAACATAAACATAAACATAAACATAAACATAAACATAAACATAAACATAAACATAAACATAAACATAAACATAAACATAAACATAAACATAAACATAAACATAAACATTAACATAAACTTTAACATAAGACAGATTAGATACAAATCGACTCGATTTGTATTAATTCGGTGTATAATGTATTTTTTTGATATTAATTGTCTCGATTCGTATCAAACAGTCTTTTTAAATGATTTCGAAAAGTCACCGATTTAGTACAAATCGAGTCGATTTGTATCTAATCTGTCTTGATGAAGATTTAATATAATTTTTTTTATTTGCTAAATTGAATTGAGTCGAAATGTGTTGTTTATGTTTATTATTATGTTTATGTATATGCTTATGTTTAAGTTTATGTTTAAGTTTATGTTAAAGTTTATGTTTATGTTTATGTTTAAGTTTATGTTTAAGTTTATGTTTACGTTTATGTTTAAGTTTATGTTTAAGTTTATGTTTAAGTTTATGTTTATGTTTATGTTTAAGTTTATGTTTAAGTTTATGTTTTAATTAATGTTTATGTTTATGTTTTAATATATGTTCAAGTTTATGTTTAAGTTTATGTTTAAGTTTATGTTTAAGTTTATGTTTAAGTTTATGTTTAAGTTTATGTCTAAGTTTATGTTTAAGTTTATGTTTATGTTTATGTTTAAGTTTATGTTTTAATTTATGTTTATGTTTATGTTTTAATTTATGTTCAAGTTTATGTTTAAGTTTATGTTTAAGTTTATGTTTAAGTTTATGTTTAAGTTTATGTCTAAGTTTATGTTTAAGTTTATGTTTAAGTTTATGTACAACTTTATGTCTAAGTTTATGTTTAAATTTATGTTCAAGTTTATGTTTAAGTTTATGTTTATGTTTATGTTTAAGTTTATGTTTAAACTTATGTTCAAATTTATGTTTAAGTTTTTGTTTAAGTTTATGTTTAAGTTTATGTTTAAGTTTATGTGCAACTTTATGTCAAAGTTTATGTTTAAATTTATGTTCAAGTTTATGTTTAAGTTTAGTGTTTAAGTTTATGTTTAAGTTTATGTTTAAGTTTATGTTTAAGTTTATGTTTAAGTTTATGTTTAAATTTATGTACAACTTTATGTCTAAGTTTATGTTTAAATTTATGTTCAAGTTTATGTCTAAGTTTATGTTTAAATTTATGTACAACTTTATGTCTTAGTTTATGTTTAAATTTATTTTCAAGTTTATGTTTAAGTTTATGTTTAAGTTTATGTTTAAATTTATGTCTAAGTTTATGTTTAAGTTTATGTTTATGTTTATGTTTAAGTTTATGTTTTAATTTATGTTTATGTTTATGTTTTAATTTATGTTCAAGTTTATGTTTAAGTTTATGTTTAAGTTTATGTTTTAATTAATGTTTATGTTTATGTTTTAATATATGTTCAAGTTTATGTTTAAGTTTATGTTTAAGTTTATGTTTAAGTTTATGTTTAAGTTTATGTTTAAGTTTATGTCTAAGTTTATGTTTAAGTTTATGTTTATGTTTATGTTTAAGTTTATGTTTTAATTTATGTTTATGTTTATGTTTTAATTTATGTTCAAGTTTATGTTTAAGTTTATGTTTAAGTTTATGTTTAAGTTTATGTTTAAGTTTATGTCTAAGTTTATGTTTAAGTTTATGTTTAAGTTTATGTACAACTTTATGTCTAAGTTTATGTTTAAATTTATGTTCAAGTTTATGTTTAAGTTTATGTTTATGTTTATGTTTAAGTTTATGTTTAAACTTATGTTCAAATTTATGTTTAAGTTTTTGTTTAAGTTTATGTTTAAGTTTATGTTTAAGTTTATGTGCAACTTTATGTCAAAGTTTATGTTTAAATTTATGTTCAAGTTTATGTTTAAGTTTAGTGTTTAAGTTTATGTTTAAGTTTATGTTTAAGTTTATGTTTAAGTTTATGTTTAAGTTTATGTTTAAATTTATGTACAACTTTATGTCTAAGTTTATGTTTAAATTTATGTTCAAGTTTATGTCTAAGTTTATGTTTAAATTTATGTACAACTTTATGTCTTAGTTTATGTTTAAATTTATTTTCAAGTTTATGTTTAAGTTTATGTTTAAGTTTATGTTTAAATTTATGTCTAAGTTTATGTTTAAGTTTATGTTTATGTTTATGTTTAAGTTTATGTTTTAATTTATGTTTATGTTTATGTTTTAATTTATGTTCAAGTTTATGTTTAAGTTTATGTTTAAGTTTATGTTTTAATTAATGTTTATGTTTATGTTTTAATATATGTTCAAGTTTATGTTTAAGTTTATGTTTAAGTTTATGTTTAAGTTTATGTCTAAGTTTATGTTTAAGTTTATGTTTATGTTTATGTTTAAGTTTATGTTTTAATTTATGTTAATGTTTATGTTTTAATTTATGTTCAAGTTTATGTTTAAGTTTATGTTTAAGTTTATGTTTAAGTTTATGTTTAAGTTTATGTCTAAGTTTATGTTTAAGTTTATGTTTAAGTTTATGTACAACTTTATGTCTAAGTTTATGTTTAAATTTATGTTCAAGTTTATGTTTAAGTTTATGTTTATGTTTATGTTTAAGTTTATGTTTAAACTTATGTTCAAATTTATGTTTAAGTTTTTGTTTAAGTTTATGTTTAAGTTTATGTTTAAGTTTATGTGCAACTTTATGTCAAAGTTTATGTTTAAATTTATGTTCAAGTTTATGTTTAAGTTTAGTGTTTAAGTTTATGTTTAAGTTTATGTTTAAGTTTATGTTTAAGTTTATGTTTAAGTTTATGTTTAAATTTATGTACAACTTTATGTCTAAGTTTATGTTTAAATTTATGTTCAAGTTTATGTCTAAGTTTATGTTTAAATTTATGTACAACTTTATGTCTTAGTTTATGTTTAAATTTATTTTCAAGTTTATGTTTAAGTTTATGTTTAAATTTATGTACAACTTTATGTCTAAGTTTATGTTTTAATTTATTTTCAAGTCAATGTTTAAGTTTATGTTTAAATTTATGTTTAAGTTTATGTTGAAGTTTATATTTAAATTTATGTACAACTTTATGTCTAAGTTTATGTTTAAATTTATGTTCAAGTTTATGTTTAAGTTTATGTTTAAGTTTATGTTTAAGTTTATGTACAACTTTATGTCTAAGTTTATGTTTAAATTTATGTTCAAGTTTATGTTTATGTTTAAGTTTATGTTTAAATTTATGTACAACTTTATGTCTAAGTTCATGTTTAAATTTATGTTCAAGTTTATGTTTAAGTTTATGTTTAAGTTTATGTTTATGTTTATGTTTATGTTTATGTTTATGTTTATGTTTAAGTTTATGTTTAAGTTTATGTTTAAGTTTATGTTTAAGTTTATGTCTAAGTTTATGTTTAAGTTTATGTTTATGTTTATGTTTAAGTTTATGTTTTAATTTATGTTTATGTTTATGTTTTAATTTATGTTCAAGTTTATGTTTAAGTTTATGTTTAAGTTTATGTTTAAGTTTATGTTTAAGTTTATGTTTAAGTTTATGTTTAAGTTTATGTTTAAGTTTATGTTTATGTTTATGTTTAAGTTTATGTTTTAATTTATGTTTATGTTTATGTTTTAATTTATGTTCAAGTTTATGTTTAAGTTTATGTTTAAGTTTATGTTTAAGTTTATGTTTAAGTTTATGTTTAAGTTTATGTTTAAGTTTATGTTTAAATTTATGTACAACTTTATGTCTAAGTTTATGTTTAAATTTATGTTCAAGTTTATGTCTAAGTTTATGTTTAAATTTATGTTTAAGTTTATGTTTAAGTTTATGTACAACTTTATGTCTAAGTTTATGTTTAAATTTATGTTCAAGTTTATGTTTAAGTTTATGTACATTTTTATGTCTATGTTTATGTTTAAATTTATGTTAAAGCTTATGATTATGTTTATGGTTTAATTTATGTTTAACTTTATGTCTAAGTTTATGTTTAAATTTTAATTTTATGTTCAAGTTTATGTTTAAGTTTATGTACAACTTTATGTCTAAGTTTATGTTTAAAATTATGTCCAAGTTTATTTTATTAACATAAACATAAACTTAAACATAAACATAATCATAAACATAAACATAAACATAAACATAAACATAAACATAAACATAAACATAAACATAAACATAAACATAAACATAAACATAAACATAAACATAAACATAAACATAAACATAAACATAAACATAAACATAAACATAAACATAAACATAAACATAAACATAAACATAAACATAAACATAAACATAAACATAAACATAAACATAAACATAAACATAAACATAAACATAAACATAAACATAAACATAAACATAAACATAAACATAAACATAAACTTAAACATAAACATAATCATAACCATAAACATAAACATAAACATAAACATAAACATAAACATAAACATAAACATAAACATAAACATAAACATAAACATAAACATAAACCTAAACATAAACATAAACATAAACATTAACATAAACTTTAACATAAGACAGATTAGATACAAATCGATTTGATTTGTATTAATTCGGTGTATATTGTATTTTTTTGATATTAATTGTCTCGATTCGTATCAAACAGTCTTTTTAAATGATTTCGAAAAGTCACCGATTTAGTACAAATCGAGTCGATTTGAATATAATCTGTCTTGATGAAGATTTAATTTAATTTTTTTTATTTGCTAAATTGAATTGAGTCGAAATGTGTTGTTTATGTTTATTATTATGTTTATGTATATGCTTATGTTTAAGTTTATGTTTAAGTTTATGTTAAAGTTTATGTTTATGTTTATGTTTATGTTTAAGTTTATGTTTAAACTTATGTTCAAATTTATGTTTAAGTTTTTGTTTAAGTTTATGTTTAAGTTTATGTTTAAGTTTATGTGCAACTTTATGTCAAAGTTTATGTTTAAATTTATGTTCAAGTTTATGTTTAAGTTTAGTGTTTAAGTTTATGTTTAAGTTTATGTTTAAGTTTATGTTTAAGTTTATGTTTAAGTTTATGTTTAAATTTATGTACAACTTTATGTCTAAGTTTATGTTTAAATTTATGTTCAAGTTTATGTCTAAGTTTATGTTTAAATTTATGTACAACTTTATGTCTTAGTTTATGTTTAAATTTATTTTCAAGTTTATGTTTAAGTTTATGTTTAAATTTATGTACAACTTTATGTCTAAGTTTATGTTTTAATTTATTTTCAAGTCAATGTTTAAGTTTATGTTTAAATTTATGTTTAAGTTTATGTTGAAGTTTATATTTAAATTTATGTACAACTTTATGTCTAAGTTTATGTTTAAATTTATGTTCAAGTTTATGTTTAAGTTTATGTTTAAGTTTATGTTTAAGTTTATGTACAACTTTATGTCTAAGTTTATGTTTAAATTTATGTTCAAGTTTATGTTTATGTTTAAGTTTATGTTTAAATTTATGTACAACTTTATGTCTAAGTTCATGTTTAAATTTATGTTCAAGTTTATGTTTAAGTTTATGTTTAAGTTTATGTTTATGTTTATGTTTATGTTTATGTTTATGTTTATGTTTATGTTTAAGTTTATGTTTAAGTTTATGTTTAAGTTTATGTTTAAGTTTATGTCTAAGTTTATGTTTAAGTTTATGTTTATGTTTATGTTTAAGTTTATGTTTTAATTTATGTTTATGTTTATGTTTTAATTTATGTTCAAGTTTATGTTTAAGTTTATGTTTAAGTTTATGTTTAAGTTTATGTTTAAGTTTATGTTTAAGTTTATGTTTAAGTTTATGTTTAAGTTTATGTTTATGTTTATGTTTAAGTTTATGTTTTAATTTATGTTTATGTTTATGTTTTAATTTATGTTCAAGTTTATGTTTAAGTTTATGTTTAAGTTTATGTTTAAGTTTATGTTTAAGTTTATGTTTAAGTTTATGTTTAAGTTTATGTTTAAATTTATGTACAACTTTATGTCTAAGTTTATGTTTAAATTTATGTTCAAGTTTATGTCTAAGTTTATGTTTAAATTTATGTTTAAGTTTATGTTTAAGTTTATGTACAACTTTATGTCTAAGTTTATGTTTAAATTTATGTTCAAGTTTATGTTTAAGTTTATGTACATTTTTATGTCTATGTTTATGTTTAAATTTATGTTAAAGCTTATGATTATGTTTATGGTTTAATTTATGTTTAACTTTATGTCTAAGTTTATGTTTAAATTTTAATTTTATGTTCAAGTTTATGTTTAAGTTTATGTACAACTTTATGTCTAAGTTTATGTTTAAAATTATGTCCAAGTTTATTTTATTAACATAAACATAAACTTAAACATAAACATAATCATAAACATAAACATAAACATAAACATAAACATAAACATAAACATAAACATAAACATAAACATAAACATAAACATAAACATAAACATAAACATAAACATAAACATAAACATAAACATAAACATAAACATAAACATAAACATAAACATAAACATAAACATAAACATAAACATAAACATAAACATAAACATAAACATAAACATAAACATAAACATAAACATAAACATAAACATAAACATAAACATAAACATAAACTTAAACATAAACATAATCATAACCATAAACATAAACATAAACATAAACATAAACATAAACATAAACATAAACATAAACATAAACATAAACATAAACATAAACATAAACCTAAACATAAACATAAACATAAACATTAACATAAACTTTAACATAAGACAGATTAGATACAAATCGATTTGATTTGTATTAATTCGGTGTATATTGTATTTTTTTGATATTAATTGTCTCGATTCGTATCAAACAGTCTTTTTAAATGATTTCGAAAAGTCACCGATTTAGTACAAATCGAGTCGATTTGAATATAATCTGTCTTGATGAAGATTTAATTTAATTTTTTTTATTTGCTAAATTGAATTGAGTCGAAATGTGTTGTTTATGTTTATTATTATGTTTATGTATATGCTTATGTTTAAGTTTATGTTTAAGTTTATGTTAAAGTTTATGTTTATGTTTATGTTTAAGTTTATGTTTAAGTTTATGTTTACGTTTATGTTTAAGTTTATGTTTAAGTTTATGTTTAAGTTTATGTTTATGTTTATGTTTATGTTTAAGTTTATGTTTAAGTTTATGTTTATGTTTATGTTTATGTTTATGTTTATGTTTATGTTTTTGTTTATGTTTATGTTTATGTTTAAGTTTATGTTTAAGTTTATGTTTAAGTTTATGTTTAAGTTTATGTTTAAGTTTATGTTTAAGTTTATGTTTAAGTTTATGTTTAAGTTTATGTCTAAGTTTATGTTTAAGTTTATGTTTATGTTTATGTTTAAGTTTATGTTTTAATTTATGTTTATGTTTATGTTTTAATTTATGTTCAAGTTTATGTTTAAGTTTATGTTTAAGTTTATGTTTAAGTTTATGTTTAAGTTTATGTTTAAGTTTATGTACAACTTTATGTCTAAGTTTATGTTTAAATTTATGTTCAAGTTTATGTTTAAGTTTATGTTTATGTTTATGTTTATGTTTATGTTTAAGTTTATGTGCAACTTTATGTCAAAGTTTATGTTTAAATTTATGTTCAAGTTTATGTTTAAGTTTATGTTTAAGTTTATGTTTAAGTTTATGTTTAAATTTATGTACAACTTTATGTCTAAGTTTATGTTTAAATTTATGTTCAAGTTTATGTCTAAGTTTATGTTTAAATTTATGTTTAAGTTTATGTTTAAGTTTATGGTTAAGTTTATGTACAACTTTATGTCTAAGTTTATGTTTAAATTTATGTTCAAGTTTATGTTTAAGTTTATGTTTAAGTTTATGTTTAAGTTTATGTTTAAGTTTATGTTTAAGTTTATGTTTAAGTTTATGTTTAAGTTTATGTTTAAATTTATGTACAACTTTATGTCTAAGTTTATGTTTAAATTTATGTTCAAGTTTATGTCTAAGTTTATGTTTAAATTTATGTTCAAGTTTATGTTTATGTTTATTTAAAGTTTATGTTTAAATTTATGTACAACTTTATGTCTAAGTTTATGTTTAAATTAATGTTCAAGTTTATGTCTAAGTTTATGTTTAAATTTATGTTTAAGTTTATGTTTAAGTTTATGTACATTTTTATGTCTATGTTTATGTTTAAATTTATGTTAAAGCTTATGATTATGTTTATGGTTTAATTTATGTTTAACTTTATGTCTAAGTTTATGTTTAAATTTTAATTTTATGTTCAAGTTTATGTTTAAGTTTATGTACAACTTTATGTCTAAGTTTATGTTTAAAATTATGTCCAAGTTTATTTTATTAACATAAACATAAACTTAAACATAAACATAATCATAAACATAAACATAAACATAAACATAAACATAAACATAAACATAAACATAAACATAAACATAAACATAAACATAAACATAAACATAAACATAAACATAAACATAAACATAAACATAAACATAAACATAAACATAAACATAAACATAAACATAAACATAAACATAAACATAAACATAAACATAAACATAAACATAAACATAAACATAAACATAAACATAAACATAAACATAAACTTAAACATAAACATAATCATAACCATAAACATAAACATAAACATAAACATAAACATAAACATAAACATAAACATAAACATAAACATAAACATAAACATAAACATAAACATAAACATAAACATAAACATAAACATAAACATAAACATAAACATAAACATAAACATAAACATAAACATTAACATAAACTTTAACATAAGACAGATTAGATACAAATCGATTTGATTTGTATTAATTCGGTGTATATTGTATTTTTTTGATATTAATTGTCTCGATTCGTATCAAACAGTCTTTTTAAATGATTTCGAAAAGTCACCGATTTAGTACAAATCGAGTCGATTTGAATATAATCTGTCTTGATGAAGATTTAATTTAATTTTTTTTATTTGCTAAATTGAATTGAGTCGAAATGTGTTGTTTATGTTTATTATTATGTTTATGTATATGCTTATGTTTAAGTTTATGTTTAAGTTTATGTTAAAGTTTATGTTTATGTTTATGTTTAAGTTTATGTTTAAGTTTATGTTTACGTTTATGTTTAAGTTTATGTTTAAGTTTATGTTTAAGTTTATGTTTAAGTTTATGTTTATGTTTATGTTTATGTTTAAGTTTATGTTTAAGTTTATGTTTAAGTTTATGTTTAAGTTTATGTTTATGTTTATGTTTATGTTTATGTTTATGTTTATGTTTATGTTTTTGTTTATGTTTATGTTTATGTTTAAGTTTATGTTTAAGTTTATGTTTAAGTTTATGTTTAAGTTTATGTTTAAGTTTATGTTTAAGTTTATGTTTAAGTTTATGTTTAAGTTTATGTCTAAGTTTATGTTTAAGTTTATGTTTATGTTTATGTTTAAGTTTATGTTTTAATTTATGTTTATGTTTATGTTTTAATTTATGTTCAAGTTTATGTTTAAGTTTATGTTTAAGTTTATGTTTAAGTTTATGTTTAAGTTTATGTTTAAGTTTATGTTTAAGTTTATGTACAACTTTATGTCTAAGTTTATGTTTAAATTTATGTTCAAGTTTATGTTTAAGTTTATGTTTATGTTTATGTTTATGTTTATGTTTAAGTTTATGTTTAAATTTATGTTTAAACTTATGTTCAAATTTATGTTTAAGTTTTTGTTTAAGTTTATGTTTAAGTTTATGTTTAAGTTTATGTTTAAGTTTATGTTTAAATTTATGTACAACTTTATGTCTAAGTTTATGTTTAAATTTATGTTCAAGTTTATGTCTAAGTTTATGTTTAAATTTATGTACAACTTTATGTCTTAGTTTATGTTTAAATTTATTTTCAAGTTTATGTTTAAGTTTATGTTTAAATTTATGTACAACTTTATGTCTAAGTTTATGTTTTAATTTATTTTCAAGTCAATGTTTAAGTTTATGTTTAAATTTATGTTTAAGTTTATGTTGAAGTTTATATTTAAATTTATGTACAACTTTATGTCTAAGTTTATGTTTAAATTTATGTTCAAGTTTATGTTTAAGTTTATGTTTAAGTTTATGTTTAAGTTTATGTACAACTTTATGTCTAAGTTTATGTTTAAATTTATGTTCAAGTTTATGTTTATGTTTAAGTTTATGTTTAAATTTATGTACAACTTTATGTCTAAGTTCATGTTTAAATTTATGTTCAAGTTTATGTTTAAGTTTATGTTTAAGTTTATGTTTATGTTTATGTTTATGTTTATGTTTATGTTTATGTTTATGTTTAAGTTTATGTTTAAGTTTATGTTTAAGTTTATGTTTAAGTTTATGTCTAAGTTTATGTTTAAGTTTATGTTTATGTTTATGTTTAAGTTTATGTTTTAATTTATGTTTATGTTTATGTTTTAATTTATGTTCAAGTTTATGTTTAAGTTTATGTTTAAGTTTATGTTTAAGTTTATGTTTAAGTTTATGTTTAAGTTTATGTTTAAGTTTATGTTTAAGTTTATGTTTATGTTTATGTTTAAGTTTATGTTTTAATTTATGTTTATGTTTATGTTTTAATTTATGTTCAAGTTTATGTTTAAGTTTATGTTTAAGTTTATGTTTAAGTTTATGTTTAAGTTTATGTTTAAGTTTATGTTTAAGTTTATGTTTAAATTTATGTACAACTTTATGTCTAAGTTTATGTTTAAATTTATGTTCAAGTTTATGTCTAAGTTTATGTTTAAATTTATGTTTAAGTTTATGTTTAAGTTTATGTACAACTTTATGTCTAAGTTTATGTTTAAATTTATGTTCAAGTTTATGTTTAAGTTTATGTACATTTTTATGTCTATGTTTATGTTTAAATTTATGTTAAAGCTTATGATTATGTTTATGGTTTAATTTATGTTTAACTTTATGTCTAAGTTTATGTTTAAATTTTAATTTTATGTTCAAGTTTATGTTTAAGTTTATGTACAACTTTATGTCTAAGTTTATGTTTAAAATTATGTCCAAGTTTATTTTATTAACATAAACATAAACTTAAACATAAACATAATCATAAACATAAACATAAACATAAACATAAACATAAACATAAACATAAACATAAACATAAACATAAACATAAACATAAACATAAACATAAACATAAACATAAACATAAACATAAACATAAACATAAACATAAACATAAACATAAACATAAACATAAACATAAACATAAACATAAACATAAACATAAACATAAACATAAACATAAACATAAACATAAACATAAACATAAACATAAACATAAACATAAACATAAACATAAACATAAACATAAACATAAACATAAACATAAACATAAACTTAAACATAAACATAATCATAACCATAAACATAAACATAAACATAAACATAAACATAAACATAAACATAAACATAAACATAAACATAAACATAAACATAAACATAAACCTAAACATAAACATAAACATAAACATTAACATAAACTTTAACATAAGACAGATTAGATACAAATCGATTTGATTTGTATTAATTCGGTGTATATTGTATTTTTTTGATATTAATTGTCTCGATTCGTATCAAACAGTCTTTTTAAATGATTTCGAAAAGTCACCGATTTAGTACAAATCGAGTCGATTTGAATATAATCTGTCTTGATGAAGATTTAATTTAATTTTTTTTATTTGCTAAATTGAATTGAGTCGAAATGTGTTGTTTATGTTTATTATTATGTTTATGTATATGCTTATGTTTAAGTTTATGTTTAAGTTTATGTTAAAGTTTATGTTTATGTTTATGTTTAAGTTTATGTTTAAGTTTATGTTTACGTTTATGTTTAAGTTTATGTTTAAGTTTATGTTTAAGTTTATGTTTATGTTTATGTTTATGTTTAAGTTTATGTTTAAGTTTATGTTTATGTTTATGTTTATGTTTATGTTTATGTTTATGTTTTTGTTTATGTTTATGTTTATGTTTAAGTTTATGTTTAAGTTTATGTTTAAGTTTATGTTTAAGTTTATGTTTAAGTTTATGTTTAAGTTTATGTTTAAGTTTATGTTTAAGTTTATGTCTAAGTTTATGTTTAAGTTTATGTTTATGTTTATGTTTAAGTTTATGTTTTAATTTATGTTTATGTTTATGTTTTAATTTATGTTCAAGTTTATGTTTAAGTTTATGTTTAAGTTTATGTTTAAGTTTATGTTTAAGTTTATGTTTAAGTTTATGTACAACTTTATGTCTAAGTTTATGTTTAAATTTATGTTCAAGTTTATGTTTAAGTTTATGTTTATGTTTATGTTTATGTTTATGTTTAAGTTTATGTGCAACTTTATGTCAAAGTTTATGTTTAAATTTATGTTCAAGTTTATGTTTAAGTTTATGTTTAAGTTTATGTTTAAGTTTATATTTAAATTTATGTACAACTTTATGTCTAAGTTTATGTTTAAATTTATGTTCAAGTTTATGTCTAAGTTTATGTTTAAATTTATGTTTAAGTTTATGTTTAAGTTTATGGTTAAGTTTATGTACAACTTTATGTCTAAGTTTATGTTTAAATTTATGTTCAAGTTTATGTTTAAGTTTATGTTTAAGTTTATGTTTAAGTTTATGTTTAAGTTTATGTTTAAGTTTATGTTTAAGTTTATGTTTAAGTTTATGTTTAAATTTATGTACAACTTTATGTCTAAGTTTATGTTTAAATTTATGTTCAAGTTTATGTCTAAGTTTATGTTTAAATTTATGTTCAAGTTTATGTTTATGTTTATTTAAAGTTTATGTTTAAATTTATGTACAACTTTATGTCTAAGTTTATGTTTAAATTAATGTTCAAGTTTATGTCTAAGTTTATGTTTAAATTTATGTTTAAGTTTATGTTTAAGTTTATGTACATTTTTATGTCTATGTTTATGTTTAAATTTATGTTAAAGCTTATGATTATGTTTATGGTTTAATTTATGTTTAACTTTATGTCTAAGTTTATGTTTAAATTTTAATTTTATGTTCAAGTTTATGTTTAAGTTTATGTACAACTTTATGTCTAAGTTTATGTTTAAAATTATGTCCAAGTTTATTTTATTAACATAAACATAAACTTAAACATAAACATAATCATAAACATAAACATAAACATAAACATAAACATAAACATAAACATAAACATAAACATAAACATAAACATAAACATAAACATAAACATAAACATAAACATAAACATAAACATAAACATAAACATAAACATAAACATAAACATAAACATAAACATAAACATAAACATAAACATAAACATAAACATAAACATAAACATAAACATAAACATAAACATAAACATAAACATAAACTTAAACATAAACATAATCATAACCATAAACATAAACATAAACATAAACATAAACATAAACATAAACATAAACATAAACATAAACATAAACATAAACATAAACATAAACATAAACATAAACATAAACATAAACATAAACATAAACATAAACATAAACATAAACATAAACATAAACATAAACATAAACATAAACATAAACATAAACATAAACATAAACATAAACATTAACATAAACTTTAACATAAGACAGATTAGATACAAATCGATTTGATTTGTATTAATTCGGTGTATATTGTATTTTTTTGATATTAATTGTCTCGATTCGTATCAAACAGTCTTTTTAAATGATTTCGAAAAGTCACCGATTTAGTACAAATCGAGTCGATTTGAATATAATCTGTCTTGATGAAGATTTAATTTAATTTTTTTTATTTGCTAAATTGAATTGAGTCGAAATGTGTTGTTTATGTTTATTATTATGTTTATGTATATGCTTATGTTTAAGTTTATGTTTAAGTTTATGTTAAAGTTTATGTTTATGTTTATGTTTAAGTTTATGTTTAAGTTTATGTTTACGTTTATGTTTAAGTTTATGTTTAAGTTTATGTTTAAGTTTATGTTTAAGTTTATGTTTATGTTTATGTTTATGTTTAAGTTTATGTTTAAGTTTATGTTTAAGTTTATGTTTAAGTTTATGTTTATGTTTATGTTTATGTTTATGTTTATGTTTATGTTTATGTTTTTGTTTATGTTTATGTTTATGTTTAAGTTTATGTTTAAGTTTATGTTTAAGTTTATGTTTAAGTTTATGTTTAAGTTTATGTTTAAGTTTATGTTTAAGTTTATGTTTAAGTTTATGTCTAAGTTTATGTTTAAGTTTATGTTTATGTTTATGTTTAAGTTTATGTTTTAATTTATGTTTATGTTTATGTTTTAATTTATGTTCAAGTTTATGTTTAAGTTTATGTTTAAGTTTATGTTTAAGTTTATGTTTAAGTTTATGTTTAAGTTTATGTTTAAGTTTATGTACAACTTTATGTCTAAGTTTATGTTTAAATTTATGTTCAAGTTTATGTTTAAGTTTATGTTTATGTTTATGTTTATGTTTATGTTTCAGTTTATGTTTAAATTTATGTTTAAACTTATGTTCAAATTTATGTTTAAGTTTTTGTTTAAGTTTATGTTTAAGTTTATGTTTAAGTTTATGTGCAACTTTATGTCAAAGTTTATGTTTAAATTTATGTTCAAGTTTATGTTTAAGTTTATGTTTAAGTTTATGTTTAAGTTTATATTTAAATTTATGTACAACTTTATGTCTAAGTTTATGTTTAAATTTATGTTCAAGTTTATGTCTAAGTTTATGTTTAAATTTATGTTTAAGTTTATGTTTAAGTTTATGGTTAAGTTTATGTACAACTTTATGTCTATGTTTATGTTTAAATTTATGTTCAAGTTTATGTTTAAGTTTATGTTTAAGTTTATGTTTAAGTTTATGTTTAAGTTTATGTTTAAGTTTATGTTTAAGTTTATGTTTAAGTTTATGTTTAAGTTTATGTTTAAATTTATGTACAACTTTATGTCTAAGTTTATGTTTAAATTTATGTTCAAGTTTATGTCTAAGTTTATGTTTAAATTTATGTTCAAGTTTATGTTTATGTTTATTTAAAGTTTATGTTTAAATTTATGTACAACTTTATGTCTAAGTTTATGTTTTAATTTATTTTCAAGTTGATGTTTAAGTTTATGTTTAAATTTATGTTTAAGTTTATGTTTAAGTTTATATTTAAATTTATGTACAACTTTATGTCTAAGTTTATGTTTAAATTTATGTTCAAGTTTATGTTTAAGTTTATGTACAACTTTATGTCTAAGTTTATGTTTTAATTTATGTTTAAGTTTATGTTTAAGTTTATGTACAACTTTATGTCTAAGTTTATGTTTAAATTTATGTTCAAGTTTATGTTTAAGTTTATGTTTAAGTTTATGTTTAAATTTATGTACAACTTTATGTCTAAGTTTATGTTTAAATTAATGTTCAAGTTTATGTCTAAGTTTATGTTTAAATTTATGTTCAAGTTTATGTTTAAGTTTATGTTTAAGTTTATGTTTAAATTTATGTACAACTTTGTGTCTAAGTTTATGTTTAAATTTATGTTCAAGTTTATGTCTAAATTTATGTTTAAATTTATGTTTAAGTTTATGTTTAAGTTTATGTTTAAGTTTATGTACAACTTTATGTCTAAGTTTATGTTTAAATTTATGTTCAAGTTTATGTTTATGTTTATGTTTAAGTTTATGTTTAAATTTATGTACAACTTTATGTCTAAGTTTATGTTTTAATTTATTTTCAAGTTAATGTTTAAGTTTATGTTTAAATTTATGTTTAAGTTTATGTTTAAGTTTATTTTTAAATTTATGTACAACTTTATGTCTAAGTTTATGTTTAAATTTATGTTCAAGTTTATGTTTAAGTTTATGTACAACTTTATGTCTAAGTTTATGTTTAAATTTATGTTTAAGTTTATGTTTAAGTTTATGTACAACTTTATGTCTAAGTTTATGTTTAAATTTTAATTCTAAGTTCAAGTTTATGTTTAAGTTTATGTACTACTTTATGTCTAAGTTTATGTTTAAAATTATGTCCAAGTTTATTTTATTAACATAAACATAAACTTAAACATAAACATAATCATAAACATAAACATAAACATAAACATAAACATAAACATAAACATAAACATAAACATAAACATAAACATAAACATAAACATAAACATAAACATAAATATAAACATAAACATAAACATAAACATAAACATAAACATAAACATAAACATAAACATAAACATAAACATAAACATAAACATAAACTTAAACATAAACATAAACATAAACATAAACATAAACATAAACATAAACATAAACATAAACATAAACATAAACATAAACATAAACATAAACATAAACATAAACATAAACATAAACATAAACATAAACATAAACATAAACATAAACATAAACATAAACATATACATAAACATAAACATAAACATAAACATAAACATAAACATAAACATAAACATAAACATAAACATAAACATAAACATAAACCTAAACATAAACATAAACATAAACATAAACATAAACATAAACATAAACATAAACATAAACATAAACATAAACATAAACATAAACATAAACATAAACATAAACATATACATAAACATAAACATAAACATAAACATAAACATAAACATAAACATAAACATAAACATAAACATAAACATAAACATAATCATAAACATAAACATAAACATAAACATAAACATAAACATAAACATAAACATAAACATAAACATAAACATAAACATAAACATAAACATAAACATAAACATAAACATAAACATAAACTTAAACATAAACTTAAACATAAACTTAAACATAAACTTAAACATAAACTTAAACATAAACTTAAACATAAACTTAAACATAAACATAAACATAAACATAAACATAAACATAAACATAAACATAAACATAAACATAAACATAAACATAAACATAAACATAAACATAAACATAAACTTAAACATAAACATAATCATAAACATAAACATAAACATAAACATAAACATAAACATAAACATAAACATAAACATAAACATAAACATAAACATAAACATAAACATAAACATAAACATAAACATAAACATAAACATAAACATAAACATAAACATAAACATAAACATAAACATAAACATAAACATAAACATAAACATAAACATAAACATAAACATAAACATAAACATAAACATAAACATAAACATATACATAAACATAAACATAAACATAAACATAAACATAAACATAAACCTAAACATAAACATAAACATAAACATTAACATAAACTTTAACATAAGACAGATTAGATACAAATCGACTCGATTTGTATTAATTCGGTGTATATTGTATTTTTTTGATATTAATTGTCTCGATTCGTATCAAACAGTCTTTTTAAATGATTTCGAAAAGTCACCGATTTAGTACAAATTGAGTCGATTTGAATATAATCTGTCTTGATGAAGATTTAATTTAATTTTTTTTATTTGCTAAATTGAATTGAGTCGAAATGTGTTGTTTATGTTTATTATTATGTTTATGTATATGCTTATGTTTAAGTTTATGTTTAAGTTTATGTTAAAGTTTATGTTTATGTTTATGTTTAAGTTTATGTTTAAGTTTATGTTTACGTTTATGTTTAAGTTTATGTTTAAGTTTATGTTTAAGTTTATGTTTATGTTTATGTTTATGTTTAAGTTTATGTTTAAGTTTATGTTTAACTTTATGTTTAAGTTTATGTTTATGTTTATGTTTATGTTTATGTTTATGTTTATGTTTATGTTTATGTTTATGTTTATGTTTATGTTTATGTTTATGATTATGTTTATGTTTAAGTTTATGTTTATGTTTATGTTTATGTTTATGTTTATGTTTATGTTTATGTTTATGTTTATGTTTATGTTTATGTTTATGTTTATGTTTATGTTTATGTTTATGTTTAAGTTTATGTTTAAGTTTATGTTTAAGTTTATGTTTAAGTTTATGTTTAAGTTTATGTTTAAGTTTATGTTTAAGTTTATGTTTATGTTTATGTTTATGTTTAAGTTTATGTTTAAGTTTATGTTTAAGTTTATGTTTAAGTTTATGTCTAAGTTTATGTTTAAGTTTATGTTTATGTTTATGTTTAAGTTTATGTTTTAATTTATGTTTATGTTTATGTTTTAATTTATGTTCAAGTTTATGTTTAAGTTTATGTTTAAGTTTATGTTTAAATTTATGTTTAAGTTTATGTTTAAGTTTATGTTTAAGTTTATGTTTAAGTTTATGTACAACTTTATGTCTAAGTTAATGTTTAAATTTATGTTCAAGTTTATGTTTAAGTTTATGTTTATGTTTATGTTTATGTTTATGTTTAAGTTTATGTTTAAATTTATGTTTAAACTTATGTTCAAATTTATGTTTAAGTTTTTGTTTAAGTTTATGTGCAACTTTATGTCAAACTTTATGTTTAAATTTATGTTCAAGTTTATGTTTAAGTTTATGTTTAAGTTTATGTTTAAGTTTATGTTTAAATTTATGTACAACTTTATGTCTAAGTTTATGTTTAAATTTATGTTCAAGTTTATGTCTAAGTTTATGTTCAAATTTATGTTTAAGTTTATGTTTAAGTTTATGTTTAAGTTTATGTACTACTTTATGTCTAAGTTTATGTTTAAAATTATGTCCAAGTTTATTTTATTAACATAAACATAAACTTAAACATAAACATAATCATAAACATAAACATAAACATAAACATAAACATAAACATAAACATAAACATAAACATAAACATAAACATAAACATAAACATAAACATAAACATAAACATAAACATAAACATAAACATAAACATAAACATAAACATAAACATAAACATAAACATAAACATAAACATAAACATAAACATAAACATAAACTTAAACATAAACATAATCATAAACATAAACATAAACATAAACATAAACATAAACATAAACATAAACATAAACATAAACATAAACATAAACATAAACATAAACATAAACATAAACATAAACATAAACATAAACATAAACATAAACATAAACATAAACATATACATAAACATAAACATAAACATAAACATAAACATAAACATAAACATAAACATAAACATAAACATAAACATAAACCTAAACATAAACATAAACATAAACATAAACATAAACATAAACATAAACATAAACATAAACATAAACATAAACATAAACATAAACATAAACATAAACATATACATAAACATAAACATAAACATAAACATAAACATAAACATAAACATAAACATAAACATAAACATAAACATAATCATAAACATAAACATAAACATAAACTTAAACATAAACATAAACATATACATAAACATAAACATAAACATAAACATAAACATAAACCTAAACATAAACATAAACATAAACATTAACATAAACTTTAACATAAGACAGATTAGATACAAATCGACTCGATTTGTATTAATTCGGTGTATATTGTATTTTTTTGATATTAATTGTCTCGATTCGTATCAAACAGTCTTTTTAAATGATTTCGAAAAGTCACCTATTTAGTACAAATTGAGTCGATTTGAATATAATCTGTCTTGATGAAGATTTAATTTAATTTTTTTTATTTGCTAAATTGAATTGAGTCGAAATGTGTTGTTTATGTTTATTATTATGTTTATGTATATGCTTATGTTTAAGTTTATGTTTAAGTTTATGTTAAAGTTTATGTTTATGTTTATGTTTAAGTTTATGTTTAAGTTTATGTTTACGTTTATGTTTAAGTTTATGTTTAAGTTTATGTTTAAGTTTATGTTTATGTTTATGTTTATGTTTAAGTTTATGTTTAAGTTTATGTTTAAGTTTATGTTTAAGTTTATGTTTATGTTTATGTTTATGTTTTTGTTTATGTTTATGTTTATGTTTTTGTTTATGTTTATGTTTATGTTTAAGTTTATGTTTAAGTTTATGTTTAAGTTTATGTTTAAGTTTATGTTTAAGTTTATGTTTAAGTTTATGTTTAAGTTTATGTTTAAGTTTATGTTTAAGTTTATGTCTAAGTTTATGTTTAAGTTTATGTTTATGTTTATGTTTAAGTTTATGTTTTAATTTATGTTTATGTTTATGTTTTAATTTATGTTCAAGTTTATGTTTAAGTTTATGTTTAAGTTTATGTTTAAGTTTATGTTTAAGTTTATGTTTAAGTTTATGTTTAAGTTTATGTTTAAGTTTATGTACAACTTTATGTCTAAGTTTATGTTTAAATTTATGTTCAAGTTTATGTTTAAGTTTATGTTTATGTTTATGTTTATGTTTATGTTTAAGTTTATGTTTAAATTTATGTTTAAACTTATGTTCAAATTTATGTTTAAGTTTTTGTTTAAGTTTATGTTTAAGTTTATGTTTAAGTTTATGTGCAACTTTATGTCAAAGTTTATGTTTAAATTTATGTTCAAGTTTATGTTTAAGTTTATGTTTAAGTTTATGTTTAAGTTTATGTTTAAATTTATGTACAACTTTATGTCTAAGTTTATGTTTAAATTTATGTTCAAGTTTATGTCTAAGTTTATGTTTAAATTTATGTTCAAGTTTATGTTTATGTTTATTTAAAGTTTATGTTTAAATTTATGTACAACTTTATGTCTAAGTTTATGTTTTAATTTATTTTCAAGTTGATGTTTAAGTTTATGTTTAAATTTATGTTTAAGTTTATGTTTAAGTTTATATTTAAATTTATGTACAACTTTATGTCTAAGTTTATGTTTAAATTTATGTTCAAGTTTATGTTTAAGTTTATGTACAACTTTATGTCTAAGTTTATGTTTTAATTTATGTTTAAGTTTATGTTTAAGTTTATGTACAACTTTATGTCTAAGTTTATGTTTAAATTTATGTTCAAGTTTATGTTTAAGTTTATGTTTAAGTTTATGTTTAAATTTATGTACAACTTTATGTCTAAGTTTATGTTTAAATTAATGTTCAAGTTTATGTCTAAGTTTATGTTTAAATTTATGTTCAAGTTTATGTTTAAGTTTATGTTTAAGTTTATGTTTAAATTTATGTACAACTTTGTGTCTAAGTTTATGTTTAAATTTATGTTCAAGTTTATGTCTAAATTTATGTTTAAATTTATGTTTAAGTTTATGTTTAAGTTTATGTTTAAGTTTATGTACAACTTTATGTCTAAGTTTATGTTTAAATTTATGTTCAAGTTTATGTTTATGTTTATGTTTAAGTTTATGTTTAAATTTATGTACAACTTTATGTCTAAGTTTATGTTTTAATTTATTTTCAAGTTAATGTTTAAGTTTATGTTTAAATTTATGTTTAAGTTTATGTTTAAGTTTATTTTTAAATTTATGTACAACTTTATGTCTAAGTTTATGTTTAAATTAATGTTCAAGTTTATGTCTAAGTTTATGTTTAAATTTATGTTCAAGTTTATGTTTAAGTTTATGTTTAAGTTTATGTTTAAATTTATGTACAACTTTGTGTCTAAGTTTATGTTTAAATTTATGTTCAAGTTTATGTCTAAATTTATGTTTAAATTTATGTTTAAGTTTATGTTTAAGTTTATGTTTAAGTTTATGTACAACTTTATGTCTAAGTTTATGTTTAAATTTATGTTCAAGTTTATGTTTATGTTTATGTTTAAGTTTATGTTTAAATTTATGTACAACTTTATGTCTAAGTTTATGTTTTAATTTATTTTCAAGTTAATGTTTAAGTTTATGTTTAAATTTATGTTTAAGTTTATGTTTAAGTTTATTTTTAAATTTATGTACAACTTTATGTCTAAGTTTATGTTTAAATTTATGTTCAAGTTTATGTTTAAGTTTATGTACAACTTTATGTCTAAGTTTATGTTTAAATTTATGTTTAAGTTTATGTTTAAGTTTATGTACAACTTTATGTCTAAGTTTATGTTTAAATTTTAATTCTAAGTTCAAGTTTATGTTTAAGTTTATGTACTACTTTATGTCTAAGTTTATGTTTAAAATTATGTCCAAGTTTATTTTATTAACATAAACATAAACTTAAACATAAACATAATCATAAACATAAACATAAACATAAACATAAACATAAACATAAACATAAACATAAACATAAACATAAACATAAACATAAACATAAACATAAACATAAATATAAACATAAACATAAACATAAACATAAACATAAACATAAACATAAACATAAACATAAACATAAACATAAACATAAACATAAACTTAAACATAAACATAAACATAAACATAAACATAAACATAAACATAAACATAAACATAAACATAAACATAAACATAAACATAAACATAAACATAAACATAAACATAAACATAAACATAAACATAAACATAAACATAAACATAAACATAAACATAAACATATACATAAACATAAACATAAACATAAACATAAACATAAACATAAACATAAACATAAACATAAACATAAACATAAACCTAAACATAAACATAAACATAAACATAAACATAAACATAAACATAAACATAAACATAAACATAAACATAAACATAAACATAAACATAAACATATACATAAACATAAACATAAACATAAACATAAACATAAACATAAACATAAACATAAACATAAACATAAACATAAACATAAACATAATCATAAACATAAACATAAACATAAACATAAACATAAACATAAACATAAACATAAACATAAACATAAACATAAACATAAACATAAACATAAACATAAACATAAACATAAACATAAACTTAAACATAAACTTAAACATAAACTTAAACATAAACTTAAACATAAACTTAAACATAAACTTAAACATAAACTTAAACATAAACATAAACATAAACATAAACATAAACATAAACATAAACATAAACATAAACATAAACATAAACATAAACATAAACATAAACATAAACATAAACATAAACTTAAACATAAACATAATCATAAACATAAACATAAACATAAACATAAACATAAACATAAACATAAACATAAACATAAACATAAACATAAACATAAACATAAACATAAACATAAACATAAACATAAACCTAAACATAAACATAAACATAAACATTAACATAAACTTTAACATAAGACAGATTAGATACAAATCGACTCGATTTGTATTAATTCGGTGTATATTGTATTTTTTTGATATTAATTGTCTCGATTCGTATCAAACAGTCTTTTTAAATGATTTCGAAAAGTCACCTATTTAGTACAAATTGAGTCGATTTGAATATAATCTGTCTTGATGAAGATTTAATTTAATTTTTTTTATTTGCTAAATTGAATTGAGTCGAAATGTGTTGTTTATGTTTATTATTATGTTTATGTATATGCTTATGTTTAAGTTTATGTTTAAGTTTATGTTAAAGTTTATGTTTATGTTTATGTTTAAGTTTATGTTTAAGTTTATGTTTACGTTTATGTTTAAGTTTATGTTTAAGTTTATGTTTAAGTTTATGTTTATGTTTATGTTTATGTTTAAGTTTATGTTTAAGTTTATGTTTAAGTTTATGTTTAAGTTTATGTTTATGTTTATGTTTATGTTTTTGTTTATGTTTATGTTTATGTTTTTGTTTATGTTTATGTTTATGTTTAAGTTTATGTTTAAGTTTATGTTTAAGTTTATGTTTAAGTTTATGTTTAAGTTTATGTTTAAGTTTATGTTTAAGTTTATGTTTAAGTTTATGTTTAAGTTTATGTCTAAGTTTATGTTTAAGTTTATGTTTATGTTTATGTTTAAGTTTATGTTTTAATTTATGTTTATGTTTATGTTTTAATTTATGTTCAAGTTTATGTTTAAGTTTATGTTTAAGTTTATGTTTAAGTTTATGTTTAAGTTTATGTTTAAGTTTATGTTTAAGTTTATGTTTAAGTTTATGTACAACTTTATGTCTAAGTTTATGTTTAAATTTATGTTCAAGTTTATGTTTAAGTTTATGTTTATGTTTATGTTTATGTTTATGTTTAAGTTTATGTTTAAATTTATGTTTAAACTTATGTTCAAATTTATGTTTAAGTTTTTGTTTAAGTTTATGTTTAAGTTTATGTTTAAGTTTATGTGCAACTTTATGTCAAAGTTTATGTTTAAATTTATGTTCAAGTTTATGTTTAAGTTTATGTTTAAGTTTATGTTTAAGTTTATGTTTAAATTTATGTACAACTTTATGTCTAAGTTTATGTTTAAATTTATGTTCAAGTTTATGTCTAAGTTTATGTTTAAATTTATGTTTAAGTTTATGTTTAAGTTTATGGTTAAGTTTATGTACAACTTTATGTCTATGTTTATGTTTAAATTTATGTTCAAGTTTATGTTTAAGTTTATGTTTAAGTTTATGTTTAAGTTTATGTTTAAGTTTATGTTTAAGTTTATGTTTAAGTTTATGTTTAAATTTATGTACAACTTTATGTCTAAGTTTATGTTTAAATTTATGTTCAAGTTTATGTCTAAGTTTATGTTTAAATTTATGTTCAAGTTTATGTTTATGTTTATTTAAAGTTTATGTTTAAATTTATGTACAACTTTATGTCTAAGTTTATGTTTTAATTTATTTTCAAGTTGATGTTTAAGTTTATGTTTAAATTTATGTTTAAGTTTATGTTTAAGTTTATATTTAAATTTATGTACAACTTTATGTCTAAGTTTATGTTTAAATTTATGTTCAAGTTTATGTTTAAGTTTATGTACAACTTTATGTCTAAGTTTATGTTTTAATTTATGTTTAAGTTTATGTTTAAGTTTATGTACAACTTTATGTCTAAGTTTATGTTTAAATTTATGTTCAAGTTTATGTTTAAGTTTATGTTTAAGTTTATGTTTAAATTTATGTACAACTTTATGTCTAAGTTTATGTTTAAATTAATGTTCAAGTTTATGTCTAAGTTTATGTTTAAATTTATGTTTAAGTTTATGTTTAAGTTTATGTACAACTTTATGTCTAAGTTTATGTTTAAATTTATGTTCAAGTTTATGTTTAAGTTTATGTTTAAGTTTATGTTTAAATTTATGTACAACTTTGTGTCTAAGTTTATGTTTAAATTTATGTTCAAGTTTATGTCTAAATTTATGTTTAAATTTATGTTTAAGTTTATGTTTAAGTTTATGTTTAAGTTTATGTACAACTTTATGTCTAAGTTTATGTTTAAATTTATGTTCAAGTTTATGTTTATGTTTATGTTTCAGTTTATGTTTAAATTTATGTACAACTTTATGTCTAAGTTTATGTTTTAATTTATTTTCAAGTTAATGTTTAAGTTTATGTTTAAATTTATGTTTAAGTTTATGTTTAAGTTTATTTTTAAATTTATGTACAACTTTATGTCTAAGTTTATGTTTAAATTTATGTTCAAGTTTATGTTTAAGTTTATGTACAACTTTATGTCTAAGTTTATGTTTAAATTTATGTTTAAGTTTATGTTTAAGTTTATGTACAACTTTATGTCTAAGTTTATGTTTAAATTTTAATTCTAAGTTCAAGTTTATGTTTAAGTTTATGTACTACTTTATGTCTAAGTTTATGTTTAAAATTATGTCCAAGTTTATTTTATTAACATAAACATAAACTTAAACATAAACATAAACATAAACATAAACATAAACATAAACATAAACATAAACATAAACATAAACATAAACATAAACATAAACATAAACATAAACATAAACATAAACATAAACATAAACATAAACATAAACATAAACATAAACATAAACATAAACATAAACATAAACATAAACTTAAACATAAACATAATCATAAACATAAACATAAACATAAACATAAACATAAACATAAACATAAACATAAACATAAACATAAACATAAACATAAACATAAACATAAACATAAACATAAACATAAACATAAACATAAACATAAACATAAACATAAACATAAACATAAACATAAACATAAACATAAACATAAACATATACATAAACATAAACATAAACATAAACATAAACATAAACATAAACATAAACATAAACATAAACATAAACATAAACATAAACATAAACATAAACATAAACATAAACATAAACATAAACATAAACATAAACATAAACATAAACATAAACATAAACATAAACATAAACATATACATAAACATAAACATAAACATAAACATAAACATAAACATAAACATAAACATAAACATAAACATAATCATAAACATAAACATAAACATAAACATAAACATAAACATAAACATAAACATAAACATAAACATAAACATAAACATAAACATAAACATAAACATAAACATAAACATAAACATAAACATAAACTTAAACATAAACTTAAACATAAACTTAAACATAAACTTAAACATAAACTTAAACATAAACTTAAACATAAACTTAAACATAAACATAAACATAAACTTAAACATAAACTTAAACATAAACTTAAACATAAACTTAAACATAAACATAAACATAAACATAAACATAAACATAAACATAAACATAAACATAAACATAAACTTAAACATAAACATAAACATAAACATAAACATAAACATAAACATAAACATAAACATAAACTTAAACATAAACTTAAACATAAACTTAAACATAAACTTAAACATAAACTTAAACATAAACTTAAACATAAACTTAAACATAAACATAAACATAAACATAAACATAAACATAAACATAAACATAAACATAAACATAAACATAAACATAAACATAAACATAAACATAAACATAAACATAAACATAAACATAAACATAAACTTAAACATAAACTTAAACATAAACTTAAACATAAACTTAAACATAAACTTAAACATAAACTTAAACATAAACATAAACATAAACTTAAACATAAACTTAAACATAAACTTAAACATAAACTTAAACATAAACATAAACATAAACATAAACATAAACATAAACATAAACATAAACATAAACATAAACATAAACATAAACATAAACATAAACATAAACATAAACATAAACATAAACATAAACATAAACATAAACATAAACATAAACATAAACATAAACATAAACATAAACATAAACATAAACATAAACATAAACATAAACATAAACATAAACATAAACATAAACATAAACATAAACATAAACATAAACATAAACATAAACATAAACATTAACATAAACTTTAACATAAGACAGATTAGATACAAATCGACTCGATTTGTATTAATTCGGTGTATATTGTATTTTTTTGATATTAATTGTCTCGATTCGTATCAAACAGTCTTTTTAAATGATTTCGAAAAGTCACCGATTTAGTACAAATCGAGTCGATTTGAATATAATCTGTCTTGATGAAGATTTAATTTAATTTTTTTTATTTGCTAAATTGAATTGAGTCGAAATGTGTTGTTTATGTTTATTATTATGTTTATGTATTTGCTTATGTTTAAGTTTATGTTTAAGTTTATGTTAAAGTTTATGTTTATGTTTATGTTTAAGTTTATGTTTAAGTTTATGTTTACGTTTATGTTTAAGTTTATGTTTAAGTTTATGTTTAAGTTTATGTTTATGTTTATGTTTAAGTTTATGTTTAAGTTTATGTTTAAGTTTATGTTTATGTTTATGTTTAAGTTTATGTTTAAGTTTATGTTTATGTTTATGTTTAAGTTTATGTTTAAGTTTATGTTTAAGTTTATGTTTAAATTTATGTCTAAGTTTATGTTTAAGTTTATGTTTATGTTTATGTTTAAGTTTATGTTTTAATTTATGTTTATGTTTATGTTTTAATTTATGTTCAAGTTTATGTTTAAGTTTATGTTTAAGTTTATGTTTTAATTAATGTTTATGTTTATGTTTTAATATATGTTCAAGTTTATGTTTAAGTTTATGTTTAAGTTTATGTTTAAATTTATGTACAACTTTGTGTCTAAGTTTATGTTTAAATTTATGTTCAAGTTTATGTCTAAATTTATGTTTAAATTTATGTTTAAGTTTATGTTTAAGTTTATGTTTAAGTTTATGTACAACTTTATGTCTAAGTTTATGTTTAAATTTATGTTCAAGTTTATGTTTATGTTTATGTTTAAGTTTATGTTTAAATTTATGTACAACTTTATGTCTAAGTTTATGTTTTAATTTATTTTCAAGTTAATGTTTAAGTTTATGTTTAAATTTATGTTTAAGTTTATGTTTAAGTTTATTTTTAAATTTATGTACAACTTTATGTCTAAGTTTATGTTTAAATTTATGTTCAAGTTTATGTTTAAGTTTATGTACAACTTTATGTCTAAGTTTATGTTTAAATTTATGTTTAAGTTTATGTTTAAGTTTATGTACAACTTTATGTCTAAGTTTATGTTTAAATTTTAATTCTAAGTTCAAGTTTATGTTTAAGTTTATGTACTACTTTATGTCTAAGTTTATGTTTAAAATTATGTCCAAGTTTATTTTATTAACATAAACATAAACTTAAACATAAACATAATCATAAACATAAACATAAACATAAACATAAACATAAACATAAACATAAACATAAACATAAACATAAACATAAACATAAACATAAACATAAACATAAACATAAATATAAACATAAACATAAACATAAACATAAACATAAACATAAACATAAACATAAACATAAACATAAACATAAACATAAACTTAAACATAAACATAAACATAAACATAAACATAAACATAAACATAAACATAAACATAAACATAAACATAAACATAAACATAAACATAAACATAAACATAAACATAAACATAAACATAAACATAAACATAAACATAAACATAAACATAAACATAAACATAAACATATACATAAACATAAACATAAACATAAACATAAACATAAACATAAACATAAACATAAACATAAACATAAACATAAACCTAAACATAAACATAAACATAAACATAAACATAAACATAAACATAAACATAAACATAAACATAAACATAAACATAAACATAAACATAAACATAAACATAAACATAAACATAAACATAAACATAAACATAAACATAAACATAAACATAAACATAAACATAAACATAAACATAAACATAAACATAAACATAAACATAAACATAAACATAAACATATACATAAACATAAACATAAACATAAACATAAACATAAACATAAACATAAACATAAACATAAACATAAACATAAACCTAAACATAAACATAAACATAAACATAAACATAAACATAAACATAAACATAAACATAAACATAAACATAAACATAAACATAAACATAAACATAAACATATACATAAACATAAACATAAACATAAACATAAACATAAACATAAACATAAACATAAACATAAACATAAACATAAACATAAACATAAACATAAACATAAACATAAACATAAACTTAAACATAAACTTAAACATAAACTTAAACATAAACTTAAACATAAACTTAAACATAAACTTAAACATAAACTTAAACATAAACATAAACATAAACATAAACATAAACATAAACATAAACATAAACATAAACATAAACATAAACATAAACATAAACATAAACATAAACTTAAACATAAACATAATCATAAACATAAACATAAACATAAACATAAACATAAACATAAACATAAACATAAACATAAACATAAACATAAACATAAACATAAACATAAACATAAACATAAACATAAACATAAACATAAACATAAACATAAACATAAACATAAACATAAACATATACATAAACATAAACATAAACATAAACATAAACATAAACCTAAACATAAACATAAACATAAACATTAACATAAACTTTAACATAAGACAGATTAGATACAAATCGACTCGATTTGTATTAATTCGGTGTATATTGTATTTTTTTGATATTAATTGTCTCGATTCGTATCAAACAGTCTTTTTAAATGATTTCGAAAAGTCACCGATTTAGTACAAATTGAGTCGATTTGAATATAATCTGTCTTGATGAAGATTTAATTTAATTTTTTTTATTTGCTAAATTGAATTGAGTCGAAATGTGTTGTTTATGTTTATTATTATGTTTATGTATATGCTTATGTTTAAGTTTATGTTTAAGTTTATGTTAAAGTTTATGTTTATGTTTATGTTTAAGTTTATGTTTAAGTTTATGTTTACGTTTATGTTTAAGTTTATGTTTAAGTTTATGTTTAAGTTTATGTTTATGTTTATGTTTATGTTTAAGTTTATGTTTAAGTTTATGTTTAACTTTATGTTTAAGTTTATGTTTATGTTTATGTTTATGTTTATGTTTATGTTTATGTTTATGTTTATGTTTATGTTTATGTTTATGTTTATGTTTATGATTATGTTTATGTTTAAGTTTATGTTTATGTTTATGTTTATGTTTATGTTTATGTTTATGTTTATGTTTATGTTTATGTTTATGTTTATGTTTATGTTTATGTTTATGTTTATGTTTATGTTTAAGTTTATGTTTAAGTTTATGTTTAAGTTTATGTTTAAGTTTATGTTTAAGTTTATGTTTAAGTTTATGTTTAAGTTTATGTTTATGTTTATGTTTATGTTTAAGTTTATGTTTAAGTTTATGTTTAAGTTTATGTTTAAGTTTATGTCTAAGTTTATGTTTAAGTTTATGTTTATGTTTATGTTTAAGTTTATGTTTTAATTTATGTTTATGTTTATGTTTTAATTTATGTTCAAGTTTATGTTTAAGTTTATGTTTAAGTTTATGTTTAAATTTATGTTTAAGTTTATGTTTAAGTTTATGTTTAAGTTTATGTTTAAGTTTATGTACAACTTTATGTCTAAGTTAATGTTTAAATTTATGTTCAAGTTTATGTTTAAGTTTATGTTTATGTTTATGTTTATGTTTATGTTTAAGTTTATGTTTAAATTTATGTTTAAACTTATGTTCAAATTTATGTTTAAGTTTTTGTTTAAGTTTATGTGCAACTTTATGTCAAACTTTATGTTTAAATTTATGTTCAAGTTTATGTTTAAGTTTATGTTTAAGTTTATGTTTAAGTTTATGTTTAAATTTATGTACAACTTTATGTCTAAGTTTATGTTTAAATTTATGTTCAAGTTTATGTCTAAGTTTATGTTCAAATTTATGTTTAAGTTTATGTTTAAGTTTATGTTTAAGTTTATGTACTACTTTATGTCTAAGTTTATGTTTAAAATTATGTCCAAGTTTATTTTATTAACATAAACATAAACTTAAACATAAACATAATCATAAACATAAACATAAACATAAACATAAACATAAACATAAACATAAACATAAACATAAACATAAACATAAACATAAACATAAACATAAACATAAACATAAATATAAACATAAACATAAACATAAACATAAACATAAACATAAACATAAACATAAACATAAACATAAACATAAACTTAAACATAAACATAATCATAAACATAAACATAAACATAAACATAAACATAAACATAAACATAAACATAAACATAAACATAAACATAAACATAAACATAAACATAAACATAAACATAAACATAAACATAAACATAAACATAAACATAAACATAAACATATACATAAACATAAACATAAACATAAACATAAACATAAACATAAACATAAACATAAACATAAACATAAACATAAACCTAAACATAAACATAAACATAAACATAAACATAAACATAAACATAAACATAAACATAAACATAAACATAAACATAAACATAAACATAAACATAAACATATACATAAACATAAACATAAACATAAACATAAACATAAACATAAACATAAACATAAACATAAACATAAACATAATCATAAACATAAACATAAACATAAACTTAAACATAAACATAAACATATACATAAACATAAACATAAACATAAACATAAACATAAACCTAAACATAAACATAAACATAAACATTAACATAAACTTTAACATAAGACAGATTAGATACAAATCGACTCGATTTGTATTAATTCGGTGTATATTGTATTTTTTTGATATTAATTGTCTCGATTCGTATCAAACAGTCTTTTTAAATGATTTCGAAAAGTCACCTATTTAGTACAAATTGAGTCGATTTGAATATAATCTGTCTTGATGAAGATTTAATTTAATTTTTTTTATTTGCTAAATTGAATTGAGTCGAAATGTGTTGTTTATGTTTATTATTATGTTTATGTATATGCTTATGTTTAAGTTTATGTTTAAGTTTATGTTAAAGTTTATGTTTATGTTTATGTTTAAGTTTATGTTTAAGTTTATGTTTACGTTTATGTTTAAGTTTATGTTTAAGTTTATGTTTAAGTTTATGTTTATGTTTATGTTTATGTTTAAGTTTATGTTTAAGTTTATGTTTAAGTTTATGTTTAAGTTTATGTTTATGTTTATGTTTATGTTTTTGTTTATGTTTATGTTTATGTTTTTGTTTATGTTTATGTTTATGTTTAAGTTTATGTTTAAGTTTATGTTTAAGTTTATGTTTAAGTTTATGTTTAAGTTTATGTTTAAGTTTATGTTTAAGTTTATGTTTAAGTTTATGTTTAAGTTTATGTCTAAGTTTATGTTTAAGTTTATGTTTATGTTTATGTTTAAGTTTATGTTTTAATTTATGTTTATGTTTATGTTTTAATTTATGTTCAAGTTTATGTTTAAGTTTATGTTTAAGTTTATGTTTAAGTTTATGTTTAAGTTTATGTTTAAGTTTATGTTTAAGTTTATGTTTAAGTTTATGTACAACTTTATGTCTAAGTTTATGTTTAAATTTATGTTCAAGTTTATGTTTAAGTTTATGTTTATGTTTATGTTTATGTTTATGTTTAAGTTTATGTTTAAATTTATGTTTAAACTTATGTTCAAATTTATGTTTAAGTTTTTGTTTAAGTTTATGTTTAAGTTTATGTTTAAGTTTATGTGCAACTTTATGTCAAAGTTTATGTTTAAATTTATGTTCAAGTTTATGTTTAAGTTTATGTTTAAGTTTATGTTTAAGTTTATGTTTAAATTTATGTACAACTTTATGTCTAAGTTTATGTTTAAATTTATGTTCAAGTTTATGTCTAAGTTTATGTTTAAATTTATGTTTAAGTTTATGTTTAAGTTTATGGTTAAGTTTATGTACAACTTTATGTCTATGTTGATGTTTAAATTTATGTTCAAGTTTATGTTTAAGTTTATGTTTAAGTTTATGTTTAAGTTTATGTTTAAGTTTATGTTTAAGTTTATGTTTAAGTTTATGTTTAAATTTATGTACAACTTTATGTCTAAGTTTATGTTTAAATTTATGTTCAAGTTTATGTCTAAGTTTATGTTTAAATTTATGTTCAAGTTTATGTTTATGTTTATTTAAAGTTTATGTTTAAATTTATGTACAACTTTATGTCTAAGTTTATGTTTTAATTTATTTTCAAGTTGATGTTTAAGTTTATGTTTAAATTTATGTTTAAGTTTATGTTTAAGTTTATATTTAAATTTATGTACAACTTTATGTCTAAGTTTATGTTTAAATTTATGTTCAAGTTTATGTTTAAGTTTATGTACAACTTTATGTCTAAGTTTATGTTTTAATTTATGTTTAAGTTTATGTTTAAGTTTATGTACAACTTTATGTCTAAGTTTATGTTTAAATTTATGTTCAAGTTTATGTTTAAGTTTATGTTTAAGTTTATGTTTAAATTTATGTACAACTTTATGTCTAAGTTTATGTTTAAATTAATGTTCAAGTTTATGTCTAAGTTTATGTTTAAATTTATGTTTAAGTTTATGTTTAAGTTTATGTACAACTTTATGTCTAAGTTTATGTTTAAATTTATGTTCAAGTTTATGTTTAAGTTTATGTTTAAGTTTATGTTTAAATTTATGTACAACTTTGTGTCTAAGTTTATGTTTAAATTTATGTTCAAGTTTATGTCTAAATTTATGTTTAAATTTATGTTTAAGTTTATGTTTAAGTTTATGTTTAAGTTTATGTACAACTTTATGTCTAAGTTTATGTTTAAATTTATGTTCAAGTTTATGTTTATGTTTATGTTTCAGTTTATGTTTAAGTTTATGTTTAAGTTTATGTTTATGTTTATGTTTATGTTTAAGTTTATGTTTAAGTTTATGTTTAAGTTTATGTTTAAGTTTATGTCTAAGTTTATGTTTAAGTTTATGTTTATGTTTATGTTTAAGTTTATGTTTTAATTTATGTTTATGTTTATGTTTTAATTTATGTTCAAGTTTATGTTTAAGTTTATGTTTAAGTTTATGTTTAAATTTATGTTTAAGTTTATGTTTAAGTTTATGTTTAAGTTTATGTTTAAGTTTATGTACAACTTTATGTCTAAGTTAATGTTTAAATTTATGTTCAAGTTTATGTTTAAGTTTATGTTTATGTTTATGTTTATGTTTATGTTTAAGTTTATGTTTAAATTTATGTTTAAACTTATGTTCAAATTTATGTTTAAGTTTTTGTTTAAGTTTATGTGCAACTTTATGTCAAACTTTATGTTTAAATTTATGTTCAAGTTTATGTTTAAGTTTATGTTTAAGTTTATGTTTAAGTTTATGTTTAAATTTATGTACAACTTTATGTCTAAGTTTATGTTTAAATTTATGTTCAAGTTTATGTCTAAGTTTATGTTCAAATTTATGTTTAAGTTTATGTTTAAGTTTATGTTTAAGTTTATGTACTACTTTATGTCTAAGTTTATGTTTAAAATTATGTCCAAGTTTATTTTATTAACATAAACATAAACTTAAACATAAACATAATCATAAACATAAACATAAACATAAACATAAACATAAACATAAACATAAACATAAACATAAACATAAACATAAACATAAACATAAACATAAACATAAACATAAATATAAACATAAACATAAACATAAACATAAACATAAACATAAACATAAACATAAACATAAACATAAACATAAACTTAAACATAAACATAATCATAAACATAAACATAAACATAAACATAAACATAAACATAAACATAAACATAAACATAAACATAAACATAAACATAAACATAAACATAAACATAAACATAAACATAAACATAAACATAAACATAAACATAAACATAAACATATACATAAACATAAACATAAACATAAACATAAACATAAACATAAACATAAACATAAACATAAACATAAACATAAACCTAAACATAAACATAAACATAAACATAAACATAAACATAAACATAAACATAAACATAAACATAAACATAAACATAAACATAAACATAAACATAAACATATACATAAACATAAACATAAACATAAACATAAACATAAACATAAACATAAACATAAACATAAACATAAACATAATCATAAACATAAACATAAACATAAACTTAAACATAAACATAAACATATACATAAACATAAACATAAACATAAACATAAACATAAACCTAAACATAAACATAAACATAAACATTAACATAAACTTTAACATAAGACAGATTAGATACAAATCGACTCGATTTGTATTAATTCGGTGTATATTGTATTTTTTTGATATTAATTGTCTCGATTCGTATCAAACAGTCTTTTTAAATGATTTCGAAAAGTCACCTATTTAGTACAAATTGAGTCGATTTGAATATAATCTGTCTTGATGAAGATTTAATTTAATTTTTTTTATTTGCTAAATTGAATTGAGTCGAAATGTGTTGTTTATGTTTATTATTATGTTTATGTATATGCTTATGTTTAAGTTTATGTTTAAGTTTATGTTAAAGTTTATGTTTATGTTTATGTTTAAGTTTATGTTTAAGTTTATGTTTACGTTTATGTTTAAGTTTATGTTTAAGTTTATGTTTAAGTTTATGTTTATGTTTATGTTTATGTTTAAGTTTATGTTTAAGTTTATGTTTAAGTTTATGTTTAAGTTTATGTTTATGTTTATGTTTATGTTTTTGTTTATGTTTATGTTTATGTTTTTGTTTATGTTTATGTTTATGTTTAAGTTTATGTTTAAGTTTATGTTTAAGTTTATGTTTAAGTTTATGTTTAAGTTTATGTTTAAGTTTATGTTTAAGTTTATGTTTAAGTTTATGTTTAAGTTTATGTCTAAGTTTATGTTTAAGTTTATGTTTATGTTTATGTTTAAGTTTATGTTTTAATTTATGTTTATGTTTATGTTTTAATTTATGTTCAAGTTTATGTTTAAGTTTATGTTTAAGTTTATGTTTAAGTTTATGTTTAAGTTTATGTTTAAGTTTATGTTTAAGTTTATGTTTAAGTTTATGTACAACTTTATGTCTAAGTTTATGTTTAAATTTATGTTCAAGTTTATGTTTAAGTTTATGTTTATGTTTATGTTTATGTTTATGTTTAAGTTTATGTTTAAATTTATGTTTAAACTTATGTTCAAATTTATGTTTAAGTTTTTGTTTAAGTTTATGTTTAAGTTTATGTTTAAGTTTATGTGCAACTTTATGTCAAAGTTTATGTTTAAATTTATGTTCAAGTTTATGTTTAAGTTTATGTTTAAGTTTATGTTTAAGTTTATGTTTAAATTTATGTACAACTTTATGTCTAAGTTTATGTTTAAATTTATGTTCAAGTTTATGTCTAAGTTTATGTTTAAATTTATGTTTAAGTTTATGTTTAAGTTTATGGTTAAGTTTATGTACAACTTTATGTCTATGTTGATGTTTAAATTTATGTTCAAGTTTATGTTTAAGTTTATGTTTAAGTTTATGTTTAAGTTTATGTTTAAGTTTATGTTTAAGTTTATGTTTAAGTTTATGTTTAAATTTATGTACAACTTTATGTCTAAGTTTATGTTTAAATTTATGTTCAAGTTTATGTCTAAGTTTATGTTTAAATTTATGTTCAAGTTTATGTTTATGTTTATTTAAAGTTTATGTTTAAATTTATGTACAACTTTATGTCTAAGTTTATGTTTTAATTTATTTTCAAGTTGATGTTTAAGTTTATGTTTAAATTTATGTTTAAGTTTATGTTTAAGTTTATATTTAAATTTATGTACAACTTTATGTCTAAGTTTATGTTTAAATTTATGTTCAAGTTTATGTTTAAGTTTATGTACAACTTTATGTCTAAGTTTATGTTTTAATTTATGTTTAAGTTTATGTTTAAGTTTATGTACAACTTTATGTCTAAGTTTATGTTTAAATTTATGTTCAAGTTTATGTTTAAGTTTATGTTTAAGTTTATGTTTAAATTTATGTACAACTTTATGTCTAAGTTTATGTTTAAATTAATGTTCAAGTTTATGTCTAAGTTTATGTTTAAATTTATGTTTAAGTTTATGTTTAAGTTTATGTACAACTTTATGTCTAAGTTTATGTTTAAATTTATGTTCAAGTTTATGTTTAAGTTTATGTTTAAGTTTATGTTTAAATTTATGTACAACTTTGTGTCTAAGTTTATGTTTAAATTTATGTTCAAGTTTATGTCTAAATTTATGTTTAAATTTATGTTTAAGTTTATGTTTAAGTTTATGTTTAAGTTTATGTACAACTTTATGTCTAAGTTTATGTTTAAATTTATGTTCAAGTTTATGTTTATGTTTATGTTTCAGTTTATGTTTAAATTTATGTACAACTTTATGTCTAAGTTTATGTTTTAATTTTGTTTCAAGTTAATGTTTAAGTTTATGTTTAAATTTATGTTTAAGTTTATGTTTAAGTTTATTTTTAAATTTATGTACAACTTTATGTCTAAGTTTATGTTTAAATTTATGTTCAAGTTTATGTTTAAGTTTATGTACAACTTTATGTCTAAGTTTATGTTTAAATTTATGTTTAAGTTTATGTTTAAGTTTATGTACAACTTTATGTCTAAGTTTATGTTTAAATTTTAATTCTAAGTTCAAGTTTATGTTTAAGTTTATGTACTACTTTATGTCTAAGTTTATGTTTAAAATTATGTCCAAGTTTATTTTATTAACATAAACATAAACTTAAACATAAACATAAACATAAACATAAACATAAACATAAACATAAACATAAACATAAACATAAACATAAACATAAACATAAACATAAACATAAACATAAACATAAACATAAACATAAACATAAACATAAACATAAACATAAACATAAACATAAACATAAACATAAACTTAAACATAAACATAATCATAAACATAAACATAAACATAAACATAAACATAAACATAAACATAAACATAAACATAAACATAAACATAAACATAAACATAAACATAAACATAAACATAAACATAAACATAAACATAAACATAAACATAAACATAAACATAAACATAAACATAAACATAAACATAAACATATACATAAACATAAACATAAACATAAACATAAACATAAACATAAACATAAACATAAACATAAACATAAACATAAACATAAACATAAACATAAACATAAACATAAACATAAACATAAACATAAACATAAACATAAACATAAACATAAACATAAACATAAACATAAACATAAACATAAACATATACATAAACATAAACATAAACATAAACATAAACATAAACATAAACATAAACATAAACATAAACATAATCATAAACATAAACATAAACATAAACATAAACATAAACATAAACATAAACATAAACATAAACATAAACATAAACATAAACATAAACATAAACATAAACATAAACATAAACATAAACATAAACTTAAACATAAACTTAAACATAAACTTAAACATAAACTTAAACATAAACTTAAACATAAACTTAAACATAAACTTAAACATAAACATAAACATAAACTTAAACATAAACTTAAACATAAACTTAAACATAAACTTAAACATAAACATAAACATAAACATAAACATAAACATAAACATAAACATAAACATAAACATAAACTTAAACATAAACATAAACATAAACATAAACATAAACATAAACATAAACATAAACATAAACTTAAACATAAACTTAAACATAAACTTAAACATAAACTTAAACATAAACTTAAACATAAACTTAAACATAAACTTAAACATAAACATAAACATAAACATAAACATAAACATAAACATAAACATAAACATAAACATAAACATAAACATAAACATAAACATAAACATAAACATAAACATAAACATAAACATAAACTTAAACATAAACTTAAACATAAACTTAAACATAAACTTAAACATAAACTTAAACATAAACTTAAACATAAACATAAACATAAACTTAAACATAAACTTAAACATAAACTTAAACATAAACTTAAACATAAACATAAACATAAACATAAACATAAACATAAACATAAACATAAACATAAACATAAACATAAACATAAACATAAACATAAACATAAACATAAACATAAACATAAACATAAACATAAACATAAACATAAACATAAACATAAACATAAACATAAACATAAACATAAACATAAACATAAACATAAACATAAACATAAACATAAACATAAACATAAACATAAACATAAACATAAACATAAACATAAACATTAACATAAACTTTAACATAAGACAGATTAGATACAAATCGACTCGATTTGTATTAATTCGGTGTATATTGTATTTTTTTGATATTAATTGTCTCGATTCGTATCAAACAGTCTTTTTAAATGATTTCGAAAAGTCACCGATTTAGTACAAATCGAGTCGATTTGAATATAATCTGTCTTGATGAAGATTTAATTTAATTTTTTTTATTTGCTAAATTGAATTGAGTCGAAATGTGTTGTTTATGTTTATTATTATGTTTATGTATTTGCTTATGTTTAAGTTTATGTTTAAGTTTATGTTAAAGTTTATGTTTATGTTTATGTTTAAGTTTATGTTTAAGTTTATGTTTACGTTTATGTTTAAGTTTATGTTTAAGTTTATGTTTAAGTTTATGTTTATGTTTATGTTTAAGTTTATGTTTAAGTTTATGTTTAAGTTTATGTTTATGTTTATGTTTAAGTTTATGTTTAAGTTTATGTTTATGTTTATGTTTAAGTTTATGTTTAAGTTTATGTTTAAGTTTATGTTTAAATTTATGTCTAAGTTTATGTTTAAGTTTATGTTTATGTTTATGTTTAAGTTTATGTTTTAATTTATGTTTATGTTTATGTTTTAATTTATGTTCAAGTTTATGTTTAAGTTTATGTTTAAGTTTATGTTTTAATTAATGTTTATGTTTATGTTTTAATATATGTTCAAGTTTATGTTTAAGTTTATGTTTAAGTTTATGTTTAAGTTTATGTTTAAGTTTATGTTTAAGTTTATGTTTAAGTTTATGTCTAAGTTTATGTTTATGTTTAAGTTTATGTTTTAATTTATGTTTATGTTTATGTTTTAATTTATGTTCAAGTTTATGTTTAAGTTTATGTTTAAGTTTATGTTTAAGTTTATGTTTAAGTTTATGTCTAAGTTTATGTTTAAGTTTATGTTTAAGTTTATGTACAACTTTATGTCTAAGTTTATGTTTAAATTTATGTTCAAGTTTATGTTTAAGTTTATGTTTATGTTTATGTTTAAGTTTATGTTTAAACTTATGTTCAAATTTATGTTTAAGTTTTTGTTTAAGTTTATGTTTAAGTTTATGTTTAAGTTTATGTGCAACTTTATGTCAAAGTTTATGTTTAAATTTATGTTCAAGTTTATGTTTAAGTTTATGTTTAAGCTTATGTTTAAGTTTATGTTTAAGTTTATGTTTATGTTTATGTTTAAATTTATGTACAACTTTATGTCTAAGTTTATGTTTAAATTTATGTTCAAGTTTATGTCTTAGTTTATGTTTAAATTTATTTTCAAGTTTATGTTTAAGTTTATGTTTAAATTTATGTACAACTTTATGTCTAAGTTTATGTTTTAATTTATTTTCAAGTTAATGTTTAAGTTTATGTTTAAATTTATGTTTAAGTTTATGTTGAAGTTTATATTTAAATTTATGTACAACTTTATGTCTAAGTTTATGTTTAAATTTATGTTCAAGTTTATGTTTAAGTTTATGTTTAAGTTTATGTTTAAGTTTATGTTTAAGTTTATGTTTAAGTTTATGTTTAAGTTTATGTTTAAGTTTATGTTTAAGTTTATGTTTAAATTTATGTACAACTTTATGTCTAAGTTTATGTTTAAATTTATGTTCAAGTTTATGTCTAAGTTTATGTTTAAATTTATGTTCAAGTTTATGTTTATGTTTATTTAAAGTTTATGTTTAAATTTATGTACAACTTTATGTCTAAGTTTATGTTTTAATTTATTTTCAAGTTGATGTTTAAGTTTATGTTTAAATTTATGTTTAAGTTTATGTTTAAGTTTATATTTAAATTTATGTACAACTTTATGTCTAAGTTTATGTTTAAATTTATGTTAAAGTTTATGTTTAAGTTTATGTACAACTTTATGTCTAAGTTTATGTTTTAATTTATGTTTAAGTTTATGTTTAAGTTTATGTACAACTTTATGTCTAAGTTTATGTTTAAATTTATGTTCAAGTTTATGTTTAAGTTTATGTTAAAGTTTATGTTTAAATTTATGTACAACTTTATGTCTAAGTTTATGTTTAAATTAATGTTCAAGTTTATGTCTAAGTTTATGTTTAAATTTATGTTTAAGTTTATGTTTAAGTTTATGTACAACTTTATGTCTAAGTTTATGTTTAAATTTATGTTCAAGTTTATGTTTAAGTTTATGTTTAAGTTTATGTTTAAATTTATGTACAACTTTGTGTCTAAGTTTATGTTTAAATTTATGTTCAAGTTTATGTCTAAATTTATGTTTAAATTTATGTTTAAGTTTATGTTTAAGTTTATGTTTAAGTTTATGTACAACTTTATGTCTAAGTTTATGTTTAAATTTATGTTCAAGTTTATGTTTATGTTTATGTTTAAGTTTATGTTTAAATTTATGTACAACTTTATGTCTAAGTTTATGTTTTAATTTATTTTCAAGTTAATGTTTAAGTTTATGTTTAAATTTATGTTTAAGTTTATGTTTAAGTTTATTTTTAAATTTATGTACAACTTTATGTCTAAGTTTATGTTTAAATTTATATTCAAGTTTATGTTTAAGTTTATGTACAACTTTATGTCTAAGTTTATGTTTAAATTTATGTTTAAGTTTATGTTTAAGTTTATGTACAACTTTATGTCTAAGTTTATGTTTAAATTTTAATTCTAAGTTCAAGTTTATGTTTAAGTTTATGTACTACTTTATGTCTAAGTTTATGTTTAAAATTATGTCCAAGTTTATTTTATTAACATAAACATAAACTTAAACATAAACATAATCATAAACATAAACATAAACATAAACATAAACATAAACATAAACATAAACATAAACATAAACATAAACATAAACATAAACATAAACATAAACATAAACATAAACATAAACATAAACATAAACATAAACATAAACATAAACATAAACATAAACATAAACATAAACATAAACATAAACTTAAACATAAACATAATCATAAACATAAACATAAACATAAACATAAACATAAACATAAACATAAACATAAACATAAACATAAACATAAACATAAACATAAACATAAACATAAACATAAACATAAACATAAACATAAACATAAACATAAACATAAACATAAACATAAACATAAACATAAACATATACATAAACATAAACATAAACATAAACATAAACATAAACATAAACATAAACATAAACATAAACATAAACATAAACATAAACATAAACATAAACATAAACATAAACATAAACATAAACATAAACATAAACATAAACATAAACATAAACATAAACATAAACATAAACATAAACATAAACATAAACATAAACATAAACATAAACATAAACATAAACATAAACATAAACATAAACATAAACATAAACATAAACTTAAACATAAACATAATCATAAACATAAACATAAACATAAACATAAACATAAACATAAACATAAACATAAACATAAACATAAACATAAACATAAACATAAACATAAACATAAACATAAACATAAACATAAACATAAACATAAACATAAACATAAACATAAACATAAACATAAACATAAACATAAACATAAACATAAACATAAACATAAACATAAACATAAACATAAACATAAACATAAACATAAACATAAACATAAACATAAACCTAAACATAAACATAAACATAAACATTAACATAAACTTTAACATAAGACAGATTAGATACAAATCGACTCGATTTGTATTAATTCGGTGTATATTGTATTTTTTTGATATTAATTGTCTCGATTCGTATCAAACAGTCTTTTTAAATGATTTCGAAAAGTCACCGATTTAGTACAAATCGAGTCGATTTGAATATAATCTGTCTTGATGAAGATTTAATTTAATTTTTTTTATTTGCTAAATTGAATTGAGTCGAAATGTGTTGTTTATGTTTATTATTATGTTTATGTATATGCTTATGTTTAAGTTTATGTTTAAGTTTATGTTAAAGTTTATGTTTATGTTTATGTTAAAGTTTATGTTTATGTTTATGTTTAAGTTTATGTTTAAGTTTATGTTTACGTTTATGTTTAAGTTTATGTTTAAGTTTATGTTTATGTTTATGTTTATGTTTAAGTTTATGTTTAAGTTTATGTTTAAGTTTATGTTTAAGTTTATGTTTATGTTTATGTTTATGTTTATGTTTATGTTTATGTTTTTGTTTATGTTTATGTTTATGTTTAAGTTTATGTTTAAGTTTATGTTTAAGTTTATGTTTAAGTTTATGTTTAAGTTTATGTTTAAGTTTATGTTTAAGTTTATGTTTAAGTTTATGTTTAAGTTTATGTTTAAGTTTATGTCTAAGTTTATGTTTAAGTTTATGTTTATGTTTATGTTTATGTTTAAGTTTATGTTTTAATTTATGTTTATGTTTATGTTTTAATTTATGTTCAAGTTTATGTTTAAGTTTATGTTTAAGTTTATGTTTAAGTTTATGTTTAAGTTTATGTTTAAGTTTATGTTTAAGTTTATGTACAACTTTATGTCTAAGTTTATGTTTAAATTTATGTTCAAGTTTATGTTTAAGTTTATGTTTATGTTTATGTTTATGTTTATGTTTAAGTTTATGTTTAAATTTATGTTTAAACTTATGTTCAAATTTATGTTTAAGTTTTTGTTTAAGTTTATGTTTAAGTTTATGTTTAAGTTTATGTGCAACTTTATGTCAAAGTTTATGTTTAAATTTATGTTCAAGTTTATGTTTAAGTTTATGTTTAAGTTTATGTTTAAGTTTATGTTTAAATTTATGTACAACTTTATGTCTAAGTTTATGTTTAAATTTATGTTCAAGTTTATGTCTAAGTTTATGTTTAAATTTATGTTTAAGTTTATGTTTAAGTTTATGGTTAAGTTTATGTACAACTTTATGTCTATGTTTATGTTTAAATTTATGTTCAAGTTTATGTTTAAGTTTATGTTTAAGTTTATGTTTAAGTTTATGTTTAAGTTTATGTTTAAGTTTATGTTTAAGTTTATGTTTAAGTTTATGTTTAAATTTATGTACAACTTTATGTCTAAGTTTATGTTTAAATTTATGTTCAAGTTTATGTCTAAGTTTATGTTTAAATTTATGTTCAAGTTTATGTTTATGTTTATTTAAAGTTTATGTTTAAATTTATGTACAACTTTATGTCTAAGTTTATGTTTTAATTTATTTTCAAGTTGATGTTTAAGTTTATGTTTAAATTTATGTTTAAGTTTATGTTTAAGTTTATATTTAAATTTATGTACAACTTTATGTCTAAGTTTATGTTTATATTTATGTTCAAGTTTATGTTTAAGTTTATGTACAACTTTATGTCTAAGTTTATGTTTTAATTTATGTTTAAGTTTTTGTTTAAGTTTATGTACAACTTTATGTCTAAGTTTATGTTTAAATTTATGTTCAAGTTTATGTTTAAGTTTATGTTTAAGTTTATGTTTAAATTTATGTACAACTTTATGTCTAAGTTTATGTTTAAATTAATGTTCAAGTTTATGTCTAAGTTTATGTTTAAATTTATGTTTAAGTTTATGTTTAAGTTTATGTACAACTTTATGTCTAAGTTTATGTTTAAATTTATGTTCAAGTTTATGTTTAAGTTTATGTTTAAGTTTATGTTTAAATTTATGTACAACTTTGTGTCTAAGTTTATGTTTAAATTTATGTTCAAGTTTATGTCTAAATTTATGTTCAAGTTTATGTTTATGTTTATGTTTAAGTTTATGTTTAAATTTATGTACAACTTTATGTCTAAGTTTATGTTTTAATTTATTTTCAAGTTAATGTTTAAGTTTATGTTTAAATTTATGTTTAAGTTTATGTTTAAGTTTATTTTTAAATTTATGTACAACTTTATGTCTAAGTTTATGTTTAAATTTATGTTCAAGTTTATGTTTAAGTTTATGTACAACTTTATGTCTAAGTTTATGTTTAAATTTATGTTTAAGTTTATGTTTAAGTTTATGTACAACTTTATGTCTAAGTTTATGTTTAAATTTTAATTCTAAGTTCAAGTTTATGTTTAAGTTTATGTACTACTTTATGTCTAAGTTTATGTTTAAAATTATGTCCAAGTTTATTTTATTAACATAAACATAAACTTAAACATAAACATAATCATAAACATAAACATAAACATAAACATAAACATAAACATAAACATAAACATAAACATAAACATAAACATAAACATAAATATAAACATAAACATAAACATAAACATAAACATAAACATAAACATAAACATAAACATAAACATAAACATAAACTTAAACATAAACATAATCATAAACATAAACATAAACATAAACATAAACATAAACATAAACATAAACATAAACATAAACATAAACATAAACATAAACATAAACATAAACATAAACATAAACATAAACATAAACATAAACATAAACATAAACATATACATAAACATAAACATAAACATAAACATAAACATAAACATAAACATAAACATAAACATAAACATAAACATAAACATAAACATAAACATAAACATAAACATAAACATAAACATAAACATAAACATAAACATAAACATAAACATAAACATAAACATAAACATAAACATAAACATAAACATAAACATAAACATAAACATAAACATAAACATAAACATAAACATAAACATAAACATAAACATAAACATAAACATAAACATAAACATAAACATAAACATAAACATAATCATAAACATAAACATAAACATAAACATAAACATAAACATAAACATAAACATAAACATAAACATAAACATAAACATAAACATAAACATAAACATAAACATAAACATAAACATAAACATAAACATAAACTTAAACATAAACTTAAACATAAACTTAAACATAAACTTAAACATAAACTTAAACATAAACTTAAACATAAACTTAAACATAAACTTAAACATAAACTTAAACATAAACATAAACATAAACTTAAACATAAACTTAAACATAAACTTAAACATAAACTTAAACATAAACATAAACATAAACATAAACATAAACATAAACATAAACATAAACATAAACATAAACATAAACATAAACATAAACATAAACTTAAACATAAACATAAACATAAACATAAACATAAACATAAACATAAACATAAACATAAACTTAAACATAAACTTAAACATAAACTTAAACATAAACTTAAACATAAACTTAAACATAAACTTAAACATAAACTTAAACATAAACATAAACATAAACATAAACATAAACATAAACATAAACATAAACATAAACATAAACATAAACATAAACATAAACATAAACATAAACATAAACATAAACATAAACATAAACATAAACATAAACATAAACATAAACATAAACATAAACATAAACATAAACATAAACATAAACTTAAACATAAACTTAAACATAAACTTAAACATAAACTTAAACATAAACTTAAACATAAACTTAAACATAAACATAAACATAAACTTAAACATAAACTTAAACATAAACTTAAACATAAACTTAAACATAAACATAAACATAAACATAAACATAAACATAAACATAAACATAAACATAAACATAAACATAAACATAAACATAAACATAAACATAAACATAAACATAAACATAAACATAAACATAAACATAAACATAAACATAAACATAAACATAAACATAAACATAAACATAAACATAAACATAAACATAAACATAAACATAAACATAAACATAAACATAAACATAAACATAAACATAAACATAAACATAAACTTAAACATAAACTTAAACATAAACTTAAACATAAACTTAAACATAAACTTAAACATAAACTTAAACATAAACATAAACATAAACTTAAACATAAACTTAAACATAAACTTAAACATAAACTTAAACATAAACATAAACATAAACATAAACATAAACATAAACATAAACATAAACATAAACATAAACATAAACTTAAACATAAACATAAACATAAACATAAACATAAACATAAACATAAACATAAACATAAACTTAAACATAAACTTAAACATAAACTTAAACATAAACTTAAACATAAACTTAAACATAAACTTAAACATAAACTTAAACATAAACTTAAACATAAACATAAACATAAACATAAACATAAACATAAACATAAACATAAACATAAACATAAACATAAACATAAACATAAACATAAACATAAACATAAACATAAACATAAACATAAACTTAAACATAAACTTAAACATAAACTTAAACATAAACTTAAACATAAACTTAAACATAAACTTAAACATAAACATAAACATAAACTTAAACATAAACTTAAACATAAACTTAAACATAAACTTAAACATAAACATAAACATAAACATAAACATAAACATAAACATAAACATAAACATAAACATAAACATAAACATAAACATAAACATAAACATAAACATAAACATAAACATAAACATAAACATAAACATAAACATAAACATAAACATAAACATAAACATAAACATTAACATAAACTTTAACATAAGACAGATTAGATACAAATCGACTCGATTTGTATTAATTCGGTGTATATTGTATTTTTTTGATATTAATTGTCTCGATTCGTATCAAACAGTCTTTTTAAATGATTTCGAAAAGTCACCGATTTAGTACAAATCGAGTCGATTTGAATATAATCTGTCTTGATGAAGATTTAATTTAATTTTTTTTATTTGCTAAATTGAATTGAGTCGAAATGTGTTGTTTATGTTTATTATTATGTTTATGTATATGCTTATGTTTAAGTTTATGTTTAAGTTTATGTTAAAGTTTATGTTTATGTTTATGTTTAAGTTTATGTTTAAGTTTATGTTTACGTTTATGTTTAAGTTTATGTTTAAGTTTATGTTTAAGTTTATGTTTATGTTTATGTTTAAGTTTATGTTTAAGTTTATGTTTAAGTTTATGTTTAAGTTTATGTTTATGTTTATGTTTAAGTTTATGTTTAAGTTTATGTTTATGTTTATGTTTAAGTTTATGTTTAAGTTTATGTTTAAGTTTATGTTTAAATTTATGTCTAAGTTTATGTTTAAGTTTATGTTTATGTTTATGTTTAAGTTTATGTTTTAATTTATGTTTATGTTTATGTTTTAATTTATGTTCAAGTTTATGTTTAAGTTTATGTTTAAGTTTATGTTTTAATTAATGTTTATGTTTATGTTTTAATATATGTTCAAGTTTATGTTTAAGTTTATGTTTAAGTTTATGTTTAAGTTTATGTTTAAGTTTATGTTTAAGTTTATGTCTAAGTTTATGTTTATGTTTAAGTTTATGTTTTAATTTATGTTTATGTTTATGTTTTAATTTATGTTCAAGTTTATGTTTAAGTTTATGTTTAAGTTTATGTTTAAGTTTATGTTTAAGTTTATGTTTAAGTTTATGTCTAAGTTTATGTTTAAGTTTATGTTTAAGTTTATGTACAACTTTATGTCTAAGTTTATGTTTAAATTTATGTTCAAGTTTATGTTTAAGTTTATGTTTATGTTTATGTTTAAGTTTATGTTTAAACTTATGTTCAAATTTATGTTTAAGTTTTTGTTTAAGTTTATGTTTAAGTTTATGTTTAAGTTTATGTGCAACTTTATGTCAAAGTTTATGTTTAAATTTATGTTCAAGTTTATGTTTAAGTTTATGTTTAAGTTTATGTTTAAGTTTATGTTTAAGTTTATGTTTAAGTTTATGTTTAAGTTTATGTTTAAGTTTATGTTTAAATTTATGTACAACTTTATGTCTAAGTTTATGTTTAAATTTATGTTCAAGTTTATGTCTAAGTTTATGTTTAAATTTATGTACAACTTTATGTCTTAGTTTATGTTTAAATTTATTTTTAAGTTTATGTTTAAGTTTATGTTTAAATTTATGTACAACTTTATGTCTAAGTTTATGTTTTAATTTATTTTCAAGTTAATGTTTAAGTTTATGTTTAAATTTATGTTTAAGTTTATGTTGAAGTTTATATTTAAATTTATGTACAACTTTATGTCTAAGTTTATGTTTAAATTTATGTTCAAGTTTATGTTTAAGTTTATGTTTAAGTTTATGTTTAAGTTTATGTACAACTTTATGTCTAAGTTTATGTTTAAATTTATGTTCAAGTTTAAGTTTATGTTTAAGTTTATGTTTAAATTTATGTACAACTTTATGTCTAAGTTCATGTTTAAATTTATGTTCAAGTTTATGTTTAAGTTTATGTTTAAGTTTATGTTTATGTTTATGTTTATGTTTATGTTTATGTTTATGTTTATGTTTAAGTTTATGTTTAAGTTTATGTTTAAGTTTATGTTTAAGTTTATGTCTAAGTTTATGTTTAAGTTTATGTTTATGTTTATGTTTAAGTTTATGTTTTAATTTATGTTTATGTTTATGTTTTAATTTATGTTCAAGTTTATGTTTAAGTTTATGTTTAAGTTTATGTTTAAGTTTATGTTTAAGTTTATGTTTAAGTTTATGTTTAAGTTTATGTTTAAGTTTATGTTTATGTTTATGTTTAAGTTTATGTTTTAATTTATGTTTATGTTTATGTTTTAATTTATGTTCAAGTTTATGTTTAAGTTTATGTTTAAGTTTATGTTTAAGTTTATGTTTAAGTTTATGTTTAAGTTTATGTTTAAGTTTATGTTTAAGTTTATGTTTAAATTTATGTACAACTTTATGTCTAAGTTTATGTTTAAATTTATGTTCAAGTTTATGTCTAAGTTTATTTTTAAATTTATGTTTAAGTTTATGTTTAAGTTTATGTACAACTTTATGTCTAAGTTTATGTTTAAATTTATGTTCAAGTTTATGTTTAAGTTTATGTACATTTTTATGTCTATGTTTATGTTTAAATTTATGTTAAAGCTTATGATTATGTTTATGGTTTAATTTATGTTTAACTTTATGTCTAAGTTTATGTTTAAATTTTAATTTTATGTTCAAGTTTATGTTTAAGTTTATGTACAACTTTATGTCTAAGTTTATGTTTAAAATTATGTCCAAGTTTATTTTATTAACATAAACATAAACTTAAACATAAACATAATCATAAACATAAACATAAACATAAACATAAACATAAACATAAACATAAACATAAACATAAACATAAACATAAACATAAACATAAACATAAACATAAACATAAACATAAACATAAACATAAACATAAACATAAACATAAACATAAACATAAACATAAACATAAACATAAACATAAACATAAACTTAAACATAAACATAATCATAAACATAAACATAAACATAAACATAAACATAAACATAAACATAAACATAAACATAAACATAAACATAAACATAAACATAAACATAAACATAAACATAAACATAAACATAAACATAAACATAAACATAAACATAAACATAAACATAAACATAAACATTAACATAAACTTTAACATAAGACAGATTAGATACAAATCGACTCGATTTGTATTAATTCGGTGTATATTGTATTTTTTTGATATTAATTGTCTCGATTCGTATCAAACAGTCTTTTTAAATGATTTCGAAAAGTCACCGATTTAGTACAAATCGAGTCGATTTGTATCTAATCTGTCTTGATGAAGATTTAATATAATTTTTTTTATTTGCTAAATTGAATTGAGTCGAAATGTGTTGTTTATGTTTATTATTATGTATATGTATATGCTTATGTTTAAGTTTATGTTTAAGTTTATGTTAAAGTTTATGTTTATGTTTATGTTTAAGTTTATGTTTAAGTTTATGTTTAAGTTTATGTTTACGTTTATGTTTAAGTTTATGTTTAAGTTTATGTTTAAGTTTATGTTTATGTTTATGTTTAAGTTTATGTTTAAGTTTATGTTTAAGTTTATGTTTAAGTTTATGTTTATGTTTATGTTTATGTTTATGTTTATTTTTATGTTTATGTTTATGTTTAAGTTTATGTTTAAGTTTATGTTTAAGTTTATGTTTAAGTTTATGTTTAAGTTTATGTTTAAGTTTATGTTTAAGTTTATGTCTAAGTTTATGTTTAAGTTTATGTTTATGTTTATGTTTAAGTTTATGTTTTAATTTATGTTTATGTTTATGTTTTAATTTATGTTTAAGTTAATGTTTAAGTTTATGTTTAAGTTTATGTTTAAGTTTATGTTTAAGTTTATGTACAACTTTATGTCAAAGTTTATGTTTAAATTTATGTTCAAGTTTATGTTTAAGTTTATGTTTAAGTTTATGTTTAAATTTATGTACAACTTTATGTCTAAGTTTATGTTTAAATTTATGTTCAAGTTTATGTTTAAGTTTATGTTTATGTTTATGTTTATGTTTAAGTTTATGTTTAAGTTTATGTTTAAACTTATGTTCAAATTTATGTTTAAGTTTTTGTTTAAGTTTATGTGCAACTTTATGTCAAAGTTTATGTTTAAATTTATGTTCAAGTTTATGTTTAAGTTTATGTTTAAGTTTATGTTTAAGTTTATGTTTAAGTTTATGTTTAAGTTTATGTTTAAATTTATGTACAACTTTATGTCTAAGTTTATGTTTAAATTTATGTTCAAGTTTATGTCTAAGTTTATGTTTAAATTTATGTACAACTTTATGTCTTAGTTTATGTTTAAATTTATTTTCAAGTTTATGTTTAAGTTTATGTTTAAATTTATGTACAACTTTATGTCTAAGTTTATGTTTTAATTTATTTTCAAGTTAATGTTTAAGTTTATGTTTAAATTTATGTTTAAGTTTATGTTGAAGTTTATATTTAAATTTATGTACAACTTTATGTCTAAGTTTATGTTTAAATTTATGTTCAAGTTTATGTTTAAGTTTATGTTTAAGTTTATGTTTAAGTTTATGTACAACTTTATGTCTAAGTTTATGTTTAAATTTATGTTCAAGTTTATGTTTATGTTTAAGTTTATGTTTAAATTTATGTACAACTTTATGTCTAAGTTCATGTTTAAATTTATGTTCAAGTTTATGTTTAAGTTTATGTTTAAGTTTATGTTTATGTTTATGTTTATGTTTATGTTTATGTTTATGTTTAAGTTTATGTTTAAGTTTATGTTTAAGTTTATGTTTAAGTTTATGTTTAAGTTTATGTTTAAGTTTATGTTTAAGTTTATGTCTAAGTTTATGTTTAAGTTTATGTTTATGTTTATGTTTAAGTTTATGTTTTAATTTATGTTTATGTTTATGTTTTAATTTATGTTCAAGTTTATGTTTAAGTTTATGTTTAAGTTTATGTTTAAGTTTATGTTTAAGTTTATGTTTAAGTTTATGTTTAAGTTTATGTACAACTTTATGTCAAAGTTTATGTTTAAATTTATGTTCAAGTTTATGTTTAAGTTTATGTTTAAGTTTATGTTTAAATTTATGTACAACTTTATGGCTAAGTTTATGTTTAAATTTATGTTCAAGTTTATGTTTAAGTTTATGTTTAAGTTTATGTTTAAGTTTATGTTTAAGTTTATGTTTAAGTTTATGTTTAAATTTATGTACAACTTTATGTCTAAGTTTATGTTTAAATTTATGTTCAAGTTTATGTCTAAGTTTATGTTTAAATTTATGTACAACTTTATGTCTTAGTTTATGTTTAAATTTATTTTCAAGTTTATGTTTAAGTTTATGTTTAAATTTATGTACAACTTTATGTCTAAGTTTATGTTTTAATTTATTTTCAAGTTAATGTTTAAGTTTATGTTTAAATTTATGTTTAAGTTTATGTTGAAGTTTATATTTAAATTTATGTACAACTTTATGTCTAAGTTTATGTTTAAATTTATGTTCAAGTTTATGTTTAAGTTTATGTTTAAGTTTATGTACAACTTTATGTCTAAGTTTATGTTTAAATTTATGTTCAAGTTATGTTTATGTTTAAGTTTATGTTTAAATTTATGTACAACTTTATGTCTAAGTTTATGTTTAAATTTATGTTCAAGTTTATGTTTAAGTTTATGTTTAAGTTTATGTTTAAATTTATGTACAACTTTGTGTCTAAGTTTATGTTTAAATTTATGTTCAAGTTTATGTCTAAATTTATGTTTAAATTTATGTTTAAGTTTATGTTTAAGTTTATGTTTAAGTTTATGTACAACTTTATGTCTAAGTTTATGTTTAAATTTATGTTCAAGTTTATGTTTATGTTTATGTTTAAGTTTATGTTTAAATTTATGTACAACTTTAAGTCTAAGTTTATGTTTAAATTTATGTTCAACTTTATGTCTAAGTTTATGTTTAAATTTATGTTCAAGTTTATGTTTATGTTTAAGTTTATGTTTAAATTTATGTACAACTTTATGTCTAAGTTCATGTTTAAATTTATGTTCAAGTTTATGTTTAAGTTTATGTTTAAGTTTATGTTTATGTTTATGTTTATGTTTATGTTTATGTTTAAGTTTATGTTTAAGTTTATGTTTAAGTTTATGTTTAAGTTTATGTTTAAGTTTATGTTTAAGTTTATGTTTAAGTTTATGTCTAAGTTTATGTTTAAGTTTATGTTTATGTTTATGTTTAAGTTTATGTTTTAATTTATGTTTATGTTTATGTTTTAATTTATGTTCAAGTTTATGTTTAAGTTTATGTTTAAGTTTATGTTTAAGTTTATGTTTAAGTTTATGTTTAAGTTTATGTTTAAGTTTATGTACAACTTTATGTCAAAGTTTATGTTTAAATTTATGTTCAAGTTTATGTTTAAGTTTATGTTTAAGTTTATGTTTAAATTTATGTACAACTTTATGGCTAAGTTTATGTTTAAATTTATGTTCAAGTTTATGTTTAAGTTTATGTTTAAGTTTATGTTTAAGTTTATGTTTAAGTTTATGTTTAAGTTTATGTTTAAATTTATGTACAACTTTATGTCTAAGTTTATGTTTAAATTTATGTTCAAGTTTATGTCTAAGTTTATGTTTAAATTTATGTACAACTTTATGTCTTAGTTTATGTTTAAATTTATTTTCAAGTTTATGTTTAAGTTTATGTTTAAATTTATGTACAACTTTATGTCTAAGTTTATGTTTTAATTTATTTTCAAGTTAATGTTTAAGTTTATGTTTAAATTTATGTTTAAGTTTATGTTGAAGTTTATATTTAAATTTATGTACAACTTTATGTCTAAGTTTATGTTTAAATTTATGTTCAAGTTTATGTTTAAGTTTATGTTTAAGTTTATGTACAACTTTATGTCTAAGTTTATGTTTAAATTTATGTTCAAGTTATGTTTATGTTTAAGTTTATGTTTAAATTTATGTACAACTTTATGTCTAAGTTTATGTTTAAATTTATGTTCAAGTTTATGTTTAAGTTTATGTTTAAGTTTATGTTTAAATTTATGTACAACTTTGTGTCTAAGTTTATGTTTAAATTTATGTTCAAGTTTATGTCTAAATTTATGTTTAAATTTATGTTTAAGTTTATGTTTAAGTTTATGTTTAAGTTTATGTACAACTTTATGTCTAAGTTTATGTTTAAATTTATGTTCAAGTTTATGTTTATGTTTATGTTTAAGTTTATGTTTAAATTTATGTACAACTTTAAGTCTAAGTTTATGTTTAAATTTATGTTCAAGTTTATGTTTCAGTTTATGTTTAAATTTATGTACAACTTTATGTCTAAGTTTATGTTTTAATTTATTTTCAAGTTAATGTTTAAGTTTATGTTTAAATTTATGTTTAAGTTTATGTTTAAGTTTATTTTTAAATTTATGTACAACTTTATGTCTAAGTTTATGTTTAAATTTATGTTCAAGTTTATGTTTAAGTTTATGTACAACTTTATGTCTAAGTTTATGTTTAAATTTATGTTTAAGTTTATGTTTAAGTTTATGTACAACTTTATGTCTAAGTTTATGTTTAAATTTATGTTCAAGTTTATGTTTAAGTTTATGTACATTTTTATGTCTATGTTTATGTTTAAATTTATGTTAAAGCTTATGATTATGTTTATGGTTTAATTTATGTTTAACTTTATGTCTAAGTTTATGTTTAAATTTTAATTTTAAGTTCAAGTTTATGTTTAAGTTTATGTACAACTTTATGTCTAAGTTTATGTTTAAAATTATGTCCAAGTTTATTTTATTAACATAAACATAAACTTAAACATAAACATAATCATAAACATAAACATAAACATAAACATAAACATAAACATAAACATAAACATAAACATAAACATAAACATAAACATAAACATAAACATAAACATAAACATAAACATAAACATAAACATAAACATAAACATAAACATAAACATAAACATAAACATAAACATAAACTTAAACATAAACATAATCATAAACATAAACATAAACATAAACATAAACATAAACATAAACATAAACATAAACATAAACATAAACATAAACATAAACATAAACATAAACATAAACATAAACATAAACATAAACATAAACATAAACATAAACATAAACATAAACATAAACATAAACATAAACATAAACATAAACATAAACATAAACATAAACATAAACATAAACATAAACATAAACATAAACATAAACATAAACATAAACATAAACATAAACATAAACATAAACATAAACATAAACATAAACATAAACATAAACATAAACATAAACATAAACATAAACATAAACATAAACATAAACATAAACATAAACATAAACATAAACATAAACATAAACATAAACATAAACATAAACATAAACATAAACATAATCATAAACATAAACATAAACATAAACATAAACATAAACATAAACATAAACATAAACATAAACATAAACATAAACATAAACATAAACATAAACATAAACATAAACATAAACATAAACATAAACATAAACATAAACATAAACATAAACATAAACATAAACATAAACATAAACATAAACATAAACATAAACATAAACATAAACATAAACATAAACATAAACATAAACATAAACATAAACATAAACATAAACATAAACATAAACATAAACATAAACATAAACATAAACATAAACATAAACATAAACATAAACATAAACATAAACATAAACATAAACATAAACATAAACATAAACCTAAACATAAACATAAACATAAACATTAACATAAACTTTAACATAAGACAGATTAGATACAAATCGATTTGATTTGTATTAATTCGGTGTATATTGTATTTTTTTGATATTAATTGTCTCGATTCGTATCAAACAGTCTTTTTAAATGATTTCGAAAAGTCACCGATTTAGTACAAATCGAGTCGATTTGAATATAATCTGTCTTGATGAAGATTTAATTTAATTTTTTTTATTTGCTAAATTGAATTGAGTCGAAATGTGTTGTTTATGTTTATTATTATGTTTATGTATATGCTTATGTTTAAGTTTATGTTTAAGTTTATGTTAAAGTTTATGTTTATGTTTATGTTTAAGTTTATGTTTAAGTTTATGTTTACGTTTATGTTTAAGTTTATGTTTATGTTTATGTTTATGTTTAAGTTTATGTTTAAGTTTATGTTTAAGTTTATGTTTAAGTTTATGTTTATGTTTATGTTTATGTTTATGTTTATGTTTATGTTTTTGTTTATGTTTATGTTTATGTTTAAGTTTATGTTTAAGTTTATGTTTAAGTTTATGTTTAAGTTTATGTTTAAGTTTATGTTTAAGTTTATGTTTAAGTTTATGTTTAAGTTTATGTCTTAGCTTATGTTTAAGTTTATGTTTATGTTTATGTTTAAGTTTATGTTTTAATTTATGTTTATGTTTATGTTTTAATTTATGTTCAAGTTTATGTTTACGTTTATGTTTAAGTTTATGTTTAAGTTTATGTTTAAGTTTATGTTTAAGTTTATGTTTAAGTTTATGTACAACTTTATGTCTAAGTTTATGTTTAAATTTATGTTCAAGTTTATGTTTAAGTTTATGTTTATGTTTATGTTTATGTTTATGTTTAAGTTTATGTTTAAATTTATGTTTAAACTTATGTTCAAATTTATGTTTAAGTTTTTGTTTAAGTTTATGTTTAAGTTTATGTTTAAGTTTATGTGCAACTTTATGTCAAAGTTTATGTTTAAATTTATGTTCAAGTTTATGTTTAAGTTTATGTTTAAGTTTATGTTTAAGTTTATGTTTAAATTTATGTACAACTTTATGTCTAAGTTTATGTTTAAATTTATGTTCAAGTTTATGTCTAAGTTTATGTTTAAATTTATGTTTAAGTTTATGTTTAAGTTTATGGTTAAGTTTATGTACAACTTTATGTCTATGTTTATGTTTAAATTTATGTTCAAGTTTATGTTTAAGTTTATGTTTAAGTTTATGTTTAAGTTTATGTTTAAGTTTATGTTTAAGTTTATGTTTAAGTTTATGTTTAAATTTATGTACAACTTTATGTCTAAGTTTATGTTTAAATTTATGTTCAAGTTTATGTCTAAGTTTATGTTTAAATTTATGTTCAAGTTTATGTTTATGTTTATTTAAAGTTTATGTTTAAATTTATGTACAACTTTATGTCTAAGTTTATGTTTTAATTTATTTTCAAGTTGATGTTTAAGTTTATGTTTAAATTTATGTTTAAGTTTATGTTTAAGTTTATATTTAAATTTATGTACAACTTTATGTCTAAGTTTATGTTTAAATTTATGTTCAAGTTTATGTTTAAGTTTATGTACAACTTTATGTCTAAGTTTATGTTTTAATTTATGTTTAAGTTTATGTTTAAGTTTATGTACAACTTTATGTCTAAGTTTATGTTTAAATTTATGTTCAAGTTTATGTTTAAGTTTATGTTTAAGTTTATGTTTAAATTTATGTACAACTTTATGTCTAAGTTTATGTTTAAATTAATGTTCAAGTTTATGTCTAAGTTTATGTTTAAATTTATGTTTAAGTTTATGTTTAAGTTTATGTACAACTTTATGTCTAAGTTTATGTTTAAATTTATGTTCAAGTTTATGTTTAAGTTTATGTTTAAGTTTATGTTTAAATTTATGTACAACTTTGTGTCTAAGTTTATGTTTAAATTTATGTTCAAGTTTATGTCTAAATTTATGTTTAAATTTATGTTTAAGTTTATGTTTAAGTTTATGTTTAAGTTTATGTACAACTTTATGTCTAAGTTTATGTTTAAATTTATGTTCAAGTTTATGTTTATGTTTATGTTTAAGTTTATGTTTAAATTTATGTACAACTTTATGTCTAAGTTTATGTTTTAATTTATTTTCAAGTTAATGTTTAAGTTTATGTTTAAATTTATGTTTAAGTTTATGTTTAAGTTTATTTTTAAATTTATGTACAACTTTATGTCTAAGTTTATGTTTAAATTTATGTTCAAGTTTATGTTTAAGTTTATGTACAACTTTATGTCTAAGTTTATGTTTAAATTTATGTTTAAGTTTATGTTTAAGTTTATGTACAACTTTATGTCTAAGTTTATGTTTAAATTTTAATTCTAAGTTCAAGTTTATGTTTAAGTTTATGTACTACTTTATGTCTAAGTTTATGTTTAAAATTATGTCCAAGTTTATTTTATTAACATAAACATAAACTTAAACATAAACATAATCATAAACATAAACATAAACATAAACATAAACATAAACATAAACATAAACATAAACATAAACATAAACATAAACATAAACATAAACATAAATATAAACATAAACATAAACATAAACATAAACATAAACATAAACATAAACATAAACATAAACATAAACATAAACATAAACTTAAACATAAACATAATCATAAACATAAACATAAACATAAACATAAACATAAACATAAACATAAACATAAACATAAACATAAACATAAACATAAACATAAACATAAACATAAACATAAACATAAACATAAACATAAACTTAAACATAAACATAAACATAAACATTAACATAAACATAAACATATACATAAACATAAACATAAACATAAACATAAACATAAACATAAACATAAACATAAACATAAACATAAACATAAACATAAACATAAACATAAACATAAACATAAACATAAACATAAACATAAACATAAACATAAACATAAACATAAACATAAACATAAACATAAACATAAACATAAACATAAACATAAACATAAACATAAACATAATCATAAACATAAACATAAACATAAACATAAACATAAACATAAACATAAACATAAACATAAACATAAACATAAACATAAACATAAACATAAACATAAACATAAACATAAACATAAACATAAACATAAACTTAAACATAAACTTAAACATAAACTTAAACATAAACTTAAACATAAACTTAAACATAAACTTAAACATAAACTTAAACATAAACTTAAACATAAACATAAACATAAACTTAAACATAAACTTAAACATAAACTTAAACATAAACTTAAACATAAACATAAACATAAACATAAACATAAACATAAACATAAACATAAACATAAACATAAACATAAACATAAACTTAAACATAAACATAAACATAAACATAAACATAAACATAAACATAAACATAAACATAAACATAAACTTAAACATAAACTTAAACATAAACTTAAACATAAACTTAAACATAAACTTAAACATAAACTTAAACATAAACTTAAACATAAACTTAAACATAAACATAAACATAAACATAAACATAAACATAAACATAAACATAAACATAAACATAAACATAAACATAAACATAAACATAAACATAAACATAAACATAAACATAAACATAAACTTAAACATAAACTTAAACATAAACTTAAACATAAACTTAAACATAAACTTAAACATAAACTTAAACATAAACATAAACATAAACTTAAACATAAACTTAAACATAAACTTAAACATAAACTTAAACATAAACATAAACATAAACATAAACATAAACATAAACATAAACATAAACATAAACATAAACATAAACATAAACATAAACATAAACATAAACATAAACATAAACATAAACATAAACATAAACATAAACATAAACATAAACATAAACATAAACATAAACATAAACATAAACATAAACATAAACATAAACATAAACATAAACATAAACATAAACATAAACATAAACATAAACTTAAACATAAACTTAAACATAAACTTAAACATAAACTTAAACATAAACTTAAACATAAACTTAAACATAAACTTAAACATAAACTTAAACATAAACATAAACATAAACATAAACATAAACATAAACATAAACATAAACATAAACATAAACATAAACATAAACATAAACATAAACATAAACATAAACTTAAACATAAACTTAAACATAAACTTAAACATAAACTTAAACATAAACTTAAACATAAACTTAAACATAAACATAAACATAAACTTAAACATAAACTTAAACATAAACTTAAACATAAACTTAAACATAAACATAAACATAAACATAAACATAAACATAAACATAAACATAAACATAAACATAAACATAAACATAAACATAAACATAAACATAAACATAAACATAAACATAAACATAAACATAAACATAAACATAAACATAAACATAAACATAAACATAAACATAAACATAAACATAAACATAAACATAAACATAAACATAAACATAAACATAAACATAAACATAAACATAAACATAAACATAAACATAAACATAAACATAAACATAAACATAAACATAAACATAAACATAAACATAAACATAAACATAAACATAAACATAAACATAAACATAAACATAAACATAAACATAAACATAAACATAAACATAAACATAAACTTAAACATAAACTTAAACATAAACTTAAACATAAACTTAAACATAAACTTAAACATAAACTTAAACATAAACATAAACATAAACTTAAACATAAACTTAAACATAAACTTAAACATAAACTTAAACATAAACATAAACATAAACATAAACATAAACATAAACATAAACATAAACATAAACATAAACATAAACATAAACATAAACATAAACATAAACATAAACATAAACATAAACATAAACATAAACTTAAACATAAACTTAAACATAAACTTAAACATAAACTTAAACATAAACTTAAACATAAACTTAAACATAAACTTAAACATAAACATAAACATAAACATAAACATAAACATAAACATAAACATAAACATAAACATAAACATAAACATAAACATAAACATAAACATAAACATAAACTTAAACATAAACTTAAACATAAACTTAAACATAAACTTAAACATAAACTTAAACATAAACTTAAACATAAACTTAAACATAAACTTAAACATAAACATAAACATAAACTTAAACATAAACTTAAACATAAACTTAAACATAAACTTAAACATAAACATAAACATAAACATAAACATAAACATAAACATAAACATAAACATAAACATAAACATAAACTTAAACATAAACATAAACATAAACATAAACATAAACATAAACATAAACATAAACATAAACTTAAACATAAACTTAAACATAAACTTAAACATAAACTTAAACATAAACTTAAACATAAACTTAAACATAAACTTAAACATAAACTTAAACATAAACATAAACATAAACATAAACATAAACATAAACATAAACATAAACATAAACATAAACATAAACATAAACATAAACATAAACATAAACATAAACATAAACATAAACATAAACATAAACATAAACATAAACATAAACATAAACATAAACATAAACATAAACATAAACATAAACATAAACATAAACATAAACATAAACATAAACATAAACATAAACATAAACATAAACATAAACATTAACATAAACTTTAACATAAGACAGATTAGATACAAATCGACTCGATTTGTATTAATTCGGTGTATATTGTATTTTTTTGATATTAATTGTCTCGATTCGTATCAAACAGTCTTTTTAAATGATTTCGAAAAGTCACCGATTTAGTACAAATCGAGTCGATTTGAATATAATCTGTCTTGATGAAGATTTAATTTAATTTTTTTTATTTGCTAAATTGAATTGAGTCGAAATGTGTTGTTTATGTTTATTATTATGTTTATGTATATGCTTATGTTTAAGTTTATGTTTAAGTTTATGTTAAAGTTTATGTTTATGTTTATGTTTATGTTTAAGTTTATGTTTAAGTTTATGTTTACGTTTATGTTTAAGTTTATGTTTAAGTTTATGTTTAAGTTTATGTTTATGTTTATATTTATGTTTATGTTTAAGTTTATGTTTAAGTTTATGTTTAAGTTTATGTTTAAGTTTATGTTTATGTTTATGTTTATGTTTATGTTTATGTTTATGTTTTTGTTTATGTTTATGTTTATGTTTAAGTTTATGTTTAAGTTTATGTTTAAGTTTATGTTTAAGTTTATGTTTAAGTTTATGTTTAAGTTTATGTTTAAGTTTATGTTTAAGTTTATGTTTAAGTTTATGTCTAAGTTTATGTTTAAGTTTATGTTTATGTTTATGTTTAAGTTTATGTTTTAATTTATGTTTATGTTTATGTTTTAATTTATGTTCAAGTTTATGTTTAAGTTTATGTTTAAGTTTATGTTTAAGTTCATGTTTAAGTTTATGTTTAAGTTTATGTTTAAGTTTATGTACAACTTTATGTCTAAGTTTATGTTTAAATTTATGTTCAAGTTTATGTTTAAGTTTATGTTTATGTTTATGTTTATGTTTATGTTTATGTTTAAGTTTATGTTTAAATTTATGTTTAAACTTATGTTCAAATTTATGTTTAAGTTTTTGTTTAAGTTTATGTTTAAGTTTATGTTTAAGTTTATGTGCAACTTTATGTCAAAGTTTATGTTTAAATTTATGTTCAAGTTTATGTTTAAGTTTATGTTTAAGTTTATGTTTAAGTTTATGTTTAAATTTATGTACAACTTTATGTCTAAGTTTATGTTTAAATTTATGTTCAAGTTTATGTCTAAGTTTATGTTTAAATTTATGTTTAAGTTTATGTTTAAGTTTATGGTTAAGTTTATGTACAACTTTATGTCTATGTTTATGTTTAAATTTATGTTCAAGTTTATGTTTAAGTTTATGTTTAAGTTTATGTTTAAGTTTATGTTTAAGTTTATGTTTAAGTTTATGTTTAAGTTTATGTTTAAGTTTATGTTTAAATTTATGTACAACTTTATGTCTAAGTTTATGTTTAAATTTATGTTCAAGTTTATGTCTAAGTTTATGTTTAAATTTATGTTCAAGTTTATGTTTATGTTTATTTAAAGTTTATGTTTAAATTTATGTACAACTTTATGTCTAAGTTTATGTTTTAATTTATTTTCAAGTTGATGTTTAAGTTTATGTTTAAATTTATGTTTAAGTTTATGTTTAAGTTTATATTTAAATTTATGTACAACTTTATGTCTAAGTTTATGTTTAAATTTATGTTCAAGTTTATGTTTAAGTTTATGTACAACTTTATGTCTAAGTTTATGTTTTAATTTATGTTTAAGTTTTTGTTTAAGTTTATGTACAACTTTATGTCTAAGTTTATGTTTAAATTTATGTTCAAGTTTATGTTTAAGTTTATGTTTAAGTTTATGTTTAAATTTATGTACAACTTTATGTCTAAGTTTATGTTTAAATTAATGTTCAAGTTTATGTCTAAGTTTATGTTTAAATTTATGTTTAAGTTTATGTTTAAGTTTATGTACAACTTTATGTCTAAGTTTATGTTTAAATTTATGTTCAAGTTTATGTTTAAGTTTATGTTTAAGTTTATGTTTAAATTTATGTACAACTTTGTGTCTAAGTTTATGTTTAAATTTATGTTCAAGTTTATGTCTAAATTTATGTTTAAATTTATGTTTAAGTTTATGTTTAAGTTTATGTTTAAGTTTATGTACAACTTTATGTCTAAGTTTATGTTTAAATTTATGTTCAAGTTTATGTTTAAGTTTATGTTTAAGTTTATGTTTAAGTTTATGTACAACTTTATGTCTAAGTTTATGTTTAAATTTATGTTCAAGTTTATGTTTATGTTTAAGTTTATGTTTAAATTTATGTACAACTTTATGTCTAAGTTCATGTTTAAATTTATGTTCAAGTTTATGTTTAAGTTTATGTTTAAGTTTATGTTTATGTTTATGTTTATGTTTATGTTTATGTTTATGTTTAAGTTTATGTTTAAGTTTATGTTTAAGTTTATGTTTAAGTTTATGTTTAAGTTTATGTTTAAGTTTATGTTTAAGTTTATGTCTAAGTTTATGTTTAAGTTTATGTTTATGTTTATGTTTAAGTTTATGTTTTAATTTATGTTTATGTTTATGTTTTAATTTATGTTCAAGTTTATGTTTAAGTTTATGTTTAAGTTTATGTTTAAGTTTATGTTTAAGTTTATGTTTAAGTTTATGTTTAAGTTTATGTTTAAGTTTATGTACAACTTTATGTCAAAGTTTATGTTTAAATTTATGTTTAAGTTTATGTTTAAGTTTATGTTTAAATTTATGTACAACTTTATGGCTAAGTTTATGTTTAAATTTATGTTCAAGTTTATGTTTAAGTTTATGTTTAAGTTTATGTTTAAGTTTATGTTTAAGTTTATGTTTAAGTTTATGTTTAAATTTATGTACAACTTTATGTCTAAGTTTATGTTTAAATTTATGTTCAAGTTTATGTCTAAGTTTATGTTTAAATTTATGTACAACTTTATGTCTTAGTTTATGTTTAAATTTATTTTCAAGTTTATGTTTAAGTTTATGTTTAAATTTATGTACAACTTTATGTCTAAGTTTATGTTTTAATTTATTTTCAAGTTAATGTTTAAGTTTATGTTTAAATTTATGTTTAAGTTTATGTTGAAGTTTATATTTAAATTTATGTACAACTTTATGTCTAAGTTTATGTTTAAATTTATGTTCAAGTTTATGTTTAAGTTTATGTTTAAGTTTATGTACAACTTTATGTCTAAGTTTATGTTTAAATTTATGTTCAAGTTATGTTTATGTTTAAGTTTATGTTTAAATTTATGTACAACTTTATGTCTAAGTTTATGTTTAAATTTATGTTCAAGTTTATGTTTAAGTTTATGTTTAAGTTTATGTTTAAATTTATGTACAACTTTGTGTCTAAGTTTATGTTTAAATTTATGTTCAAGTTTATGTCTAAATTTATGTTTAAATTTATGTTTAAGTTTATGTTTAAGTTTATGTTTAAGTTTATGTACAACTTTATGTCTAAGTTTATGTTTAAATTTATGTTCAAGTTTATGTTTATGTTTATGTTTAAGTTTATGTTTAAATTTATGTACAACTTTAAGTCTAAGTTTATGTTTAAATTTATGTTCAACTTTATGTCTAAGTTTATGTTTAAATTTATGTTCAAGTTTATGTTTATGTTTAAGTTTATGTTTAAATTTATGTACAACTTTATGTCTAAGTTCATGTTTAAATTTATGTTCAAGTTTATGTTTAAGTTTATGTTTAAGTTTATGTTTATGTTTATGTTTATGTTTATGTTTATGTTTAAGTTTATGTTTAAGTTTATGTTTAAGTTTATGTTTAAGTTTATGTTTAAGTTTATGTTTAAGTTTATGTTTAAGTTTATGTCTAAGTTTATGTTTAAGTTTATGTTTATGTTTATGTTTAAGTTTATGTTTTAATTTATGTTTATGTTTATGTTTTAATTTATGTTCAAGTTTATGTTTAAGTTTATGTTTAAGTTTATGTTTAAGTTTATGTTTAAGTTTATGTTTAAGTTTATGTACAACTTTATGTCAAAGTTTATGTTTAAATTTATGTTCAAGTTTATGTTTAAGTTTATGTTTAAGTTTATGTTTAAATTTATGTACAACTTTATGGCTAAGTTTATGTTTAAATTTATGTTCAAGTTTATGTTTAAGTTTATGTTTAAGTTTATGTTTAAGTTTATGTTTAAGTTTATGTTTAAGTTTATGTTTAAATTTATGTACAACTTTATGTCTAAGTTTATGTTTAAATTTATGTTCAAGTTTATGTCTAAGTTTATGTTTAAATTTATGTACAACTTTATGTCTTAGTTTATGTTTAAATTTATTTTCAAGTTTATGTTTAAGTTTATGTTTAAATTTATGTACAACTTTATGTCTAAGTTTATGTTTTAATTTATTTTCAAGTTAATGTTTAAGTTTATGTTTAAATTTATGTTTAAGTTTATGTTGAAGTTTATATTTAAATTTATGTACAACTTTATGTCTAAGTTTATGTTTAAATTTATGTTCAAGTTTATGTTTAAGTTTATGTTTAAGTTTATGTACAACTTTATGTCTAAGTTTATGTTTAAATTTATGTTCAAGTTATGTTTATGTTTAAGTTTATGTTTAAATTTATGTACAACTTTATGTCTAAGTTTATGTTTAAATTTATGTTCAAGTTTATGTTTAAGTTTATGTTTAAGTTTATGTTTAAATTTATGTACAACTTTGTGTCTAAGTTTATGTTTAAATTTATGTTCAAGTTTATGTCTAAATTTATGTTTAAATTTATGTTTAAGTTTATGTTTAAGTTTATGTTTAAGTTTATGTACAACTTTATGTCTAAGTTTATGTTTAAATTTATGTTCAAGTTTATGTTTATGTTTATGTTTAAGTTTATGTTTAAATTTATGTACAACTTTAAGTCTAAGTTTATGTTTAAATTTATGTTCAAGTTTATGTTTCAGTTTATGTTTAAATTTATGTACAACTTTATGTCTAAGTTTATGTTTTAATTTATTTTCAAGTTAATGTTTAAGTTTATGTTTAAATTTATGTTTAAGTTTATGTTTAAGTTTATTTTTAAATTTATGTACAACTTTATGTCTAAGTTTATGTTTAAATTTATGTTCAAGTTTATGTTTAAGTTTATGTACAACTTTATGTCTAAGTTTATGTTTAAATTTATGTTTAAGTTTATGTTTAAGTTTATGTACAACTTTATGTCTAAGTTTATGTTTAAATTTATGTTCAAGTTTATGTTTAAGTTTATGTACATTTTTATGTCTATGTTTATGTTTAAATTTATGTTAAAGCTTATGATTATGTTTATGGTTTAATTTATGTTTAACTTTATGTCTAAGTTTATGTTTAAATTTTAATTTTAAGTTCAAGTTTATGTTTAAGTTTATGTACAACTTTATGTCTAAGTTTATGTTTAAAATTATGTCCAAGTTTATTTTATTAACATAAACATAAACTTAAACATAAACATAATCATAAACATAAACATAAACATAAACATAAACATAAACATAAACATAAACATAAACATAAACATAAACATAAACATAAACATAAACATAAACATAAACATAAACATAAACATAAACATAAACATAAACATAAACATAAACATAAACATAAACATAAACATAAACTTAAACATAAACATAATCATAAACATAAACATAAACATAAACATAAACATAAACATAAACATAAACATAAACATAAACATAAACATAAACATAAACATAAACATAAACATAAACATAAACATAAACATAAACATAAACATAAACATAAACATAAACATAAACATAAACATAAACATAAACATAAACATAAACATAAACATAAACATAAACATAAACATAAACATAAACATAAACATAAACATAAACATAAACATAAACATAAACATAAACATAAACATAAACATAAACATAAACATAAACATAAACATAAACATAAACATAAACATAAACATAAACATAAACATAAACATAAACATAAACATAAACATAAACATAAACATAAACATAAACATAAACATAAACATAATCATAAACATAAACATAAACATAAACATAAACATAAACATAAACATAAACATAAACATAAACATAAACATAAACATAAACATAAACATAAACATAAACATAAACATAAACATAAACATAAACATAAACATAAACATAAACATAAACATAAACATAAACATAAACATAAACATAAACATAAACATAAACATAAACATAAACATAAACATAAACATAAACATAAACATAAACATAAACATAAACATAAACATAAACATAAACATAAACATAAACATAAACATAAACATAAACATAAACATAAACATAAACATAAACATAAACATAAACATAAACATAAACATAAACATAAACATAAACCTAAACATAAACATAAACATAAACATTAACATAAACTTTAACATAAGACAGATTAGATACAAATCGATTTGATTTGTATTAATTCGGTGTATATTGTATTTTTTTGATATTAATTGTCTCGATTCGTATCAAACAGTCTTTTTAAATGATTTCGAAAAGTCACCGATTTAGTACAAATCGAGTCGATTTGAATATAATCTGTCTTGATGAAGATTTAATTTAATTTTTTTTATTTGCTAAATTGAATTGAGTCGAAATGTGTTGTTTATGTTTATTATTATGTTTATGTATATGCTTATGTTTAAGTTTATGTTTAAGTTTATGTTAAAGTTTATGTTTATGTTTATGTTTAAGTTTATGTTTAAGTTTATGTTTACGTTTATGTTTAAGTTTATGTTTATGTTTATGTTTATGTTTAAGTTTATGTTTAAGTTTATGTTTAAGTTTATGTTTAAGTTTATGTTTATGTTTATGTTTATGTTTATGTTTATGTTTTTGTTTATGTTTATGTTTATGTTTAAGTTTATGTTTAAGTTTATGTTTAAGTTTATGTTTAAGTTTATGTTTAAGTTTATGTTTAAGTTTATGTTTAAGTTTATGTTTAAGTTTATGTCTTAGCTTATGTTTAAGTTTATGTTTATGTTTATGTTTAAGTTTATGTTTTAATTTATGTTTATGTTTATGTTTTAATTTATGTTCAAGTTTATGTTTAAGTTTATGTTTAAGTTTATGTTTAAGTTTATGTTTAAGTTTATGTTTAAGTTTATGTTTAAGTTTATGTACAACTTTATGTCTAAGTTTATGTTTAAATTTATGTTCAAGTTTATGTTTAAGTTTATGTTTATGTTTATGTTTATGTTTATGTTTAAGTTTATGTTTAAATTTATGTTTAAACTTATGTTCAAATTTATGTTTAAGTTTTTGTTTAAGTTTATGTTTAAGTTTATGTTTAAGTTTATGTGCAACTTTATGTCAAAGTTTATGTTTAAATTTATGTTCAAGTTTATGTTTAAGTTTATGTTTAAGTTTATGTTTAAGTTTATGTTTAAATTTATGTACAACTTTATGTCTAAGTTTATGTTTAAATTTATGTTCAAGTTTATGTCTAAGTTTATGTTTAAATTTATGTTTAAGTTTATGTTTAAGTTTATGGTTAAGTTTATGTACAACTTTATGTCTATGTTTATGTTTAAATTTATGTTCAAGTTTATGTTTAAGTTTATGTTTAAGTTTATGTTTAAGTTTATGTTTAAGTTTATGTTTAAGTTTATGTTTAAGTTTATGTTTAAATTTATGTACAACTTTATGTCTAAGTTTATGTTTAAATTTATGTTCAAGTTTATGTCTAAGTTTATGTTTAAATTTATGTTCAAGTTTATGTTTATGTTTATTTAAAGTTTATGTTTAAATTTATGTACAACTTTATGTCTAAGTTTATGTTTTAATTTATTTTCAAGTTGATGTTTAAGTTTATGTTTAAATTTATGTTTAAGTTTATGTTTAAGTTTATATTTAAATTTATGTACAACTTTATGTCTAAGTTTATGTTTAAATTTATGTTCAAGTTTATGTTTAAGTTTATGTACAACTTTATGTCTAAGTTTATGTTTTAATTTATGTTTAAGTTTATGTTTAAGTTTATGTACAACTTTATGTCTAAGTTTATGTTTAAATTTATGTTCAAGTTTATGTTTAAGTTTATGTTTAAGTTTATGTTTAAATTTATGTACAACTTTATGTCTAAGTTTATGTTTAAATTAATGTTCAAGTTTATGTCTAAGTTTATGTTTAAATTTATGTTTAAGTTTATGTTTAAGTTTATGTACAACTTTATGTCTAAGTTTATGTTTAAATTTATGTTCAAGTTTATGTTTAAGTTTATGTTTAAGTTTATGTTTAAATTTATGTACAACTTTGTGTCTAAGTTTATGTTTAAATTTATGTTCAAGTTTATGTCTAAATTTATGTTTAAATTTATGTTTAAGTTTATGTTTAAGTTTATGTTTAAGTTTATGTACAACTTTATGTCTAAGTTTATGTTTAAATTTATGTTCAAGTTTATGTTTATGTTTATGTTTAAGTTTATGTTTAAATTTATGTACAACTTTATGTCTAAGTTTATGTTTTAATTTATTTTCAAGTTAATGTTTAAGTTTATGTTTAAATTTATGTTTAAGTTTATGTTTAAGTTTATTTTTAAATTTATGTACAACTTTATGTCTAAGTTTATGTTTAAATTTATGTTCAAGTTTATGTTTAAGTTTATGTACAACTTTATGTCTAAGTTTATGTTTAAATTTATGTTTAAGTTTATGTTTAAGTTTATGTACAACTTTATGTCTAAGTTTATGTTTAAATTTTAATTCTAAGTTCAAGTTTATGTTTAAGTTTATGTACTACTTTATGTCTAAGTTTATGTTTAAAATTATGTCCAAGTTTATTTTATTAACATAAACATAAACTTAAACATAAACATAATCATAAACATAAACATAAACATAAACATAAACATAAACATAAACATAAACATAAACATAAACATAAACATAAACATAAACATAAACATAAACATAAACATAAACATAAACATAAACATAAACATAAACATAAACATAAACATAAACATAAACATAAACATAAACATAAACATAAACATAAACATAAACATAAACATAAACATAAACATAAACATAAACATAAACATAAACATAAACATAAACATAAACATAAACTTAAACATAAACTTAAACATAAACTTAAACATAAACTTAAACATAAACTTAAACATAAACTTAAACATAAACATAAACATAAACTTAAACATAAACTTAAACATAAACTTAAACATAAACTTAAACATAAACATAAACATAAACATAAACATAAACATAAACATAAACATAAACATAAACATAAACATAAACATAAACATAAACATAAACATAAACATAAACATAAACATAAACATAAACTTAAACATAAACTTAAACATAAACTTAAACATAAACTTAAACATAAACTTAAACATAAACTTAAACATAAACTTAAACATAAACATAAACATAAACATAAACATAAACATAAACATAAACATAAACATAAACATAAACATAAACATAAACATAAACATAAACATAAACATAAACTTAAACATAAACTTAAACATAAACTTAAACATAAACTTAAACATAAACTTAAACATAAACTTAAACATAAACTTAAACATAAACTTAAACATAAACATAAACATAAACTTAAACATAAACTTAAACATAAACTTAAACATAAACTTAAACATAAACATAAACATAAACATAAACATAAACATAAACATAAACATAAACATAAACATAAACATAAACTTAAACATAAACATAAACATAAACATAAACATAAACATAAACATAAACATAAACATAAACTTAAACATAAACTTAAACATAAACTTAAACATAAACTTAAACATAAACTTAAACATAAACTTAAACATAAACTTAAACATAAACTTAAACATAAACATAAACATAAACATAAACATAAACATAAACATAAACATAAACATAAACATAAACATAAACATAAACATAAACATAAACATAAACATAAACATAAACATAAACATAAACATAAACATAAACATAAACATAAACATAAACATAAACATAAACATAAACATAAACATAAACATAAACATAAACATAAACATAAACATAAACATAAACATAAACATAAACATTAACATAAACTTTAACATAAGACAGATTAGATACAAATCGACTCGATTTGTATTAATTCGGTGTATATTGTATTTTTTTGATATTAATTGTCTCGATTCGTATCAAACAGTCTTTTTAAATGATTTCGAAAAGTCACCGATTTAGTACAAATCGAGTCGATTTGAATATAATCTGTCTTGATGAAGATTTAATTTAATTTTTTTTATTTGCTAAATTGAATTGAGTCGAAATGTGTTGTTTATGTTTATTATTATGTTTATGTATATGCTTATGTTTAAGTTTATGTTTAAGTTTATGTTAAAGTTTATGTTTATGTTTATGTTTATGTTTAAGTTTATGTTTAAGTTTATGTTTACGTTTATGTTTAAGTTTATGTTTAAGTTTATGTTTAAGTTTATGTTTATGTTTATATTTATGTTTATGTTTAAGTTTATGTTTAAGTTTATGTTTAAGTTTATGTTTAAGTTTATGTTTATGTTTATGTTTATGTTTATGTTTATGTTTATGTTTTTGTTTATGTTTATGTTTATGTTTAAGTTTATGTTTAAGTTTATGTTTAAGTTTATGTTTAAGTTTATGTTTAAGTTTATGTTTAAGTTTATGTTTAAGTTTATGTTTAAGTTTATGTTTAAGTTTATGTTTAAGTTTATGTCTAAGTTTATGTTTAAGTTTATGTTTATGTTTATGTTTAAGTTTATGTTTTAATTTATGTTTATGTTTATGTTTTAATTTATGTTCAAGTTTATGTTTAAGTTTATGTTTAAGTTTATGTTTAAGTTCATGTTTAAGTTTATGTTTAAGTTTATGTTTAAGTTTATGTACAACTTTATGTCTAAGTTTATGTTTAAATTTATGTTCAAGTTTATGTTTAAGTTTATGTTTATGTTTATGTTTATGTTTATGTTTATGTTTAAGTTTATGTTTAAATTTATGTTTAAACTTATGTTCAAATTTATGTTTAAGTTTTTGTTTAAGTTTATGTTTAAGTTTATGTTTAAGTTTATGTGCAACTTTATGTCAAAGTTTATGTTTAAATTTATGTTCAAGTTTATGTTTAAGTTTATGTTTAAGTTTATGTTTAAGTTTATGTTTAAATTTATGTACAACTTTATGTCTAAGTTTATGTTTAAATTTATGTTCAAGTTTATGTCTAAGTTTATGTTTAAATTTATGTTTAAGTTTATGTTTAAGTTTATGGTTAAGTTTATGTACAACTTTATGTCTATGTTTATGTTTAAATTTATGTTCAAGTTTATGTTTAAGTTTATGTTTAAGTTTATGTTTAAGTTTATGTTTAAGTTTATGTTTAAGTTTATGTTTAAGTTTATGTTTAAGTTTATGTTTAAATTTATGTACAACTTTATGTCTAAGTTTATGTTTAAATTTATGTTCAAGTTTATGTCTAAGTTTATGTTTAAATTTATGTTCAAGTTTATGTTTATGTTTATTTAAAGTTTATGTTTAAATTTATGTACAACTTTATGTCTAAGTTTATGTTTTAATTTATTTTCAAGTTGATGTTTAAGTTTATGTTTAAATTTATGTTTAAGTTTATGTTTAAGTTTATATTTAAATTTATGTACAACTTTATGTCTAAGTTTATGTTTAAATTTATGTTCAAGTTTATGTTTAAGTTTATGTACAACTTTATGTCTAAGTTTATGTTTTAATTTATGTTTAAGTTTTTGTTTAAGTTTATGTACAACTTTATGTCTAAGTTTATGTTTAAATTTATGTTCAAGTTTATGTTTAAGTTTATGTTTAAGTTTATGTTTAAATTTATGTACAACTTTATGTCTAAGTTTATGTTTAAATTAATGTTCAAGTTTATGTCTAAGTTTATGTTTAAATTTATGTTTAAGTTTATGTTTAAGTTTATGTACAACTTTATGTCTAAGTTTATGTTTAAATTTATGTTCAAGTTTATGTTTAAGTTTATGTTTAAGTTTATGTTTAAATTTATGTACAACTTTGTGTCTAAGTTTATGTTTAAATTTATGTTCAAGTTTATGTCTAAATTTATGTTTAAATTTATGTTTAAGTTTATGTTTAAGTTTATGTTTAAGTTTATGTACAACTTTATGTCTAAGTTTATGTTTAAATTTATGTTCAAGTTTATGTTTATGTTTATGTTTAAGTTTATGTTTAATTTTATGTACAACTTTATGTCTAAGTTTATGTTTTAATTTATTTTCAAGTTAATGTTTAAGTTTATGTTTAAATTTATGTTTAAGTTTATGTTAAAGTTTATGTTTATGTTTATGTTTAAGTTTATGTTTAAGTTTATGTTTACGTTTATGTTTAAGTTTATGTTTAAGTTTATGTTAAAGTTTATGTTTATGTTTATGTTTAAGTTTATGTTTAAGTTTATGTTTAAGTTTATGTTTATGTTTATGTTTAAGTTTATGTTTAAGTTTATGTTTAAGTTTATGTTTATGTTTATGTTTAAGTTTATGTTTAAGTTTATGTTTATGTTTATGTTTAAGTTTATGTTTAAGTTTATGTTTAAGTTTATGTTTAAATTTATGTCTAAGTTTATGTTTAAGTTTATGTTTATGTTTATGTTTAAGTTTATGTTTTAATTTATGTTTATGTTTATGTTTTAATTTATGTTCAAGTTTATGTTTAAGTTTATGTTTAAGTTTATGTTTAAGTTTATGTTTTAATTAATGTTTATGTTTATGTTTTAATATATGTTCAAGTTTATGTTTAAGTTTATGTTTAAGTTTATGTCTAAGTTTATGTTTATGTTTAAGTTTATGTTTTAATTTATGTTTATGTTTATGTTTTAATTTATGTTCAAGTTTATGTTTAAGTTTATGTTTAAGTTTATGTTTAAGTTTATGTTTAAGTTTATGTCTAAGTTTATGTTTAAGTTTATGTTTAAGTTTATGTACAACTTTATGTCTAAGTTTATGTTTAAATTTATGTTCAAGTTTATGTTTAAGTTTATGTTTATGTTTATGTTTAAGTTTATGTTTAAACTTATGTTCAAATTTATGTTTAAGTTTTTGTTTAAGTTTATGTTTAAGTTTATGTTTAAGTTTATGTGCAACTTTATGTCAAAGTTTATGTTTAAATTTATGTTCAAGTTTATGTTTAAGTTTATGTTTAAGTTTATGTTTAAGTTTATGTTTAAGTTTATGTTTAAGTTTATGTTTAAATTTATGTACAACTTTATGTCTAAGTTTATGTTTAAATTTATGTTCAAGTTTATGTCTAAGTTTATGTTTAAATTTATGTACAACTTTATGTCTTAGTTTATGTTTAAATTTATTTTCAAGTTTATGTTTAAGTTTATGTTTAAATTTATGTACAACTTTATGTCTAAGTTTATGTTTTAATTTATTTTCAAGTTAATGTTTAAGTTTATGTTTAAATTTATGTTTAAGTTTATGTTGAAGTTTATATTTAAATTTATGTACAACTTTATGTCTAAGTTTATGTTTAAATTTATGTTCAAGTTTATGTTTAAGTTTATGTTTAAGTTTATGTTTAAGTTTATGTACAACTTTATGTCTAAGTTTATGTTTAAATTTATGTTCAAGTTTAAGTTTATGTTTAAGTTTATGTTTAAATTTATGTACAACTTTATGTCTAAGTTCATGTTTAAATTTATGTTCAAGTTTATGTTTAAGTTTATGTTTAAGTTTATGTTTATGTTTATGTTTATGTTTATGTTTATGTTTATGTTTATGTTTAAGTTTATGTTTAAGTTTATGTTTAAGTTTATGTTTAAGTTTATGTCTAAGTTTATGTTTAAGTTTATGTTTATGTTTATGTTTAAGTTTATGTTTTAATTTATGTTTATGTTTATGTTTTAATTTATGTTCAAGTTTATGTTTAAGTTTATGTTTAAGTTTATGTTTAAGTTTATGTTTAAGTTTATGTTTAAGTTTATGTTTAAGTTTATGTTTAAGTTTATGTTTAAGTTTATGTTTATGTTTATGTTTAAGTTTATGTTTTAATTTATGTTTATGTTTATGTTTTAATTTATGTTCAAGTTTATGTTTAAGTTTATGTTTAAGTTTATGTTTAAGTTTATGTTTAAGTTTATGTTTAAGTTTATGTTTAAGTTTATGTTTAAATTTATGTACAACTTTATGTCTAAGTTTATGTTTAAATTTATGTTCAAGTTTATGTCTAAGTTTATGTTTAAATTTATGTTTAAGTTTATGTTTAAGTTTATGTACAACTTTATGTCTAAGTTTATGTTTAAATTTATGTTCAAGTTTATGTTTAAGTTTATGTACATTTTTATGTCTATGTTTATGTTTAAATTTATGTTAAAGCTTATGATTATGTTTATGGTTTAATTTATGTTTAACTTTATGTCTAAGTTTATGTTTAAATTTTAATTTTATGTTCAAGTTTATGTTTAATTTTATGTACAACTTTATGTCTAAGTTTATGTTTAAAATTATGTCCAAGTTTATTTTATTAACATAAACATAAACTTAAACATAAACATAATCATAAACATAAACATAAACATAAACATAAACATAAACATAAACATAAACATAAACATAAACATAAACATAAACATAAACATAAACATAAACATAAACATAAACATAAACATAAACATAAACATAAACATAAACATAAACATAAACATAAACATAAACATAAACATAAACATAAACATAAACATAAACATAAACATAAACATAAACATAAACTTAAACATAAACATAAACATAAACATAAACATAAACATAAACATAAACATAAACATAAACATAAACATAAACATAAACATAAACATAAACATAAACATAAACATAAACATAAACATAAACATAAACATAAACATAAACATAAACATAAACATAAACATAAACATAAACATTAACATAAACTTTAACATAAGACAGATTAGATACAAATCGACTCGATTTGTATTAATTCGGTGTATATTGTATTTTTTTGATATTAATTGTCTCGATTCGTATCAAACAGTCTTTTTAAATGATTTCGAAAAGTCACCGATTTAGTACAAATCGAGTCGATTTGTATCTAATCTGTCTTGATGAAGATTTAATATAATTTTTTTTATTTGCTAAATTGAATTGAGTCGAAATGTGTTGTTTATGTTTATTATTATGTATATGTATATGCTTATGTTTAAGTTTATGTTTAAGTTTATGTTAAAGTTTATGTTTATGTTTATGTTTAAGTTTATGTTTAAGTTTATGTTTAAGTTTATGTTTACGTTTATGTTTAAGTTTATGTTTAAGTTTATGTTTAAGTTTATGTTTAAGTTTATGTTTATGTTTATGTTTAAGTTTATGTTTAAGTTTATGTTTAAGTTTATGTTTAAGTTTATGTTTATGTTTATGTTTATGTTTATGTTTATGTTTATGTTTATGTTTAAGTTTATGTTTAAGTTTATGTTTAAGTTTATGTTTAAGTTTATGTTTAAGTTTATGTTTAAGTTTATGTTTAAGTTTATGTCTAAGTTTATGTTTAAGTTTATGTTTATGTTTATGTTTAAGTTTATGTTTTAATTTATGTTTATGTTTATGTTTTAATTTATGTTTAAGTTTATGTTTAAGTTTATGTTTAAGTTTATGTTTAAGTTTATGTTTAAGTTTATGTACAACTTTATGTCAAAGTTTATGTTTAAATTTATGTTCAAGTTTATGTTTAAGTTTATGTTTAAGTTTATGTTTAAATTTATGTACAACTTTATGTCTAAGTTTATGTTTAAATTTATGTTCAAGTTTATGTTTAAGTTTATGTTTAAGTTTATGTTTAAACTTATGTTCAAATTTATGTTTAAGTTTTTGTTTAAGTTTATGTGCAACTTTATGTCAAAGTTTATGTTTAAATTTATGTTCAAGTTTATGTTTAAGTTTATGTTTAAGTTTATTTTTAAGTTTATGTTTAAGTTTATGTTTAAGTTTATGTTTAAGTTTATGTTTAAGTTTATGTTTAAGTTTATGTTTATGTTTATGTTTAAGTTTATGTTTTAATTTATGTTTATGTTTATGTTTTAATTTATGTTCAAGTTTATGTTTAAGTTTATGTTTAAGTTTATGTTTAAGTTTATGTTTAAGTTTATGTTTAAGTTTATGTTTAAGTTTATGTTTAAATTTATGTACAACTTTATGTCTAAGTTTATGTTTAAATTTATGTTCAAGTTTATGTCTAAGTTTATGTTTAAATTTATGTTTAAGTTTATGTTTAAGTTTATGTACAACTTTATGTCTAAGTTTATGTTTAAATTTATGTTCAAGTTTATGTTTAAGTTTATGTACATTTTTATGTCTATGTTTATGTTTAAATTTATGTTAAAGCTTATGATTATGTTTATGGTTTAATTTATGTTTAACTTTATGTCTAAGTTTATGTTTAAATTTTAATTTTATGTTCAAGTTTATGTTTAAGTTTATGTACAACTTTATGTCTAAGTTTATGTTTAAAATTATGTCCAAGTTTATTTTATTAACATAAACATAAACTTAAACATAAACATAATCATAAACATAAACATAAACATAAACATAAACATAAACATAAACATAAACATAAACATAAACATAAACATAAACATAAACATAAACATAAACATAAACATAAACATAAACATAAACATAAACATAATCATAAACATAAACATAATCATAAACATAAACATAAACATAAACATAAACATAAACATAAACATAAACATAAACATAAACATAAACATAAACATAAACATAAACATAAACATAAACATAAACATAAACATAAACATAAACATAAACATAAACATAAACATAAACATAAACATAAACATAAACATAAACATAAACATAAACATAAACATAAACATAAACATTAACATAAACTTTAACATAAGACAGATTAGATACAAATCGACTCGATTTGTATTAATTCGGTGTATATTGTATTTTTTTGATATTAATTGTCTCGATTCGTATCAAACAGTCTTTTTAAATGATTTCGAAAAGTCACCGATTTAGTACAAATCGAGTCGATTTGTATCTAATCTGTCTTGATGAAGATTTAATATAATTTTTTTTATTTGCTAAATTGAATTGAGTCGAAATGTGTTGTTTATGTTTATTATTATGTATATGTATATGCTTATGTTTAAGTTTATGTTTAAGTTTATGTTAAAGTTTATGTTTATGTTTATGTTTAAGTTTATGTTTAAGTTTATGTTTAAGTTTATGTTTACGTTTATGTTTAAGTTTATGTTTAAGTTTATGTTTAAGTTTATGTTTAAGTTTATGTTTATGTTTATGTTTAAGTTTATGTTTAAGTTTATGTTTAAGTTTATGTTTAAGTTTATGTTTATGTTTATGTTTATGTTTATGTTTATGTTTATGTTTATGTTTAAGTTTATGTTTAAGTTTATGTTTAAGTTTATGTTTAAGTTTATGTTTAAGTTTATGTTTAAGTTTATGTTTAAGTTTATGTCTAAGTTTATGTTTAAGTTTATGTTTATGTTTATGTTTAAGTTTATGTTTTAATTTATGTTTATGTTTATGTTTTAATTTATGTTTAAGTTTATGTTTAAGTTTATGTTTAAGTTTATGTTTAAGTTTATGTTTAAGTTTATGTACAACTTTATGTCAAAGTTTATGTTTAAATTTATGTTCAAGTTTATGTTTAAGTTTATGTTTAAGTTTATGTTTAAATTTATGTACAACTTTATGTCTAAGTTTATGTTTAAATTTATGTTCAAGTTTATGTTTAAGTTTATGTTTAAGTTTATGTTTAAACTTATGTTCAAATTTATGTTTAAGTTTTTGTTTAAGTTTATGTGCAACTTTATGTCAAAGTTTATGTTTAAATTTATGTTCAAGTTTATGTTTAAGTTTATGTTTAAGTTTATTTTTAAGTTTATGTTTAAGTTTATGTTTAAGTTTATGTTTAAGTTTATGTTTAAGTTTATGTTTAAGTTTATGTTTATGTTTATGTTTAAGTTTATGTTTTAATTTATGTTTATGTTTATGTTTTAATTTATGTTCAAGTTTATGTTTAAGTTTATGTTTAAGTTTATGTTTAAGTTTATGTTTAAGTTTATGTTTAAGTTTATGTTTAAGTTTATGTTTAAATTTATGTACAACTTTATGTCTAAGTTTATGTTTAAATTTATGTTCAAGTTTATGTCTAAGTTTATGTTTAAATTTATGTTTAAGTTTATGTTTAAGTTTATGTACAACTTTATGTCTAAGTTTATGTTTAAATTTATGTTCAAGTTTATGTTTAAGTTTATGTACATTTTTATGTCTATGTTTATGTTTAAATTTATGTTAAAGCTTATGATTATGTTTATGGTTTAATTTATGTTTAACTTTATGTCTAAGTTTATGTTTAAATTTTAATTTTATGTTCAAGTTTATGTTTAAGTTTATGTACAACTTTATGTCTAAGTTTATGTTTAAAATTATGTCCAAGTTTATTTTATTAACATAAACATAAACTTAAACATAAACATAATCATAAACATAAACATAAACATAAACATAAACATAAACATAAACATAAACATAAACATAAACATAAACATAAACATAAACATAAACATAAACATAAACATAAACATAAACATAAACATAAACATAAACATAATCATAAACATAAACATAATCATAAACATAAACATAAACATAAACATAAACATAAACATAAACATAAACATAAACATAAACATAAACATAAACATAAACATAAACATAAACATAAACATAAACATAAACATAAACATAAACATAAACATAAACATAAACATAAACATAAACATAAACATAAACATAAACATAAACATAAACATTAACATAAACTTTAACATAAGACAGATTAGATACAAATCGACTCGATTTGTATTAATTCGGTGTATATTGTATTTTTTTGATATTAATTGTCTCGATTCGTATCAAACAGTCTTTTTAAATGATTTCGAAAAGTCACCGATTTAGTACAAATCGAGTCGATTTGTATCTAATCTGTCTTGATGAAGATTTAATATAATTTTTTTTATTTGCTAAATTGAATTGAGTCGAAATGTGTTGTTTATGTTTATTATTATGTATATGTATATGCTTATGTTTAAGTTTATGTTTAAGTTTATGTTAAAGTTTATGTTTATGTTTATGTTTAAGTTTATGTTTAAGTTTATGTTTAAGTTTATGTTTACGTTTATGTTTAAGTTTATGTTTAAGTTTATGTTTAAGTTTATGTTTAAGTTTATGTTTATGTTTATGTTTAAGTTTATGTTTAAGTTTATGTTTAAGTTTATGTTTAAGTTTATGTTTATGTTTATGTTTATGTTTATGTTTATGTTTATGTTTATGTTTAAGTTTATGTTTAAGTTTATGTTTAAGTTTATGTTTAAGTTTATGTTTAAGTTTATGTTTAAGTTTATGTTTAAGTTTATGTCTAAGTTTATGTTTAAGTTTATGTTTATGTTTATGTTTAAGTTTATGTTTTAATTTATGTTTATGTTTATGTTTTAATTTATGTTTAAGTTTATGTTTAAGTTTATGTTTAAGTTTATGTTTAAGTTTATGTTTAAGTTTATGTACAACTTTATGTCAAAGTTTATGTTTAAATTTATGTTCAAGTTTATGTTTAAGTTTATGTTTAAGTTTATGTTTAAATTTATGTACAACTTTATGTCTAAGTTTATGTTTAAATTTATGTTCAAGTTTATGTTTAAGTTTATGTTTAAGTTTATGTTTAAACTTATGTTCAAATTTATGTTTAAGTTTTTGTTTAAGTTTATGTGCAACTTTATGTCAAAGTTTATGTTTAAATTTATGTTCAAGTTTATGTTTAAGTTTATGTTTAAGTTTATTTTTAAGTTTATGTTTAAGTTTATGTTTAAGTTTATGTTTAAGTTTATGTTTAAGTTTATGTTTAAGTTTATGTTTATGTTTATGTTTAAGTTTATGTTTTAATTTATGTTTATGTTTATGTTTTAATTTATGTTCAAGTTTATGTTTAAGTTTATGTTTAAGTTTATGTTTAAGTTTATGTTTAAGTTTATGTTTAAGTTTATGTTTAAGTTTATGTTTAAATTTATGTACAACTTTATGTCTAAGTTTATGTTTAAATTTATGTTCAAGTTTATGTCTAAGTTTATGTTTAAATTTATGTTTAAGTTTATGTTTAAGTTTATGTACAACTTTATGTCTAAGTTTATGTTTAAATTTATGTTCAAGTTTATGTTTAAGTTTATGTACATTTTTATGTCTATGTTTATGTTTAAATTTATGTTAAAGCTTATGATTATGTTTATGGTTTAATTTATGTTTAACTTTATGTCTAAGTTTATGTTTAAATTTTAATTTTATGTTCAAGTTTATGTTTAAGTTTATGTACAACTTTATGTCTAAGTTTATGTTTAAAATTATGTCCAAGTTTATTTTATTAACATAAACATAAACTTAAACATAAACATAATCATAAACATAAACATAAACATAAACATAAACATAAACATAAACATAAACATAAACATAAACATAAACATAAACATAAACATAAACATAAACATAAACATAAACATAAACATAAACATAAACATAAACATAATCATAAACATAAACATAATCATAAACATAAACATAAACATAAACATAAACATAAACATAAACATAAACATAAACATAAACATAAACATAAACATAAACATAAACATAAACATAAACATAAACATAAACATAAACATAAACATAAACATAAACATAAACATAAACATAAACATAAACATAAACATAAACATAAACATAAACATAAACATTAACATAAACTTTAACATAAGACAGATTAGATACAAATCGACTCGATTTGTATTAATTCGGTGTATATTGTATTTTTTTGATATTAATTGTCTCGATTCGTATCAAACAGTCTTTTTAAATGATTTCGAAAAGTCACCGATTTAGTACAAATCGAGTCGATTTGTATCTAATCTGTCTTGATGAAGATTTAATATAATTTTTTTTATTTGCTAAATTGAATTGAGTCGAAATGTGTTGTTTATGTTTATTATTATGTATATGTATATGCTTATGTTTAAGTTTATGTTTAAGTTTATGTTAAAGTTTATGTTTATGTTTATGTTTAAGTTTATGTTTAAGTTTATGTTTAAGTTTATGTTTACGTTTATGTTTAAGTTTATGTTTAAGTTTATGTTTAAGTTTATGTTTATGTTTATGTTTAAGTTTATGTTTAAGTTTATGTTTAAGTTTATGTTTAAGTTTATGTTTATGTTTATGTTTATGTTTATGTTTATGTTTATGTTTATGTTTATGTTTAAGTTTATGTTTAAGTTTATGTTTAAGTTTATGTTTAAGTTTATGTTTAAGTTTATGTTTAAGTTTATGTTTAAGTTTATGTCTAAGTTTATGTTTAAGTTTATGTTTATGTTTATGTTTAAGTTTATGTTTTAATTTATGTTTATGTTTATGTTTTAATTTATGTTTAAGTTTATGTTTAAGTTTATGTTTAAGTTTATGTTTAAGTTTATGTTTAAGTTTATGTACAACTTTATGTCAAAGTTTATGTTTAAATTTATGTTCAAGTTTATGTTTAAGTTTATGTTTAAGTTTATGTTTAAATTTATGTACAACTTTATGTCTAAGTTTATGTTTAAATTTATGTTCAAGTTTATGTTTAAGTTTATGTTTATGTTTATGTTTATGTTTAAGTTTATGTTTAAGTTTATGTTTAAACTTATGTTCAAATTTATGTTTAAGTTTTTGTTTAAGTTTATGTGCAACTTTATGTCAAAGTTTATGTTTAAATTTATGTTCAAGTTTATGTTTAAGTTTATGTTTAAGTTTATGTTTAAGTTTATGTTTAAGTTTATGTTTAAGTTTATGTTTAAATTTATGTACAACTTTATGTCTAAGTTTATGTTTAAATTTATGTTCAAGTTTATGTCTAAGTTTATGTTTAAATTTATGTACAACTTTATGTCTTAGTTTTTGTTTAAATTTATTTTCAAGTTTATGTTTAAGTTTATGTTTAAATTTATGTACAACTTTATGTCTAAGTTTATGTTTTAATTTATTTTCAAGTTAATGTTTAAGTTTATGTTTAAATTTATGTTTAAGTTTATGTTGAAGTTTATATTTAAATTTATGTACAACTTTATGTCTAAGTTTATGTTTAAATTTATGTTCAAGTTTATGTTTAAGTTTATGTTTAAGTTTATGTTTAAGTTTATGTACAACTTTATGTCTAAGTTTATGTTTAAATTTATGTTCAAGTTTATGTTTATGTTTAAGTTTATGTTTAAATTTATGTACAACTTTATGTCTAAGTTCATGTTTAAATTTATGTTCAAGTTTATGTTCAAGTTTATGTTTAAGTTTATGTTTATGTTTATGTTTATGTTTATGTTTATGTTTATGTTTATGTTTAAGTTTATGTTTAAGTTTATGTTTAAGTTTATGTTTAAGTTTATGTTTAAGTTTATGTTTAAGTTTGTGTTTAAGTTTATGTCTAAGTTTATGTTTAAGTTTATGTTTATGTTTATGTTTAAGTTTATGTTTTAATTTATGTTTATGTTTATGTTTTAATTTATGTTCAAGTTTATGTTTAAGTTTATGTTTAAGTTTATGTTTAAGTTTATGTTTAAGTTTATGTTTAAGTTTATGTACAACTTTATGTCAAAGTTTATGTTTAAATTTATGTTCAAGTTTATGTTTAAGTTTATGTTTAAGTTTATGTTTAAATTTATGTACAACTTTATGTCTAAGTTTATATTTAAATTTATGTTCAAGTTTATGTTTAAGTTTATGTTTATGTTTATGTTTAAGTTTATGTTTAAGTTTATGTTTAAGTTTATGTACAACTTTATGTCAAAGTTTATGTTTAAATTTATGTTCAAGTTTATGTTTAAGTTTATGTTTAAGTTTATGTTTAAATTTATGTACAACTTTATGTCTAAGTTTATGTTTAAATTTATGTTCAAGTTTATGTCTAAGTTTATGTTTAAATTTATGTACAACTTTATGTCTTAGTTTATGTTTAAATTTATTTTCAAGTTTATGTTTAAGTTTATGTTTAAATTTATGTACAACTTTATGTCTAAGTTTATGTTTTAATTTATTTTCAAGTTAATGTTTAAGTTTATGTTTAAATTTATGTTTAAGTTTATGTTGAAGTTTATATTTAAATTTATGTACAACTTTATGTCTAAGTTTATGTTTAAATTTATGTTCAAGTTTATGTTTAAGTTTATGTTTAAGTTTATGTACAACTTTATGTCTAAGTTTATGTTTAAATTTATGTTCAAGTTATGTTTATGTTTAAGTTTATGTTTAAATTTATGTACAACTTTATGTCTAAGTTTATGTTTAAATTTATGTTCAAGTTTATGTTTAAGTTTATGTTTAAGTTTATGTTTAAATTTATGTACAACTTTGTGTCTAAGTTTATGTTTAAATTTATGTTCAAGTTTATGTCTAAATTTATGTTTAAATTTATGTTTAAGTTTATGTTTAAGTTTATGTTTAAGTTTATGTACAACTTTATGTCTAAGTTTATGTTTAAATTTATGTTCAAGTTTATGTTTATGTTTATGTTTAAGTTTATGTTTAAATTTATGTACAACTTTATGTCTAAGTTTATGTTTAAATTTATGTTCAAGTTTATGTTTCAGTTTATGTTTAAATTTATGTACAACTTTATGTCTAAGTTTATGTTTTAATTTATTTTCAAGTTAATGTTTAAGTTTATGTTTAAATTTATGTTTAAGTTTATGTTTAAGTTTATTTTTAAATTTATGTACAACTTTATGTCTAAGTTTATGTTTAAATTTATGTTCAAGTTTATGTTTAAGTTTATGTACAACTTTATGTCTAAGTTTATGTTTAAATTTATGTTTAAGTTTATGTTTAAGTTTATGTACAACTTTATGTCTAAGTTTATGTTTAAATTTATGTTCAAGTTTATGTTTAAGTTTATGTACATTTTTATGTCTATGTTTATGTTTAAATTTATGTTAAAGCTTATGATTATGTTTATGGTTTAATTTATGTTTAACTTTATGTCTAAGTTTATGTTTAAATTTTAATTTTAAGTTCAAGTTTATGTTTAAGTTTATGTACAACTTTATGTCTAAGTTTATGTTTAAAATTATGTCCAAGTTTATTTTATTAACATAAACATAAACTTAAACATAAACATAATCATAAACATAAACATAAACATAAACATAAACATAAACATAAACATAAACATAAACATAAACATAAACATAAACATAAACATAAACATAAACATAAACATAAACATAAACATAAACATAAACATAAACATAAACATAAACATAAACATAAACATAAACTTAAACATAAACATAATCATAAACATAAACATAAACATAAACATAAACATAAACATAAACATAAACATAAACATAAACATAAACATAAACATAAACATAAACATAAACATAAACATAATCATAAACATAAACATAAACATAAACATAAACATAAACATAAACATAAACATAAACATAAACATAAACATAAACATAAACATAAACATAAACATAAACATAAACATAAACATAAACATAAACATAAACATAAACATAAACATAAACATAAACTTAAACATAAACTTAAACATAAACTTAAACATAAACTTAAACATAAACTTAAACATAAACTTAAACATAAACTTAAACATAAACATAAACATAAACTTAAACATAAACTTAAACATAAACTTAAACATAAACTTAAACATAAACATAAACATAAACATAAACATAAACATAAACATAAACATAAACATAAACATAAACATAAACATAAACATAAACATAAACATAAACATAAACATAAACATAAACATAAACATAAACATAAACATAAACATAAACATAAACATAAACATAAACATAAACATAAACATAAACATAAACATAAACATAAACATAAACATAAACATAAACATAAACATAAACATAAACATAAACATAAACATAAACATAAACATAAACATAAACATAAACATTAACATAAACTTTAACATAAGACAGATTAGATACAAATCGACTCGATTTGTATTAATTCGGTGTATATTGTATTTTTTTGATATTAATTGTCTCGATTCGTATCAAACAGTCTTTTTAAATGATTTCGAAAAGTCACCGATTTAGTACAAATCGAGTCGATTTGTATCTAATCTGTCTTGATGAAGATTTAATATAATTTTTTTTATTTGCTAAATTGAATTGAGTCGAAATGTGTTGTTTATGTTTATTATTATGTTTATGTATATGCTTATGTTTAAGTTTATGTTTAAGTTTATGTTAAAGTTTATGTTTATGTTTATGTTTAAGTTTATGTTTAAGTTTATGTTTAAGTTTATGTTTACGTTTATGTTTAAGTTTATGTTTAAGTTTATGTTTAAGTTTATGTTTATGTTTATGTTTAAGTTTATGTTTAAGTTTATGTTTAAGTTTATGTTTAAGTTTATGTTTAAGTTTATGTTTAAGTTTATGTTTAAGTTTATGTTTAAGTTTATGTTTAAGTTTATGTTTAAGTTTATGTTTAAGTTTATGTTTAAGTTTATGTTTAAATTTATGTACAACTTTATGTCTAAGTTTATGTTTAAATTTATGTTCAAGTTTATGTCTAAGTTTATGTTTAAATTTATGTACAACTTTATGTCTTAGTTTATGTTTAAATTTATTTTTAAGTTTATGTTTAAGTTTATGTTTAAATTTATGTACAACTTTATGTCTAAGTTTATGTTTTAATTTAATTTCAAGTTAATGTTTAAGTTTATGTTTAAATTTATGTTTAAGTTTATGTTGAAGTTTATATTTAAATTTATGTACAACTTTATGTCTAAGTTTATGTTTAAATTTATGTTCAAGTTTATGTTTAAGTTTATGTTTAAGTTTATGTACAACTTTATGTCTAAGTTTATGTTTAAATTTATGTTCAAGTTTATGTTTATGTTTAAGTTTATGTTTAAATTTATGTACAACTTTATGTCTAAGTTTATGTTTAAATTTATGTTCAAGTTTATGTTTAAGTTTATGTTTAAGTTTATGTTTAAGTTTATGTTTAAGTTTATGTTTAAGTTTATGTTTAAGTTTATGTTTAAGTTTATGTTTAAGTTTATGTTTAAGTTTATGTTTAAGTTTATGTCTAAGTTTATGTTTAAGTTTATGTTTAAATTTATGTACAACTTTATGTCTTAGTTTATGTTTAAATTTATTTTCAAGTTTATGTTTAAGTTTATGTTTAAATTTATGTACAACTTTATGTCTAAGTTTATGTTTTAATTTATTTTCAAGTTAATGTTTAAGTTTATGTTTAAATTTATGTTTAAGTTTATGTTGAAGTTTATATTTAAATTTATGTACAACTTTATGTCTAAGTTTATGTTTAAATTTATGTTCAAGTTTATGTTTAAGTTTATGTTTAAGTTTATGTACAACTTTATGTCTAAGTTTATGTTTAAATTTATGTTCAAGTTATGTTTATGTTTAAGTTTATGTTTAAATTTATGTACAACTTTATGTCTAAGTTTATGTTTAAATTTATGTTCAAGTTTATGTTTAAGTTTATGTTTAAGTTTATGTTTAAATTTATGTACAACTTTGTGTCTAAGTTTATGTTTAAATTTATGTTCAAGTTTATGTCTAAATTTATGTTTAAATTTATGTTTAAGTTTATGTTTAAGTTTATGTTTAAGTTTATGTACAACTTTATGTCTAAGTTTATGTTTAAATTTATGTTCAAGTTTATGTTTATGTTTATGTTTAAGTTTATGTTTAAATTTATGTACAACTTTAAGTCTAAGTTTATGTTTAAATTTATGTTCAAGTTTATGTTTCAGTTTATGTTTAAATTTATGTACAACTTTATGTCTAAGTTTATGTTTTAATTTATTTTCAAGTTAATGTTTAAGTTTATGTTTAAATTTATGTTTAAGTTTATGTTTAAGTTTATTTTTAAATTTATGTACAACTTTATGTCTAAGTTTATGTTTAAATTTATGTTCAAGTTTATGTTTAAGTTTATGTACAACTTTATGTCTAAGTTTATGTTTAAATTTATGTTTAAGTTTATGTTTAAGTTTATGTACAACTTTATGTCTAAGTTTATGTTTAAATTTATGTTCAAGTTTATGTTTAAGTTTATGTACATTTTTATGTCTATGTTTATGTTTAAATTTATGTTAAAGCTTATGATTATGTTTATGGTTTAATTTATGTTTAACTTTATGTCTAAGTTTATGTTTAAATTTTAATTTTAAGTTCAAGTTTATGTTTAAGTTTATGTACAACTTTATGTCTAAGTTTATGTTTAAAATTATGTCCAAGTTTATTTTATTAACATAAACATAAACTTAAACATAAACATAATCATAAACATAAACATAAACATAAACATAAACATAAACATAAACATAAACATAAACATAAACATAAACATAAACATAAACATAAACATAAACATAAACATAAACATAAACATAAACATAAACATAAACATAAACATAAACATAAACATAAACATAAACATAAACATAAACATAAACATAAACATAAACATAAACATAAACATAAACATAAACATAAACATAAACATAAACATAAACATAAACATAAACATAAACATAATCATAAACATAAACATAAACATAAACATAAACATAAACATAAACATAAACATAAACATAAACATAAACATAAACATAAACATAAACATAAACATAAACATAAACATAAACATAAACATAAACATAAACATAAACATAAACATAAACATAAACATAAACATAAACATAAACATAAACATAAACATAAACATAAACATAAACATAAACATAAACATAAACATAAACATAAACATAAACATAAACATAAACATAAACATAAACATAAACATAAACATAAACATAAACATAAACATAAACATAAACATAAACATAAACATAAACATAAACATAAACATAAACATAAACATAAACATAAACATAAACATAAACATAAACATAAACATAAACATAAACATAAACATAAACATAAACATAAACATAAACATAAACATAAACATAAACATAAACATAAACATAAACATAAACATAAACATAAACATAAACATAAACATAAACATAAACATAAACATAAACATAAACATAAACATAAACATAAACATAAACATAAACATAAACATAAACATAAACATAAACATAAACATAAACATAAACATAAACATAAACATAAACCTAAACATAAACATAAACATAAACATTAACATAAACTTTAACATAAGACAGATTAGATACAAATCGATTTGATTTGTATTAATTCGGTGTATATTGTATTTTTTTGATATTAATTGTCTCGATTCGTATCAAACAGTCTTTTTAAATGATTTCGAAAAGTCACCGATTTAGTACAAATCGAGTCGATTTGAATATAATCTGTCTTGATGAAGATTTAATTTAATTTTTTTTATTTGCTAAATTGAATTGAGTCGAAATGTGTTGTTTATGTTTATTATTATGTTTATGTATATGCTTATGTTTAAGTTTATGTTTAAGTTTATGTTAAAGTTTATGTTTAAGTTTATGTTTACGTTTATGTTTAAGTTTATGTTTATGTTTATGTTTATGTTTAAGTTTATGTTTAAGTTTATGTTTAAGTTTATGTTTAAGTTTATGTTTATGTTTATGTTTATGTTTATGTTTTTGTTTATGTTTATGTTTATGTTTAAGTTTATGTTTAAGTTTATGTTTAAGTTTATGTTTAAGTTTATGTTTAAGTTTATGTTTAAGTTTATGTTTAAGTTTATGTTTAAGTTTATGTCTTAGCTTATGTTTAAGTTTATGTTTATGTTTATGTTTAAGTTTATGTTTTAATTTATGTTTATGTTTATGTTTTAATTTATGTTCAAGTTTATGTTTAAGTTTATGTTTAAGTTTATGTTTAAGTTTATGTTTAAGTTTATGTTTAAGTTTATGTTTAAGTTTATGTACAACTTTATGTCTAAGTTTATGTTTAAATTTATGTTCAAGTTTATGTTTAAGTTTATGTTTATGTTTATGTTTATGTTTATGTTTAAGTTTATGTTTAAATTTATGTTTAAACTTATGTTCAAATTTATGTTTAAGTTTTTGTTTAAGTTTATGTTTAAGTTTATGTTTAAGTTTATGTGCAACTTTATGTCAAAGTTTATGTTTAAATTTATGTTCAAGTTTATGTTTAAGTTTATGTTTAAGTTTATGTTTAAGTTTATGTTTAAATTTATGTACAACTTAATGTCTAAGTTTATGTTTAAATTTATGTTCAAGTTTATGTCTAAGTTTATGTTTAAATTTATGTTTAAGTTTATGTTTAAGTTTATGGTTAAGTTTATGTACAACTTTATGTCTATGTTTATGTTTAAATTTATGTTCAAGTTTATGTTTAAGTTTATGTTTAAGTTTATGTTTAAGTTTATGTTTAAGTTTATGTTTAAGTTTATGTTTAAGTTTATGTTTAAATTTATGTACAACTTTATGTCTAAGTTTATGTTTAAATTTATGTTCAAGTTTATGTCTAAGTTTATGTTTAAATTTATGTTCAAGTTTATGTTTATGTTTATTTAAAGTTTATGTTTAAATTTATGTACAACTTTATGTCTAAGTTTATGTTTTAATTTATTTTCAAGTTGATGTTTAAGTTTATGTTTAAATTTATGTTTAAGTTTATGTTTAAGTTTATATTTAAATTTATGTACAACTTTATGTCTAAGTTTATGTTTAAATTTATGTTCAAGTTTATGTTTAAGTTTATGTACAACTTTATGTCTAAGTTTATGTTTTAATTTATGTTTAAGTTTATGTTTAAGTTTATGTACAACTTTATGTCTAAGTTTATGTTTAAATTTATGTTCAAGTTTATGTTTAAGTTTATGTTTAAGTTTATGTTTAAATTTATGTACAACTTTATGTCTAAGTTTATGTTTAAATTAATGTTCAAGTTTATGTCTAAGTTTATGTTTAAATTTATGTTTAAGTTTATGTTTAAGTTTATGTACAACTTTATGTCTAAGTTTATGTTTAAATTTATGTTCAAGTTTATGTTTAAGTTTATGTTTAAGTTTATGTTTAAATTTATGTACAACTTTGTGTCTAAGTTTATGTTTAAATTTATGTTCAAGTTTATGTCTAAATTTATGTTTAAATTTATGTTTAAGTTTATGTTTAAGTTTATGTTTAAGTTTATGTACAACTTTATGTCTAAGTTTATGTTTAAATTTATGTTCAAGTTTATGTTTATGTTTATGTTTAAGTTTATGTTTAAATTTATGTACAACTTTATGTCTAAGTTTATGTTTTAATTTATTTTCAAGTTAATGTTTAAGTTTATGTTTAAATTTATGTTTAAGTTTATGTTTAAGTTTATTTTTAAATTTATGTACAACTTTATGTCTAAGTTTATGTTTAAATTTATGTTCAAGTTTATGTTTAAGTTTATGTACAACTTTATGTCTAAGTTTATGTTTAAATTTATGTTTAAGTTTATGTTTAAGTTTATGTACAACTTTATGTCTAAGTTTATGTTTAAATTTTAATTCTAAGTTCAAGTTTATGTTTAAGTTTATGTACTACTTTATGTCTAAGTTTATGTTTAAAATTATGTCCGAGTTTATTTTATTAACATAAACATAAACTTAAACATAAACATAATCATAAACATAAACATAAACATAAACATAAACATAAACATAAACATAAACATAAACATAAACATAAACATAAACATAAACATAAACATAAATATAAACATAAACATAAACATAAACATAAACATAAACATAAACATAAACATAAACATAAACATAAACATAAACATAAACTTAAACATAAACATAATCATAAACATAAACATAAACATAAACATAAACATAAACATAAACATAAACATAAACATAAACATAAACATAAACATAAACATAAACATAAACATAAACATAAACATAAACTTAAACATAAACATAAACATAAACATTAACATAAACATAAACATATACATAAACATAAACATAAACATAAACATAAACATAAACATAAACATAAACATAAACATAAACATAAACATAAACATAAACATAAACATAAACATAAACATAAACATAAACATAAACATAAACATAAACATAAACATAAACATAAACATAAACATAAACATAAACATAAACATAAACATAATCATAAACATAAACATAAACATAAACATAAACATAAACATAAACATAAACATAAACATAAACATAAACATAAACATAAACATAAACATAAACATAAACATAAACATAAACATAAACATAAACATAAACTTAAACATAAACTTAAACATAAACTTAAACATAAACTTAAACATAAACTTAAACATAAACTTAAACATAAACTTAAACATAAACTTAAACATAAACATAAACATAAACTTAAACATAAACTTAAACATAAACTTAAACATAAACTTAAACATAAACATAAACATAAACATAAACATAAACATAAACATAAACATAAACATAAACATAAACATAAACTTAAACATAAACATAAACATAAACATAAACATAAACATAAACATAAACATAAACATAAACATAAACTTAAACATAAACTTAAACATAAACTTAAACATAAACTTAAACATAAACTTAAACATAAACATAAACATAAACATTAACATAAACATAAACATATACATAAACATAAACATAAACATAAACATAAACATAAACATAAACATAAACATAAACATAAACATAAACATAAACATAAACATAAACATAAACATAAACATAAACATAAACATAAACATAAACATAAACATAAACATAAACATAAACATAAACATAAACATAAACATAAACATAAACATAAACATAATCATAAACATAAACATAAACATAAACATAAACATAAACATAAACATAAACATAAACATAAACATAAACATAAACATAAACATAAACATAAACATAAACATAAACATAAACATAAACATAAACATAAACTTAAACATAAACTTAAACATAAACTTAAACATAAACTTAAACATAAACTTAAACATAAACTTAAACATAAACTTAAACATAAACTTAAACATAAACATAAACATAAACTTAAACATAAACTTAAACATAAACTTAAACATAAACTTAAACATAAACATAAACATAAACATAAACATAAACATAAACATAAACATAAACATAAACATAAACATAAACTTAAACATAAACATAAACATAAACATAAACATAAACATAAACATAAACATAAACATAAACATAAACTTAAACATAAACTTAAACATAAACTTAAACATAAACTTAAACATAAACTTAAACATAAACTTAAACATAAACTTAAACATAAACTTAAACATAAACATAAACATAAACAGAAACATAAACATAAACATAAACATAAACATAAACATAAACATAAACATAAACATAAACATAAACATAAACATAAACATAAACATAAACATAAACATAAACTTAAACATAAACTTAAACATAAACTTAAACATAAACTTAAACATAAACTTAAACATAAACTTAAACATAAACATAAACATAAACTTAAACATAAACTTAAACATAAACTTAAACATAAACTTAAACATAAACATAAACATAAACATAAACATAAACATAAACATAAACATAAACATAAACATAAACATAAACATAAACATAAACATAAACATAAACATAAACATAAACATAAACATAAACATAAACATAAACATAAACATAAACATAAACATAAACATAAACATAAACATAAACATAAACATAAACATAAACATAAACATAAACATAAACATAAACATAAACATAAACATAAACATAAACTTAAACATAAACTTAAACATAAACTTAAACATAAACTTAAACATAAACTTAAACATAAACTTAAACATAAACTTAAACATAAACTTAAACATAAACATAAACATAAACATAAACATAAACATAAACATAAACATAAACATAAACATAAACATAAACATAAACATAAACATAAACATAAACATAAACATAAACTTAAACATAAACTTAAACATAAACTTAAACATAAACTTAAACATAAACTTAAACATAAACTTAAACATAAACATAAACATAAACTTAAACATAAACTTAAACATAAACTTAAACATAAACTTAAACATAAACATAAACATAAACATAAACATAAACATAAACATAAACATAAACATAAACATAAACATAAACATAAACATAAACATAAACATAAACATAAACATAAACATAAACATAAACATAAACATAAACATAAACATAAACATAAACATAAACATAAACATAAACATAAACATAAACATAAACATAAACATAAACATAAACATAAACATAAACATAAACATAAACATAAACATAAACATAAACATAAACATAAACATAAACATAAACATAAACATAAACATAAACATAAACATAAACATAAACATAAACATAAACATAAACATAAACATAAACATAAACATAAACATAAACATAAACATAAACATAAACTTAAACATAAACTTAAACATAAACTTAAACATAAACTTAAACATAAACTTAAACATAAACTTAAACATAAACATAAACATAAACTTAAACATAAACTTAAACATAAACTTAAACATAAACTTAAACATAAACATAAACATAAACATAAACATAAACATAAACATAAACATAAACATAAACATAAACATAAACATAAACATAAACATAAACATAAACATAAACATAAACATAAACATAAACTTAAACATAAACTTAAACATAAACTTAAACATAAACTTAAACATAAACTTAAACATAAACTTAAACATAAACTTAAACATAAACATAAACATAAACATAAACATAAACATAAACATAAACATAAACATAAACATAAACATAAACATAAACATAAACATAAACATAAACATAAACATAAACATAAACTTAAACATAAACTTAAACATAAACTTAAACATAAACTTAAACATAAACTTAAACATAAACTTAAACATAAACTTAAACATAAACTTAAACATAAACATAAACATAAACTTAAACATAAACTTAAACATAAACTTAAACATAAACTTAAACATAAACATAAACATAAACATAAACATAAACATAAACATAAACATAAACATAAACATAAACATAAACTTAAACATAAACATAAACATAAACATAAACATAAACATAAACATAAACATAAACATAAACTTAAACATAAACTTAAACATAAACTTAAACATAAACTTAAACATAAACTTAAACATAAACTTAAACATAAACTTAAACATAAACTTAAACATAAACATAAACATAAACATAAACATAAACATAAACATAAACATAAACATAAACATAAACATAAACATAAACATAAACATAAACATAAACATAAACATAAACATAAACATAAACATAAACATAAACATAAACTTAAACATAAACTTAAACATAAACTTAAACATAAACTTAAACATAAACTTAAACATAAACTTAAACATAAACATAAACATAAACTTAAACATAAAATTAAACATAAACTTAAACATAAACTTAAACATAAACATAAACATAAACATAAACATAAACATAAACATAAACATAAACATAAACATAAACATAAACATAAACATAAACATAAACATAAACATAAACATAAACATAAACATAAACATAAACATAAACATAAACATAAACATAAACATAAACATAAACATAAACATAAACATAAACATAAACATAAACATAAACATAAACATAAACATAAACATAAACATAAACATAAACATTAACATAAACTTTAACATAAGACAGATTAGATACAAATCGACTCGATTTGTATTAATTCGGTGTATATTGTATTTTTTTGATATTAATTGTCTCGATTCGTATCAAACAGTCTTTTTAAATGATTTCGAAAAGTCACCGATTTAGTACAAATCGAGTCGATTTGAATATAATCTGTCTTGATGAAGATTTAATTTAATTTTTTTTATTTGCTAAATTGAATTGAGTCGAAATGTGTTGTTTATGTTTATTATTATGTTTATGTATATGCTTATGTTTAAGTTTATGTTTAAGTTTATGTTAAAGTTTATGTTTATGTTTATGTTTAAGTTTATGTTTAAGTTTATGTTTACGTTTATGTTTAAGTTTATGTTTAAGTTTATGTTTAAGTTTATGTTTATGTTTATATTTATGTTTATGTTTAAGTTTATGTTTAAGTTTATGTTTAAGTTTATGTTTAAGTTTATGTTTATGTTTATGTTTATGTTTATGTTTATGTTTATGTTTTTGTTTATGTTTATGTTTATGTTTAAGTTTATGTTTAAGTTTATGTTTAAGTTTATGTTTAAGTTTATGTTTAAGTTTATGTTTAAGTTTATGTTTAAGTTTATGTTTAAGTTTATGTTTAAGTTTATGTCTAAGTTTATGTTTAAGTTTATGTTTATGTTTATGTTTAAGTTTATGTTTTAATTTATGTTTATGTTTATGTTTTAATTTATGTTCAAGTTTATGTTTAAGTTTATGTTTAAGTTTATGTTTAAGTTTATGTTTAAGTTTATGTTTAAGTTTATGTTTAAGTTTATGTACAACTTTATGTCTAAGTTTATGTTTAAATTTATGTTCAAGTTTATGTTTAAGTTTATGTTTATGTTTATGTTTATGTTTATGTTTATGTTTAAGTTTATGTTTAAATTTATGTTTAAACTTATGTTCAAATTTATGTTTAAGTTTTTGTTTAAGTTTATGTTTAAGTTTATGTTTAAGTTTATGTGCAACTTTATGTCAAAGTTTATGTTTAAATTTATGTTCAAGTTTATGTTTAAGTTTATGTTTAAGTTTATGTTTAAGTTTATGTTTAAATTTATGTACAACTTTATGTCTAAGTTTATGTTTAAATTTATGTTCAAGTTTATGTCTAAGTTTATGTTTAAATTTATGTTTAAGTTTATGTTTAAGTTTATGGTTAAGTTTATGTACAACTTTATGTCTATGTTTATGTTTAAATTTATGTTCAAGTTTATGTTTAAGTTTATGTTTAAGTTTATGTTTAAGTTTATGTTTAAGTTTATGTTTAAGTTTATGTTTAAGTTTATGTTTAAGTTTATGTTTAAATTTATGTACAACTTTATGTCTAAGTTTATGTTTAAATTTATGTTCAAGTTTATGTCTAAGTTTATGTTTAAATTTATGTTCAAGTTTATGTTTATGTTTATTTAAAGTTTATGTTTAAATTTATGTACAACTTTATGTCTAAGTTTATGTTTTAATTTATTTTCAAGTTGATGTTTAAGTTTATGTTTAAATTTATGTTTAAGTTTATGTTTAAGTTTATATTTAAATTTATGTACAACTTTATGTCTAAGTTTATGTTTAAATTTATGTTCAAGTTTATGTTTAAGTTTATGTACAACTTTATGTCTAAGTTTATGTTTTAATTTATGTTTAAGTTTTTGTTTAAGTTTATGTACAACTTTATGTCTAAGTTTATGTTTAAATTTATGTTCAAGTTTATGTTTAAGTTTATGTTTAAGTTTATGTTTAAATTTATGTACAACTTTATGTCTAAGTTTATGTTTAAATTAATGTTCAAGTTTATGTCTAAGTTTATGTTTAAATTTATGTTTAAGTTTATGTTTAAGTTTATGTACAACTTTATGTCTAAGTTTATGTTTAAATTTATGTTCAAGTTTATGTTTAAGTTTATGTTTAAGTTTATGTTTAAATTTATGTACAACTTTGTGTCTAAGTTTATGTTTAAATTTATGTTCAAGTTTATGTCTAAATTTATGTTTAAATTTATGTTTAAGTTTATGTTTAAGTTTATGTTTAAGTTTATGTACAACTTTATGTCTAAGTTTATGTTTAAATTTATGTTCAAGTTTATGTTTATGTTTATGTTTAAGTTTATGTTTAATTTTATGTACAACTTTATGTCTAAGTTTATGTTTTAATTTATTTTCAAGTTAATGTTTAAGTTTATGTTTAAATTTATGTTTAAGTTTATGTTAAAGTTTATGTTTATGTTTATGTTTAAGTTTATGTTTAAGTTTATGTTTACGTTTATGTTTAAGTTTATGTTTAAGTTTATGTTAAAGTTTATGTTTATGTTTATGTTTAAGTTTATGTTTAAGTTTATGTTTAAGTTTATGTTTATGTTTATGTTTAAGTTTATGTTTAAGTTTATGTTTAAGTTTATGTTTATGTTTATGTTTAAGTTTATGTTTAAGTTTATGTTTATGTTTATGTTTAAGTTTATGTTTAAGTTTATGTTTAAGTTTATGTTTAAATTTATGTCTAAGTTTATGTTTAAGTTTATGTTTATGTTTATGTTTAAGTTTATGTTTTAATTTATGTTTATGTTTATGTTTTAATTTATGTTCAAGTTTATGTTTAAGTTTATGTTTAAGTTTATGTTTTAATTAATGTTTATGTTTATGTTTTAATATATGTTCAAGTTTATGTTTAAGTTTATGTTTAAGTTTATGTCTAAGTTTATGTTTATGTTTAAGTTTATGTTTTAATTTATGTTTATGTTTATGTTTTAATTTATGTTCAAGTTTATGTTTAAGTTTATGTTTAAGTTTATGTTTAAGTTTATGTTTAAGTTTATGTCTAAGTTTATGTTTAAGTTTATGTTTAAGTTTATGTACAACTTTATGTCTAAGTTTATGTTTAAATTTATGTTCAAGTTTATGTTTAAGTTTATGTTTATGTTTATGTTTAAGTTTATGTTTAAACTTATGTTCAAATTTATGTTTAAGTTTTTGTTTAAGTTTATGTTTAAGTTTATGTTTAAGTTTATGTTTAAGTTTATGTGCAACTTTATGTCAAAGTTTATGTTTAAATTTATGTTCAAGTTTATGTTTAAGTTTATGTTTAAGTTTATGTTTAAGTTTATGTTTAAGTTTATGTTTAAGTTTATGTTTAAATTTATGTACAACTTTATGTCTAAGTTTATGTTTAAATTTATGTTCAAGTTTATGTCTAAGTTTATGTTTAAATTTATGTACAACTTTATGTCTTAGTTTATGTTTAAATTTATTTTCAAGTTTATGTTTAAGTTTATGTTTAAATTTATGTACAACTTTATGTCTAAGTTTATGTTTTAATTTATTTTCAAGTTAATGTTTAAGTTTATGTTTAAATTTATGTTTAAGTTTATGTTGAAGTTTATATTTAAATTTATGTACAACTTTATGTCTAGGTTTATGTTTAAATTTATGTTCAAGTTTATGTTTAAGTTTATGTTTAAGTTTATGTTTAAGTTTATGTACAACTTTATGTCTAAGTTTATGTTTAAATTTATGTTCAAGTTTAAGTTTATGTTTAAGTTTATGTTTAAATTTATGTACAACTTTATGTCTAAGTTCATGTTTAAATTTATGTTCAAGTTTATGTTTAAGTTTATGTTTAAGTTTATGTTTATGTTTATGTTTATGTTTATGTTTATGTTTATGTTTATGTTTAAGTTTATGTTTAAGTTTATGTTTAAGTTTATGTTTAAGTTTATGTCTAAGTTTATGTTTAAGTTTATGTTTATGTTTATGTTTAAGTTTATGTTTTAATTTATGTTTATGTTTATGTTTTAATTTATGTTCAAGTTTATGTTTAAGTTTATGTTTAAGTTTATGTTTAAGTTTATGTTTAAGTTTATGTTTAAGTTTATGTTTAAGTTTATGTTTAAGTTTATGTTTAAGTTTATGTTTATGTTTATGTTTAAGTTTATGTTTTAATTTATGTTTATGTTTATGTTTTAATTTATGTTCAAGTTTATGTTTAAGTTTATGTTTAAGTTTATGTTTAAGTTTATGTTTAAGTTTATGTTTAAGTTTATGTTTAAGTTTATGTTTAAATTTATGTACAACTTTATGTCTAAGTTTATGTTTAAATTTATGTTCAAGTTTATGTCTAAGTTTATGTTTAAATTTATGTTTAAGTTTATGTTTAAGTTTATGTACAACTTTATGTCTAAGTTTATGTTTAAATTTATGTTCAAGTTTATGTTTAAGTTTATGTACATTTTTATGTCTATGTTTATGTTTAAATTTATGTTAAAGCTTATGATTATGTTTATGGTTTAATTTATGTTTAACTTTATGTCTAAGTTTATGTTTAAATTTTAATTTTATGTTCAAGTTTATGTTTAAGTTTATGTACAACTTTATGTCTAAGTTTATGTTTAAAATTATGTCCAAGTTTATTTTATTAACATAAACATAAACTTAAACATAAACATAATCATAAACATAAACATAAACATAAACATAAACATAAACATAAACATAAACATAAACATAAACATAAACATAAACATAAACATAAACATAAACATAAACATAAACATAAACATAAACATAAACATAAACATAAACATAAACATAAACATAAACATAAACATAAACATAAACATAAACATAAACATAAACATAAACATAAACATAAACATAAACATAAACATAAACTTAAACATAAACATAAACATAAACATAAACATAAACATAAACATAAACATAAACATAAACATAAACATAAACATAAACATAAACATAAACATAAACATAAACATAAACATAAACATAAACATAAACATAAACATAAACATAAACATAAACATAAACATAAACATAAACATAAACATTAACATAAACTTTAACATAAGACAGATTAGATACAAATCGACTCGATTTGTATTAATTCGGTGTATATTGTATTTTTTTGATATTAATTGTCTCGATTCGTATCAAACAGTCTTTTTAAATGATTTCGAAAAGTCACCGATTTAGTACAAATCGAGTCGATTTGTATCTAATCTGTCTTGATGAAGATTTAATATAATTTTTTTTATTTGCTAAATTGAATTGAGTCGAAATGTGTTGTTTATGTTTATTATTATGTATATGTATATGCTTATGTTTAAGTTTATGTTTAAGTTTATGTTAAAGTTTATGTTTATGTTTATGTTTAAGTTTATGTTTAAGTTTATGTTTAAGTTTATGTTTACGTTTATGTTTAAGTTTATGTTTAAGTTTATGTTTAAGTTTATGTTTAAGTTTATGTTTATGTTTATGTTTAAGTTTATGTTTAAGTTTATGTTTAAGTTTATGTTTAAGTTTATGTTTATGTTTATGTTTATGTTTATGTTTATGTTTATGTTTATGTTTAAGTTTATGTTTAAGTTTATGTTTAAGTTTATGTTTAAGTTTATGTTTAAGTTTATGTTTAAGTTTATGTTTAAGTTTATGTCTAAGTTTATGTTTAAGTTTATGTTTATGTTTATGTTTAAGTTTATGTTTTAATTTATGTTTATGTTTATGTTTTAATTTATGTTTAAGTTTATGTTTAAGTTTATGTTTAAGTTTATGTTTAAGTTTATGTTTAAGTTTATGTACATGTTTAAGTTTATGTACAACTTTATGTCAAAGTTTATGTTTAAATTTATGTTCAAGTTTATGTTTAAGTTTATGTTTAAGTTTATGTTTAAATTTATGTACAACTTTATGTCTAAGTTTATGTTTAAATTTATGTTCAAGTTTATGTTTAAGTTTATGTTTAAGTTTATGTTTAAACTTATGTTCAAATTTATGTTTAAGTTTTTGTTTAAGTTTATGTGCAACTTTATGTCAAAGTTTATGTTTAAATTTATGTTCAAGTTTATGTTTAAGTTTATGTTTAAGTTTATTTTTAAGTTTATGTTTAAGTTTATGTTTAAGTTTATGTTTAAGTTTATGTTTAAGTTTATGTTTAAGTTTATGTTTATGTTTATGTTTAAGTTTATGTTTTAATTTATGTTTATGTTTATGTTTTAATTTATGTTCAAGTTTATGTTTAAGTTTATGTTTAAGTTTATGTTTAAGTTTATGTTTAAGTTTATGTTTAAGTTTATGTTTAAGTTTATGTTTAAATTTATGTACAACTTTATGTCTAAGTTTATGTTTAAATTTATGTTCAAGTTTATGTCTAAGTTTATGTTTAAATTTATGTTTAAGTTTATGTTTAAGTTTATGTACAACTTTATGTCTAAGTTTATGTTTAAATTTATGTTCAAGTTTATGTTTAAGTTTATGTACATTTTTATGTCTATGTTTATGTTTAAATTTATGTTAAAGCTTATGATTATGTTTATGGTTTAATTTATGTTTAACTTTATGTCTAAGTTTATGTTTAAATTTTAATTTTATGTTCAAGTTTATGTTTAAGTTTATGTACAACTTTATGTCTAAGTTTATGTTTAAAATTATGTCCAAGTTTATTTTATTAACATAAACATAAACTTAAACATAAACATAATCATAAACATAAACATAAACATAAACATAAACATAAACATAAACATAAACATAAACATAAACATAAACATAAACATAAACATAAACATAAACATAAACATAAACATAAACATAAACATAAACATAAACATAAACATAAACATAATCATAAACATAAACATAATCATAAACATAAACATAAACATAAACATAAACATAAACATAAACATAAACATCAACATAAACATAAACATAAACATAAACATAAACATAAACATAAACATAAACATAAACATAAACATAAACATAAACATAAACATAAACATAAACATAAACATAAACATAAACATAAACATAAACATAAACATAAACATAAACATAAACATTAACATAAACTTTAACATAAGACAGATTAGATACAAATCGACTCGATTTGTATTAATTCGGTGTATATTGTATTTTTTTGATATTAATTGTCTCGATTCGTATCAAACAGTCTTTTTAAATGATTTCGAAAAGTCACCGATTTAGTACAAATCGAGTCGATTTGTATCTAATCTGTCTTGATGAAGATTTAATATAATTTTTTTTATTTGCTAAATTGAATTGAGTCGAAATGTGTTGTTTATGTTTATTATTATGTATATGTATATGCTTATGTTTAAGTTTATGTTTAAGTTTATGTTAAAGTTTATGTTTATGTTTATGTTTAAGTTTATGTTTAAGTTTATGTTTAAGTTTATGTTTACGTTTATGTTTAAGTTTATGTTTAAGTTTATGTTTAAGTTTATGTTTATGTTTATGTTTAAGTTTATGTTTAAGTTTATGTTTAAGTTTATGTTTAAGTTTATGTTTATGTTTATGTTTATGTTTATGTTTATGTTTATGTTTATGTTTATGTTTAAGTTTATGTTTAATTTTATGTTTAAGTTTATGTTTAAGTTTATGTTTAAGTTTATGTTTAAGTTTATGTTTAAGTTTATGTCTAAGTTTATGTTTAAGTTTATGTTTATGTTTATGTTTAAGTTTATGTTTTAATTTATGTTTATGTTTATGTTTTAATTTATGTTTAAGTTTATGTTTAAGTTTATGTTTAAGTTTATGTTTAAGTTTATGTTTAAGTTTATGTACAACTTTATGTCAAAGTTTATGTTTAAATTTATGTTCAAGTTTATGTTTAAGTTTATGTTTAAGTTTATGTTTAAATTTATGTACAACTTTATGTCTAAGTTTATGTTTAAATTTATGTTCAAGTTTATGTTTAAGTTTATGTTTATGTTTATGTTTATGTTTAAGTTTATGTTTAAGTTTATGTTTAAACTTATGTTCAAAAATTTATGTTTAAGTTTTTGTTTAAGTTTATGTGCAACTTTATGTCAAAGTTTATGTTTAAATTTATGTTCAAGTTTATGTTTAAGTTTATGTTTAAGTTTATGTTTAAGTTTATGTTTAAGTTTATGTTTAAGTTTATGTTTAAATTTATGTACAACTTTATGTCTAAGTTTATGTTTAAATTTATGTTCAAGTTTATGTCTAAGTTTATGTTTAAATTTATGTACAACTTTATGTCTTAGTTTTTGTTTAAATTTATTTTCAAGTTTATGTTTAAGTTTATGTTTAAATTTATGTACAACTTTATGTCTAAGTTTATGTTTTAATTTATTTTCAAGTTAATGTTTAAGTTTATGTTTAAATTTATGTTTAAGTTTATGTTGAAGTTTATATTTAAATTTATGTACAACTTTATGTCTAAGTTTATGTTTAAATTTATGTTCAAGTTTATGTTTAAGTTTATGTTTAAGTTTATGTTTAAGTTTATGTACAACTTTATGTCTAAGTTTATGTTTAAATTTATGTTCAAGTTTATGTTTATGTTTAAGTTTATGTTTAAATTTATGTACAACTTTATGTCTAAGTTCATGTTTAAATTTATGTTCAAGTTTATGTTTAAGTTTATGTTTAAGTTTATGTTTATGTTTATGTTTATGTTTATGTTTATGTTTATGTTTAAGTTTATGTTTAAGTTTATGTTTAAGTTTATGTTTAAGTTTATGTTTAAGTTTATGTTTAAGTTTGTGTTTAAGTTTATGTCTAAGTTTATGTTTAAGTTTATGTTTATGTTTATGTTTAAGTTTATGTTTTAATTTATGTTTATGTTTATGTTTTAATTTATGTTCAAGTTTATGTTTAAGTTTATGTTTAAGTTTATGTTTAAGTTTATGTTTAAGTTTATGTTTAAGTTTATGTACAACTTTATGTCAAAGTTTATGTTTAAATTTATGTTCAAGTTTATGTTTAAGTTTATGTTTAAGTTTATGTTTAAATTTATGTACAACTTTATGTCTAAGTTTATATTTAAATTTATGTTCAAGTTTATGTTTAAGTTTATGTTTAAGTTTATGTTTAAGTTTATGTTTAAGTTTATGTTTAAGTTTATGTACAACTTTATGTCAAAGTTTATGTTTAAATTTATGTTCAAGTTTATGTTTAAGTTTATGTTTAAGTTTATGTTTAAATTTATGTACAACTTTATGTCTAAGTTTATGTTTAAATTTATGTTCAAGTTTATGTCTAAGTTTATGTTTAAATTTATGTACAACTTTATGTCTTAGTTTATGTTTAAATTTATTTTCAAGTTTATGTTTAAGTTTATGTTTAAATTTATGTACAACTTTATGTCTAAGTTTATGTTTTAATTTATTTTCAAGTTAATGTTTAAGTTTATGTTTAAATTTATGTTTAAGTTTATGTTGAAGTTTATATTTAAATTTATGTACAACTTTATGTCTAAGTTTATGTTTAAATTTATGTTCAAGTTTATGTTTAAGTTTATGTTTAAGTTTATGTACAACTTTATGTCTAAGTTTATGTTTAAATTTATGTTCAAGTTATGTTTATGTTTAAGTTTATGTTTAAATTTATGTACAACTTTATGTCTAAGTTTATGTTTAAATTTATGTTCAAGTTTATGTTTAAGTTTATGTTTAAGTTTATGTTTAAATTTATGTACAACTTTGTGTCTAAGTTTATGTTTAAATTTATGTTCAAGTTTATGTCTAAATTTATGTTTAAATTTATGTTTAAGTTTATGTTTAAGTTTATGTTTAAGTTTATGTACAACTTTATGTCTAAGTTTATGTTTAAATTTATGTTCAAGTTTATGTTTATGTTTATGTTTAAGTTTATGTTTAAATTTATGTACAACTTTATGTCTAAGTTTATGTTTAAATTTATGTTCAAGTTTATGTTTCAGTTTATGTTTAAATTTATGTACAACTTTATGTCTAAGTTTATGTTTTAATTTATTTTCAAGTTAATGTTTAAGTTTATGTTTAAATTTATGTTTAAGTTTATGTTTAAGTTTATTTTTAAATTTATGTACAACTTTATGTCTAAGTTTATGTTTAAATTTATGTTCAAGTTTATGTTTAAGTTTATGTACAACTTTATGTCTAAGTTTATGTTTAAATTTATGTTTAAGTTTATGTTTAAGTTTATGTACAACTTTATGTCTAAGTTTATGTTTAAATTTATGTTCAAGTTTATGTTTAAGTTTATGTACATTTTTATGTCTATGTTTATGTTTAAATT